>RSEF01000009.1:8976716-8992281 GCA_003993805.1 Himantopus leucocephalus
CCCAAAACCCCCAACCCCCAACCCCCACCTGATCACCACTGCTGCCAACCAACAGATCTCATTGTTGAATTGTCTTGTTCCAGGCACTGTCAAACTTTTGCCAATCTCCCTGCATCTCTGGTCATCGAGGTATAAGACAATTTTAATGTTTTTGCCTTTTTTTCCTGTAGCTTCTGAAACTCTTCAGTGTTATTGTTGTCAGTACAAAAATATACGAGAAGTAATGACTTACCCTGACAAAGACCCCTGTTTTCTCAGGCCCACTGCTATCGAGCAAGGCTCCTATCACAGCAAAGAACGTCCTCTGCAGCACATCTGGCGGGACGGGAAACTCTTTGCAAAGCGTCAGGTCCTGTATAGACAGGTTTTGAGCCACATAAGAAACAAGTTCCTGACTGGTAAGAAAATCAACAAGTGCTCCTATCCCCTTTGCAGGTAAATCTGGGTAGGCACCTTCAAAACACTGCGTCAGATAAGAACGTGAAAAAGACATCCCTTGTTCAGCGAGTTTACTATTATCCTGTAGATTAAGAGCAACCATTTCCTGGTCTACCCCAAGTTCTCGGCGTTTTGCCTCTTCACTTTTAATATAACAAGAATTAACAAATGCAGTCTTGAGGACATCCAAAGAAAAGTTTTCATGTAGCCGCTGGCTAAAAGCTTGTATCTCCGCGTGGTAATCCCAGTTGGGCTTCTCCGACCTACAGACACAGAGAAGAAAACGAATTCAGGAACAGAACAGGGCGTGTTGCAGAATACTGCGAGCATCACACCTTTCGGCTGGTAGAAAGGACATGGAAAACGGAATTCTCTTTGGATCAGAACCAGCGTACAAAAGCTGTGCTGTCCGGCGGACATTTCTTGCCGTTCACGCTGTCGGTTCGGGCGCCGCCGTTTGCCCGCCGCAGGACGGGCCCCGGCCAGGCCCCACACCGGGGCCGGCCCGACCCGCGCCGCTGAGAACGCTCTGCCCCAACGCGCGGCGAGAAAGTGCTTAAACGGTTGGATTTAACCCGTTTCTCAGCCTGCTGCGTTCCCGAGCCCCACCGACACCGGCCCCCCGCCCTCTCCTCACGGCCGGGCCGGCCCTCACCGCCGCTGGGGGGGCGCCTCCAGCCGCTGCTGCTCCAGGTAGGCCCGCAGCCACCGCTTCTTGTCGCGGTGCGGCGCAGTGCTGAGCCCGGCCCCGGTCTGGGCCTGGGCCCGGGCCCCGGCCCCGGCCCCGGCCCCGGCCAGCAGCCGCCGCGACGCCCGCCAGAGCAGCCGTGCGGCCATGACGGCGGGTGCGGGCGGACGCACGACCTGTCCCCTGTCCCCTCCGGGAAACACGGCCCCCTTCCCGCTAGTTCCGGGCGGAAGCGTTCCCGGCCGGAACGGAACCAGCGCGGCGGAAACGCCGCTCGCGACTACGGCTGCCGGCGGGCCGGGCGCCGCGCTGCGCGTGGGCGGCTCTCTGGCGCGGCCGGCAGACAGACAGACCGACCGACCTCCGGGCCGGCGACGGCAGCGGGGGAGCTGCAGCGCCGGGGCTCCGCTTCCCGGGTCGGGCCGCCGCGGGATGGGAGTGGGGAGCGGCGGCGGGGCCGGGCTCCCGGGGGAGGGGAAGCCGTGAGCAACGCCGCGTTTTGATGCGTGGGTTCGCCGCGCCTCCCCGTGGCGGCGAGTCGCAGGTGGCAGAGCCGCCACCCGTGTCGGGCGTCCCGCCAGGAGGAGAGGGAGAAGTGGAAGTTGGAGGTAGTGCGGTCGGACACGGCGCCAGCCGGGCCTCGCCCCCCCCAGGAATCCACGCAGCGAAAGGAAACCAACAGCTGTTTGTAAAATCTGCTCTTTCTCTGTTATTTGGGTTTCATTTACACTTGCAAGACAAAGTTATTCCCTTAAAAGCAGCTTTATTTTTTTTGTATTGCCCATACAACTCCGTAAGATCTGTAGCAGCTGTAACCCTCGTTTGCATCGTCACAGTTCACACAGTACACCTTTAGCTTAAAGGCCATGGTATAAAATTAATAAAAATGCAGGAAACGTGCGAAGCAGATCCTTCCCCTTGTCTTGTCTTTCACTAAAAACTAAAGGCACATGCTCTCAACATTCACGGTAAGAAAACACACACAGCAAACGCCCTGAATAGCCAATGGAGTCACATACACAGTGAACACAGCGTAAAAACAATATACACAACAGCCAAACCCAGAAGAGCGCACGGAAGCGGGGGCAGCGGCCTGTACAACGGTGCAAAAGCCACCTAACGCCGGGCACAATGCACTATGTAACTTGTATGAAATGTATGAGCACAGCATTCCTTCCAGGGGCACTCATGGCACAATACATATCGAAACCCTCCGGGCTCCTCACGCTGATGGTCCCTCAACCACCCGTCCTTACCCGGGCGCTGCTCCACCGCCCCCAGCTGCACAGGCGCTGGTGGGGGTCCCTCTGCACACAGGGAGCCGCGGTCCTGCTCTGCGGCCTCTGCTGCTGCACAGTGAGCCGAGGACATCACCAACAGAAGCCCCGCGTCCTTCTCTTCTGCAGCTGTCGGGTACCATCGTCTCTTCACCAGTCTGTGTACTTCTAGAGCCCAGAAACGGTCCTGCACAGCAGTCTAGGTCTCGCTCTTCTAGCAAAGGTCCCCTTTGAAGCATTGTTTTGATATTGCAGGTTCTCCCGCGCAGTGACGCTGTTAGTTGTTTCATACACCCGCAGGGAAAGAGTTGCGGCTGCTGCAGGTGACTGGGGAGTGGCAGCTGGAGCCACGCAGGGGCAGGAAGCCACTAACGCAGGGAGGCTGAGGTCACCCCAGCAGCACTGTGTGCGGCTCAGCACTCCTTCAGACAGTACCCACCAAAAACGTAGTAGATCGTGAGACTGAACAGGGGATGTTTAAACTGACCACGGTGCCCATCCCTGGGAACACTCAGCGTCAGGTTGGACGGGGCTGTGAGTAATCTGATCTAGCTGAAGATGTCCCTGCTCATTACAGGGGGGTTGGACTAGTTGACCTTTAAAGGTCCCTTCCCACCCAAACTATTCTATGATAANCTATGATAAGCTGCGTGCTCACCACACCCCCCCAGAACAATCCCACAACGTGCACGGGATGCTAACCTGCAGCAGGCTAGTGGGTGCCCACTTGCTACTTTTTCAGTTGTTCAGCCCATCACTGCTACTTAACTTCAAACACTGACACTTTAGATGAACCCTCAAATAAATTTTCCTCAAAATAATATTAAACAATGGTTTGGGATTTTTTTTTTGAGAGTTTTATTAAATATACTACATCAGTATCTTGTACTCCATAATCTTTTGATCACTTACAGACTGAATTGCTTAAAAATGTATTTTATAGAAAAACATCTGCAAAATAAAAGCTAAAAAAAATACGTATTACACACCTCTGGACAATCTGCATGTTAGCAAAGAATACCTTTTATTTTTTTGACCTGAACATGTGCTTAAACAAGGAACATACTCACGAAACAGGACACACTCCTTGAATATGGCACACCTCAAACTACTCAGACTAAAGGAAAACTAGTGCAATCATGTTTAATTGCATCTAACAACAGAACAATAAAAACTACTTTTTATCCCTTTGTTTTTATATTTTTTCCAAACCCATTCCATTTGTTCTCTTCCCACCACAACAAAACATCCAGTGGTTATTTCTGTCGGTCACCGTCCTTACATTGCACGAAGCAAACTTCATATTGGCTGATCCCTATTTACATTGAAGCATGCACAGGAGGATACTGCAAGTATTTGCAATGCAAATCTATTAAATACATTATAACTGAACAACAAGGTGTCCCTTTAACACTGCAATTCTATAGCCTTTATCTGTGGTGGAAGTTTCCAGTGTATGAATTATAAAACAGCATACAATTCAGAAACAGAAACAAAGAATTTTGCAAATTGTTTGTATTCTCAACTATTAAATCTTTCCGAGAGCTGTGTCTAGCGCCGAAACCAAAGCCAGCTATTGAGTAGCCAGAAAGCTACAGTAATTGAATACATGATCATTTCCCTTTTAGCACGCTCTTTGTTTTCTTCTTCCAGAAGTTGTAGACGGCGATTAAGTTTGATTATCTAAAAATAAATAAAGGCTTTTAATACTTCATTAAAAATTGCCAGGCTTTCTAAAAGCTTCTGAATAGCCATGTAAAATTAGTATCTCAGATAGAAAGTCAAATTATCAAGTATTTAAAATCCATCTATCTTCAGTCACTAGTGATCAGATCTTGCTGTCCTTAATAAGTAGGAACAGAAATAGAGTCGGACTCTCCAGATTCCCAGATCAATACAGGATACGTGAGGGCGCTCCAGCAGGGGTAAAGAGAGGACCTCTCATCATATCTGTTATGGATACCTTTGCAGCCACACAGAAACACTGTTCCCCCACATTTTACCACTACAGCTTTTTCTTAATATTATCAACTGCTATGCTTTACATACCTGTCTTCTTAAGGAAGCAGCATCTACAACTGTCATGTCATCTGGTGTTCCCTCAAGCGTCGTATCCAAGTTGGAAAGACCGTATCTATCAAATAAGGGAGATAGCTTAGCTGTCTCATCCATGCAAAGGTTAGCAAGTACCATATTTTTATCAACATTCTAATAGATGTATTTTTTGGTGGTGATGGTGAGAAGAGCTATAAAACTTTTTTTCCAAGCTTTTACAGAGTTGTCTGTTTCCATAGGATCCTAACTGAATACAGCACAAACACACGAAATGGGTAGGTGCTTGACTGAATCTGGATTTATTGCCCTCCACAGTTAAATATTTTTGAAGTTTCTCCACACAGACCTCTTAGTGTCACTCAGTCTCTCAAGGGACTCTTTCCAGTTATTTAACTGATTAACAAACCCTGAAAATCGCCTGAGCTAAAATGCCAAAGTTGCAAGAGACCTGGCAACAGATTAGAAATAACAAAATGAAGACCTGGAAAGAATTGGGTGCCTTACGCTTGGTGCCTACTTAAATATCCCAAGTGGAAACCACTGAGATTAGGATCTCAGTCACATTAATCTCAGTATTTTAGGCAGAGAACCTCACAAATAAAGAGCGTAGTGCAGAGTCACTGCTAGCTGAACTTTGCATGCACTAGAAGGTTTGTTCCCAGAGCACATCCCAGTTTTCTTAATGTGGTGATTCAGAGAAAACATTATTCTAACTTCAGGGCAAGTTAATTAAATATGGTACATTTATTATCAGTTGGGAAGTTGCAGAAAGTCTACATAAAGTATGTATTTTGATCATGCAAATGCTACCCCTTAACCAGATTCTTTTCCAACAACTAACAGGTAAAAATAGTTCCCAATGCTGCACCTACCACTGAGTTTCTCACTTCCTATCCTGAAACCTGAGTTTTCAGTAGTAGTTCCCCTTGACTTGCTTTCTCATTAGGACATATGAACAACTGCTGCAAACGACTTAGGAAATTGAACTAAATAACGTCAAGACTACCAAATTCACAACAAAATACACCTAAAAGAATGTTTAGCATGTGACGACAGTTAATGGTCAACTTCGACTAAGGTGAATACCAGTAGAACTCTTGGAGCTTGCAGAATGCACTTAAGTGCAGATATTACTTCTGCACTGCACATTCTTTCACCACTTTCAGCAAACGTCTCTAGAATGCCCTCAGCTCAGGCAGGATCCCCCCCTCCGCCAACAGAAAACTTGTGAACAGTTTCCCTATACCATTGTTCATTAATATGTTGTTTTTGAGTAAGAATTGCTGTTTGTAGATAAGAACTGCATTAGCCTGGACTTAGATAACAATTAGATCCTTGAGCAACGCTGTATAAGAGATAGGAAGCTAATTATGTTTTGTTCTGTGTTTTTTTGGGGGTTGAGGAGCATACAGCAAGAGGGAAACCAGGTGAGATCAGGATAACAACAGCTTTTAGTAAGGGAATAGTCACATAAGCAATTGTCTGCCAACAGAGTCATAGAGGTTTTAAAAACACAGTATAGGACAAAAAAAAGTTTTGGCAACTCCTTTTGTTAGTAAAAGATTTTCTCATTAAGGCTATTATTCATTTTTTATTCTAAGGAGACTTCAAACATTCACTTAGCTATAATTTATGCTATTTACTACTTGTAGTTCTTTCAGTTTGGGCAATATTAAAAAGACTGAAACTGTTGAGTTTGGGGGGTTTTTGTTTTTTGTTTTTTTTTGTTTTTTTTTTTTTTTTATTTCCTCAGTGCTGTGGAGCTCACATTGCGAACTCAGCAAAGTTTTTTTTAAAATAAACCTAGTTAATTATAAAACAATTTGAACATTTCTACTGTTAAAAAAAGTCTGAAGCTTTGCACACACACAAAAAAAAAAAACCAATCAAGCTTTCCTTACTACTACAAGTTCTCTGAAAGCCAAAGAGATTTGTAGATTGAATGTAGCCATTTTTTATTTACAGTAGATGGTAAAAAAAGTTAGAAAATTCCCCCAGATTCGCAGCACAGTTGTCCCTCACCATCTCTTGGGAAAAGCAGAGAGACTTATTTCAGTGAAATGGGCACACCTCCCTCCCAGGCCACATAAATTTAATATAAAGTCACAGTAAGTTACAGTATATCACTGCTGCTCTACCAACTTCCAAACCATTCCAGGTATTAAATCAAGAGGGCTACCAGCAAGAAATTCTTTGAGATAATCTCTTGGACTGTTACAACACCCGAATTTTTGAGTTAGAGAAGAATCACCTGCTTGGATCCAGTGTCTACTTAAGCACAAATGTGAACTCCATTTTGATGAAAACATAGAAGTGTAGTGGGAAATGGGAACAACAGATGTGGAAGGGACTATTTTTTTTTTTTCTTCATCCTGACCATGAAATTACGTGTTGGTTTCATATCCAGTTCCACTGAAATGATGTCAATCCACCAAAATAATGGCAGTGAAAAGGCATCCAGCTACAACTAACAATCACAGGCATGTTACTGAGCGCACCTGGAAAAACTAAGGCAATGCAAGGCCACATTCTCTAGCAATAAAAATACGAAACTCACTACTAAATAGAAAATTCTTGAAGTATTCTGCTAATGTAATTTAAGAGCCTGCCCTCGCATGTTACTTTGAGCCAGAATTTTGCAGAACATTGTATCTACCAGACAAGTGAGGTCTTTGCAGGCGACTTGGATGGGTAAGGAATAATGGCCTGAAATATCTCAAGAGTTGAGAGGGAGGATAGAACTGAGCATTGTGTTTTAAAACAAGGACATGAGAAATAAGGAAACAGAAGTCTGAATTTTAGAATCTAAATTAGTGGATCGTGACTAACAAAAAAATACTCTTTACCTGGTGTTGTCATGATGAGGGTTAGAGGAAGTGGTAGCAGCTGACCCACCACGTAACACTGGCCTACAGCAGGTTTTTGTAGATAGAAAGCACAAGACAGAAACAGGAAACGACAAACAGAGATAAGAGGTAAACCACACAGAACAAAGGAACATCAAAATACTTCCACTTATATTGTATAATGTTTCAATACTATAAAATATCTATTTATTTTCTGGTAAGCTGCACTTTGATACTTCTTTTATTCAAATTTAATCAACACTGAATATTTATGCAGCTAAGACACATAGACAAAGTTTTGATGATATAGCTTCATTTATGGAAGACAAACTGTTGGAATAGAGATTTGGGTGTAGGTTATCAGCCTTATAAAATAACCATGGGAAACTTCAGGTTTAAAAAAAAAAATAAATAATCCCCCTCACCCCAACAAAACCCCACCAACAACAATGGGGAAAAAAATTGTATCTACACATACTTATAAAAGCCTTTTTAATCATCCTCTCCTCCCTCTAGGGAAAGGGGAGATTTGTCTTTTCTTTATTCATCTATGCTAAATGTAATTCAGAAAACCTGGGCTAGTAGCCTAAGGAACATATATAGCTCAAAAGAGGTAGATCTCTCTGGGAAGAAGTGACTAAAAGCTTCAAGTAGATGGTATGAACATCCTTCTAAGTGTTGCTCTTTCATTTTCTTTTCCTTTTCTTTCTAGGCAGAGAGGAGGAAAAGGTAGAGCTGATTAAGCTGCTGCAACTATATAATATACATTAACTTTGCAATAAGAAGTTACTGTGTCCCAATTTACAGAAGACATGAATACCAGCAGGACCTTTGACAAAGCCGGTACTATGTGTTTTCAGTGCCTCTGGTAACGAGGCATTAGTGTTCCACATCTAAGATGTGTAACAAACTGTTCAAGAGCCTGAAATCTTTTTTCAGATTTCAGAGCCTGGAATCTTTTTTCAATTTCTTCCATTTTCCCAATGCCAACAGGGGGTACTTGTACCATGAGTTTAACCCGTGTATACTCCAGGCTATGAAATTAAGGATAAAGAGAATCTAGGTGTGGAGATCTTTACAGCAGGTACGTGTAGGAGGCAGAGGCTTGGTGCTGAGGTGGCTGGGAGAACACAGTGGCCTGGCCTGAAAACAAGCAAGAACCACACAAAAATATCACAACCACTGGTTTCATTTAAAAGGATCGGGATCTAGGAGCCTTAGCAAACTCTGCTACCCGGTGCAATACTTACTGGGACTAGGTTCTACTCTAATCAGCACCGTAAGTGCATGCCACAATATTTTTCTGTGTAGCACATAAGATAAGCCAGCATGATGTGTTTTACCAGAGACCCCATTCCCAATACATACAATAAAAGAATATTCTTACCGAAATGCATGAGGTCTTGCAGAAAGTTATAAAAAAATGTATTCCTACTTTTTAACCAGAGAAATAATTCAGCTAGTCTAAAGTCTTGTCTGAGAGATGCTATAACTAAATAGTTTGAGAAAGCACAAGAAATTCTGCAAACAGCAGCTATGGAACAGGTTGCTGAATTTCTCTGCAAACCTGAGTCACCTGTAATTAACTGGCAGGTATGGGAACACCAGCTTGTCAGTATCCAGCAGGCATTTCCCACACCATCTGACACAGGACAACGTTTGAATTTTGTGTAATAAGAACGATAGGTCTCAAACGCTCTCTAAACTCTTGGCCTCTGCAGTATCTTGTGGCAAACAAAGTTTTACAGCTGTTGTAGAACTAATCAATCCTAACTAATTCACACTACCACAGGCTTGGAGGTAGCTGACGGCTACAGCAAGGAACAAAACTAGAGCACTCTGGGATCTGTGCAAATCAGGAACTCAACCTAAACTAAGGACAAGTCTTTAATCCCACTTCCCAACACAGTCGGGCCGTTGAGAAGCCGCACATGATTTCTTCCTTTTCTTCGCAGTTCATGTTTTATTTCTTTATAGGTGAACCCAAAAGCATCACCAGAATATTCCCCTGCCTCTCCCACACTTTTTACTTGCTTGGTTTTACGTATCAACAAAAAAGTTAATTATATAGCTCACAGCGGCCTCATAACTGAGATCACCTTACCCCAAAATCAGCATCAAGTTTTTTGGCAAATACAGAATGCACAATTGTAATAGAGTCAAGCTATTAAATACATGATCTTTGAAAAACTGAGTAAGAGTACATCAAAAATTTGAATTTTCTGGCTACTTCTGGCAATTCCATCATAAACATTAACACATGATCAGAAGAAGCCATAACTCGGAGGCCATGTATACTCAACACCTAACTATTTCACTGCAAAGACAGCAGCAGCCCAAAACATGAAGGGAATGCAGAGTAATACAATTTAATAACAGTGGGAAAACAGGCAATAATTCACTGACCAAATGAATCTGGTCTGTCTTCCTCTGCTTAGAGCAGAGCATGCAATGGAAATACCACAGGAATGATGCAATCATAAACACGTGGTCTGGGAGGAAAACCTGGGTGCAACTTCCATCCTTTCGGTGCATGTGCACAGGGGACTGAGGCCAGCACATTCTCTTTGTTCAGCAGAGGTAGCAGCTACATTCACCTCTCGCTGTACTTTGAAAGTCCTCTGCAAATCTCAGAAAGGCCGTAAGAATGGGCACTAGGACTTTATGGGTGTGTTCTGGATGTGAACGGGGTAAGAAGCTCAGCTTCTAAAGTACAGAAAGGATCGGTGCATTGAAGAATCAGTGACTGGATGAAACTATTCTCCTCGCTTGTTTCAGTGCTACGAGCTGTCACTTCAGTAAAGCAATAGGCCACTGTTCTTCCCAGGCTCCTTCACATAGACCCATTTCATTTTCTTCTGAACTATATTACCCCAATCCAAAGTCACATGTAGCCCTCTTCAATGGTCCTAACTCATGTCCCATTTTATTTCTACCATGAAAAGTATCACTAACTCGCTCAATATAAAAAATGATCTCATGAAACCTCAGCATATGATTATGTGGGTGAAGTTTGGCATTTAAGAAGGATAGTGGCTTCTTAGAAAGGTGTATCCTGAAGAAAGGAAACAGTAATAAATTTCCTTACTTTTTTCCCCCTAAATAAAAAGGTATTGACCCAACAGGTGAAGAATAGTTCAGATAAAGTACACATTTCAACACAACTCTATTCAGATATGAAATTGCCTTTTTTCCTGCATTTAAGACATCACTAAAATCTCCTTAAATATAGGGGTGTTTGTTTTTTGGTTTTTTTTTGTTGTTGCCTACAGCATAAAAGATCAGTCTTTAAAGAACACTAGGTATAGGCCCTACAGTCATTTGACAGAAATTGAAACAGAAGAATAGTTAGAACTGGAAAACAAAACTGACCTATTGTCCTTGTCCAAGCTGAAGGAAATGCAAGAGTAAACAGACAGTGTAAACAATGATCATTAAATTGTTGCCCATTTAAATAACCTATTATGCGAGCAGTGCCAGCTAAACTAGGCATAACTCGTTATCTGCAGCAGTACAATCAGCACCTACCGTTAGCAGTTTTAGTAGATTGGGGGAAAAAAAACCAAGCAAGCCATGAAACAAGTTAAAAATATTTCCAGTGAGTAACACATAGTCAGATCTTGTTCATTTTAAAAGATCTCTTCTAGTATTAAGCATAAAATGTTAAAATACATAAGGTTTTGAGATAGAAAGCACGTTACACAGAGCAAAAGAACAGAGTGCAGGTTTGGAGCAATTTAAAATGAACAGTATTTTGCAACCATGCAAGTGGATCATCCAAATTTCACATTCCTACGCCAGCTGTAGAGTAATGGTGGGTATCTAAACACCCAACCACAAAGAATACACTTTCACCTTACTGAAAAGTTTGGGTTTTGGCATCTATTTGTTTATTGGTGACTAGAAACAGGTTTCCCGTTTCTTCTAGGAAGGTTAATTGAACACCTCAAAAATTAACCCAAACCAGGAAGAGTAACGGAGCTTTTAAAGTATTCAGAACCCTAGGAATTTTCTGATAGCTGAAGTAAGTTGAAAGTGTATGTAGGCATCTGTGTATGTTTTCCAGAACCAAAACCACTGGCAAGAACATGCCTGATGGAAGCCAGGAATAAAACCTGTTAGCTTCACTGCAGACTGGGGAAAGGGCTAGAATTTCAGTCTGTATTTTAACAAGGACTCCTGGCACAGTATCCATCCATAAGTGCTATTAATCACAGACAGTAGAATGCCTCCTTATCTTGGAGGACTAAAGACCTTGTAATTCCATCTATTTTTTAATACTGACAAGGAAAAAAAAGTATTGCTGTCCAACTGTTGACAGGCATCAAAATTTTAACAGTTACAGCCTGAAATTTCAGAGTCAGGGTTAAGCATCCAACTCGCAGAATTTCAAGGGGAACTATGCAGCTAATTTCTTGTTGGTTTTTTTTTTTCTGTTGTTGTTTTTGTTTTTTAAGTCCCAGGTTAAAAACATAAAGGCCAGCAAGACTGGAGTTCTACACAATTCAGGAATAATATAGGCATTTATATGCTGTCAGGTCAGCAAACATGGTGAGCTACAGGAGGTGCCAGTCTGAAAAGTGACTGCAAACACACAGACATTTACAATAAGATTGGCTTGATAGTCACATTTTATTAGCAAAACAACTAGAAAGCATATCATTTAACTTCACGCTACAAAACATTAAGAGTGCTGCTGGGATATGAGGAACCAGAGGCAGATGGCAAGTTTCAGAGAACTTCCTAGCACAGGCCACACTGAAGGGCTGCAGGAGGAACAAGCAGTTCCTCCCAACGTTTTTGCCAATCATCTCACAGAATTGCAGAATGGTCAGAGCCAGAAGGGACCTCCAGAGATCATCTAGTTCAACCCCCCTGCCAGAGCCTCTAATTCGACCTCTTGGCAAGCCCTGGAGGTCTTGGCTAGCCCTACACTAGAGACTAACTGCGTGCAACTCTTACCTGAACCTCTGTGCTAGCATACTGTTGACACAAAAATTGCTTTTGGTAAATTAACCTTGCCATTATTAGCATTTATAAATGTTTCTGTAGCATTAAATATGCCATTCTTGTAACGCTTACAAGTGCCAAATCTAAACAGTCCAAGGATACATCTACCTCCACTGAAGAAAATGGAAATCATAGAACCATTTAGGCTGGAAAAGACCCTTACGATCATAGAGTTCAACTGTAAACCTAACATCGCCAAGTCCACCACTAAACCATGTCCCTAAGCGCCATGCCTACACGTCTTTCAAATACCTCCAGGGATGGTGACTGATGCTGGTGATGATGACATGATGGTGTCATGAGGCTTGTATTGGCTTGTTACCTCTCAAAGTATCAGCTTATCCGTACAAACGGAGACAGCATTAATGAGAGGAGCAACCAGCTTCTCAGTATACATTGCCTTTCTTGCTGTCAGCATCCAGTGAAGCGGTTACCATAACTATTCTCAAAAGAAACAGAAAAAGACTAAAGTCTTGACATATTATCAAAAGCAGTGTCTGCAATGCCTTGCATAATGTTCTACCCTGTTTCTGCACATTTGCTTTAACTCTTTATGACAACATCAACCCAATCTTATTGATTTGCACCATTGCTCACCAACAGAAAAGCAGAAGACAAGGCTAATAAATTTGCAGGGTCAGGGTTAAGTATTAATTGCAGAAAACACTGACAATCTGGGAACAACACTTCCTATTTTGATTTTTATTTGGAAGGAAACCAAACCAACACTGTATTTGACTGAAACAGAAGCATTTTGAAATGTGAATTTTGGACAATTAAATTGCTTGTGAATAGTGAAAGCAAAGGAAAGCAAAAGCAAATAATTTCATCTCATTATTTTGTAAACAGAAACCAAACTCCACTAAAAAGAAGAAAAGAAAAAAAAAAGCAGCAAAAGCTGGCAGAATCAGTGACAACCAATCACCTGCGGTTTTCATCCAGCACATCCAAGACCTGCTGGTAAGCCCTACGAGTGGAAGACTGGATAAACGACAAAATGCCACGAGCAGAGTAAAGATTAGTTCCATCTTCAGGTAACATATTGGGAGGACAGACACGAGCCTGTTGCAGTGATGGTGTCACACTGTTCGTACAAGCATAGTAAACGAAGAGAGAAATACTATAGTCAGATTTTAAATTAAAAAAAAGCTTTTCAGATAGACCCCATTCCAAAATGCTTATTGCTTGCTTTTGGTTTACCCTTCTCCCACCACTATAAGGTAACACTCCCAAATTCTAGTAGTGTAGTGATCATGAGCTACATTTATATATGTTCTTCAGAAACAAACACAAATAATCATCTAAGGACACTGTTTTGATCTGTTATACAAGTTAGTTTTAGAAAGTTTTTGTCCAGCTACATCTGTACCTGTTGAAGTCAGTATTCAAGTCCTCACTGACATTAATGAGAAAAGTGTTTTTACAAGCATTGGTATTTAAAAAAAATCCTACCCATAATCTCTTTCAAAACACAAGCCTTTTTAAATAAGGACAATCTCACACAGAGCCTCTTCAACAAAAGTTTTTCTTCAAGCTGTGACTAAAGATTAAGATAGTATTTTGATTTCCACGTGAAAAAAGTTTCAAGGCAACTGCAAGAAATTTAAAAAAAAGCACAGAATTCATAGCCCAACGACAAAAAATTACAAGATCTGAGTTTTTGAATATGATGAAAAATAATATTTAAAATACACAGGATTTAAATTCAGGCATGACCATTTGGATTATAAAAACCTCACCTCTATCAGCCAGAAATTAGTTTTGATAAACTGCCTTTGATTTGCTCATGCTTCTTTACATTCAATGTGACTTTACGTACATTGTCCTTCACACACCAATATATTTTTAATTTTTTTTTAAATCAGGAAACCGTAATTAAGGGTGAGATGCTTTTTTAATAGGAAGTAATTAGTGTTAACTTAATTGTAAATATTAACACAAATGCAACACAAAGTGTGAGTCACTATACCCTTTAAATCTTGGGATAGTTTTTATTCCAAGATTAGCATCCATAATTCAACACATTTCCTTTGATCTTGCCACTTGTGCTTTGCTTCAACAGTTTCTGGAGTTAGAATGCCAATCTTCCAGCATTTGGCATTTTTAAGACATTAAGCAAAGCATTAGTGGCTGAGTGCTTGAAAGATGGTTTGATATTTGGATAATCTCTAGATGGGTCATAATTCTAAGGATACTCCTTATTTTGAATAGAGTTGCTCTGCAACTGGCTGGCACCAAGATCACAAAACTGAGCACTAAAGATAATTAAATTTAAGACATCCGAAGCATGCTACATGGCTGTCACTTCACCCACAGAAAAGTTCAGCCATCCTGTGCTTCAAGAGACATGCGAAGACAGCAGTGGCTGGTGCTTGACTGATACTGGTCACTATTTATTACCTGAACTGCAAATACCTGTAGCTGTAGAGCACATTTGGGCAAGAGAAAGTAAAAAGGAGAAGGAGAAATCAATAAACATCTACTTCGCTTCTTTATAGCTTTTATCATTCTCCAAGACCTGTAGGATCCATCTTTCTTTTATATTTATGATGACTTCTACTTTGCAATCAATGGTAGTGGTCACATCCACACATTTTACTCTTGAATTGCATTGGAAATGCCAATATTCACTACAAAAATATCAAGAAGCAGGGGCAAGTATGGAAATACTGCCACTAAAGTGAATTTATGAGAATTTCTACTCCCTTGTGGATTTGCTGGCTTGAGGGAAATGAAGGAAGAGCTGGCGGTTTGAACCCATTGTATGTTTTATATTAAAAGTAATTTTTCCTGTTCATCACTTCAGAGATTTACAGAATAGGCTGAAAGACAACTTAAAAAAAAAAAGGTAACAAACAGTATTTAGACATTGCAAACTAGAAGACAGAGTGGAATTCCTGTTGTCCAAAATGGTATTACTGTAAATACCACAGTAATGTTATTTGAATACAAAGTCTTCTGTAGATGCTGAAAAAAAACCCCAAAAAACTATTTAACTAAAACTGCACAAAATTCTCTAAAAGAAAGTTACATGTGCTGATAAAATGGAAAGTGTGTATAATAAGGAAAAATCAAGGCTGACTTCAGCACTAGATAATTCCTAACCCCAGGGTCTAGTCCCTGGACTACTTTATGCTCGTTGTTTTATAGGTGGCTTGTAAGAAAAGACAGTTTCAAGACATTACTTCATTCATTTTAAGATATTATTTAATTGTCCTGGTTTGAGGTAAAACAGGACGTATTTTGGTCAG
>RSEF01000009.1:8992381-9109254 GCA_003993805.1 Himantopus leucocephalus
CCAACATCCCCAGTGGCCGATTTGGCCTAAACCACGACATTAATTCTTAATTAAGAGAAGATTTAGCTTCTTAAATGATTTAATTATTTATGAGATTATTTAAATCTATTTGCTCCTGGATATGAGCTAAATTGTACCACTACATGAAATGACTCACTTTTTCCCCATAAAGGCTATTGTTCATTTCAATATCCTTCTAAAGTGCATAGTCTAAGAGAGACCTCTCCCTTTCTGTCTGAAAGCATGAATAATTCTATGAAGGGCTCAGATGTCAGGATTAAGGAACATGGGCGGGGGGGGGGCGACAAAAAATCCCCAAATAAGAAGCCAAATTTTAATTCTAGCCTTCTTTTTCAGGATTCAAAATTTATTGCCCTGTAAACATGTTGTAGTCCTTTGGACTATGTCAGAGACCATGAAGAAATATTATGAAACAAATATCTGATATACAAATCAGCCAAGATGACATAAGAAAAAAATCTCTAACATCAGGATAATTCTCTAACATTGAGTATGATTACTTATCATTAGACATTGTGGCCATCCCCCTTCTCTCCTCCATTTGTAGTTAAATAGTCTTAGTCCTAGATATAGTTTTGTTTCAAATTTCTGAAAAAAAATCTTATATACAGCTCCAACCACTTATTATAGCACTCCCTGGTTACAAACACCGGTCAATTCCAGAGTCTGGAACCAAAACAAACAACGTGGAATTACAGAAATTACCAAGAAAGAGCACAGTAACATTCTACTATATGCAGAGTTTTTAGCTTAGCAGTAATCTCCCCTAAACCTTCTCAAAACATCTGTGATGTACACAGGGTTTACTTCAGATATTTCTCTGACTTAACAGTTCTGGAAATATCAAATGAGAGGTAAACAGTTTTAACTAGTCAAGGTTACTTTAAATTCAACCACATAGACTGTATTCTCATTAAAGACATGCACACCATTACCTTTTCCCCCATGACTTGCATGAAGAACAGAATTTCTCAAACTGTGAAACTGAACTCTCTAGAGAGATGTGCTTTTCTAAGGGAAAGGTCGGAGCAGGAAAAAAAATTAAACGCTGTCCCCTTTTCCATGCACTCTTGGTGGTTTGTTGACTTCTGATGTAGAAGTGGAATCCTTGTATTCAACATTGGCTAGCAATGGCCAAAAAGCTTTGTTTCTCCAGCCATTCAAAAGCAGCCAAAGAACAAAGAATCAAACAAACTAAAGCTATTTTTGAAATTTAATTTTTCTTTACAAATAGGTTCTCAGATTAAGCTGTCCTCTTCTTTTTGCTGCCAGGTATTTTTCCTTATGTTTTTTACACAGGGAAACGATTTGGCAAAGTTTGAGAAACCCTGAAGCAAAATTAGAAACCACACATTCAGTGTAGCAAAGGCTGTTTCAAATTTTATATTCTAAACTACAGATACTTAGCCAGAAAATTAGTATTGCAGAGAGCTACATAATTAAACACACTCTTGATTTTCATATACCAGGTAACATTTTGGCTTACGTGCAATCCTTAGTCGAAAGAGGTGACTGGAACCGTGGCATTTTATTTCTTGGGACAGTATCTGATCTGTGCCACCTTGAATAATAATTGTAATCTCTTAAGTAAGCATCCTTATAAGTAGAGGGATTGTAATTTAGAGAGCTCTCAATACTGCTACGCAGATAGATAGTTATTGTACAAGCAGGTGCCTACTTGTTAGTCTCAGTTTTTTTTAAAAACATTTGAGAATTACTGCCTTTAGTGAAGCCCAACTCCCGAAAAATTCTCAGAACTGTCTCTGCAAGCATCTGGGTGACAAGAAGATAAAAACAAACAACTATTTGTACTGTGTAGAGAACACTGTGATAGGGAGCCCAGCCAATTCTTTTGCTTCAAGCTGATAATCTACTCCAGAATGTTTAATTTTGTCAAGCACTGGAATTTTGCTCAGTACATCTGAACATTTTGTCCAAGGAGGACAAGAGTGCCCCAGATTAAAACTTGAGTATTATCGTCCTATTTACAAAACAAAGGTTTTCAAAGGCAGTGCTTCATGTGCCTTTTCAATGGGGTCCTCATCACAGCATCTGAGCAGACTATTATGTCTATTATGAAGCTGAATCAAGGAGGTAAGAGAAATAAGCATTTAAAAAAAAAGAAAAGTATTTTTTTGATGGGAATTAAATATTTGAAGTAAAACATGAACACTCTCTCCTATCTGAAGATGTGAACGCAAGCACAGGAATAAAGAGCTGATCTTTGTCAAGTTAGAGTACCATAGTACTTGTTACTGAAGTAAACTACTTAGACATGATATGATCTTAAAAGTCAAGCCAGCTTTGATGAAGTAGCAATGTATCATTACAGTAATTAGAACAAAGATTATTTATTTCAGCCAACAACACTAGAAATAAGAACTTTAGAAGCAGCTGGTTTCTTATATTTTTGTACCACTGGAAAAAAATAGTATTTCTAGATGGTAAAAAAATTTCGATGTGATATAAATGAGGTAACATGTACAATTATGTTTTCTGTAGTGCAAAGAATACATTTGTAGTATAATTTATCTACTTAAATGGTTTAATTTATCAACAGGGAAGCTAAAGTTAGAAGACGTGCATCACATTTACCACGAACCTCTAATAGAGATAGTAGTTTATGAGCTAGCTGATACCCAGTACCATCTGAGGTAGCATAATTTCCATCGAGCAACTTTGTTTGCTTGTACTGCATATTTTGAGGTATACAATAGCACTTCCACATGCGTAGCTTCTCCAAGTAGCTACCACAGTGAAAACAGAACGTCACCTTATCAATTTTCTTTGTAGAATCACTACTTCTGGGTTTATTTACATGAAACTTGCAAATATTTTTGCAGTTTACCTGTGGGCCTAAATTGTGAGGAAACAAGAGCCAAGAGATACCTTTTTCACCAAGTACAAAAGACTTGGCTATCCTGCACTCGTGTGAGCCACACAAGCTCCACCTTGAACGTAGTGTTTTTGTAACCTGCATTCACAGAACATTCTCCCAAGAGTTAGCCAGGTACAGAGTCACATTCTCCATTTGGAGATTGACAAAGCCTGGATGAGGGAGAAATGCCAGACTCAGCATCACCAGGAACGCCACCACCTGTTCAAAGTGATTTCTCTTTTTGGATCTCACTGAGTCAGAAGAAGCAATCATGACAGAAAAAGCAGCAATTTCTAGGAACCTCAATGAATTCAAAGCAGATGATCTATGCATTAGGCACAGCGTAACTTCTGTCATAAGAAAACAAGTACTTGAGAGGACAAGAGACAAATGAAGTTCTACCAAAATACGTTATCTGCAGGTCAGCAAGTGTGGAATGCTGCAGTGAAAAAAGAGAGCTTCTTCTACATGGGCAGCAGAGAGCACAGACACAGCAAGCTCAATGCTAGCTAGCTTGTATCTTTCACACAAACAAAAGAGAAGACATCCTGGATCAATCTAAAGTTTATATCATTTTCCTAAAAGACACTCATAATGGAAACTGCTTAGCATTGGAAGTTTGATTTATTTGGCAGACATTATGCTGGCAATAGCATGGGCAGCAAGAGAGGAAAACTAATCTCCAGATGTCATAATTTCCTGGCATCTGTAAATGATAAATTGAGTCACACAAGCTACCAGTTATATGTTCATTTATCATATTCCTTTTCCAGTTTACAGGATTCCAAGCTTGTATTGTATTGCTAAGCCTCTGAAGAGCTGCTAGTAGATTAATAAACTGTGACAGAAAATAATATTCAGACTATTTTAAACCAGTAATTGTATAGATAGCTACCGAGCAACCACAAAACACACAGGTGAGTTTTACAGATTTATGATTTTTGGATTCAAGGAGTCCAAACATATGTGAGAAGTCTGACAGCAATTGGATACATCCACTCAGAGCTGATCTTGCCAGTTTCTCGGATGGATGGCTGGGCAGACACAGCCCATGACTTTCGGAAGACTAAACTAGCCTGGGGAGCAAGGATAAAGTGATTTCAAGAAATCACAACCATTCATATACCAACTGGTTTTCCTTTACGTCCAATACATCAAAGACTGGCAAAGCACAGCTGGTAACATCAAAGGGGTAAACTTCTTCACAAGCAGCTTCCATCACATGAAGACCATCTATTCAGACAGGTAAGCGAAGGCCCTTCCTGCAGTGAAATTCTACTATGACTGGTCCAACAGGACATAACTGGATGATCAATACCACAGGGAACCTGGGCACTTAGTAGGCCGCTAGAACATCTGGAGACTGAGCTGATTGGGAGTTTATGGATGCGAATCTGGGTTTGCCAGCTCAGTGAATATATATGCCTCAGCAGACTAGAGTACCTAGACATGCCCAATCTATAACTTGTATGAGCCAAAAGCCTGATTAAGTAAGAAGATGAAGATATGCAACAGTATTTCCATGAAGATCTGGAGGAAGAGAAGGAGAATCATAACATGTCTGGAACATGCATCAGTGCTTTTCACCAGTTTTAGACTAACTAACAGGTAGACGGATATGCAGTACATCTAGTACCTCCTATTGCCCTGCTGTAAATAGAAGAAAATAGACATTTCTAGGACGTAATTCACTTGATCTGTTTTAGACTAAAAATAGGTAGACCCTAAGTAGGTCATGCACTTATTTCCCTCTAGTTACAGAAAATTAAGTTTATGGTGATTTAGCAACAGTGTTATACAGTCTCCCTTGGGACAGATGAATTCCATCTTCTAGGTCTTAAATCTAAGATTGTTTCAACAAGGGAAAGTATTCTTTATGGTAGCTGTATTAGGAATCTTTTACATATGAGTTTTAAGTGTTACACTGCAAAACCAGTTATTGCCAGGGATAAAGATGGTGTCACTCAGAATAAACTGTGATTAATCAAAGACTATCACACCTAATAGAAATATACAGACCTGTGTGTTTTTAGAAAGCACCGTGAGAATTGCTACCTCAGATGGTATCAATAGATGTAGTTTCCAATTCTAAACACTACTTGCCATTTTGGTCTCAAAAAATTGAGATATATACTCACAGATTCCAATACATTAAGTACATTGACACCAAAGAAAAATTACTTATCTACTGTTTATGAGAAATACACATATTCCTTTTTCTATGAATGAAAACCATTACATAGTATCAACAGCGAGAGAACCAGGAAGATTTTCATGCACAAAACTCAATTTCCTGAAAATTCAAGGGGGGGAAAAGAAAATTATACCAGCTCAGAAACTGAAAAATCTCCTGAAGTAACATCTTCCAATATCTGGTAAAACCAACTGTGAGCCCACAAATGCTCCCACCCATCCACTGCAAGAAAATACTTGACAAATGAGTCACCTTACTAAAGAAAAATTAAGAAAAATGGTGGCCTTATAATATTTAAAATTATGTACTTGCCACAGGATACAAAATGTTACTCGGAAAAAAAAAATAACAAGGAAATAAGGAACAAAGGAAATATGTAACAAGCTGTAGTTGTGTCCCTGCACCCTGTTGCTCTACTCACGTGGAATCATTTCGGGCCAGCTGGCCATTCTGTCGAGTGGCGTTTTCGCTCATGGAACGTTCTCTCTTCAGTCTTCCCACTGAGCGGACCTGCGTAGAAGTGGAGAAGGGGGGAAATAAGAGACAGGGAATTCCAGGAGACACTTAACTTGCATTGGAGTTTTATAAGTTAGATCTGCCCTCAGATACAAAGGCACATTTTCAGGGGTTTCACAGGCATTAGGAGGAAGACAACTGATGACAGGATCTGATGCTGGTATACATAAAACCAAAGTCCAAACTTATTGCAATCCTGTCATTATTTATCTCTATGATCTGATGCCAAAAGTATGAGCAAACAGAATTTTGAATATGTAAGAAAGCAACACTATGTTTAATATTACTTCCTATCACCAGAGATAAATATATTTCTACTATATTTTATGAGTCTATAAGACTATGCAGCTTCATAAATATTTTTCATTTTTTAAGATGTCAATTACACATCACCCACCTGGATGACAATGTTATACTATTCTTTGAAGTTAGTTCTCAGAGTTTTGTTAAAACTCACTAACTCTATGTGGTGTCATATCATCTGGCCACAAATTCCAAAGGTTAACTATACACATTAAAATAATCTTAGTTTGTTTTCTGATAACCTGCAAGTTGAAAATGTCTTGCGGCTTTCTCTTCACATGATTAGAATTTCTACAGTGCTAATAAAAATATTTTTATATTTTCCCAACTTATGTTAGCACCAAGTACATCTGCACCACAGTAGAGAAATCATCGTTCGTTTCACTTTCTTTAGTAGAATGCTTCTTAACGAAGGAAAAAGCGAAATAAGTACTAGCCTCTTCATTTTGAGGTGTCTGCTGTGGAGGTTTTTCTAGGTCCAAAAAATCTAGCGGTCGATCACTAAGAGAAATAACACGGGGAGGAGTTTTCAATGCCAGTGGTTTGAATGGAGTAGACTGAAGAAGGTCAAGGTCTGGTGGTCTGGAAAATGGAATGTCTTCACTATTACCTGCAAGAACATCAGTTGTCAACAGAAAGCAAGCTGTTCTGAGGCCTGAGGGCTAATGCTGAAGTTCAAAAAGACATCTTATCAGTTACTTCCCCTGGCTATACCAAATAATTCAGCATGCTTTTCTTTAACAGGGTTTGTCTGTTAAAAATTATGGTGAAAACTCTCATAAAGACCACATTAATTGGCACTTATTTGAGCAGTTTCTCGGAGAACAATGATCCTGAGTAATCCAGAGCAACATCAACTGTTATTGCACTTTTAATCTCAAAACATGGTTCTATTAAAGGTGTTATTTGTTTAGAAATATGCTGACTAGAGATGTGAAGATGTCACTCTTTCAAAGCATAAAATATATGCATGTCACACATTTTGCAAATTGTAAGGCCTTCAGCAGTTCCAGGTCTGTTACTGTAAAGGCCATGACCATAAATACTAAAGAAGTATTGACAGAGCCTGCGCAATAATAGACAGATCTTTAACATAACTAGCATTCTGATTACAATCAAACACATTTCGCACAGCTAATATATAGTGCAACCCCAAAACTTGTTATAGGTACTTTAGCTTATAGTTAATTAAGAAAAATGACGTGTAAATCAATAAACACTAACATTTTTTTCTCCGAAAACGATTTAGTAAGATGAAAAGTCAGCAATTAAACTTTCTGTTCATAATTCGTTAACTGTCTCGACTACAAGCTACACCAAAACTATTCATGAAACACTTTCAGAGTTTAAGAAACTTCCTAAGTCAAAGTTGATAAGCAATAATTGTTTGAAAACCAGAAAGCATTCTACAGGTTTTGCTTTAAAAAATATATCAATATATATCAGTATATACTTTTGTCCATCCAGAAACTTGGAGAACTAGTTTAATTTTTTTTGCCTATTTTTGTTTTATTGAGATGCAGACATACCTGCTACTACAATCCGCTCTGGAACCTGCATAGTTACACTGGCATTTGGAAATCCTTCTTGGATGCCCTTCTCAAGGTCAGCATTTTGAGGAGCTACTTTGAGTTTTTCTGGGACCCTCATGCGCTGACTGATTCCTTCGGTGTATTCCATTTCATACTGAAGGCGATTAATTTCTGCCATCTCGGCAGCTGGAGATGGGAACGCAGCCCCACTCATCCTGGCAAAAGAAAACCAAAAGCTGTAATAGCAATATAGGGAACCTGCAGGGAGTGCGTAAAGGGAACTCTTTGTTCTGATTACTAGGCAAGTAGTAGATGATCCTAACTTAACAGACTTATTTAGAGAAAAAAATTATACGACAAAATTTATAGGAAATGTAGTCACAAGGAACTGAGATTTTGGGCAATGACAGAAGAACAAAGTGATGCTGTAGGAAACGCTTAAAGCTGCACTGAGGGTCCTCAATTTGAGCTGTGACAAAAAAATGTAGGAATTCTGCATGTAATATACTATTCCTGCACTGGCTGGCAAAAAAAAACCCAAAAAACAAAAAACAAAAAAACAACTAACCAAAAAGAATTAGCAGGATTGGTAGGAAATCTATTCAGGCTTGGTAAGAAATCTGAAATAACGATCTGTATTTACACAGATCCAGTCTACTGGTATTTGAGAGAATGGATGAAGTCTTACAAAACTCCAGGTTGATGTAGGGGAAAAAAAGAAAGGGCTGAGGCTGGACAGCAGCCTTCTGCTTGTTGTCAGTCACCCACATCTCACTCCATCTTACAAGGACAAAGTTCCTTATCAACAGCCTGTCAAATCAGCTTGAAAACCTAGCATATTCATAACCCGTTCCCAACCACAAGCAATTCTGTAAACTTCTCACTTCTGAATTTTTCTGTAAACGAAAATCATACTTTTGCAGAACAGATACAAGATGGGCAGAGAGAACAAGACTTTATTTAAACTTAAAAGGATTTGCCAGTACTTCATAGATACATTTTCCTATAAAAGGAGGGGAATTTTATAGGAAGCAATGGGGGAATTTCCTAGAAACTGGGCCTTAAGAAACTTACTAACATGACAACTCCTGGGAGCCGTATTGAAGACAAACCCAAGATAACTGGGTTTTTTGAGGTTAGGTTTAAGGTCGAGAGAAAAAGAAATCCTAGAGCAGCACTTGGAGGTGGGCTGGAAAGGGAACTCAGATGGCTGAGAGAAGTTGTTCACCCCGGACAGCGGCTAGCGGACCTTGTTGATGGCTCAGACCAAGACTATGGTTATGGGCTCAGTTAAGAGAGAGACATCCTGGAGCTGCAGTTAGAGTGGCACTGGAAAGCGGCTCCCACAGAAAACTGTGAGCTGCAAAGAATACTCAGCTGTGAGAAACTTTTCATTCAGGCAATGGCTGTGGGGGGGTCTCGTCAACAGCTCAGACTGAGATAATGGTTATTTTCAGGGTTAGGATTGAGAGAAATATGTATTTCTTTACATACACATACATACACAAAATGTAAATGTAGTTATCCTGGCAAATGTGCCTATGGGAAGCATAGCTTACTCTAGCAAGAAATCTTTTAGTGGTATTGCTTGAAACAGTTCCCTAAATGAAGTAATCTATCCTGGCAAAAAGGCAGGTTTTGCTACTATAATTGCAACTACATTCTTTTACTATTTTTGGCAGCGAGGCTATGTCTGTTGCTGCCTGTGTGCTTTTATAAGCTGAACACGCAGAACTTTGCGAACAAAGTGCCTCAGTGCAGACCATCTACGTAGCAGGTGAGACAGACCACAAGCCGTTCTTCTCACCATCACACAGAAGCAATACTTTCCGTTTTTATCACTAAAACCTCACATGAATAGTAACCTTCAGACATCAGAAAGAAACACACAGAAAGGTCTGGATTGTGTAACACTGTATTAAGTGTGCACATTTAGTATATTCAAGCTGTGATCCACTTGGCAATCCATCCTGGGATCCCCTGTGTCCTTATCAGGACTTCCTAACACCATGGATCAAATGGAAGAATCTCATTCATCTCAAATTCTCACTGCAGCCCAGTAGGAGAACTGGGGGTCAGGGAGAAGGTGAGGAGGTCACTGTTCCATGTAAACTTCAAAAAAAAAAAGTTATAAAGGAAATACCTGAAGTGATGCAGACTTAATCTACCTGTATTAATTCTTACTGTTTGTAGGTATCAAGTCAAAGGAACTGGAACAACCCATTTAATTAGACATAAACACATTATAGGAGTTCAAGAGGTGCTTAAGCAGCTCTGTCACTTCATAATTCTTAAGATTTCACTTTGGGGTTTTTTTTGTACCTGCCCTTTGGTCTCACAAGCTAGATTTGTCCCTCTTGAAAGACATTGGCTAGATCAGCCAGTAACATGAACAGAGTACACAGTCTTCTGACACTTCCACATTCCAAAAGGTGCTTTTCATTTCAAAGCATGGTCTACGATCAGTAAAGCATTTCCAAATCGATAGGAGTAAAAATCATAAGGTCAATAAAGAGGCCAAATTTTAAGAACTTGAAGTTCCCAGAACAACTACTGGCAGCAGCTTATAGAACAGTTATTTCTCACAAGACTTGACAAAAGGTGTTTCATTGCTTGTTCACTTTCTCATTTTGAAATACCTGTACAGCTCTAATTTTCGCAATCAACTACCGCTACACTGCAGCAGTGTTTACACCCCAGCTTCCCTAAAGTTTGGCATTACTTTTGTACATAAGTCTGCACAACAACTGCTTTCCAGCTGTAAGGTAAAACACACACAAAAAAAGGAGAGCATTAGAACAGTCGCTTTATAAACTATCTGTAAACTAAATATCACTGTGTGGGTTGAGCTGTACTTGCCAAGGACCTGTAGATACAATACCTCAGTGTCTTCCTACTCTTACCTACTTCTCATCTATTTTGCATCACTAAGAATTGCGTTTTCTGTCAAAGCGATTTTGATTTTTACCCCTTTTTACAAGAGACCAGCAAAACAAGAAACAGAGATTTCAGCAACAGAAAACTTAAAATATTTAAATGGATCTTGTTAACAAAACCTCCAAATATTTAAAGAGAACAGAAATCAAAGTTATGTTTTCTGTAATGTTCTTGTTACACAAAGCATTTCACAGAATACATTAATAATAACTCAGGGAGAAAGAGGACTTTAAAATTGATATTTACAGAACTAAGCTCTGAAGAGGCATGAGAATAGAAAAGAAGTCTGAGAATGATGAATCAATAGAAATACAATCACAAATAGAGGATAAATAAAGCACAGAGAACAGCTGAAGCACAAATGCGCATCAGTGGCATTTAACAAGAGAGAGGAAGGAAGGAGAAAATTCAGAGGAGAAGGGAAGAGACAGCAAGAGAAGTTATATAAGGTAGATTATCTGTGTTCAGAAAGACATAGGGGTACCTCCTTCCCCCTCTCCTAAACAGGAACAGCAACAGAAGAGATGGGGCTGAAGCAATGCATACGAATCTGAAGGATGACTTTTTTGTCAGCACTCTGGCAATAATCGGACATCGACCGGATCTGTGCTGCAACCGGGAATATTATGCACAGTGTGGATGTCCAAGGTAACCTGAGCTATATGAAGATGAGTACTGGTAACAGTATAGCTGTGCCAGCACTGAGATCAGAGCAGGTCTGACAGCCTACACTCAACTAATTGTAACTTCTCCAGCTACAGTACAGTTTGTTCCTGAGGCGGCTACTTTACAGCTAGTCTGGTCAAGTGCTCATAAGCTACAAAGTGCTCCTTTGGCAAGCATCTAGATACCCTTTGACAAATAAAAGAGGAGGAGGAGGACTTAAAGCAAACCTAAGGACATGTATTACAGGACTCAAAGGAGCCTATTATGCGACCCTAAAACTGTCAGAAGATATATCACAGGGGCATTGAGAATCAGAGGTTATGAAGTAACAAAGCACTACCAGAACAATTTGAGGGAGAGTGAGGTGTAGGCTAAATGCCGACAGCTGTCCTGCACAGTACAGTTACATGTGTTGAACTTTTTAAATACATTACCTCCTCTCCTTAGCACTAGAATGACATGAACAACAACAACAAAACTCTGTTATACATAAACAAGGCTATGGGATCACAAAACACTTAGGGCGGCATTCTTTCAAGTTTGTTTTACTCCAGCTGGAGGTTTTAATGCAAAATATTAAAAAAAAAAAAAGAAAAGAAAAAAACCCTGGAAGCGTTAGAAGGAAAAAACCTGTCCCAGTCTGATAACCGTTTCCTGAAACACCCAGAGACTCACCGCGCTGTGACAGCGCTCGGCAGCGGGCCCGGTCAGCTAACGGCGTCGGAGGAAGGCAGAGGGGCAGCCGGGCACTGGGCGGCGGCACCGGGAGGCGACACCCGGCACCGGGGGCGAGGGGCGGCCACCAACAACGGGGCGACGGCCACAAACGCCCGGGGCGGGGCGGGGGGACGCCCCGGGCCGAGACAAGCGGGGAGGCGGGGGGCGAAGAGCGGGGCAGGGGCAGGAGGGTGCCCTGGGCCGCGGCCGGGGGGAGCGGGGCTGAGAGGAGACACGGCGGGGGGGGGGATGGGGACACGACACGGGCTGAGGAGGCGGACGGCCGTGAGGGAGGGGGCAGCCACGCTGGCGCCCCGCGGCCAGGCTAACCCCCCCCCCCCGGGACAAGCTGGGGACGCTGCCGCCAGGGCCCAGCGGCCCGTACTCACCCAGAGCGGCGGGAAGGCGGCCGGCGGGCCCTCGCCCTGCCCCGGCCGGGCCGCTCCTGCCGCGCGCCGGACCCTCGCGCTGCCTGCCGCGGGCGGGCGGGGGGGGTGGTGTGGTGCTGGGGGGGGGGTCGTTACGCGGCGCGGCGCACCCTCACCGCGCTCCTCCGGTAAGACGCAAAAACCGGCCGGCTTGTTCCCATCGGGTTCCCGTAAGGGCTGCCGGGCCGGGGACCGCGCGTCATGTGACCGAGAGAGGGCGGAAGCGGCTCTCGCTGGTGCCTCACGTGCGAGGCAGCCGCAGGGCATCCATTTTTAGTGAGGGAAGGGCGGCCACCGCGCATGCGCGCTGGGAGGAGTCCCCAGGCCGCGGCGCAAGGTCACCGGCGGGGCCCGGCCGCGGCAGCCGGCGTGGGGCCCGGGGCGGGCGGCGCCGCTGTGGCGGCGATCCGCGGGGCCGGGGAGAGCAGGAGGTCGCCGGCCTGAGCGTCAAGAGCGGCAGTTAACGGCACGGAGAGACCCTGTTTGACTTGTCCCTGAGGCGTCTCGTCCCTCGCCGTGGTGCGGTGCCTCCGCGGCGCCTCAGCTGGGCCCCGCAGCAGCCGGTGGTGCCCCGGGGGAAGCAGCTCCGGGCCGAGCCCGGCCCCTTGTACCGCTCCTGCTGAACACGGTGCTTGCCCCCCCCCCCGGCCCCTTCAGCGCTGGCTTAAGTGCTTTGCTTGTATCTTTGTGCAGTGGTGGATTAACGTACTGTCGTGACATGGAAACATGGCGATGTAATTAGGGGTTGGGTGGGTGGAAGATCCGGCAGGGCGTGCGCCGAACCTGGCGCACTGCCCTCCTGGGCCAGGGCGAAAGGCCCGTGGCTTTAGGGCAGGTTTTCTGACAGACAGGTCTTTGCCCCGCTACAGCTCAAAACCAACTGTGCACCTCAGAAAACCCGTCCGCCAGCTCAGCCTCACCTCGTACCGGCTGGTGAACTTCACAAGCACTGTCCTGGGCAACGGTGTCTTTTCTCTGTCAATCACCACCCCGTTAGCATTACCTAGAATTTGTCAGCAAACGCGGCTGACGGAGCCATCGTTCCCTGCCCCGCTTGACCCCAGCTTGCACGTCGGTTCCGAGTGGCAGAGCACCATCTCCTCGTGCCGGCAGGACACTGCCAGGGCCCCATTAGGTGACCTGACCCTTCCTGTAACCGGCTCTCACTCACAGCACAGGCTGCCTAAGAGCAGCCATTTCCTTGTGTGGTGGTGAACTGAATTTTCCAGTTCCATACAGAAAAATGAAATGAAAGATGCTATTATACACAGTAGATAATTTTTTAGAGGGAGGAAAACAGCCTCTGAGCTTTCCCTATATTCTGATTTATGGTCACAGTAGTGTTTCAGAGGTCAAAATGAGTAGCGATGCCAGAAGTATTGAAGCGAATATTGATCTAAGGTCTGCAACTTGCTAATTCAGTTCTTTACAAATACCAACAGCACTCTTTTACAGAGGCAAGTGGCCTGAAATATGATCTCTTTCTAGATAAAAGTTGTGTAACATTGAGAATTATACGTTATTTGCCTTTAGATGTACAATTTGGCCTCCTTGAAACACAAATTGTTGGCATGAGCAGACCTTACCAGGCAGTCCCCATCATTCTGTAGGAGAGTCCTTCGTTTTACCCCTTCTCCAGGGTCTATAGTTTACAAACTATCAATAGGGATTTAGTCTTTAAAAAAATATAAAGTCTAAAACCGGTTCTTGAAGGACACAAGGAATATGGTCCTTCTTCTGTGATTCCCCATATATAATTTTATGTTGAGATCCATTATCTAAATATTTTTATTCCATTGAATATATGATTGTTGTTCATAAATTGAGTGGTGACACAATAAAACCGGCCACAGACTAGTCACCTGGGTTCATCTAATCCACAGGAAGTTGTCCAGAAGAGCCCCGGTAGCGATTTCTAGTGTAGCATCCTGTTACGAATTAACCACTAGTAGACCATGACTATGTCAGCCTGCCCAGGCCCCATGTATTCTGTCAGATCTCAAAAAGAATTGCATCAGGCTGTACCCTGATCCCTTTCAGGATGCTCCTTCCATTTTTTCATTGTGTAGACGTTCTTCTACAAACAATTTTGACAGTTTTCAGATCTCTCTGCAGATATCCTTGGTTTTCTCGTGCAGTGATTTAAAAGGCCATCCTTAAGAATGCTGCACCACTGTTCTATCCATTTGATGTTCAGATATGTCTTCCTTATTTTCACACTAAAACCTTGATGATAATCTTAGTTGTGTCCTTTTCTTTCTGCTGCACACAGTCTGCTTGTTTTTCTGTCTGTGTGCACTTACAGAATACCTCCGGGTACTGTCTTGTCTGGGGAAACGCTACTCTTTTCTAGTTTCTACAGGTTTTGGTTTCCTTGGTGGCTAGTCCTTTTCTTTCTTGAACCTGGGGTTACAGTGGTTCCCTAGGCAAGCTGTAAGTGTCAGCAAGCTGCAAGAGTGGCTTCCTTCCACAGAGGAAGACAACCCCAGCCTAGGCAGGGCAGTGATCTCTCTAACAAGGGCACAGTCCCACCATACTGGGCACAGCAACACAAAGCTGGGCCGGTGCCTGTAAAAAAGGTTGTGTTGACTGCCCAGCAACCATAAGGCAAACGCAGGGTGACACGTCAGATCCCAGGTCAAAGACAAGTGAAGAAGCTGGGAGCAGCAGGGGAGAGGGCTGGGCACAAGCCGACCTACAGCAGAGCTCTAGCAGGGCCCAGGATGGAGCTTGGAGGCAGCGCCTAGACCTGTGTGCTGAGGGTGCAAGCTGGGCAGGGCGCTCTGGGGCTGCTGGTACGCTTGGGGCCCCCATCAGCCAGCCCTATTCATCGTCCTAGTTTTTGCTTCAGTGTCATCACAACCCTTTCTCTCGTACTATTTCTGTCAACAGCAACATGCCACCCACCTGTGCTTTTATGGATATGAATCCAGCAGAAAACATGAACGAACGCAGTAGAAGAGAAGAACATGGCTGAGTTGCTCCAGATCGAAAGCACTGTCTGTCACCAGCCCACCGCAGCATCCTATGTAGAAATACATCTAGGAAGAAAGATAACATGCACACATCCAGCTTGGGTATCTACACGGAAGCGCCAGACTTCTAGTGTAGTCCAAGTAGGAGAGAGCGAGCATCTTTCTTAAGGCAAACTCCACCTACTGTCTTTTAATCAGATGACACTTTTTTTTTTTGGTAAATTAGATTATGCGTAGGTAGTGGAAAAGCTCCTTAACACTGGGAAGAACCAAAAAACAAATAAAATGGGTCTTTTATTTAGTCAAAATATTTTTATTTGGTTGTATTTAACAGAAGGTTTGCTGTCCTCCTTTTTTTCCCCCCACCCTCCCCCTCTATTGTTTGCTCACTATTTCTGATTCCTCATGCTTCCATTTTTTCAGTACAATATATTATCACCTTACACCTCTTCAGCATTTTCCAGTTAAGGCTCTCAAAGCATTTACAGACATGAGTTAACTAATCCTCACAACAATCATTAGCAGTAAGGAAGTAAAGTGATCTGCATCTGCAGAGAGAAGTTAAGATCAACTTTTTTTCCCCCCATGTTTTTCTTTGATTTTCAGTGTCCAGCTTGTATTATGCTGGGCTTGATGAACATGTGTGTCCCTGCAGTTGTGTTTCATACTTTTGAAAGAAAGACTGAGTTTGAGCACTCAAAATCTAAAGCTATTTATGAAAAATCTTTCTTTAGTAACCTGTTGAAGGCCACACAGTAAGTAAGCAGCAGAATCCAAAACTGGGAACAAAGCATAACTTCCAGGTATGTGGTATTCTGTGAGACATAACCCTTTGTAACTTACCTTTGGACTTTAAAACCACAATCCATTCCCTTCTCCTTACACATTGTCCTCTGCTGACCACTTCCAGCAGGCTTCAACCTCAGGTACTTACATTCTGCATTTTACTAGCAACTTTTACATGAGGGTCTCCACAGTCATCAATTGTATACAGTATACAATGCCTTTGTGTGACTGTAATGAGCCTTAATGGAAAAGAAAAAAAAAACAACGCAAACCCAACAACCTAACAAGCGAAGGGTGTGGATTTTATCTTTCAGTATTTAAAACAAACTTCAGAGCATATGGAAAAAATCCAATATGTGATTGTTTTAAGGAAAAACACTCCCATCCCCAAACCAGGTTCAAATGGAAGACTAAATATTTACTTGACATAAACACCTCCTTCTCAGTAGTGCATCTGCATAGAGATTCTTCATAAAAACTTGCAAATTCACAATTTTAACTTGCAAACAGAAGTACTATGACTGTTCAAGCAAACAGTAATTTTAAAATATGCATTCAGTTCATGTAAATTGTATCTTCTTGTTAGCTCCAGCAGAAGATACTGGCATAAAACACAGATGAAACTTCTTCTTAGTTAGTTTAACACTGAAAATTCAAACAGTCAGACAAACACAATGCAAGTATTTTAACAGAAACAATATAAAATTTCAGTGGTTTAAAAAAGATCTAAATGAGAAATCTTGGTTATTTCAACAAATTGCTAGACCCTACATTTAAAATGATGCATTTACAGAACTATTCAGATGAATTAGGCTTCTTCTATAACACTAAATACTGGAATTCTGATAGATTGTGCAAGTATTAAAAAATATTAACATTTCAAATCTTAACATTACAATTTTAAATAGCCTTGCAAGTGCAATGTTATAAATATTAAAAAAACAACACCTCAGAGCTACAATTTTGTATAAGTTATATGAGTAAATGAAAGTGCTTTTCAAGTATTAATATTCATTTACAGTTGGATTCTCTTGTATAAGTCAGTGCTCAGATGGTACAATTTAAATATCAGTCTTTCTTTTTAAATTTTGGATGCACACATTGAACTGGATGGAATACCTGGTTTCATTTGCAGAAATGTGTGATAAATATTTAAATACAGAATATAATTTGTGATAAATATTTAAATATTGAATATTATAAAATGTGAATATTATATTTTTGTTATCTATTAAAAATAAAATAGAAAGAGATCACATCCTGATGGGATGATAATGTGATAAACATGATAATACCATGGGAGCCCTTGAGCCATACAGTAATCGTTAATTCCATTGAAATCCCAAATTATGATATGCTAAATAGTTGTTCTTCAGTAGAGACAAAAACGTGATCATAATAAAGGCCCAATACCATCAACTTTTGAATTATTTAAAAGATCTCATGATGTGTGTCAAAAGCCATGGAATCTAATGAAAACTTTCCAACACTTTCAACTAGTCAGCCGTAGCCACTCTGGAGAACACAGCTAGTGCATGTCACCACTGTACTGTCTGACCAGTGCACAGTGTAGCTCCCATTCTGGCTAGTCGAGAACCATTATTATTATAGTGATACAAAAAAGATTGCATTCCTGTTCGCCAGAAGGTGAGGTAAGTGGGGAGATACTTGTTTATTAGACAAGAAAACCAAAACAAAACAACCCTAAATGAATCAATATATATTTAAAAGTGCACTGAAAATATTTCCTATTGAACCCTATTTCTCATAAGTGCCAGATTTTCATCTTAAATTATATCCACTGTGAACACTGAACACATGTAAGCTGGTATTAGAGCATTTAGTTTGTCTTGCGGTTTGAAAAGCACATGACACAAGGCAGCATTAAAATCTTTCATTAAAGATCTGGCAATACCATAGTTTTATCATGAAGATGCAGCTCAGAAATGCCACAGTTCCGGAGAAACCCCTGCAGACTGCCATTACAAGCTTTCTCCAACAAAGTGCTTTGTCATTTGCCAAAGACAAAAGTCAAACTGTTGCCCTACCTCACCACAGTGCTGCACTGGCAATTTACAATTTTCTTTCCAGATGCAGTTGGACTTTAATAAATTATAGCTCTTCAGAGTTAGGCAATTCTTTGTAATAAAAGCAGAGTTTCATGTTCCATCAAGAGTGGCCACTGTTTAGACTGGTCTCTTCATGCAGACCTGACAACGGCTGATGATATTTTCTAGTTCTCCTGCTTTCAAAGTCTGTGACAGAGGTTTCCTAGAAGAAAGAAAACAATCATTTACTTTTTTTTCTTTAAAAAACAGGGGTTTTGACAAAAACATTGAATTCCTTAGTTCATTTACAGCATCTTTGTGCTACAGAATGACGCTAAACCTAACAAAGGGGGATGTCTAAACTGAGAGGAATTACTAGGGGAGGCCCCACGTGTTATGCAGGCAGTTATTGTCAACGTGGGCAGTTGCAGCATGGATGCAGGGAAGTACAGTTTACCTGAACATTCTTCTTGGATTTAATGATGCCAACCAGAAGCTGTAGGAATTTGTGTAGTAGTTGCACGTCCCCCTGCCATGGCACTCTATGAATGGGATGGCTCGAAATTCTTCCAAACAAGATCCAGGAGATGCCAATGCTTGGCCAGAAGCTTCTGAGCCGGCACTTGTATACTGTAACCACCAATACATTTTTTTATGAGAACTTGTCCATCAGCTTTTAGTAAACTGCAGGCAAAAAAAAATAATCTCTTTCTAAAACATACCATACGGTCTGTGGTACATGTCCAACAAAACAAAATGAACACAGATTAGTTTTATCAAACTTATAATGAAGCACAGAAGCCTTATGAGAATTCAAGTACAGTTATGGCATTTCTCAAGTCCCTGCAAAGGCTTTTTTCTGCTCCATGAAAAGTCACGAAACCGTGACCAGTACAAAGACTAGAAAGTAGCTGGCTTCTGTCCAGTTGAGAACTACAGTAACTGAATTACAAATAAGCCAAATCCCCTATTTTGTACGTGTTCCTATTTTTTGTTGCATTGATTGCTTCTCCAAACACAAAAAACAAAGGCATTTTCGTTTTCTGATGTTGGTAAATGCTTGTAGAAATAGCTCTAAAATAATTTATGACAGTAGAAAATTGGCTAGAACATACCATTTGAATTTGGTGATGTTGGAAACAAGCAAATGATTTTAACCAGATGCTGCAAAAATTCTTTCTTTTCCAAGCTTATTATTACTTAGGGCCAAATCCCAGGAGTGGGAACAAGTTTCACACTAGACCTAAAAGGACTTTACATCATGCAAAAAAAGAGGGTTTTTTAATTCTGTCTTTCACCCTCATTTGCTGGCATCCCTATGACATCCCACAGGCATGGATAACAAAGATGAAGTGCAACGTCCCCCAATATAGATACACCCTTATCCCCATAATCAGTCCTCAATTTGCAGTCATGTTATGACCTTTCTTCACTCATATTTTGTTATGGCATCAAAATTGCTGAGGCAGTCTTTTGTAGACAGGGTACTGCTTTTGTTTTGATTTTAGCTTTCTGCAGAGTTCAGCCCAAGATCCGATTTATAAAATAACTGCCTAGCATGGAACTGGGTCAGTTATTTCTGTGCATTTGTGTTCAGGACCAGTTTAACCACTTTAGTCCCCAAAACTGTTTCCCAGATCTTAGCGTGACACATGAAAATGAGCATGCAGTTATTTTCATCAAACTAAAATCCTATGGTTCTCCTTTCATCTCTCCCTCTGTTCCTCCTGCCACCTCTTTTTGAGTACAGATCAGAATAGCTGTTCCTCTGCTTCTGGCATTGAATAAAAGTTAATAAAATTATTGTCTACTTCTTGGCAAAGGAAAAAAAAAAGATTTAACAATTACTAAGAAACAAATGAGCTATGAGCAGATAAAAATACCAATGAAAGTGAGAGGACATAAAATTAATAATTCAAGTTTTTATATCCTTACCATAACAAAAGAAAAACCCTTCCAGAGAGATATCCAGCCTTCTGGACATGCAGGAACTACAGTTGTTTGGCTGTGAACTGCTATTACCATTGCAGCTCCTTCACAGACAACACACCTGCAAGAACACATGCACATGCATTCTGTACAGATATGAGGGAAAACATGGAAGCAGACAAAAATTCCCTCTTCTAGGATAGTAGCTACCTAATGGCAGGGCTTACTATAAATGTTACAACTCACACAGGTTTTCTTTGTTTAATGAGGAGATAAGTAAATAGAAGGTAACCCAAATATCTTGCTTTGCAATCTGTACTAGTGACACCAGACAAAAATTGGTGTAAGATGGGAATTAGTCCCAGAACATTTGAGCTTCCTTATTTTACCTTTACTGAAGTAACAAGCTAAATTTTACCTTCTTCATGTGCTCACTACTTTATGTTGTTATGGTTTAGATCAAAGTTCTGTACCTTTATTTGCTAAGATAAGAAAAAGTAATCTTTATTTCCTAGATGAAGAAACCATGAAGCTGAGCTACTAGATTGCAACAACTGTGTAGGGCAGGCTAGAAGACAGAGTGCAAAGCTTGCCTTCCCATCTCTGATTTTGCTGCTCTTGGTCTTTCATGCTTTTAGAGCTTTTCCTCTTAAGATGCTCTTCATCCTCCTCTGCTGTTCTAAAGCAACTACAAAGGGCCACATTTGCACAAGGGTGTTACATAGCAGGGAACCTTCAGCCTCAACTTACAATGTTCTTCACCAGCTACAGTAAATGTATCACGCATAATTGAAAGCAGAACTTGATTTGTACTGTATTCCAAATAACAAAGATGTCTTTATTTCATTTTAGTCTGCCTCCAATATACACAAAAATAGGTTTTTAAAAATACATCACCGCAATCAGTAGGATTGTGCGCCATCTTCTCATGTCAGCTATGGAGATTAAGCCCTATGGTGGGACCCTACCTTTAATCTAACTTTTCTTACAGTATCACTGAGTATCTGACATGTTCAGGTGAGTAATCAAAAATCAGGTGGTTAAAAGCAGTGCTTGTACTGACTGAGATGGGCAGGTCTTTGCCTAAGATTTGCCGTTCAAAACGATTTAGGATGTCTTTGTGGTTCCAGGCCAGAAGAGCTAAAATTCTTATACTCTTACCTGCTTATATGGGGCTCTAGTGCCTGGCCAGAAATTGGTGCCATATCTACTGGCATTACTGCTGCAGTTGACAGCCAGTACGAATAGTCGTTGCGAGAAGCAAAACTACAAACATCATTGGTGCTACAGAATAAGAATGGCATGGTGGTAAATCTCTGCAAGCAGCTACCAGCTGTTCCTAAAAGACAAATGAGGAGAGGTTTGTGACAGATAGGAGTGCAGCGAAAAGAAGAGAGACATGATGGCATCCAATCCAGTATAGTGAGAATTAAAGCAGTTGGTAACTATATAGAGATAAGTGTCTGTACAGTGGAATTATCTGAAAACAAAATGCTTACGGTATTTTTTGTACACATTTTTATAAATAAGGGCTAAGAACAAAATCTGTTAAAATAATAATATCTTCTTGAATGGTATCGGTCCTTGACACAGTGGTAGGGATTCTACTGCTTAAACAAAAACTTCTGGTGCCATTTTTGACACCCTAAAGCATCCCATTTGCTCTCCAAAAAAGCAAGATTCTCTCTCAGATCCTGTGTTAATACTGTCAGCCCTGTGCAGAAGTTGTGAACATTTATACTAGACATCTATCTGTAAGTAACTGAATTTCTCCTCAAAAACGTCTAGGAATAACAAAAAGGGAATATAGGAATGCAGGAAAGAAAGGTGTCTTTCAAGCCATGATTCCTGAATGGACTCAAATCAGCAGACCACTCTGGAGACTGATGGTTGAAACTAGCGTTCATCTCGGACACTTACTGTCAGTTTGGTTTCATGACAACTTAGCATTACTGGACTCTAAAGAAAATGATCCTGAAATTTTTACCAATACAGTACCAAGATCTTGGCCATGTGCTCGTTCATTTCCTTGTACAAAAAGCAGCGAATAGCCAACATAGATCTGCGACGTCCCACGTGGGCATGAAGGAATCTTTGTTGATTGACTGTGCCGGGTAAAGATAAAACCTCTTCTTGTTGGACCAGCAGTGATAGAACCTGGTGATCCAGGTAACCCCTGTAGACCTGGAAAGCCAATCAGTCCAGGTTCTCCTGTGGAGAGGAAAGAAATATGACTGCAAATATTCTAATTTTGTTGAATTTTTACTTCATTTAAGTTAGTGGAACCACTTGAAAACTAACGAAAACTAACAATATGAAGATACAACTTGAAAATTGGTAGTATTTGTTGCTAGATGTATTAACTGCTTCAGACCTAGCTCAGGTAGCTTTCCATTGCATAGTTTCATGGAACAGGGAGGTATTTTAAAGAACTACAGCCATTTTTATCAAAAAAGTTGTAAAGTAAAAACATTTTATGGTGACTAAATAAAAATATTTAGTTCTATTTTGATGTCATAAAAAGGCATACTCATTCCTAGGGATTTCAAGTGGATAATTAAATGTGATTAATAACAGAGAAGCACAGTCAAGGCATATTTTTGTAAATTATTATTTCAGTTGTGAACATGCATATGTTAAAAGCTAAGAATGTGCTTACATGTGTTTGTGGCCCTAAAGCTACCATAAATGTTACAGAATCTCAATACATGCAAGAGGAAGGATTTACAGGAACAGGAATACAGTTTATCTGTAAATTCAGTAGTAGCAGTCAAACAGGTATCTTTGCTTTCCTGTACCTCTTTGTCCCGGAAATCCCCTGTCTCCTTTTGGACCAGGCAGTCCCGGTTGACCTGGATGACCAAAACTTCCTGGTAGACCTTTTAATCCTTTAGGTCCTAAATTGTAATCAAGAAAAATCCAGAATCATATAGCAGTAGTTATTCTACATTTTAGTAACTGTTAATGAATAAAGTAAAAATCCTCATGTAAATGTAGCTGTGTTAGAATAAAAACATGAGCATGAATTTAATAAGTTTTGAGACTGTCTGTAGTGTTACTGTCACCATATTTCCTATCAGGAAAATTACCAGGAAATATTGAACATATTGCAGGAAAACAGTCTCATAAGAAATGTTTACAGAAACCAAAGCAAATATCTTTTTCTTTTAGCATGTGTCATACAATAGAAATATTTCGAGAATATAGTAACAGGCCATAATCGTCTTGGTCATGGTTTGTAATTCTATAAATAACACAGCTCCTTTTTAAAACAACTTTAAGGAGAGTGTAAAAGAACAATTCTTTAGTGCCTGCTTTGTTATGCTGGAGGCGACTGTCATTCCTGAGTGGGCCATGCCTTCTAGCAAGCCTGCCCCCCTGAGGAGCTCCCTTCCTGGGGCAAGAAGCTGTGGCATTGAGAAGGGTGGCCAAGTACCCCCTGCACATCCACCTCATCCTGCCTGCTCCTTGCTTCCCCAATCCTCACAGCCATGGCAGGCTTCACTACGAGTGCCAATGGAGAAGCAGCAAGCTTCTCCTTTCCCTTCCCACCCCCAGACAACAACAGACAGAATCACTTTGTATAAAATCTAGAATACTTCTATTACATGTGGTAATTTCCCCCCCCAAAATTACAAACATCATGAGCATGGTTCCAGTTGTATGAAAATGGTGAATGTTTTCATCCAAGTTTACTTTTTATTCCAGCATTTTGCTTAGGCTTATGTTGAGGGAGAAACTCACTCACTCACTGACTGTGAGGGTGGAGATGGAATGGGACAGGTTACAAATATAGGGTTGTTAACAAGGTACAAAGAGCTATTTTTAAATACGGAGAGGTATTTTTAAAGACACATAAATTTTCTATGCAGAAGCATGTTTTCCCACCAAACCAAAATGCTCCACTAAGCAGCACACACAAACATGTACAGAGATAAAAATATAAACCACCTTGTAGTCCAGGAATCCCTTTAATTCCTTGATCACCTGGTGTTCCTGGGATTCCTGGCAGTCCAGGAGGACCCTTGCTTCCTGGGACAGAGAATATTCTCCCAGGGACTCCAGGTGGACCTAGCAGCAAAAATATAATGAAGAGTTATTGCTTTATATTAAAAGAAAGCAAACAAACTACAAACCAAAACAAACAAATCAACCTAAGTCTGCCAGTATTAGAATGAGAAGGGTTGGTTACCACGCTGGCCCTTTGGTCCCCTTGGCCCTTCTGCACCTTGTGGTCCAGGGGGTCCTCGATTACCCTTTTCTCCTGAAAAAGAAGATTGAAGATACATCTGTCTAGTTTAAAATGTCAAAACAACTGTCAAAGTTTTAGAGGCTTATTTAAGAGTCCTGCATGATCCATGCAGCCTTCCCAAAGAGTAACACAGCCTGTAGAATCATTTGAAATGCAAAAGTGGACTTCTACATCTCTGCTGTTACTGTATAATTTATAGGCCAAGGGCATTCAGTTTACACAAAGATGTTTCTATGTCTATCTTCATATACGGCTGGTCCCATAAACCTAGCTTAAAATCTCAACTTTCAACTATGTCCTTTTATCTTATATGTTTTTGTCACTGAGTTTGCAGGTCAAGTGCTGTCCTTAGTGATGCTGTGCAGTTCGACTCCCTTTAAACCCTACTGTCAGTTATGCTGATGGGTGTTAGGAGGGTGTATAGTTTTTCAAGTGTTTGAAACTTAATAAGCAATTATTTTCACTGTGCAAAATGTGAGGTTACATTCAGATTACTCTCCACAGCTCTGCTGGAAACAGAAAAAAAAAAAAAAGTAGTATTTTTATCATCAATTCAGGAGATCTGACTGACTATGCCATGAAATGAGAGCTTTTTGCTTAAAAAAGTATGATTACTGTCTGTACAGTGACTTTTCAAATTAGAAAAAAATAAAAATACACAATAATTAGCACGGAACACAAACCAGTAGGTTAAACAGGTAATGACAATTTTGTGTGACTGTAAATCATGCAATTGAAAAATGAGAATACTAGAGTAATGCAGAACTATATCAGATTTAGATCACTAGAAAAATGTCCAAATTAAAAGGATTTTTAGCAAGCTACTGATCCAACTAACCCTCAGGAATATGAAATTAATGAAGGCAATGTATTTAACAGTTCATCTGAGGATAAACTGGTAAATTAGTTTATAATTGGGACTAGTCTTACGGCAAACAGAGGACCCAGTGCTCTGTGTATAGCTGTGATTAAATGCTGTTATGTTCTATAGCTAAGAGGTTGCCAAAGAGTCACATCTTCTAGCAGTGGTGTGGCATTTCTAATTAGCAGACTCAGTCCCAAAGTCCTTACACGTTATTAGTCACTAAGGACAAAATTGTTTTGAATTTGCCTGGAATGTTTCAGCCCTTCCTCACTTTAACATCAGTTTGGACATATCCATAGCATCTAACTCGAAGAAAATGCTCTCTTAGTGAATGGTTTCATTTATAGCTGACATACACCCTGCTCTTGATGCAAAACCCTCATGTCTCTAGGACTACACCTGGTACTATTTATTACACACATACTATTATAACACAACATGTAAATTATTGTATTTGGCACATGGACATGTATGAAATAAATACAGTAATACCTTTTACGCCTGGGAATCCAAGAAATCCAGGGTCCCCTCTAGCACCAGGATAACCTGATCGACCTTCTGTTCCCTGCAAATCAGATAACACCAATAACAAACAGGAAGCAGCATCTGCGTGCCATGAAGTACATTTTCTTTTTCTTCAGAATATTCAAAGCATTATGTTCACAGAATATGCTACAACTAGAATTATCTGCTCCATTTGTGAGCATGTTAGAAATAGTCATATCATTGCATCAGAATGGCCAAGGAAATTACATGCCAGAAATTCGCAATAATTTCTTTTTGATCCATTTAAGTCCATAAAAAATGCTTTTCATATCCATTTTAATATCCTTCCTCTATTACAAGATTTTTTTTGGAGGACGTGGTGGTTTTTTTTGTTTTGGTTTGTTGTTTTTTTTTTTATTTAAATTGTCCTGGGTGTTATTTTCATGGTAAGAGCAAAATTAACAATGGAGTAGGGAACAAGCAATATGCCTTTCACTGACTTTTGGACCAGGAGGACCAGCGTCGCCAGCTGGGCCTGTTGGCCCTGGTATGCCTTCTGCCCCTCTAACACCTTTGCTTCCTTTCATGCTGGGAGTGGGAAGACCAGGAGGCCCTGGAAAACCAGGAGCACCTGTACAGAAACATCAGAGTAATTAAAGACTACTGGCAACAGCATTTCACATACATTACATACAATGCAGTACAACATTCAACAACTCTATAATGGTACTCATGTTTACTACCTCAGTGGTTCCCAAAGAAATATACCCATTTTTAAAAAATCAACTCATTTTTCCTAGCCTACTAATTTAACCTCAGATCAGAGCCGAGTTCTTGCAGACTGCTATAGCACTACAGTTTTTTTAATATCCTCCAGTTGTAGCTATGACTGCAATCACACTCATGCTATCTCACTTCTTTAAAGTTGGATCTCAGCTGCCCTGCAGACTGCATGGGAAGAAAGCAAAATAATGCAATTGAGTGGACTGCAAAGCTTAACATTATTTTAATTTACATCATACTGCATAGACCACCATGGTGTTTGCAATGGTAACATTGCCATTAACTGGTAAATGAACTACCTGTTTAATTATGAAACTCCCTTGGGAGAAGACCCCTTTCAACCTTGAGTTCTGGACAGGCTGAATTCTGCTTTCGATTATCACTATATCATTTCAGATAAAGAAGGAGTTATAACAACACACCTGGTCTTCCATCTGCACCAGCAATACCTCTGCTCCCTTTTTGGCCAGTAATTGCCATGCCTGTTGCGCCTTGAAATCCAGGTAACCCCACTAAGCCAGGAGGTCCAACAGGTCCTTGATCACCCTGATGACCTTTCATACCTGGTGGCCCAGGAAAACCAGGCAGTCCCATGTCACCTTTGATTCCTGCAAAGTATAAGTATTACATTTGGGGAGAGCTGTTAAAGACGGTAAGATGATGTGATGACACAGAATATGGGCATTTACTATACCACAAAGGTGGAATTCAGCCTTTGTTTTTAGTACAGGGAAGTCCCCAAAGCCACCTTGCTACTGTAAAGCAAAATAGCTGTGAGAAAACCAGACTCATTGCAAAGTAGTGTACACAACACTTTTCTCTCTCTCATTTATTAAAAAAACCCAAACAAACAACCAAACAGAAACCAAAACTTCACTTCAGAGATTGCTCTTACAAAAGAATAAACTTGAGAGGAGGGTAGAAAGACCAGAGCAGGGAATATTTCTTGATGCATAAGTAGAAGAAAGGCTCCTTCAAACATCAGAACTGGTAAATCCTTTTAAACTGAATTCCATTGGTGCTAAAAGCACCAATGTGATTACAACAAAAGAAGAGACTACTCCAAAAGGATATTGTTCTAAGGTTGATCTTAGACCACATGATCTATATATGGAGGATATGAAGACAGAATTATTATTTTTTTAAAGTAAAGCAAATCAATGGATTTCTACCAGTACTAGAAATACAATGCAAAACCTAAAAAAATGGGAAGAGTCCCCTCAGTCAACTGTTCATAAATATAAAAGGGGAGATGAACAAAATGACAATGCAATCACTGCAGCTCTTACAGTATGGTTAGTATTTGGCAGTGCCATCTATTTTCATTAGAACATACTCTGTTCATCAAATTATGTATCAAAATAAAATTTCAAAAGCTCTAGAAAGCGTATATCACCTTCAAAAAACCACAGAAGTTAGCGTCTTTATTTGCCTTTTACAACAGTCTTAAATTTACAAGCAAGAACTCTTGACATTTAATATGTAGCACCAAATCACTGATCAAAAGCACAGAATCACTCTCGATATTCTCTGACACTCTTAGTGCCATTTCAAGCATCCAAAAGCAGGAGGTGACTTAAAGATGAAGATAATGATTCTGGTATTTAAAAATTAAGCTTTTGCTTTCTGAAAAGACAACTCACCTCTACGACCAGGAATACCTCGAAGGCCAGGGATTCCTCTCCCTGGTGCTCCTATAAAATATTAGGTCACATTACACTCAAAGTTCTGAATAATTGTCTAATATTTCATACATTTCTTCAGAATTCACTGAATCAAAACATAGATTTTTAGTTATATGTAAAATATAATTTATTATTTCCATTTCTTCTATCCAGAAATATAAATTAAAATTATAAGTTTTTCTTTCTAGTAGGAAATCTTATTGATCAGTCATATTTGAGGTACATTCTACAATAATAAGCTTTGTCTTTTATCAAAGGAAAAAAAACAGAAGAAAAATCTGCATTTAAGTTAGTTACTAAGAAAAATATAAGAAGAAATGTAAATACCTAAAAAAGAAAATACGTTAACAGTGATTACTTCAAACTTAATATGAAAAAACTTACTAAATACTATGAATGCCTTCTCAATATCCTCTTTATACTAATATGCAAAGAAACATTTTCACTGTAAAATACAAAAACCCTTTCTGTCAGAATTCAGTGGACGACTAAATCTATCTGTCGATGTTGATAACATCAGGAGTAACATTTAAATGGAAGGTTTTACAACCCAAGGGCCAGGTCATGGAAACTTTCACTAATCACCTAAGTAGATACTGTACTTCCTTTTATCTTATTTCCACATAAGAGAGGAGACTCCTTGAAAAGGATTTTGGTTCTTTTAATCTCTTTGAGTTTAAACACATAACAGCAATACTTTGGCTCTTGCTGACATTAACATTTCTAGGTGACGTTATCACAAATCACATGTATAATAGAGCAGTGATGTATGCATTTGGGTTGTGGACAGCATGTACAACAATTACATAGAAAAACCTGTGAATTACATAAAAGAGAAACACCTCCTACTTATAAACTTATCTTTGGCTCCACAGAAGCTCCTTATTCATCCTTCCCAAATAATCCCTGTCAGTTTAACTAGGAAAATAAACAATTGTAAAACAGAATGAAAATATTTCACTGGTGTTACCTGGTTCTCCCTTTACTCCTGAGGGACCGGGCATACCGTCCTGACCTTGATTACCTCTTTCACCAACAAGTCCATTTTTCCCAGGCTCTCCAACAGCACCTGTGAATTATAATGGACCACAATATCTCTAAAGTTTCTCTAAACAGGGAGTAGATTCTGATCTAATCAGCAGACTCTGCTGATTAGTAGTCAGTGCAAGTTCACTAAGACTAAAGTCTACAAAACCACAACATCGTAATTTTGATGAGGATCTCTGAATGTAAGAGCTTTCAATGCTCTTTTTGAAGACAATGACTAGCACTCACTTTATTAAAGTCTGCATTGCACCCTTTTCTGTTGCTGCATATTTACACACTCCCCATTAGGTGTATTTTGAATAGTTTGATCTTTTCTGTTGCTTTAACAAACAACTACAACTCCATCCCCTCTTTCCACTCTAATTCATTTTCTTCTCCTCCTCATCTAGCTACATCTTAGTTTATTATTCTCATTTGGGAGGCAGAACAAGCCTTTCTTACAACTGTGTGGATGTAACATCTTGAGACCTTTGGAAAAAAAAAGAAAAAGGCAAAAAGCTTTACAATAGTCAAACAAAACTAAAACCTCTTGCCTTAGCTGGACTGGTAACATTGAAAACAGTCTGTTAAAGACTGGCTGGAACCAGTGAAGGTAAACAAAGCCTAACTAAGAGAAACAGACACTGCAACTGCATCAGTTAAATTCTAAAAAGCTCAGAAGAGCACCAACGGCCTCATTACAAAGAAAATAACAAACCAGGGGGCAGTGATTTGGGAGAGATGCTATATACGATACCAGGGGGGCCTGTAATGCCCTGTTGTCCTGGGTGGCCCGGCTGTCCTTTAGCACCGATATCTCCAGGAGGTCCAAGCTTCCCTGTAATAAGAAAGGGTGTGGGAGAGGAGAAAAGGCATTATCACTAGGTCCAGAGTCAGGCTGAGAACTTTGTTATCATTTCTGCTTTGGACAGCTGCGAAGGATCTCTAGCTGATGTAAGCCAGCCTGGCTGCACAGATTACAAAGGAGCTGTTTAGGTTTACAGCAGTTGAATACTAACGTGCCACCCCATAGGCACCCTGTGTAGTTTACTGAGAAATTATCTTCTTCTAGAAGCATGTCAACATCTCACCACCCATCCAAAACACAACGTACCCGGGATTCCTGCACTTCCAGTTTCCCCTCTGATCCCAGGTGTTCCTGGTACTCCTTTATGTCCTGGATGACCTTGGGATCCTTTTTCTCCTTTGCTGCCCAAACCTCCTGGGGGGCCTGGATCTCCCTGAGAAGTAGCAGTTGCACAAAAAGGTAAGGAATCACATTACATTAAATACATTACATTCCATATTTGAACAATAGAAAAATCATATGTAATTTTAAAGTTTAAGTGTAATCATGGTTCATTACGATTTTCAGACAGGAATCAAAGCAGACTAATATGAACTCTTCTCATAATACCCATGGATCCATTAGACATAGCTAAGAAAAAAAAGATATTTCTTTAATCTGTACAAACCAATTTAAGTCTTCAGATGTTTTCACCAGCACATGGACTTCCCTTCAATTTTATTCTAACAGCTCCTCTTTTGATCCAAACATACATTCCTTACATAATATGCAGCTATACAAAATACTGAAATGCATATTTTTCCTTGAATTCCTACTGACTTTCACGACAATAATCTCATTGTGGCTACCCAGCTAATGCAGGAAATAAACATAATTTAGACAGATTACTGGAGTTACAGTACAGTTTACAGCCTCACCCACACATTTCAGATAATCTCATATGTAAAAAGACTCCCAGTTGTTCAACAACCAGAATACGTGGAGTAAAATTCTATCCAATTGACGTTACTTAAAAGACACTGTTTTTTCTTAGCAATATATATTACCGAACATAATATATACTGAACATAATATAGATTGCTAAGAAAAAACCCAATTCATCTTGTGTAAGGATATTGCTAGACTGTCAAAAAGCAACAGTACAATTTTAGATTACAAAACTTTTGCACTTGCTAAGACTTTTTAAACGTACAAGTATTCCTACTGCTGACTTTTTAAGTGCAAGTCCTTGTTCTTAATGGATTAACAACTTTTAGAGAACAACATTATTTCCAAGATATTCCAACTTTACAAATAAGAAATTCTTGCGCCACGACAAAAACGAAATACAATGAACTCAAAAATTTCTCCTGAGTCATAACACAATAGAATTTTCGTGTTTCTTATCACTAACAAATTATCTACTTCTGCAAATTCTGCAGCTCTTGCTTACATGTTGTTCTGTTTCTGTAGTCAAAGGCTTTGCTTATTGTGTAATATGACAATGTTGCAACTGCCTTTATACCTTTGGACCAGGTTCTCCTGGAGGCCCAGCAGATGGGTACCCAGGATCTCCTCTGTCACCTGGAAAGCCACCATAGCCTGGGGGACCAGGGTCACCTGATGGTCCTGGAAAGCCTGGAGATCCTTTCTGTCCTTTTGGACCTGGAAAAATACAGATACTGATACCATTCTTAAAAGGATCATAATTGCATACCACACCTCGTGTTTTGTGTCTACCGCTTGTATATTCAGATACTCAGTCTTCATTAAAGATACAGTAATTTACACAGCCAATGATTTTATTTCTAAACACATTAAAAAGAGGTTCTTACATGTAACAATATATAAATTAAAGAAGTTATATTTCATTTAGAGAGAGGGAGAACTGCATTCTGCAAGTCAGGCAAATGCTGTGGTGGTGAGAAGTCTATAGGTACTGCAAAGAATAAATCCCACTCTAATTATTGAGTAGTGCACTTGCAGTAACTGCTCAGATCTGTGCAAATGCTTCTATACAGCTCTATGAATTTGTAATATGGCTTGACAGAAAATTACCTGGAATTCCCATGTCCCCTTTGTTTCCTGGTGCACCTGGGAATCCTTGTCCTCCAGGAATCCCTGGAAGACCCATAAATCCTTTGACACCTGCAAGATGAAGAAATAAATGTCATCTTCACAGGTTTGCTTCAGACACTGTCTGGCTGGTAGAGCTGTCATGAGTACAGAATCCTCTACCACACACCTTGTCATGGTATCTTATTATTTTATAAATCAACATGCAGCCTCTTGCCCCAGACACAGATAAAATTACCATTATTGTTGTCAGAAAGTCAAGGAAATAACAAGCATCTTATGTATCCACATTAAAACTAAGCTTTGTGACCACAGCACTTAGGGGCAGCAACTGAAATATACTTTTGTGAATTTTCATCAAGATCATGAATTTGTACCTACGCACTGGACTCTCCTTTCATTGTCCCCCCAAGTTCAGTCTGGTTTCTGGGCATGTCACAATCACATTATTACTTACTCATTATGCACTTCTCATAACTAGTATACTCAAGAGGTTTTTTGTTATATGGCTTAGGCACCTTTTCCCCCCACTTACTTATCTTTAGCTTAATTTAGCTAAATTAGCATTCAGCTTAATGACTATAAGATCTACTTGCATCTAGGATGCCCAGATGTCTAAATTCCAGGGTACTAGCAATGCCTGAACATTTAGGCAGGTCTTACTTTCTTCCATAAAAAATTAGGGAGTAGTGGAGTATTTGCAGTTTTCCTGTTAAAGACAGAATATAGCAGTGATGCTATAATGACATATAGCGTGGATAATTGCCATCATAAGAAAAGCAATTTTGATTACAGGTTTCAAATTATTTCTAATTGTCACAATTTTTATTTATCTATTAGATAGTGTCATATGGTTTTCCAGAATGAAGTTATCTCGAAGAATCTAAAATACAGAATACAGAGATGTAAAGATGTTTTATTAGCATTAATTCGAAAAAGCAGATGCATTGTCTCACTCAAGGGTCAACATGTATCATTATGTATGAGGTATGGTAATAGCAGAGAAAAACTTTGTGAAATAGTTTAGGTAGGTTTATAATCTATGCAGGTTCTTTTTAAGGCTGCTTTTCACTGAATATCTGGTAACTCAAAATACAGTCCAAACATGCAGGCTTTGAAAAGGGAAATAAAATCAATCTGAAATAAAAAAAAGTTTCTGAAATATTTTTGTGCACAATTGTAATGTTTATTTTAGAATTCTTACTCTTTTTATAATATTGGGAATTCAAACTTCTCTTCACTTTTATGAATACCAATTTTCATTCATTGGCCTCATCAGCTTTTAGATTTTAAAGTTATTATTATTCAGGATTTAATATGTTTCTATTTATCACCCCAAACAATGGTCTATATTTGGAAGGAAATAGAGAATGATTTGGCGGTAGCTGCTATGACTTTCAAATAGCAGCTTTTGAAATTGCTCAGTTTCAGAATTCTCAGAAAAGCTTCAGAGTTAATACAGAGAATGTTCTGCTGCTGCTGGAGCTAAGTTTATGTGTTTATCTCTACTTTCCACGTGATATCATAATTTTCAATCTACATATTCCATACCTGGTAGACCAGGTATTCCTTCAGCCCCATCAAGACCTGGGGGCCCCTGCACACCGGCATCTCCTTTTTCTCCTCTTAGTCCCATTCTTCCTTGAACTCCTAAAGCAAAGTTTCATTTTAAAAACTATTATGAAACAACATCTTAGAATATAAGGTTTATGTAAAGTTTAAAGTTTTATAACTCTTAAAGCTAATGAAGCAGAAGTGGAACATAGGATTTTCACTCTGTGAACACACATAAACAAGACAAAAGCACACAGTTAATTCCTTCTGTATTTCTCATATGGAGACAAAAGGAAATTTCCAAAAGTTTCCATAGGAAAATGTCTACACAAAAAGCCAGATAGCATCAGTTAAGCATGTACAACTCGTATACAGAGAGTCTGTATTAATATTGCAAAAAAAGGAATTCTTCTGACAGTCAAGTGTTTCTGAACAGACTCATTTTCTTTGCAATCCAGCATCTAGTTGGTAAGCGCACCCATTTGTGCGCTCACGGGCTACTAAATCTGTAAAAACATGAATGTATAGCATATATGTATATAAGCCTCCTAGTACTACTGACATATTATTACTGGTTTGACATTACAGTAAGAGTTTTTTTAAGGAATATGGACTTGTTAAAATGGAAATAAATATTTAGTGTAATATCCAACTATCCCATAAATAAAGAGGCAGTTACAGCATTCGGCAATAAATATTTCAAAGCCATGAGAATACTCTCAGTAGTAGAGTCAGATTCTTCCATGTTTTAGAGTCCACTGACAACCCTAACTAGTTCTGAATGACAGAACAATGAATGTGTACCTTTTAAGCCTCGTTCTCCTTTATTCCCAATACGAACCAAGGTCTCAGATGGTCCAGGAAAACCTTTATCACCTGGTTCACCTTTTTCTCCAAGAAACCCTTTTCTGCCCTTTAGTCCTGGCAAGCCAGAAGAACCTGCAAGAAAATACAACGAAATTTTCTGAGGAAACCTGACTAGATAGCATAAAGGAAGCAATGAAGCTCCTGTCTTCAAGGGCAACTACATATGTAAATATACACTCCAAATCAACAAACTAAATTAGCTTCTTAATTAGTCCAGTCATCAATAAAACATCTATGAGCAGAGATTATGGCAAGAGATGGTAATTATTTCATATATTGAATATATGCATAATTTTATATCTCTTGAAAAGATATAATAATGATATTTGGAACATGAAGGGGACAGAAAAAAATAAAAGCTCTCTGCTCTTTATTTAGCAAATCACCAGCCACTTCTACAAATACAAATGAAATAGAAAAGGTGGCAATTCAAAACTGCTAAAAAAAAAAAAAAATAATGTTGTCATTCAGTCTGTAGACTGCATATATATAGAAGCCAAATATTTACCAAGACTCAAAGAAATTCCTGTATGACACACATACTCAGGAGTGATAACATACATCAAGATGGATCACAAGACTACTTCAGCATGGAAGTTCCTATATTCTAAGCGATAATGAAGGCAGATACTACAGCCACTTGCCTCTGACACCCGGGTTGCCTGGTCTTCCAGTCACGCCAGGGGGTCCAGGAATTCCTAACAGGCCCATTATACCTGGCTCTCCCCTTGACCCTGTGGAATTGTACCAATAGGAGTGTATTTGTTAATATTTGATCAGTGAAACAGAACACTTCAGAAAACTACACACGCACCTGTCATTTAAGCATTTAATTGCTTATTTTATTTTTTCTCCATTTCTAGAACATATTTTCCAAGCCAGTTTTCCAGTCTTTAATGACATGAAGAGCCCTTACACACACAGTAACCCCCAAGCTACCTAGATTAGTAGCTGCGACAGCTTCTACCAATGAATGAAATAAGTGACAGTGAGGATAACGTATCTGGGGTATCCATATAGGGATGGGAGACCTGTCATGGGATGTATGGGACAGACACTCCTTTCCGGCTCAGGAGTTGAAGGCTAGCAGGGACATGACAAGTCCCCTCAAATGTCATCAGAAGTCTAGGTTTGCATAACTGAATCAAGTGTTACATGTTTATCATTAGTTTTATAGGTTGTATATATAGAAAGGCATGTACTATCTCATTCCCACAGAATAATGAAGGATTTGAAAGCAATGAAATCTTGCAAGGAAGTTAGAGATAAGAAGCATTACGTAACTCACTTTTTTATTCTACAAATCAAATTTGAACACATTTCTGAAAAAAAAAAAAAAACAATACCTACAGAGATTACATACCTTAAAGTTAGCTCTGTTTAACATGATCTGACTCAACTCTGTCAGACTCAAGATCTGAATTTGCTTTTTAAGAAAAAGATGATAGCATTAACAAGCTATCTGTTTGAAAAGGGATGCTGAGTAAGAACTAAACACTTCCCACTTCCATTATGCTGGGGAGTTGCTTTGAATGTTCTAGTTCATGCCCTACTGCAAGGTCATTACTGTACAAGAAACAATGTAAGGTCGCCCTCTGTTCTCAGGAGACTTTTACAGAAAATTCAGTACTGTGTCATGACAGCTTCAAAATGTGCTCATCATTTAGGGAATAATGATTTATTTGTTTTCCATATAGATAGATCTCAATGATACATGAAAGCTGTTGATGGAAAAGTATTTCAGCATCTTCAATTTGGAAAAGCATGACTGACACCTTTTTGCAAAAACTGACTTAATTCTACGTCAGAACAAGTATTTGGGGAATCCTTACCTGGCACACCAGAGATTCCTGGCCTTCCAGACTGTCCCTTGGGACCAGGTAATCCTGTATTTCCCTGAAGACCTATTAATCCAGGTTCCCCAGGGTTTCCATAGATTCCTGGGATACTCAAGCCAGGAGGACCTAGTTTTCCTTTTGAACCTTGTGAACCTCTTCCTCCTAAGAAAAATGCATGACAGTGTAGTATAGTACATGTGTCTGGAAGATAAACCTTCATCTCTATCTTGCCTTCATGAGCATGAAACTCTTCTGCCTGTTTGAGGGCTAAGCATTAGATCTGGAAGACAACATACACGTTCAGGACATCTTAAGAGTTGTGGGTTGTTGTTTTTTTTTTTTTTAAAGGGGGGGAAAAAAAAAAAAGGTGAGAGTAGACCATTTTGTTCTTTCTCAGAAAAAGAAGAAAAACCCAAACATGAAAACCCCACCAGTTCTGCATTCATTCTCCCTTTAAAAAATGATTAAAAAAAATTTTAAAAATCCTTTTGAGATCATATATAGGAGGACTGTGCTGGGTACCTGAGTGTGCTTCTTTTGAAATGAAAATCATATGCAGTATATGCAGGTACTTTTGAGAGCCTAGACTCGTTTTCTACCTAGCTGAGCTCTTCCTCTGTTTTCTTTCTTTATCAATAACATTGCACCAAGGAATCTAAGTTCAGCCCCATACAGGAGACATGACTGAAATATCCTTTTTCCTGCAGAATTTGGGCCAGTTTGTGATTAGTCTTTATACTGTACAATGGGATCTGAATCTTCACCCATCCTAATCAGTGCAAGCATTTCCTCCCATCTGCAGAAAGTGCATCTTTTAAATGTGCTCATATTTTCTCCCATACTATCCTATAACCAATGTCCAGAAACAACTTCAGCTCCCTCAGGCCACTGGAAGGCAGAAACAAAACCCAGACCCACCCAGCCAAATGGCACATTTGATTCAGAAGGTCCTACCTGGTGGGCCTGTAGCTCCCTGGCCACCTGGCAAACCTGGCAGACCAATACGACATTCAGCAGGTTTCCCTGGAAAACCTGGATCTCCAGGAACTCCAGGTGAGCCACGATCTCCTAAAAGAAAGGAGACTGGATTCACAATGAGTTAAGTACAAGTTTCAGGCTCTGAGTGAGCATTGTTTGACATGGCTTCCCTTTCCTTAAAATAACTTGCTGTGCTCCTTGAGCTTGTTTGACAACAGTACCTCTTAGGCCATCGTCACCATCACGTCCAGCACGCCCTGGTAGGCCTGGAAGTCCTGGAAATCCAGTATCACCTTTTGAGCCAGGAATGCCACGACCTCCTGGTGAACCCAGTCTACCTGGCTCTCCAGGAATAACCATGCCTGGGTCACCCTGCAACACAGAGAGAAATGTAAACAATCCACTATGTTTTGCAAATTTGCCAAAATATTTTCTCCACTGTGTGATCAATTAACTTATTTTATTAGGGTAATTTTCTCCATTCCCTAGGGACCTCCTACAATGTCATTTTTAATGGCTCCAATTCAGCAGACTGCCTGTATGCTCCTTATTGACCAGCTGCAGGTTCCATACCAGAGGAGTAATTCGTCTAGCTTTTGAAGTCTGTCTCCTAACTCTAAGAAATTGCTACTGAGCAATGCAAGACACACTTCCCTCCATTTGGCCTTTACTGCATTGTGATGCTTGCTGTAGCTGTGAAAATCTTTGGATCCGTATCTGAAAATTTGGTTGGTGTTTGTGCAAATACAATTTTTCCTTTATTTTTATATACTAGTCATATTTATATCAAAATATGTATTTAAATAATCAAGGTCAGCAACCAGATATGTCTTGGAATACTCTAAGTCCGCTGCTGTTTTTTTTAAATCATTCTTCTGAACCTTGTTTTCCATGAAGACTGGTTTTAACACAGATGTCCCAAGTCTATTCCCTCAATGTTAAGTTTGAATTAGGTTTTTTTTTGGCTGATTGAACTGCTGGGTATTTTGAGTACTAGCTTTGAGTACCAGCAGATCAATATGTTTATAAAGAAGGTCAGTAGAGCTGAGCTTATACCAGTCACTGATGATATACTTGGACCACAAAGGCCACTCCACATCCAGCTGTTCTGTGGCAGCCTGGAGAAAAGAAGGCTCAGGGCACACCTTATCACTCTCTACAGCTACCTGAAAGGAGGTTGTAGAGGGGTGGGGGTCGACGTCTTCTCGCTAGTAACAAGGGATAAGACAAGAGGAAATGGCCTCAAGTTACCCCAGGGGAGGTTTACACTGGATATTAGGAAAAAGTTCTTCACAGAAGGGGTTGTTAAGCATTGAAACAGGCTGCCCAGGGAAGTGGTGGAGTCACCATCCCTGGAGGTATTTAAAAGATGGGTAGACGTGGTGCTTAGGGACATGGTTTAGTGGTGGTTTTGGCAGTGTTAGGTTGATGGTTGGATGTGATGATCTTAAAGGTCCCTCCCAACCTAGACAATTCTATAAAACACAGATTAAATAATAATTAAAAAAAAAATCCACAACCTTAAACCCCACACTTTATCATGTCAAAAAACACACAAAAGAATTGCATATGAGCACACAAAAAAGAAACGTCACTTTTTCAAAACGTGTAGGCGTTATTATTTTGTTCAAATTTGAATCTGATTAGAGCAGCCAAGAATCCTGTATTTACATATGCCATCAGTACATTAGCTTCTGTTAATCAGCAAGAGTGGCTGCAGTATTACCTCCAACCTACTTCTTTTATGCTTCAATTCAACAGAGCACTTGCTATAATTAAATGCAAACGTACTTGTCACTGACATTGATTGCAATTTGTGAATAACCACCTTTTCAGAAGCTATGGCCTCAATTTTTTGCTGTAAGCAATGCAATATTCTCCTTGTGCTCTGAAAACTGATGTACCAAAACATCCCAAACACTTGGAGTTCTGAAATCCTGTATCTGGATTTAAAATTTTGTCAATCCCCTTTTTATATAAAGAATTTAATTTCATAGTTTGTGCATCACTGGTCAGGAAATACAGAAACTCCTATATTCCTTACACTTCTTAATTTATTTGCTCAGTGTTACATTTAACAAATGAGACCTATGGAAAAGTGTGTGCCATATTTCTAACCAAACCTTTTCTCCTGGTTGTCCTAGGTTTCCAGCTCGGCCCGGATCTCCGATCTTTCCTTCACAACCTGGTGACCCTCTGCCTCCTGCAAGTCCTTTATTTCCTGCAAAAGGAATTAAATGGCAGTACAGATGCTATGGTTATCACCTTATTCTACAAACGGGTATTTGTATGGATGCAGTTATGAGCCTCTGACACTGAAGTAGCTCACATGAGCTGAAGACAGGACTGATTTCAGAGCTGATGTGACACACTGCATCTTGTACCTTACGTATTCACTCAACTGACTGTAATGCTGCTTGGTTACTTGCTTCAAATCAGTTATTTAACATGGATTACTTTTTTTTCCAAAGTGAAGCTAATCTGATGGAAATTCCCTACTGTTTTCTTTAACAAGCAGCTTCATAGTCGTTTTAGTATCAGAGCTTTCTTCCCTCCCTGTGTCGTCCCCGCCCCCAGGATTATGAGAATGTCTTAATATTTCTAGTGTCCGAAGGGGAGTATGACTTTGCATGAGAAATAGCCAAATTTACAGTATCCAAAATGCTTTATATTACCTGCAGATTAGAGCAGGTATTGCATTGTACATAACCAAAACTGATTAAAAATAAAGTACTGACACTTATACAGCTCCATCTCTGTAACACATATCCAGGTAAAGAGAATCCACCTGATGGGATGATCCACTCAGATGGGCTGCACCTGTTTGGGCAGTATTCCAGGAAGCATCATTGTCTTTTAAAATATTTTCCTACTGCTAGCTTTGATACTTGATTCTCTGAAATACTTCGAAATATTTCAAACTTGCAAGTTATAAGCCTTAAGGCAGTAAATTACAAGAATGCTAAAAACACTTCACTGTCTGACTAATTTTTATTTTTTTTTTTTTAATTTGTTGATTGTTTTTAATGTGGACTGAAAAGAATACATTAGGCGTTTTTTTTGTTTTGCTTTTTTAAAAGATGATCAAAAAGCCTATTTTACCTTTTGGACCTGGGTTTCCAGGAAACCCTAGCCCTGGAAAGCCTGTGTCACCTGTTGGCCCTGGATGTCCTGAATCACCTTGCTGACCTCTTGCTCCAACTCTACCTGTACAAGGAAAATAAACTGTGATGTATCTTACCACAGAATACCAACTCGTAAGATTACGTGTTATATAGTTTATCATTATTAATTAGGACACCACCATGGATTATATTAGTACTTAGACGCTCTTTCTCCTCCATAGCAGGTTTTCAAAGTTAAAATGCTAATTGTGTTCACAGTATCAAAGCAGGCATGAGTCTGTGAGTTAAGTTTCTATGCAGCCTGCACAAATTCCATACTTCTAGGAACAGCGATGTGCAGATACAAATGTTCCACTTGTTGAGAAGATACAAACACACATTATAGGGGTGAGGCTTGCAACAGAAGCAACTATAAGAACAGAAGCTACCATGAAGCTGCCAAGAAATTTTCCTATGCTATTCAGGGCAGCTTTAAGGACTATTGTTCTACAAAACCAGAGCAAAGACGCCTTACGGTTAGCCTGAATGTCACTTACTGTACTTCAGTGCGTTCAAAAATTCTGCAAAATTTAAAACACCAGCAACCAAAAAAATCCCACCTAGTACCCAAGCCCAAAACCCACCCAAAAAAAGAAACTCAGGTTCTCAATATCTTAGAACAATGGTTAGTAACAGTCACATCAAAAAAGCAACCAGGAAACTTAGTAATACAGTTACTCTTTTGACTGCGCTCCTGCAAAGCCTGAGAAGGGCCAAGGGCTTCAGGAAGATTAAGAATGCTTTAACCTAATTTTGCTCCTTATGTTTTGAAGGTTGCAGCAGTCCCAGCGTAATTTTGGATACGCTTTTGTCAAAATTATGCCAGTGGCTCCTATCTAGATATGCAAGCTTTGGCATATGCACCAGATGTTTTTGGTTCTTGGAGGAACCAAGCCATAGCATAGGACTGCTTGGAATTTCTGCCATAGTGCACACCATGGACATGGCCCTGTGTCCCTTCCTATTCACATCCACTTCCCCTACTTTTCTTGAAAGGGAATGTTACAGCTAATTCCATAGTTTCTGTACCAGAGAAATTCTTTTTATAGTTATTTCAAAGTAACCCAACAGTTTTATGTGGCCAGAGCTGGAAGAGAAATCCTAATCAAATTTTCTCTGATTGTTTACCATATTTAGTTCAGATGTACTCACCAGGCACTCCTGGGGGTCCAGGTAAACCATCTGGTCCTTGAGGTCCTGGCAATGCAGGTAATGGAGTTACCCTACTGGTCTCTCCTTTCAGACCTTCAGCAAACACATAATAAAATATTACAAAGGCTTATAGTTTGGCAATATGTAATCTTAAGCACTAAAAATATTAGTGATCAATCTACTTGGTTAAAAATGCAGTCTTCTGCAGTTTCCACACTTCTGAAACTCCAACAGACTTTGAAAAGCCTTCAGATCCTGGCTTCATAAAAAAAAAAGAATTTTACTGACACCAAGCCGACCTACAGTCTTCCTCTCGGCCTTCCTGCAGTCTAATGGAGACCCAGAAAAAGAAGCATAAAGTCAGCAGGAAAATGATGCAACTGAGAAATGCTTAATCTGCATCTCCATGTCATAAAGATTTAATGGGTATTCTCTTTAAGAAACCTTGACTGTATCTGCCGTCCAACTTTGAGTTCTTACAGATTATGCTGGCCTATAAATACATACCCTGGTATGTTTTCAGCACTCAAAAATTATTAAGTCCTTCATATTTTCACCTGATGACTTAGTTCATACTAATGATGATGACCAGATGCATATTTAAAGACTTTTCTTTTTTTCATGATGAGGACAGTCAAGCCCTGAACAAGTTGCCCAGAGATGATGTGCTGTCTTTGTTCTTGGAGGTTTTCAAGGCCCAACTGGATAATGCTTTGAGTAACTTGGTCTTACCTCATAGCTGACCCTGCTCTGAGCAGGATTTTGGACTAAAGAACTCACAGGGTCCCTTCCAACCTCAATTATCTTATGACCCTAAGACTTTTGCTATTAGCTCCAGTGGGACTAAAGTTGGAACAATGCTGTGGAAATCTCATCACAAGAAAAACTTCCTGTGTTTCATAAATTATGCCTTTGACTTCAATCTATCTCTGCAATTTCAATCAAGTACTCTTTAACATAGGTAAAATATTAAAATAGGAAGGTACAAACCAGCTTCTCCAGGTAATCCAGATGGACCACGTATTCCTTTAGAGCCTTTGAAGCCTCTTATTCCTTGTGGTCCATATCCTGGCAGTCCAGGAAGCCCCATCTCTCCAGGAAGACCAAGACTGCCAGGCAATCCAGGTAGTCCTCTATCTCCTTTTGAACCAGCCAATCCCTATTAATGATTACACGTGTGTGTGTAACAAGCATTACTTGCTTTCCACACCAGCTTTCATAACAAAATGCTCGATTCTCTCTCTGACTATAATCTTGCATTACTTCAGTAACAGAGTAGCTCTGCTAATTTAAGAGGATTTACTTAGGATTAAAAGAATGTAAATTTTAATATCAATTATGAATAGAGGACTATTAAGAGTGAAATAGTACAAATAAATACAACAGCTTGCTGTGGCATTACCCAGTACACTTTTTTTCTTTGTAAAACAGGTTTGGTAAAGAAAACACCTCAGCTCTGATTCTCCTTGAATACTGTGGAGTCAGGTGTAGAGATAGTTATATCTGAATTGCTTTAACAGTTTCTCAGCCAACACAACACAACACAACACAACACTAATCGTTATTTTTTGTTTCTGCTGAACAAAGAGCTCCTCCCTAATGATTTTAGTTTTATGGTCAGTCCTCCCAGCTTTTGTGGTTTCTCTCAGCCCTGACTGAAGACTAACTCCTAAAGACTGAACAGGAACTATTTGAATCATTAGTTCCTTTTAAGCATTTCAAGTAGTCAGGAAAACTTTTTTTTTTTTTAATCTTATTTATCATAGGAATCCGAGATAATGCTCCAATATAAATATCCAAGCTAACATCACAATAGACTGCTGAGGTTTTTTTTACACTAGCCTCATCTCTCTCTGGTATTACATAAGAATATTTACTGTCATTCTTTCATGCTTATTGGTTATGCATACTGGTTGCTATAGTTGAGCATAGTACCCCTAAGTCAGGTAGAGGATATTCAGTTAAAGTATCTGAATAGACAAAACAGACAGTTGTACAAGATATAAATACTGACTTAGGTTTTCATGAATTCTATATTAATTGCGAACAGTGCATACCCACCTCTTCACCTTTAGAACCCTTGGATCCTTTAGAGCCAGGTCTTCCCAGAAATCCGCTTGAACCTTTTCTTCCTTTGTCTCCCCTGGCCCCTGGATCTCCTCGCTCACCTTTTGGCCCTTCTGGATACACATATCCTGGCTCACCTTTTGATCCTTTATGTCCTTGATCTCCTCTAAAACCTGGAGGTCCCTGGAATAGAGCGAGCAATCAAAAGAATTCCAGTGCTAGACATACGTCAAATGTTTTCAAGCTTTCTTTTTTTTAAAAAAAATTAAATAACTGAGTGGTTCTCTTTATTCTCATCTTTATTCACTGTAACACACACTTCAATGAACAAGGTTTTGGGAGGCTTTTTTGTTTTTCCTTTTTCTCCTGTCTTTACTCCATTTGGCTCTGATTATCATTTAATTTAGGCTAATATAAGCAGGAATAATGCAGGATCATTTGATGGATCAGACTGTTACCTACCTGGTTGTGCTTTGGTGGCACAAAAAGAAGGACAGGGAAGTACCTTAAAATCTACTTAGAAATTTCTCCTCCACAGAGCAGTATCTCCCCAGGGACACTGTAACTGCCACGGTTAGCTCTGTTCATAGTTAACTTCTCTCCCTTCTTTGCCCCTCAGGGTACAAAGTGGGTAACCTATCCCAGCCAAAACAAGTACAAGCTGAAAGCACACCGGGCTCTAGTGATCTTGTGCTCGTGAACTCCTGGGAGCCTTCTGGAAAAGCCTGTTAGCAGACTCATTCTGCACCTGTATGGCAACCACCACAATGAATACTTGTGCATGACTTTTTTTTTATTGGACAGCACCAACTGTGATTTTCCATCAATAATTACTACTACAGGCATGAGTTAGAACAACCAAATGGTATGTCTGTGGCACCAGGTGTCAGCCTTCCCTCTTCATAATGTTTCCCAAGAGGGAATGTCTTTTGCACCCCTGAAGAGGGTATTATGAGAAGCAAGTTTCTCTGCACGGTTGGGGCTTCAGCAAGTCCTGAGTATGCTGGAAACAGGAGAAGTAAGAAGTCTGATGAAGATCACAGCACACAAAACTCTCTATATGCTTTACAGCCACTGCCATGATTACAGAATTACGTAGATGAGCAGAAGTTAACTGTAAACTACCCATACCAGGCAGAAGCAGCAGTCTAGCCATCATGAAATGCAGCACAGGTCAATCACACAGGTATTTACCTGCCTCACTGCCTGGGCTGAACTTCTTGCTGAACTGAGCAAAACAGGCTTATGTAAAGCTACGTCAGCCATACACTATAGTCTCTACCTAGGCCTCCCATGCAGACACACTCAGAGAATGTGAAGAGAGAAGGAAAACTGTTGAGATCACCCCGTATGACACTGCATGTAACAGCAACCATGAGGTTTCTCTGAAATAGTTCTTGTGGGATCAGAAAAATTATCTGAAAAACCAAAGTCTTACTTGAGCTCCTGGAAACCCTGGTGCTCCTGGAGATCCTGGAGAACCTTTTGGACCTGTTGTTCCTTCTCTACCTGCAAGAGACAGCATATTTTGTAAAGAAAAAATGAAAACAAGGACATGGATTTTGACAAGCTCCAATAATCACACCCAGCATTGAATGTTTCTGCTTATTACATTGACTGCATCATCACAGACTGACCTGGCTTCAGGCTGCACTTAAGCCTATTAGCATTCTCACTTCACCTCTTTTAGGGCTCATGTTCATATCAGTGGATGGAGCTGCATCAGGCTCTCACACTCACCACAGCCTCAGGGCTAGTTGAAGGACTGCATGCTGCAGACATGCCCATACCTGATTCTCATGCTAAAAGCAAATTCATTGGCATTTCCTACTATCCTGTTGGAAACAAAAAGATAATTTACCAGGCATGCCATCCTGGCCATGTGGCCCAGGAGAACCAGGAAGACCAGGTATTCCTGGAATATAGCTGCAATCAGTACACATGCAAGCTTCATCACCTAGAATGAAAACAATTCATTAGTTTTTCCACAAAAAGTCATTCCCAAGATTAACTAATGTGTTACATAGTTTGTTATAGAGGATGGGTAACACTGGCCACACAGCAGTAGAATCACAGCCTTAATTTTGCTGGAAGATCACTTCCAACACAGTACAAAATTACCTGTGGTCATACAGTGAATCCGAACTGATTACATTTAATTGCAAAGCCAGGAACATTCAGTTTAAATTCAAGTCTAGTTTTAGTAAACCATTTGTATACAGTCACTCTACTGACAAACTAAATTCTCTCAAAAGAAGAAAGGGACATGGCCTTCAAACTAACACAGCTCCTTAACAGCCTGGGAGACTTTAATGACTAGTAAGTGGCAAAGAGATTCAGCAGCTTCTGTGGTGAAATTTGCAGAAGGAACCTTCTCCCAGTGAACAACTGCTCGTGTTGAACATCACAATACGAAAACCCTACTAATCTGTAATAATTCTTTGTTCCAGTGAAGATCTAAACCCTGCTGCAGTGCTGTATAACTGGTGTGCAGCACTGGCACATGCACTGCTCTTTTAGCTGATGGTTCCTGTAAGGAGAGGAAGACATCTTGCTATCCCTAATGAATTTTCTTAAATCTCTGAACTCATCAAATGGCTTAAGAGGTAAATTAAATTAAAAATTTCATGAGGATCCATTAAGATTACTGGATTGTACCATCTGCTTCTCAGTGATAGTTTTCTGAAACTGACCTTTCATGCCAGTATCTCCTGGAGGTCCCGGAGGTCCCGTACACCCTGGCTCTCCAGGAAGTCCTGGTAGGCCTGATCTAAATGTTACTCTACCTGTTAATGAAATCAGCATGGCACCATTACATCAGCAGATTATTCAGACAATTCTCTAGTTGCTAAGAGGGAAAAAAGTTGCAGGGATGAGCTGGAGACAGTATTCTGATCCTTATGGGTCCCTTCAAATTTGAGATATTCTATGCTTCACTTAAAAGAGAGAACTACCTGGACAAATCCAAAATGCTTGTAACTGGAAGTACTTGAGGATAAATATGGTAATGCCAAAGAAAATCTTGGCACACTGTTGGATCCATCTGTCTAGCCTGTAAAAAGCATAGTCACTTCTGGGAAAAGTATTTCCATTTTATTTGCATCAACAGAAACATAATTCTTTCTTTTACCATGAATGGAAGGGAAACTTTTTTTTTTAATCCTAAATTATTAATGCTGCTCATGTATCTTTGACAGAATTATTCTGGTGTATTTACTATTAATTTGGAAAAACAGAACATGCATTGAGCTATTCCCAAGATAATACATTTGGCGGATAAATATATTTTTCAAAGAGAGAGAAAAGAGAAACACTACATTGGTATTGGTTCAGAAAAACTTGTTTTGGCCATACCACATATTAAAGAAACATGATGCTGTTGGTACTTCTAGTTAAAGAGGTATTCCTAGTTAATAAGTTTTATAGAAGTTTTATAAACTGCTACTGCTTCATTTTCATGCTGCGAGAACTTCAAACCTAGTCTAAGGCCCACTAAAACCTCTGGAGGAATGCAAGTGATTTCTCTAGCTTTCAGATCAGGCCCTTCTGAATTTAGTTTTACAGAAATTATATTCAACAATATTACTCAAAATATACTCTGTAAGTAATGTATTTATATAAACTCATATATTAGATATTGAGATGACTCTGGATCTGGTCTTGTTCATTATATATAGAATACTGAAACGTCACCTGGTTCTCCTGGAGGACCTGGTAATCCAACAGAACCAGGTCTGCCAGTAATACCAGGTAGTCCTGGAGGGCCTACAATACACAAGCCAGTTTGTCCTTTCTCTCCTTTTGTGCCTTTTGGTCCAGGAAATCCTGGGGGACCTCTCAGACCAGGTCTTGACACACCTAACCAAAGAGGAAAAAATACAAAAATGAAGTTAAAGAAATGGAATTTCAAAGCAAAGTTAGTACTCAATAGGATGAGTGAGAGATAAACATATGAGTTCATCCCACAAATCTTTTTTATCTTGTAATACATTAAATAATCACAATGAGAATGTAAAGACATTTAAAAATTATCTTTAACCTCTCTTTAAATACTTGGCCCATCAAAGCTTTTGGGCGACAATTTTTTACCACTCAAGAGATACGTTTCAAGTCATCTGAAGTTAAGATTCCACAAAACTGATTCAGTATAACAGGCAGGAAGAACAATGTATTTATTGTTGGTACTGGATCATTACACCTACCTGGTCTACCAGCATCTCCAGGAGGACCTTGTGGCCCTGCAAAAACAATGTATTTAGAACTTGAATTAAACCACTGTATACTCTGCAAAGTCACGACTCAATAATATTGACTGCAAACTTTGGGCTTCTGCATTTTAAGCTTATTTTATCTTTTAAGAATTTGGTTTTGCCTGAGTAGGCGTCTACTACTTATGCAACTGTTGCATACTGACAATTCTCACTGAAATGCGGCAAGATACGGATGTTTACAACAGGTAGGAATAGGATCCACCACATTTATCTTAGGTGAGGATACACTCCATTACTTGAGAATGACTTGCTGCAAACTTGCTTCTTTTTGCCACTATTATTTGCTCTGGTAAATATACCACCTCTTAACAAAGCATTAATTACTTTGCAAGGCTCAACTTTCCCATTGCCATCCCTTGGAAGTCTGTAAGTAGATTTGTAACAAAGTGTATTCACTGAATGCAACACAATCACTTGGATACATAATATTCATAAAACTAGAACATCAAAACACAGAAGGCAAGGACTTGCTAGAGGAGTATGAGACAGTCTACAAGATGCTGCCTCAGAGTTCAGCCCACAAGTCCTTGTATTGTGATACAGCTCACATAATAAATCAGTACATTTTAATTTTGCAGCATAGCCAAAATAAACAAAATAAAAACTTGCAGATCTTTATTATTTTTGAATGATAGGCAATAAAAATGGCATGAATCAAACTATGAAAGCTTAAAAAAAAAAAAAAATGCATGACCTTTAACAGGAGATTTACAGCCCTGGTGGTTTGTCTATGGCATACACAGATAATGTGCTGATGCAGTAGTCCACTAAGGTCATGAGACAGGATGACAGTGAGTTTACGTGCTCAACTCAGTCACCTGCGCAAAGAAGTATGCCACCTTCATTATTTTTAAGAGGAAATATGGCCATAAATCAAAGTCTCAGGATACATTTCAATTCTGCAATTTGCTGGGAGTAATTTGGAAATACTCTTGTAAGGGCAGAAGCAGGTTGCTGGGTGCTCAAAAAACCTAGCATGCAACAAGCCTTTTGAGTGGTCAGCTCTTGCTAAAAGATTCTAGTTTTGACGTCCCACTCACCAGGCATGCCACGTTGACCTTTAGGTCCTGGAGGTCCAGGAGGTCCTTCATCTCCTTTTTCACCAACCACACTATCATAATACTCTGTCTTAAGAGAAAGATGGTAAGAAAAGAAAGAATATTAAGAATGAAGAGAGAAGTACCGTATCTCATATTGAACATTTGGTTAGAACAATGTTATGAGCTCTTCATAATTTTGATTTTGTGACACCATGAGACCTTTCTAATCACATGGTAATTACAAGCAGCTAGAAATGAAATCATAATTGTCATAAACAAGTAATGCCAAGAGACCTGTAAAATTAGACAGAGTTCAATTCCTCAACTTCCAGAGGACTCCTCACCTGCAGATTCAATTATACAGGCAAGGTATAAAGTATGAATATTATGGTAGCATGAAATAGAAAATATTCTTGAAAGAAACCTCTAGGAATCACCTAGTCTATTCCATTAGCTCAAAGCAGCGTCAGCTACAGCTAGACTATTCTTTTCAATAATCATACATGAAAACAGACAAAAATCAACTACTTATATCACATGTACATTAAAAAGTCATTCCTATAAAATTAATACTTAATTTATTAAAGTTTAGTATTATGATGTTTCAAAGTTTCTACAAATGACAGGCAAAATCAAAAGGCAATTTTCTGTAATTCTGTTTTTTTATAACTGCAAATTTTTGGTCTTTTCTGGATTATTTTGCATAAGCACCATTACTGGCAAATCATATTAAAATAATTATTGTGCCTTGATATATGAACATCACACTGAAATATAAACTGACTACTAATGCACCAATTTTAAAAGGAATAAAAACCTGCTTAAAATTAAAATTCAAAATTTCTACTTTTCTCCTATCAATTTTTTTGAAAAGCAGTGTTTTTTTAGTACTCTGTCAATATCACAAACAATTCAGCTTTTTACAAAGTTATTTCTTTTGAACAATTTGGGCAGAAGGTTTCCATTAGGTGCATGTGGGGCCTTTAAGAAAGCCACTAGCAAGACAGCATGACAAGACAGAGAAATTGTGCCCATAGAATCTCTTACTTCTTTAAGAAGTCTTCTTAGGATTTTAAAATTAACACCACCTGTCCTGGAACTGATTAGAGATTGGTTTAAAAATTAAATCCTGTGAATTTTTGTAACTGTTCTGTAACAGCCCATACTCCTGCCAAAATTGTTGGAACTGAGTGAAGTCTAACCAGTCCCTGATCATGCATCCAGCTTCACATGCAGGAAGATGCCATCTCTATGAGCCTCCCAGCAACATCAGTACTTTGAGAAAGCCATGCCTCGATTGGAGCATCACAGGACATGCATTATTGCCTCATACAGTCAGTTTGGCTTATTCTTAATCTAATGGTTTAGAAAAATATGATGAAGATAATTTAGACTTACTCGACCACAAGCGCCAGGCGGACCAGTTTTTCCTTTCATCCCCTTCAGAGGACAGAGATGGGTTTGTTTATTAAAAACAATACATGACATGACATTTGCTACCCACTGTTACTTCAGTATATTGCTGATAACATTAAAGAACTACTGCTCCTGGCCAGTCCTTCACCACCCCGTCTCTGTTCCTTACACAACTATTCAGCCACATACACCAAAAACTACAGGAACACATCAGCAGGCATAGATGGACACAAGTTCAAACACATGATCTATTTCAGCTGATCCGTTCCCTATTCCATGGTATCATCACTTGTCATCTGTTAGGTAAATGTATTGTACACACAGTGATAAATAAAACTATATAATAACCCCAAAACATACCTTATCCTCATCCTCAAAAGCAACAACAAAACCATTAGACAATACCTTAGCTCCTTTCCTGCCAGCGAGTCCTGGTTTCCCCTCTTCACCCTTTTGTCCCTGCAGGTGACGGTACACAATTTTATGAGGGTTAATCTTTTAGCACTGTCATCAGTAAGATCTAAAATGAAAAGCTTCAGTCTTTCATGGTGATGGCAAGTGAACGTGTCTTGCTCGGGGAAAGAAATCCTAGGGCAAGGCTCAGTTTAGGGTACAGTTCCACGTTTGTGGGAAATACCACAGGTCTCTCATCCAAACCTGCCTTTATAACAGCCCACTCCACCAATCCCAGGGTGGAGCCACTCTGGATAGCACAAGTGTAGGAGGCTGTCATTTTTTCTCCCTCTGCAAACCACTATTTCTGAAAGGGGAGAAACTGAACACAATGCAAGACTGTCACATTCAGCAACTCCATCTCCCAGAACTTGGTCAGTCTGCATGATGGTGCTGAACTCAAGAATTGCAAGCGAGACCAGGAAGTAAAATAGTGCAGACTGCTGCTAAAGCTTTCTGCAAGTGTACGCATGCAAGGAAAAGGGACTTCTCAGAGGCTTATGCATCTGAATGCACTGCTAGTTAGTAAAGTTGAAATGGGACCAGAGCAACGACATGTTTTTGTCATGACACAGTCTTCGTTCTGTTAGCTGAAGTACTAGAGCTTTGCGGTCTGTCATTCCATGTTCTTTGTCAGACTGGCCTGTGTTTAGACTGTCTGCAAAGGTCGTTTTGGCATGATGAAGATGATGTTTTAGTAAGATATATGTGAAATGGGCTATTCTGACAGTAAGAATTTTGATATTTGTAAGGTCACTGTGACCCTAATCACATCATTAAAGTGGAAGTGAAGTAACTATAAAAGAATTTGTATTTAACCAATTGAATACAGTATTCCAAATACATTTTAACAACTTTAGCTTCTAAATTAGTACACAAATAATTTTGGTTATCAAATGCCATATTTTAAGAATTATACGATGACAAGATGACAGTTTTAGTATCTATCAGTCATCTTGTTTCAGGCCAAGGCAGCTGTGACCTTGACAATAACTATTCTTCATAAAAGAACGACTTTTATTCTAGTGCTTTAAGATTATTCATTTTGTTTCTTGATTTATGCTGAAGTGAAGGTATAACACTTCTGCAAAAATTTCAATGCGATTAACCAGAATTAGTAGAACTAATTTTGCATAATTTGGACAGTTTCTCAAATTCATTGGATAGTCAGCAGCAAGCAACAGGCCTTTTTGTTTTACACAGAAGAGACAATATCTATGAACTGAGCCTCTCTCTCCTGCATAAATCTGTAAGGACATGGTATGTCCCAAGGCCAGTTGTGTGAAAGGAAATGTTTCACAGTGTGTGCAAATCAACATTTGCAAACATATTCTGCAATGGGAAAAAGCTGTGACACGAAGATATGACTGTGATAAACAGATGACTATTACTTAAGAAAAGTTCAGAAGGCTTCCTTCATTACCGGTAAGCCAGGTGGACCTGGGGCACCTTCTCTTCCAGGTTTTCCCTACAAAGAAAAAACATAAAGTAAAATATAAAAAAATTAAAATTATCAAAAAAGGGGTCATTACATTCAGAGAGCATAACAACTGAATGCTGTGCATATAACTGTATTTAATCTTTATAGATTTTGAAAAGCCATTGTTTATTTTTTCGAATGTTCGTTATTTCTAATCATAACTAATGTTCATAAAACTCTACAAAACAGGGAGTAAGATATTCCCTGGACATTCCTCCTCCTGTGGAGGATAGCTGAGGCAGACACTTCGCCAGCACAAAGTGCCAGGCAAGCGCAGAAAGCTTAGTGCAAAATCAGGTCCTTGCAGAAGCAAGACAGATGATAAAACAATAAAATAATGCAGCAGCTAGTAGCCCTTCTAATGGTGAGCATGGAAAGATATTGAAGAGAAACTTTTCTCCTACAGGAAATGGGGTTAAGAGATGACTTGAAGAGAAATTATTTAATGAAAAAAACCTTCAAACTTCAAAGGTATTGGAAGTCGGGCAATAAATGGAAAAGTGAAAACAGAACAAGGCAGCGTGCCAGAGGTATCTGCTGTTTTCTATGGCACACAGCACATTAGGCAGCCTTCTGCTGGGGTCCTGGTATCTATTGTGGCAACAATACATGTTAAGCAATTCATAACAACAAAAAAAGACGACAAAGGGAAGGAAAAGAAGGGAGGAAAATGGGGAAAGAAACAGAACAAAATGAAATTTGATATTATGTGATCACTGATGCAATTCCAATAGCAAAAGGAAACATTTTGTTCTCATTTTAGAAGAGACAGTCAATGTCTTAACACAACTTGTATTTCCTTAGCATTCTTCAAGGTCAATAGGCAGAAAAGCAAGGGTGCCCTACTACTTCCTCCACAAAGGAGAAAGGGAGAGGTCAATTAAGAAAAGTTCTAAAAAATACTGCATGCCAGGACAGGGCTTTTGGAAACAGAAGACATAATATGGAAGAAGCACAGACGACTGAGGAAGAATAACACACATTGGATATCGAGAACTTTTAGTACTTTACACCAGTGACTCAAATAGAAATTAAAATTTACATAATGCATAGGAATAATAAAAATAACAATCAAGTTGCTTTATAGCATCATCATCATTATAGCACCATACAATTGAAGAAAGAGCAATCTACAGGTAGTAATGTTCTTGTCTTGCAACCTTTCCTTGTGGAAGGAAATTTACTGCAACCACAAGAAGTATGGGAAAAATTTCAAAATATATGCTTGAACTGAATTAAGTACTTCATTTGAAAATTATTTTTCTTACTATTGCTTTCAAAATGTATAGGAATCAAAACAGTTTGTTCAGAAAATATCACAAAACATTTTGATTTATTTGGATATTTTAGGGTTTTCCCCTGATTACATATTGGTAAACTGTTATGAATTCACACAGGTTTGATTACTAAGAACCTGCATCTTTCATTGATTAGTTTTTATCTTAAAGTTTGAAAGCCATTTGAATGCAAAGTGGTAACTTTCTATTTAATTCTCTTCACACTTTCTATTTAATTCTCTTCACAAGGTAGATATACTCAAGTAAATTATATTTTAATGTGTATGCTTTTTAAAATAAACATATGATTTTTTTTCTCATATCATCCTGTTAACAGAATAACTCTCTTATGACAATTTTCTTCACATCTCCACATACCTGCTGGTTGAGCATACGAAATTAAGTCTGCTGCCTTAAGTAAATCCAATGTTTTTAATTCTCTTCTACATAGACACTGGCCCTACAAAGCCAGTATGTGTTCAGAAGAGCACTTTTTTTTGTACTAAGTTTCAACAGTAGAACTTTTACAGCAAAACAAATAGAAGTGCATCCATCATCAACTGACCTTTACTTCATTTATTCACAGTACGTGAGACTATAAGAACAGTTATTTGACTTTCAGCTCTCTAGTCTGGTTTACTGGATGAAAGAGCTTTTGAATCTAAGAAAATTTGTTCTGAGTGGCATTGAAATAAAAATTGGAGAGCAACACTAGTGCAAAACGGCTTTTCAGAAAAGTCTAACATGTGTATTCAATTGTTTGCACTTACCTGTGCTCCAGGTTCTCCTCGGTCACCCTTTTCACTTTGAGAATCACCAACCGGCCCCTGTAACAAAACCACCCCCAAGACACACCTATTTTAAGACTCACATTTTCTAAATTAAATATCTTTTTCTAAAAAGCCTAAAAATAAAGTACAGTTAGAATGCTATTAATAGGTATTCTATTCATTAGTTCTATTCTAGTCATTAAAGGTTGGAATAAGTAGTGTGAATACTAGACTGCAAAGAGTAGCATTTACTACATGATGCTGCTTGAACATCTGGATTTAAAGGATTTATTTCTGGTCACTTACTGTAAACCCCATTGGCCCTGGAAGTCCTCTTGATCCTTTTTCTCCTTTCTCTCCTTTCAAATCCTATTACACAGAAAATCAAAATTTAATATGGTCTCTTGGATTCTGTGCTTTCCATAACACTCAAGTTTTACAAATAGGAAATCCTTATGTTACCGGCAAGCTTCTTTAAGCAGAGATCATTCTACTTAAAAGCTTAATGACTAAGAAACAAAAACTTCCTATCAGTGCTCCTGCCTAAGTCTATGATATTTGAAAAAGAAATTGGCTCTGCACGTATTTCTGAACATAACGAGTTCAAAACGATGTACCTGTAATTGCATGCAAGGGGACTGGAGTAAAAATCCCCAGAAACAGCAACAAATCGCAAGCAAAAAAAACCCAAATAAACCTTAGTTGCTTCACTGGAGCTACAGCTAGCTCCAATACGTAAATGCAGTGGCTACCCATGCAATCCATGCCTCTGTGGGCTCAAGATTAGATTATTCTACTGTGTAGTACTATTATGTATTGGGCCACATCCTAAGGTCATTGTAAAGCCAAACTTTATGGACTGCCTGATTATTACCTGGTTAGATTCATGCCCCAGACTATTTATGTAAGGAGTTTTGAGGGGGTTTTTAAACCTTAATGCCCAATGTCTCTGAAAAATTGCCATCCCCCCATGATAAACTGCCACAGATGTGACTGGGAAATGCTCCAGGTCATCCATATTTGATTTAAACTGGGAAGAGCTGCTGGGCCTGAAAGCTGAACCTTGCTTCTGCAATCTTTCTCTTCCCTCCTCAATACAGTCTTGATACAAAATTCACTTTTTATTTTAGCGCATAATGGAGAGGGAGTTTTGCTAACTCCATGGATTAGATGCAAATTAAATAAGGAAAACAGAGTCAAGAACAGGTTGAAGACTTGTTTTGTTAATATGTGAAGACTTAAAACTGTGTATCAACTACTGCTGTTTAAGTTCTATGTAAGGACAAAATGCAAGAATTTTCATTCAGAAAGCAATACTTTAAACGAAAGCTGAATCAGAGTATTTTCTTTCTCCAATACTCATTGTTCATCCAACACTTTCCATGATTACTCATGTTCCAGTAAAAACAATGAGAAAATAAGCTATGACATGTACATGAACATGTTGCAAGCTTCTGTGAAACTCTGGTAGCTGATTCCTGATCTTTTCGGTGATGCGGCTCAGGGGTCAACACAGCTGTGGCTTTGATAGTCATTCAGAAAATCCATGTTGATTTGGCGAAGCTAAAAGTGATTTACTTTTCATGTACTCAGAGATCCACAGCAGGTGTGTTACTAATAAGCATTTAGCACTCCACTGGCATGGTGCAGATGTGGGAGTAAATACACAGGCCTCAGCTGAGCTGGCTGTACAGACACAGTCTAAGAAGAGCTTAGTATCTAACTAAACAAGTCTGAAAAATGTTAGGACGGGTAAAAGGAAATGTTATGGGAACAATGAAGATGAAAATGTCCTCTCAAATTGAAATGTAGTAAGTGGCTAATCTGAAAGTGATGTTTAACAATTTTACTACCGTCACGTTGTCTGGTCCACTTAATGTCACAATAACAGTTCCTGGTGGTCCAGGAGGTCCAGTTAACCCAATGTCACCCTTGAAAGAAAAAAGAAAAATAGAGCAATTACAAGCAGTCTGTTTTTATTGTTTCAAATTACTATTGCTATACGTTTGACACTGTGAAGATTTTTCTGTCATTACACTTAACTGTTAACACAGTTAACATTTCTCTTGGCTTGCTATTTATCTTCCGATAAAAAAGGCATATGGAAGACTTAAGACTACTACGACAACATTCTCCTAGCTAAGAAATATAAAAATGCATATGCTAATTTCTGTTAAAGTATCTAGAATTAGCTTAAATTTTAATACTATTTGTTTAGAAGTTATACAACCATTTGAACGCTAAATCAAATAAAAATATCTCCTTGATTATAATTTTTCTCTCAATTTGATTAAGTCAATCAATAAAATACATGAACTGCCTTTGCTGACACCCTCAAAACTGCAGTCTGTGTATTACAGGGAGATGACTGTAACATAGCGTTGACAGATAAAATTAGCTTTCACGCGTCCTTAACCAAAAACATTAATATTGCAGTACACTTTTTCATTAAGTCCTAAATGTGATCTTCCCTGTGGAGCTCAACAAAACAGCACCCACTATTTCCAGTGATATTAAGCCAGTGGAATGCTTTTGTGTGCACTTGCAGCGTAACAGCAAAGAATGCATCACTCTTGCATAAGGAAGCAAGATGCTCCATGGTCACCTGAGCTAATGCTAATGAATAATCAGTTCTATTTATAGAAATTTTCCCAGGAAACTTCTAGCACATTCCCGGTAGTAATTACAAAGTTAAAACCAATCCCACTGTCAGATAGCGCTGTTGCAGTTCACACCTGAATCTGTGTGCGTCAGTTAGCAGAACTGTGAGATGCCCCAAGTTCTTGAAAGGATCCTGTAAGGACATTCAGACTGACTACACTGGTCCTCTATGTATTCGTTGGCATTTCTAGCTTAATGTCAATTATATGGCATACAAAATAAGAACACGGATGACAAGTCATGAAGGTTTTCTAGCATCATAAAGGCTGACACCAAAAAGATGTTGGCCATAAGAAGTTGTAAGTCTACAGATGCTATGTATTTACCAATGCTTACATGCTTAGATAAGCATTTAGCAACACTGTGCAAATACTATATAAATGAGTTTAATGCTATGTATTAGTAAATATTAACTACTGGCTCCTCTTAGGTTTCTACCCTTGTATCAGAAAGTTTTATATCATTGGCTCTTATGTGAAAACAGTTTGTCCTTAGATATTAATTGCCTGATTTCTGTTTTCCAATAAAAGACTTCCACACATATACTGAAAATTTTTATTTCACCATACTTACTTCCCTAAACATTTCACCGCAGTATATTAGAAAAAGCAGAAAACAGAAATAAAACTTAAAAAATGTTTTAAGCATTTTATACAATTACCTTTCTTCCTTTGGTTCCTATTACTTTCAGTCCCATAAGACCCTGTAAAAAAATCCCCAAATGTTATTTTTTTTTTTATTTTAAAAACACCTATAAAATGAGTTAATTGATGTTACACATAATAGGAAGTTTTCATTTTTATTACCAATCTGAGACTACCTTAGGTCCAGGAGGTCCTGCTTTCCCTGGCATGCCCTATAAAAAAGGAAAAAAAAAATGCCCTTAATTTAAAAAATTTCCATCTATCTTCAGCACCAATATAGGTGTTTTGAAGTACTCAATTTTCACATGAGTTATATCCCTATTTTTATTCTTTCTTCCACCTTTACAACCACAATTTGTTGTGAGTGGGTGACAGAATGTCTACACAGTCACATCTCTCTTACAGTTATACACATTAGTATTTAAAGTGAATTTATGGGTAATTATTTGAAAATTAAAATTTATGCCTACATGGACAAGGATGCTTCTGAAAACATGGAAATTATCATGCATAAAAATAACCAAAAGAAACTAAAAAAAAAAAAAAATCAGATGTGTGAAGGATATGGATTTTGCATACGCATGTCTCTTGATCTCAATCAAGTCTGGGAGAGTCAGGTAATTGCATTTGTGTAATTCCATAGGTTTCTGGGAAAATCAAAGTTTAAAGTAACAAGTGAGACATAAGTTCATACTCACTGAAGGTCCCGGAGGGCCCTCTGGTCCAAGTTCCCCAGGATATCCTTGAGCACCCTGGGCACCCTGCATATTAAAAAAGAAACAGGAATAGATTTCCTGGCAAGCAAACCACAACGCTAAGTTCAATGAACTGAGTAACAAACAGAGGAGCAGCACTGTCTCTGGATTTCCTTTTCATGTCTCAGGATTACACAGAAGTACAATTCCTCCTCACTGCCTCATTGGTTGGCATATGTTTTGAAACATGAGAAAACATATCTGTTCTAAAACTAAGCTACTCAAGTGAGGATATATGTCCTGTTAAACTGTGGACATTCTCATAATCCATAGTCCTATTGCTAGCCCTAATAAGCCTTTAATCTTTTGAATATTCTGTGCAATAAATTCTGTACCTTAAAGGTTCATTTTCAAAGAAATGGAAAAATAAAAATTTTGATTTTACTTTTAATTTAATGTCCTCCATTTGTTGTAACAGTCAAAAGACATTTCTGCTCTGTCTTCTCTTATCAATCTCCATTTTTTAAATATGGATTGTACTCTCCTTTGTTAGTACTCTAGATGTTGAGGGGGTCTACTCTGTTCAGTCTTACTTCATGGGGAATTTTTGCAGTTGGACTAGATGGTTGTTGCAGGTCCCTTCCAACTGAACTATTTTATTCTATTCTATTCGTAGGGATAAACCCCTAAATCTATGACCAGTTTTTCTCCATTTCTAAAGTATTGTCTGCAACCTGACTTCCCTATCTCACTATACTAACACGTAATGCACACTATTGGTTCGGATGGCAAAATTAATTACTATTGTCTTGCTGTACTCTGTTTTGTAAATTCAGAAGAAAGACTTTGAATATATTCTATTAATCAGATTATATAAAGCTAATAATTTTTTTAAGACACAGAACTACTTTCTGGTTTAGAAATTAGTGAGATAATTGTAAAAAATACTATATCTATATAAAATACATAATACATGAAAATGATATAGACTATAAAAACATTTCATATATACACACGCATATATATATTGTGTTTTATATAGATAGATTTTTTGTTATATATATATTTTTATATATATCATAATCTGAAGTAATTCTGAATTACCTGAAGTCCAGGCATTCCTGGCAATCCAGGATCACCTTTTGCACCATACCCTTGGTTATATACCTCTGCAGGGCACCCCTGGACAAGTAGATAAAAAGGAAGATAAAAAGTTATGCTGTAGAACTCTCTAGTGGAACAAATCTTCTAATACAGTTTGTAGGGAAATAAGCAACATCAGAATTGCATAATAATGGCAACTGTCCGCAATGGATAGTTCTATCTTTAAAAAAGATTTCATTAAACAGAATATACCTTTTTCAGGCATTCCAGTTCTCTTTTAGGAGCAGTCTTCATTTCTGACATACTTACATTACTAACCCACAGCCCTGACCTTCAATTTTTTTTGGTACTTTTTATCCCTTTAAAATACTCTCTACTGCATCTGCAGATTTCCATATGAATTCGTATGCTGTTTGGGGAAGGGGCTTAGTTGTGTGCTTGAAAGGGTTAAATTCATTACATGCAATAACAGTAGTTAAAGAGGAAAAAAAAAATTAAAAGTGTTTTGTAACCTGGAATGAACACAACTAGCACAGATGAAGCACCAAAGTTTGTAGTTGCCCCTTCTGGAAAGTAAACCTTCTGTTTCCCATGAATGGAGATGTTAAGAACTCTTTACCAACAGTGAACATACACACAAACTGTTGATCACCAATAAATATTTCACATAATACGGTGTAAATAACTGACCTTCTCTCCTTTGATGCCAGCAATACCCTAGGGAGAAGAACAATCATATTATTAAACCAGAAAAGTAAGAGATGATGGTGAAAGGACACATTCTAAACATTCTCTAAGCTCAGTGCTCTTGAAGTGATTTATTTTCATGCACATGGTGTATAGCAAGGTACATGTTTACTGTACCAGATTTCAATTTAAGAAGAAAGGGCATATTGTTAAAAAATAGTCGTGTCTCACAGTTACAACTCTACAAGTGAAGGCAGAACAGTTTTGAAGCCTGACCTTAATAAATAAATAAAATCAGGAGAACTGGTAAAGATCATGTTTAGAAGTTATTAGATTTGAAGCCACTGGAACTTGACAGACAGCATTCCTTTTCCATTTGTTTAGAAGTTTCTTTTGAAAACACATTTCTACAGAGAAAAGAGAAATCCTAGGGTTAAAGCAATGCAGCCAGAATGAGAAGTTCTGGATTTACTTCCTGGTTCTTATTGACTTAATTAGGCCATATCCTCAAAGATATTTAGGTATGAACTGAAACTGCAATCTATTAAATATATATTGGACAGCTTTAGAGATGCGAGTGGTAAATTTTCATGAGTATTCCTTGAGACACTACAGAGCTAACACCAGTCAGTGAATTTGCATGCACTCATTAACTAAGAAGTTGAGGCCCAACATGCAACCAATAAAGGATTACTTTAACTTTGGTTTCTTTACCATCCAGTTTTCATCTTAATAAAATGGGGATACCTACATATTTCAAGTGTTGTGAATACATTAGCATGGGAGGCTTTACATTCCTTCAGTGAATGGCTTTATGTGGTAGAAATGTACACAATCACAAATTTCATAGACACCTACTGGAATGCCTGAAGCACCTCTTCTACCTGGAGGACCTGGAAAACCTTGATCGCCCTGGAAGTAGTAAGAGTGACAGTTAATGCATATTATTTTTTTATTATTTGGTCTGATTTTAGCAAATGTGATTACAAAAAGAAGTTTTTTATGTTATCATACTAAAATTGTGAGTAGCATTACCACCGTATTTGCTAGAAGGGGCACAGCCTCACTGTATGGGTCTTGACTTCTATCCCAGACACCAGGTTTTATTGGCTTTGTCAGATCAGTTCACTGTTTCACTAGAAATGTATGATTTTCTGTAGTAGGCATTTTTCTGACTCCCTCTTTCAGAATACTGGATGCATTTTCTCATAGAGCAAAAAAAACCTAGTAAACCTGTAACTTAACATTAAGCCTTTTCTTGTAATTGCTTACTTACAAATTGTCAACTGCAAGCTAGATACTGGTGAAATAAAATTAATTAACTATCTATCTCTTGTATAATTCATTTCAACAGAAGGACAGGTTGGGTAAAACTAGTTAGGTCTTCCGGATTTGATGAAAAAAGTTCTATCTGAACAAATATCAAATATTAGTCTTAACTTTTTAGCAAAGGCCTCTAACATGTACTATTTAATTATCTTACTTTAACTATCTTACACAAAAAGGCAGCACTTTTTCTTTCTCTGGCCTCACGATTCAAATTTTTCATAGTTGATAAAGTCACAAACCAAAACAAATAAAAGTTGTTGTATATCAGGGGCTAAATTCAGAATGCTTTTTGGCCATTCCTAAGCATAGCCAAACACAATCTCTGTGACATCCAGTTTGGTTTGTACCTTTGTGCCATTGCATCCTGGAACACCCGAGCGCCCAGGAGGACCAACAGTTCCCGGTTCACCCTAAAAAGCGCAAAATTTACACAAGCTTTGTTTTTGCACATTCATATTACCCTACAGCAACACTGAAAGAGTTTATGTTGGAGCAGTGATTCACAAGACTTGACAGATTACAATGTGTTCTTAAATGATTACAATGAGTAAGAATTGCTGATGCTAAGATTTTTATCTGTAAGCTAATTGACAGAGACAATGCTGACGTTGAGACTAGCATGAGCACATTTGGCTGAGGATAATTGTGTACTGAAGACTGTAGTAAAAGAGAAATGGTTAAATCCATTTCGTTTTTACTTACTGGAAGGCCTGGGGGACCTGAAAATCCAGGTAATCCTGGGACTCCCTAATGATGTAAAAACAGAGGAATAATATTACAAATATTAAGCAAAAGCTCCTGATGCAGTTTTTTCTTTTGATCGCATTCATAAGAAGAATGAATGCAAGTATGGTTCTATCAAAAGATCATTATTTCCTTAACCCTTCTGACATTGAACAAAGTATAATGACAGCTTACTCACTGTTAACATAGACTGGTTTTGCCCACAGAAAAAATAACCAAAATAACTCTTCATGGAATTCTAGTCTGACTTTTTCATAGCACACCCCATTACTAATTACATATAGCATGAACCTTGTACATAGGGTGTAGCAAAAAAAGCAAAACTTCTAAAAAATAGATAATGCATGTGCACACTCCAGGTCATAAATTTTAAAAATACTTTAAAATCATATATAATGTTTTGGTTTTATTTTTCCCAAATTATTGAACCACGCTGGCATTTAACATGACATTTAATACATACAAGTTTGTTTAAAATATGAATACTTACTCGTATACCTTTGGGTCCAACTAAGCCCGTCAGCCCTGGAGAACCCTAGATCACAAATGGAAAACAACGCATTCCAATATAATTGAGAAAAAGCACATATATGTCAACAGGACATGCAATATTTTTAATACCAACATGTGCACAGGAAACTATATAAATAAATACAGACACTAAAGCAAACAAGCATTTAATACAACTTGCATAAATTGCGGCATCTTGCCATCCCTTCCAATGTTTACAGGGGATGTATGTCATCATAGGTCAAAAAAATAACAGTCAGGGTTTGTTGAGAAAGCAGTTGCTATAGATCTGTTCAAACTGTGAGACCTGGAAGTGCTTCCCTGTGAGGAAAAAGCTGGAACATTCCCAGATATGGGTGATGTCCATGTAATGATCAGCCACTCTCATCTGCACTGATGTGCATGGAAAGGAAGGCCAGAAGCAGGCTGAAAGGGGGCTAAGCTGGATTGGGAGAGCAAGGCTGAAAGAAGACAGCAAAGCATGCCACAGCACAGTCTAGACAGAACCTGCTAAAATTGTTTCAAGACGCTTCAAGCTCTACTGATAATAAGAAACTTTTATCGTTCCCAGAAAGGAAACGGGGAGTGTACAGAAATGCATAGCTTCTAAAATCCCGGGTGACATTTTGTTTAAGATAATGTACAGGCGTTGAATAGTAAAAGCTAACTGGAATAGACTACAATAGACGGCACTCAGGCTAACAGAGATGTTCTTGCTAGATAAATTACCCATACTTCTTGCCATTCTTGCAGAAGTTATTATCACTTATTAAAACGGAAATGCCCTACTGAACACTTTTCAATGAGTTCACAGAAATGGCTCATCAACACTTATGAGATCCACCATGAGCATCAGTTCCACAAAGTACTGTAAAAATGAGATAGGACCAAATAATGCAACAATACCCAAAAAACTTAGATCTACAAAAAACCCATTTGTTTAAAGGTAGGGACAAGTGCTGGAGCCACATTAGTGCAGGTCCTAGACATAATGTGACTGTGGCAGTACCTTCCTGATTTATACGGTGGCTGACTTCAGGCCATACTTACACACAAATAATTTATTCACCAAAGTCAATGTATTGATGACAGCAGGAGCACTGTTCCTCAAGACAATTATAAATAAAATGTTTTTTAATGAGCAATGTATTTGTTTTTTCTGGTCATGCACGAGGCATTGAAAATTCATATTCAGCCTCAGTTTAGGCACACAGGAAAGAAAGAAAGTCCAAGTCACTGAAGTCCCTCTCTCCATGCCGCAGGCAACTAGGTATTTCCTAAACCGATGAAGATTTATCTTAAAAACAATCTTTCCCTTCAAATTTTCCAAAATCTGTTTTTCATATTTGTCTGAGTAATAGCTTGTTTCCTCTCTTTCCATCTATAGATGTCAGCATATACTGTTAAAAGAAAATTGAGGTTATGCTGCTAAGATCTATTTAGACCCATGTTTATTGCCTCTGGCAGTTCAGTCCAGGTGCTTTGGCACTGGCCACTGAACAACTGACAACAAAACCCCATGTTCCTATCAGCTGCTTCGACTCAGTGAAAAATGACCACTGCAGCTGGTTACCACACAACATTCCTCACCAAATAGGAGACTCCGAAACAGGATTTGTTTTGGTTTGTTTTTTTAAAACAGAATTCACTGCCCAGTCATAGCTCACTTTCACAGTCAAGCAAGTACGTTTCTCTGTGTGTCTCTCTGTCTCACGTACACACCTACCTTTGGCCCCTGTGGCCCTGGAGGCCCTTCTGGACCAGGAAAGCCTCTATGACCAGGGGGACCTGGAACACCAGGAAAGCCTTTTTCACCCTGTAAACATTAAGAGAATGAAGTTCTTAAAATACCCACGGATTCTTCTTTTGATAACTTATTTCTAAGGCATTCATTACTTACAGTACCTCTTAACTTCTACATATCTGTCTGCTACTGTGGCAGATATATTACCTTTACCCACACTGACCTGCTTTTGTGGTCCAGCCTATGTGCTGTCTAGGCCATATGGTACCACCGAAGTAAGATGCTCGTAAGTATGACTGAAGATATCAGAAGACAACAGTGCTTTGCACAGTGCTGAAGTTAACTGGCAGCATGAAGAGTTTAAGAGAGCAGCTGATACATACTCCTTTTTAATATTTCTCTATTGTGTTTAGTCCCTACAAGCAACACTAACCCAAATCCATCATAGCAGCCCTAATTTGTAGTTGGCAAACTTAACAGCAAGACAGTTCCAAATCATCAATATGTCTCTTCACGCAAGCCATGGCAAGAAACGGGGGGAGTCGAACTGCAATAAAACCATTCAGATAGATTAAAAGAAGTTTGCTTTAAGCAACAACTTTTTAAAATTATTCTGAGTCTCAAGATTAAGACACTCAATTACTTTTTCGTGTGTTTTTTAAGGTCAAGTTCAAATAACCAAACCAGATTTGGTAAAGGAAACGGAGAAGATTAAAGCTATAAAAATAGAATACAGGAGACTAAGCTACAATGGAAGAGGCATTTTTTAGGTTTTTATTTAAATATAATGAAGATGCAAGTCTTATCTTGGTTAAAATAAAGTGCTTCAAGCTTAGAAGCTCACAGAAAAGGTGTTCCAGCTCTTTAGATATCAGCAATTTAGCATGCTCAATTTTACATCAGTGAAGAGTTGCCTATTCAAGACCTTTTACATCACAGCATGACATGGGAGACACAGGATGGGGCTATCGATTCTCTCAGAGTCGATTTTCCTATTATTTTATCAGGGGAGAGTTATACAAAAAAGCATTTGAAATTCTGCTGTGAAGAATTTCTGGTATCTTATTATTTGATGTACAAGATAGGATCCAAAAGAAGTCTCAGGGAAGTAAAAACACCTTGGCTTGTCCCTCTCCCAATTCTCACCCCTCAAAATCCCACAAACTCACCAGATTTTAAATAGGTTCTAAAGTAAAAAAAAAAAAGAGTATTAAAAGATAGACTATAATCCCAGAATATTTCAACACACACCAAAATAATAATAATTGCATTATGAAGTGTCTGTGAGATCTGTATCACAAACGGGCACAGCTTTTTATAAGAAATCATTTATTTCATCTACCAGATTCCCAAGAAAGGTAAAAAAGGATAACGCTATACCAAGACGTGCCACTGGAGGGGGTGTGGTACTGACTCACAGAAAAACGAAAGAAGTCCTTGGTCTTCCTCCACTGAGCTTGCTACCCCCTCACTGCAGCGAGCAATGGGGTGCTCTCCAGATAAAGAGCAGCACAGCGCACTCCTGACAGCTTCACTCCCCTCCATACAGTACAGGCAATTTATCCACTTTCTTCTTGACAGATCAACAAGATCAGAGGATCCTCAGGTTGGAGAATTTCTTAACATTGAATGGTTATTGAAACATATTGATTAATGTAATTGTCCTGACTTTCCAAAGCTGTCTGAAAAACTTCAGTGTAAACAATGATTAGCTCTTACCTACTAATTGCTTAGTTGCTTTAACATGGAACTGATGAAGACAAGTTGCAGGTGTTCATTCTTATTAATAGAATTTTTAGTGGGCTGCTTATTTTTTTCTAATATTGGTCTCAATTTTACTGGTTAGGACAAAGTCATGTTAGACCAACTAAGAACACGAAAAATAAGCACTGAGATTTTACTAAAGACATGAATATTCTCCTTTCCCACTTATGAAAATATGTTTTCATAATGAACATATTTTCTTTGAGAGAACTTTTCTCCACCACTGAAATGAAGCTTTCTAAAGGCAAGACTAGCAGTGCTTACCATGGTGCAATATTATTTTTTTTCTCAGTAATAAAAGTAGAGGAGGAAAGTTCTGAGTTATTCTTTACCAGCCAGATGTGTCTATCAGTGGGACTAATCACAACCTTAAGTCTATATAGACACCTGGGATCTACTGATAAGGTTTACTAATGCAACCATTGTGTCTACAGTTAGCCTGAATTACAACTGGGACTTCTTTAATAATGCCCCTTTCATTTGTGAATCAGTTGTTTTTCCAACTACAAGCAGGAGTTTGAAAGAATTTTTGGCATTTGTGTAATTCAGGTTTGACTAAAAGCCACTTCGAGCCTCTGCCAAGCTACTACTGGCAACAGCCAGAGCTGTGGCTCTGTTACTTTTGATGGATTTGGTGCTCTTCCCTCACTGCTGGCAAGGTGTTTGTGATTAGGACCCAGAAACTCATCCCCTGTGTCAGTCTGCAGGAGATTTATCTGTTTGGTATCAGTGCATGTAGCTTTCCTTCAGGAACCGGAAAAGGGGGCGAGATGGGCAAGGTCCAAAGAGGGAAAGAGGGAAGCACTGAACATGACACTCTTGACGGCATTATGAAACTTGTAACATGAGAGCTGGTTCCAGGGTAATGGTATCTGTGGGCATTTGTTTGGAGTTTGTGAAAGGGACCTAGCGCTTTGGGCAGTTGTTCTTCTGTTGGTGTTCAAACATCATGCAATACTGTAAACAAACTAATGCATTAAAAAAAGAATAAAATTTAAAAGTCTTCTTAGTTAAAAGGTGTGTCCAGAGTTATTTTAATAGATTTTTGTAAGGTAATGTATTCCTTTTACAATTCTCTGTAGACTCCGCTGACAAAATACGGTCACACAATAAATTCACTCACTATATCAACTCAACTAATGTATTAACAATTTCCAGGTATAAGCTGATCTTAAAAAAGGAAAAAAATATTTCTTCTTACCTTATTACCTTTCATGCCATTGCAAAAGCAGGGACTTTTACCTTTGCATACACAGCTCTGAAAAACAAAAGGTCAAACTTTATAATAAAATTACTTTTCTCATTGTGTTGTTTGGCGAGGGCCAAATGAGATCTCAGTGGTTTTAGTAAGGTAATTATTTCACAGATAATACCACTTTAAAAAAAATATTCGTGAAGAGTGGCAGTTCTCAACAGTGGAAAAGAGCTCATTATTCCTCTGTACTGTCTTTTGAGGCAGGTAGGGGCGTTAGTTTAATTTTATAGTTGGGGTAAAGGCCAAGAAGCCATTCTTAACGCCACCAGGATCGTATCAGTATGAAGTGTAAAATACAAGAGTTTGGGCTCACAGCACTAAACATTGATGATTCTTCAAAAAACTTACTATAGAAACAAACACATACACTGATATTGGTTTAGATTGCAATGATATTATTTGTATTTTAATCTCCTAACCAATAATTTTCTGACTTTTTGTAGCTGTGTTCACCTCTGACTTACAGTACCTAATACAATTACAAAGGACCCTCAACTTTGCTGTTTCTTAATTCTGGAGGTTTCCTGAGCCAAGCTGTGTGATAGTGAGTGCTCTCGCACAGGGATGTCCCCACTCCTGAAGCAAGTCCTGGGCTACCAGCATGTCTGTGTCTTCAGGCGAGCCTGGAGTTCAAAGCCCTCCTTGAAGGGCTGTGTTGAGTCTGTGACCTCTATTGCTGGAGTATGGCATGGCTATCCGGGAGCAACTACAATTTGGGAAAATTCAATGATTAATCAAGTATGAAGAGATATTCATTTTTTTACTGTTCAAACTTAAGTGAAAAAAACCAACCAAACAAAAAACCCAAACAAGGATAGTCAGTATGTAACTGGATAGACAGCATGACTAAATTAGCTAGCTAGGTACTAGGTAGTCATGGTACAAGGGAGCCCAGCAGAGCAGCAAAGCACATCTGAGACCCTGGGTAAATATGAGAACACTTAACCCTTCTGTGCCCTGTTCCTGCTACAGCTATCATGCACTCAGTACCTGAGCTAGCCCAGTCTGGCTGGGGTAACTCTGCAAAGGACTTTTCTACACTCACATAGACATATCCTATTTCAGTGGAGTGGAGGAGAAGAAAAAAATAATCCTTTGTTAACATAAATATTATACATACTAAAATATCATCGACGTAATTAAAGCCATGTATTTCATACAGATGTGGAGTAAACTGCATTTATTGTCCTTCTTTGTATACTTAAATTCTTTCCTTTGTTTTTGAAGCTCTTGCTGAACGACTTTTTCAGTCGTACCACTGTAGAAAGAGGGTTATTTTTCAGCTTAACCTCCCACTTTTGTATTTGTGTTTATCACAATGACAATATACTATGGTATAGCTATAGACAATAAGAAAGGGAAAATATCACATATTGGTTATGAAGATGTTTACCTAAGTCGCATAAAATTTAGAAAAGAAGGAAGAACTGTATTTTTTCTTACAAGATTAAAGCCTTTAAGATGGTATAATATGAAATTTCTATTCAGATCTCGAAGACAGAATTAATTAACCCCTACAGCTGGTCATAATACAACAGCAGCACTGTTCCAAATTTGTAACTTTTCCAGTGGTGTTCTCAAAAAACAGAAAACAAAAGTCAGAGGAAAAAAAATGTTCTCCATTACATTTTAAAATTATAATGACAGACTTTCATTAAATCTAAATTTTCCTGTAGCAATCTGTTCAGGTAAAACATTTTAAAGAATTGAAAAATATCTTTTCTTCCCACAAGCTAGGATCAATTTCTTCTATCTTTATCATCCAAAACTGAGGTATGTGGTATCAGCTAGCTGCCTTCATTTCTTACATAGTTCATGGTGTTTTCCTCTTTCCATTGAGTACACAGGAAACTTGACATCTAGTTTGGAACAACTCCTCCAGTCTCTTGAGGTGCCTCTTTTAGGACAGAGGAAAGATGTTGCAAGTACTGCCTGTTCTCTATGGACTACACAAACAGTGACAGTAGCTGCCTGTCTTTTAGGTGGCTGAAGTTAGTCGAGATGACACCATCTATTAATTTAAAAATAGATTCAGGGGGTATTCCTCAAGTGAACAGCTATTTAAAGATTCATTTACAAAATAAAACAGAAATTAGAATCAATTGGCCATGAAAAGCAAATCCTGCAAGAAATTACTGTCTGCCTGTGTTCTATAGACAGATCAATAGGTGATTACTTGATGTTTCAAGCTAGATTTTCAGAGTTGCAAACACTAAATACTTAATTCTTTGGCATATTTAAAGAAGACTCATTCTTCCCCTGATCTGACAGCTGGAATCCAAGTGGTACTGTGTCAGAAATTTGGAAAACAAAGGTGGCATGTAAAACAGAAACCATATGACTATACCACCTTTACTATTATTTTAATCAGTATGATTATATCACCAGAGACACAAGAATAAACGTTAGTGCAGAATTAACAACAAACAGTATCCTGATTTCCTCTCGGTGAGGTCTATCAGTTTGCCACTGGATAATCTAAATTCACCAAGTTATATGACAGGTATCTTAAGCCTTTAAGCATGAATACTAGAGGATAAAGTGACATACATCCCAAAACAAATTTGGAATAGTCTGTAAGAAAACCAATTTTCTTGTTCCCTATTCAGTAACAGTACCTTCCACCCCAAAGCATTCTCTTCAAAATAGGCAATGCAGGTTATGAGTATATGTCTGCTAAGCAGTATAAAAATGTCACCTGTTCAATGTTCAGCATGCCAAGGAAAGATGTAAACACAGTACACAATAAAAGTAGCCTTAAATCGCAGGCACTGCATTTTACTGCTGTATGGGGCTGGGGAGTGACTCAAGCTACCACACTCTTCAGGTTTGCATATGAAAATTGTAAATTAACTACAAGACCTATAAGATCCATTTACTCAGCAATCAACTGCTGAAGCAAAGATTTAGCTTACAAATTCAGTAGACACAAGTCTGAGTCCAATAAAGGTGCTGTTTACTGAGGAAAAAGTGCTTACAATATTCCAAATTCTCTGAATTTCTTCAGTGTAACTGGGAGCATATGCTGGCTGACCATAGGGAGCTTTCCCAAGAAATGGCCACAGCTGGCTTCTAATCTTCCTAGTACCAGTTATTTACCATTATAATTCTATAGACCTTCATGGAGTTGCACCTCATTTCTACCTGTGAAAGCAAATCTAGAAGCAAATTCTTCACAGTATTTGCATGTAAAGCACAGTTTTCAGGATGTGTAGAGAAATCACCAAATGAAATGACTCTTCTATAATCGGTATAATCTGCAGAAGACTTGATATGTACAGATACAGAAGAAACTTTTAACTTACAATCACAGATAATTCAATGTGAAGTTAATGCATGAACATGCAGAAACTTATGATGCTACATAACTAAACAAGGTTATTAAACTATTTAAATAAAAAGTGCCTTTGCTCTTCAAGAAGTCAGAAAGCCTAGAATGTGTTTAATTTGCCATTAGTAAGCTTTCAGATCAATTTAGATCTTTTTGTGTACACATATCACTTTAAACTAAACTGAAAAGACCAAAGATGATTTTACATTACACAGTCAGTTAGCTGGATAATACTAAATGATTTGGCATATGATTTTTACATAAGATTAGATTCTGCCTCCTGTAAAGGAGCTTTGAACCAAAAAATCATTGCTCACTTACTTACACTCCTGGATGTTTCCACATCCTTGCAAGATACCTGCAGCTCCTTTACCAAAACAAAAGCATATTGCCAGGTTATACGATAAGGAAATTGAGTATTAGTTATTAATGGTTTATGGTTTATTCAAAATCCTCACAATAACATCTACTTAAGTAAGCTCATTACCAAAGCCACACGTTTACTGAATATTTTTCAGATTTGTCATTTTTATAATAATCACCTACATTTTTTTTTAAATATTTAGATAAGGTAGATGGCACTAGATTTTTGACCTGAAAATCCAGGCCAAAGGCTAAAGCCAAATCATTATACGAATAACAAAATCAAATTAATTCACCAATGAATCAAAATTTTAAAAACCACAACACTTTCTTGGAGTGATTTATATAGAGGTCCTTTCAGAGTGTTTTCAGTGATAGTAGTAGTATCCTATGTTCTTTAAATAATTACAATTGTCCACGCTGAAACATATTTTCTGCAGCGGTTAATATTTTTTTCAGTAGGTGCCACCTTATCTATAACACTGAATTGCCCTTCCTACACTATGAGATTGGATGTGGGCAGGAAGAGGGCTCTGACCTCTTCCTGCCCACAATTCAGAGAGACTAATTTAAGCAGCTGCTTAAAAAGTGTTCCAGTCCTCTCCTCCACTGAATCCCTCAAAGAAATGACAAAGATAGAAGGAAGAAATAGCATACTACAGACTATGTTGTCACCTATACAAAGCTTAATGTAGATTCAGCATGGCACTGCTACTCCTACCATTGTAGTCGTGGCAACTTAATTTGGAGTATCAGAACCTTACATGACTCACAACACTTTGCCAATAGAGCTAGTTATGTGAAGGATGTCAGAGACTGTATTTAGGGATGTTATCAAACCTGAATACGACAAAGGATGTCAAAAAGCATTAATGTAAGGAAAAAAGCAAACAATGATAGGCGTTTCTATCAATAGCACAGGCTTCGAGTCCTGTCACTCACATTTGTGGGGCAATGCAGTCATACTGGGAATGGTTTAAAGGCAGGAATATGCGGAACAGACAAAATGAGCCAGTGAGGGTGATGAGCCAATATTCTCCATTGATCTCTTTTTGGAATGACATATATGATGACAGAACAGTCAGAGTATTTGTTTGCTTTTTCAAATCCAGAGAAGATCAGAGTAGGTCAGCTGTGATTTCAAAAGACATAGTTGTCTTAAAAATACTGCACCCAGGACAGAGAGGCAGCAAAGTGTGTTGCTGCAGGCAATAGGCACTCTATTCTTTATGTTTCAGATGAAGACTACATCAAGACCCCACAGGATGAGTAATAAAGACATTCGTATGAAAACTGAGATGATATTAAATGTATTCTGTAGGAATATAGTAATCTGGTTGCAGTGGGGCTTAAGGTTACACTTTTGGCCTGATTGGTCTTTAATTTCATGGGTGAACTCCACTTATTCCAGAGGTAAATCCTGGTTAACATAAATGAAAGATGACTGCACAACATGAGGAATTTTAAGATGAATTAAAAGCAGTGCAAAGGATATCCATTAATTACTCTGGACAGTAAAAACAGCCCAGGTGTCCCCTCTCAAGTGGGTGGTAAAGCTGTCACTTTCCTTCATTGGTGGCTGTAATGGCTGATCAGCCTCATTTTATAAAATGCAAGCCTGATTTTTCATTTAAACTTGATTTTTATTAGCATCTCACCTATCCTGCCATTAGGTCTTTACGTTCTAACTTCAAGGATCACTAAATTAGAACTCCATCAAAACATGGAACAAGACTTATTGGATAAGATCTATTTTTCTGTAATGCTGCTTTTTTTTTTTTCCTTTTCCATCTTTCTGCTCATTAAAGGTATCCTGAGCAGCCTACAAATATGCAGGTCATCACAGTGGTCCCTTCTAAGCAGAAGTAAATGATCAGCTAATTTCCAGTTTTCTGTAGTTTTTCTTAAATTCCAATACTTATTAAAAATTATGTATCAGTGAGCCAGCTCCTTTAAGAGCCTTGATTATGAATTTTCAGGGCTGCTGACACACTGAGATTTCTGAATTCTTCCTGAGCTGTCTCAGTGCAGAGCAATCACTTTACACATTCCAGCTGCGTCTGTAAACCACAACCGAGCACATAGAATAATATTGCTCAAATAGTTGATGTTAATATAGTGCTTAAAACTACAAAGGGCCCATTTCTCTAATGTTCTCAACTACATATTTTCTATTACATCTAACAGAAGTGGGTATTAAGTTTTACGATTACAGTAAGGGGAAAGTTTTGCTTTAACATTTATCTACACTACAGACTTGTGTTGGGGTAGGTGTGCTGCACAGAGATGTGAAATGCTGCACTTTCTGAAGGACACTATGGTGCTAGCTAAAGCTTCTAGCTTGGGCACAGTTATGTTTTTGAAAATTTATCCTAACCTGCTCAAGCAGTGGATCTGAGAGCAGAGCTGTATAAAAAAAAGTTCCCACTGTGGAAAAGGCTATGTAAGGAAAATCTTTTTTTTGAGTCTGATGCACCTGTGTCAGGATGCGTAGCTAGACTAGCACAGTCAGTAATTCTATCTAGACATGGTTAGTAGATACGTGACCCTGGCAGCATATTCCTCATGTTGCACAACTGTAAATCACCATGTAGCGTACAAGGTACTGGAGAATGAAGTCCCCTCACTCCAAAACATTGCTATCAAAACAAAATACCAGTCTCACAATTACAATCTGTATACTAAAAGTTTTTCATGCATTCTAAGCATCAAACATGAATTCATTAAAATTATCAAAGACCACGAAGAACTTTGTGTTTTTTTAGTGATTGCTGGACCAGTACAACAAAACCAAATTATTAAGCCTTCAATAAGTATAGACAACATAGAGCAGAAATAGGAGACGATGAGATGAAGGAAAATATGTCAGTTCCCAAACCCTGAAACATTGTGTAGTCACTTGTGAACTGGAAGGCAGCCAGACATTCCTACCTTAGAAGACTGCTGTTAACAGCCATGTATGCTCTGAGAATTCACTGCATTTTGCCTAACAGTTGAATACCTAGCACCTGACAAAAATTACTTCATTTTGATTTATATTATAAAGAAATACACCTGTAACTTTAATAAACAACTTGGTCAATAATGTCTAATGTAGGGAGACTGGATCTCAAAGGACACAGTGGAAGACAACTGTTATGCTACAGACAGTGCAGTTGTTGAATAAGCTCCATTAAACACTTGTAATGGGAACCTTGCTCAGGGAATAACTACTGAATCAATATCCCTCCTTGGTGACATAGGCCTTTTATTACTGGTTATGTGCTGCTTTCAGTGTGAGATGCAGAAGACAAGTCCTAAGCATTTACGATCATAGGAAAAAACCTTCATAATGCTTCACAGAAGCAGGATTTTGTGTCTAACTTACTGTGATCACGCAACGTGTCTCTATCTGAACTTGATAAGAATTTCGTTACTTACTATACTTAATTTTAAAGTGTCAGGAGTTCTTTTGGAAGGGATTTGTTCGTTTATGTAATATAAAGATATATTTATAATGGTATTTGCAAACGAACTATGGTAAATGCCTGGTATGGAGAAATGGAAGAAGCTGCTGTAGATGAACATTTAAACAACTTTCTGCTATGTCAAGGGAACATGTGTATGAAAACCCTTTTTCACTTCAGAGATTGAAACCATTTGAAAAGCTTCTTAGTTTTTAAAGCAAAAACCTGCTCAGTGAGAACTTTGTATAGTAACAATTTTGTGGTGTTAGCCAAATCTCTTCATTATAACTAAAAAAACCCAGTAACATAAACCTTAAGTAAAACAGTATAAAACAGATGGAAACAATATTTTCATAGAACTTTTGGTATCTCTTGCCTATGTTTAAATGGAATAAATTCTCTCCTTGGGAAAAAAAAAAACACAACCAAACACCAAAAAAACAAAACAAAAACCATAAAACACCCTGCAATTCTTTTTTTTTGTAATATATTTACTGTATATACTGTATCTTTTTTGCTGTGAACAAGCCTGTCTGTATGGAAGTTCCAAGAAACTACCCTAACATAGCTGTTCATACTATTCTTATGAAAGCACACCATTCTGTCATCGTGCTCATAGTTCCACGTACAACTTCCATGGTGCCAACCACAGTCTTGTCCAGGCAGATAGAGTACAATTAATCTTATGGAGCTTCTCCCTTCCCTCCAATTCACTGACAATAAAGAATTAGGCAGTGCAAGAACAATAGGGCTTAGCAATCCTCACTGTGCCTGCGTGTTTTCATCATTGCATTAGGATAAAACAGATAAAATGTTGTAATTTAGAAAAAGCCCCAACACTTTGAGTTTCCACTAACTCAAATTGTTTTGTGAGCTCTGCAGTGGTGATCACTAAGGCCTATGCTGTGGAAGCGGCCTAAAATTACTCAGAATCTATGTATGTAGAGCTGGCATGTTGTGTGCAGTTTCAGAAAACTGAAAGTTGAGGCTCTCAAATGAATCTCTGGTTTGGGGTTTTTTTTAATTGCTTTTTGGTCTACAAAGAGAAGATACAGCATTACTCCATCTTTAAACAGAGAGAATGATGGTTTGCTTTCTTCTGCTCAAACACAGAACATTTTAATACTTATAATGACCAAGATAATGACTCTACAAGTAATCTCACTAGGGTGGAAGTCACTGTGATGAGAGCTATCAGCAACTGGACCAAACTGTTCATTATATATTCAGATGGGTAAAATCTCCAAAGGCAGACCCATAAACCCCATCTCTGTGCGTTCCTTCTCCTGACCTTGAACCAGACACGGGGACAAAAGAAATAAATATTCTTCCTTTCCACAAGGAAAAAAAAGATTAGGCAATTCAGGCCACAGAATTTTGTTTTGTGTAGCAAAGTCTTAAGGGTGTTTAATCAGCTTATTCATCCGTGCTCTTCCTTCCTAACAGAGGGGTCATCTTAAAAGAGCAATCTAATAACAAAGAATACACACCATTTAACTACTGAATTTTTGCTTACCTGCCACAATATGGTTAGCATTACATCACACAATTTCTATTTCTTCCCAACTGTTGAGTGTGGGAATGGTATTCACTACAATTGTTGTCTTCTCAGGCCTGTATATTTGTATATTCATAAAATTCCTGGTGTGCATCTTCTGTTAAGTGGTGCAAATAGCAATGAAAGCAACAGTAGCTTGTTCAGAGAATGCTTATTGCACATGCTTTGGTTTCTCCTTTTTTGAAAGGCTCTGTGATTTCACAGNTTAAAAAAAAAAAAAAAAGGTAGGTTACTTTTTCTTGCAGCTTCCTCCAAAATGATCTGTGGAAAAATGCAGCATAAAGCCCTAGTTAAAAAGCCTTCATTGAACCAGGCCAAATGGAAAATCTGTAAATACGTGAGACTTGTACCCTATCACAAAACTGCTAAGTTAAAAAAAAAAAAAGGACAAACAATGAAAATAGAACTAAAAATATACTAGCTATGGCAAAATGGAACTTTTTCAGTGTGTGCACGAGAGACTGGGGCTGTAAACAGTTAAGAAAAAAAAAGCCTTTTTGTATTTCACCTTCCTCCTAGGCTCCTGTAATCCATGCCAACATACCGAGCCTTCTAGTATTACTTTGTTAGGCGGTAGGGTGAGAATGTGACAGTAAAACAGATGACCGGACATCCCATACTAGTTGCACTTAATAGCAAAGTATTTTGTTTCAAAGACATGTTATGATAAATCAGCTCTAGGTATTGCAGAAGAGATTGCTAGCACAGATCTCAAAATAAAATGCTGTTATATCTATATGAAATGAAAAGCAATGAAGAAACAACCAGTGTTTGCCTGCTTACTTTGATCATTTCAATATTATTCAGTCAGCAAAATAACTTCAATTATAAAGTTTTGCTTAAATGTGTATTTACCTTGTAGATTTGTTAGAAAAAGGCTATACATTGTGTTAACTGTTCAGTTTTCACAGGTGTTTATTAAGATCACCTAAGGAGGTTTATCTTCTTTCAGTTTTATGATGCAGCAAACACGTAAGCACATTTAACATTTCTTGGCCATCAGAGCAAACCTCCATGTGGTCTAAGACAGAACTCCTCCATAGATTTTAATGCATAAACATTAGGGCAACTCTGCTAATTTATGCTAACTCTCTTGGCCCAGTAGGAAAAGCATTGCTCTGCAGTGCTCTGTCATTGGCCTGTTTCTCTATGGAGATGATGGCTGAATTACAACTAATTATAGAAGCAATCAGGATCAGAACAGTCTAGTATAAATTGGGCCCAATTATCAAAGTAACACCCGCATTGACTTCAGAGCTGGGATCACATTAACCAAATCAAAGAGAGCACTTCACAAAGGACTTGTTTTTCTAACATACTCAGTGAACTCTCTTTTGTATATTCAGGTGCACATCTTCCCTTCTCAGCTGCCTTGTGCGACAAAAGAACCTGGGCACTTCCAAAAGCCGGCAGAGAAGGAAAATTCTCACTGTGACACTTTGTCCCTGCAACTTTTTGGTTCCTAGTTAAACAATGCAATTCAGCCTGCATCCCATTCTCACCAGCCTTGGAGATGCTCATGGCTGAGCTAGAACACTGCATTTTTTCCTTCTAGAGACATGTATTAAGATCTATTTGCTACAACAATATAGTTTGCATGTAATTAGGAAAAAATATTGCATGAAGAAGAAGAGACTAGCTTATAAGCATTTGCATGCAAATTCTAACATTTACAAAAAATGAAATTAACTAGGAAATATGAACACTTGCATATAGTCACAGACAACAAGCGTGAGAAAGGGGATGCAAAAAAAAAAAATGTTCTCAAGCCTTATAGTCACTGAGTTTGTTATCTCCCCTCCTTTGCCAGTAGCACATGATAAAACGATACAAAGAGTAATGACTGAGGCAAATACAGAACATAGAGCACAACTTTATCCTGTAAGCTAATACAATATTGCAATTGTATTACAATGCAAATCAAAAAATGGTAGTAACATGAGATGCAGCTAACCTTCAATCAAGTAATGTTGCTCAAGTAGAGCAAGATTTTATCCTCTTTTATCCTGTTCTGAACACATGCTAACATGGTGCCATCACAAAAATGATCAATGCCACTAAGAAGCAGTATCGATTCAGTACTAACGAACTGGTATTTAGGTATTTTTCTTATTAGTGTCACTTGAACCAGCAAATTTCAGGGAACACTTTTAGATTCGTGTTTAATTTCAAGACATACACGAAGTACATGGATGGTATCAAAAGACAGGAAACACTCAGGAGAATTAATCGGATTGTGCATGTGCATCAAGGCAGTATCAGCTCCAGGTGCTGTTAAACAAAATGAAACAATAAGAAAGCAAACAATTTTTTTTCTGAGAGGAAAAAAATAGAAATGAGGAATGAGAAAGATCTTGTTCCCTGAGGAAACATATTGATAATTTTTATTATTCTTCTAAAGCATTTAAATGAACAGTGGGAAAATCCAAAGAATTATAACATCAGCGTTTGGAGTGAAGGAATACATCAAGCAAGCTGAAAAGCCTTTGACATGGGAAGATGCAACTTCTGCTGAGTTTTCAGAAGATGTGATTAGAGCATGCCAGTGGCCAAGAATGCAGATAATAATACTCCCTAGCAGGTGCCAGAAAGTGCAGCTTCCTAAGGGTAAGGAAGTCTGGACTCTGTGAAGGGCTGTAAGGACCAAAATTTGTTGTATAAACAGCAGCAGGCACAAATTAATAATTTTCTTTCTTGTCTTTGGGAATAAACTACTTACTGAAGTCAATTAACATTAGCCACTAATATTTAATTAGGATTTTAGATAAAATAGCTTTTTAAAAAGTTTTTCTTTCCTCCGTGATCCAGAAAATTTTGTTAGACTTTCTCTTTTGAAAATATTAGCACTTTCATACAAGAATAGAAATGGTGACATTTGAATCTTAAACTGATCCCAGTTATCTGCTGCAAATCTAGTTTAAACTAATCAGACATCTGAGAGCCACTGAATTTTCAGAGCACCACTGAATCAATACATTGTGTTCAAACTTTGCTTAAACAGCGAGATTTCTGTAGAAGACACTTCTCATTGTCCCAAAACCTGTAGTTAAAATCTAAGTGTAAACGAGGATCTAGTAATGACAACATTCTAGAAAACTGGTATCTCAGAGCTTCATCATCTACCTTAAGCAGAAAGGCTGCTAATGAACTAAGGTACATGAGTCTGCAAGACTGGCAAATACTCTAGGATCCTACTGAAGTTGCTAAAAAGTGTTGAAATGCTTTACTGGGCCATATGTGGGGTCTTACTTGTCGATACACCTCCTTTTCCCTTCCTTTCTAACTAAAAACATGAAACAGGATGACAAGATCAACACAGCCAGAATAGAGGCTTAGCAAAAGTGTGAGTGTGTGCGCTGTGGGAGAAGGGGGAGGAGTTCCTGGTACACAGCCTGCACTTGTTAACAGCAGTCTAGAAGCATATACGATGATGTCCACCTCTCAGGAGCAACAAGGGCAACAGACGGGAGGTACCAGCAGACGAAGAGAAGAATGGAATAAAGAACAGCAAACTGGGTAGAGGCGAGAGGCAGGTCTTGCGTTTATTCACCTTCCACATCTTGCTTTAGAATAGGAATCAGACCTAGGCAGAGCCTGAAACAACTCTGCAGAAAATATGTACCCCGCAAATAGGTCTGGTACCTCTGTTCTACATAAGAAGTATTTTAATTCCATTACAAATAAAACAATTAGATCTTTGTTAAATGACTAAACTTGACTGCAAGTTAGAGTGCCATGAAAGAAAACATGTTCGGTGAGGTGCTTATGCTGTTTCCAGACACTTTACCGAGAATGGGTGAGTGAAAGAGCTGCAATATTTTAGAAGAAACATTATTACTGATCAGTCTGCTTCAGATAATTACAGCAGAATAGGGCTCTATTTTTAGCAACAACAAAGTAGAAGATCAGATTTTTTCTTTATAAAGGTGAACTGCAAAATGTTTTGATAGGCAGTAAAGGATTTTGATGTACTGCATTAGAGTTTACTCACACATGCAAGGACAAATTAACACTGTTGACTATTATAGGAGAAACAGAACTTGAGATTTACTGAAACTGTCAGCTTCCTACGTTTGATGTCTATCAGAAATTTACTGAAACTGGCAGTTTTCTGTTTGGTAACTGCCAGAAACGTTGAGAGCTACACTGACCCATTTACCCTCACAGCTGACTGCTCTTCTCCCAGTTGGGAATGTGCAATCTAAATGCTACAACGACACAGGAACGACAGAGACTGCAATATAATCTGGGAGAATCTGCCGACCAAACGGTGGTGCACGCTCATCATTAAACCTGAAAGACAAACTGTACAGTGAGTTTGTAACGAAGGCGGCACAGGTGGTCCCGACGACAAGCGCTGCTCTGAGGGTGTTTACCTCAGGGCCACCCGCGCCCAGCACCGCTCTGTCCTCGCCGTCCACATCCACCGCCTGCCGCCCAGCCGCGCGCGGCCCGCTCCCCGGCCCCTCACGGGATCCCCTCAGCCCGAAGGGCGGGAAGCCGCCCTGCGACCCGCCGCGCTTCTCCTTCGCACCCGAGAGCGGCGGTGAAGCAGTGCCCCGTGCGGGGGCCTCCCCGCCTTTCCTTATCCCCGCCGGGCAGCGGCGCACGGGTAACGGTACCTCACAGCGGGGCGAGATGTGCCCTCACCTCTCCGTGCCCGGGCGCGATGTACCTCACGCGGCTGAGGCGTATCATTTTAAATACACTGAAATTCACCTTTTCTTCCTCACAGGTTGCCAACGCAGAAGTGCAACGCGCTGGCAGAGACGGCCGAGGGGCTGAGCCTCGCTCTGCCCCAGGTGACGCTGCGGTCGCCGCGGGACCCCGCGCCCACCGTCCCGTCCCGTCCCGTCCCAGCCCCGCCGCTCCGCGCTCACTCACCTCAGCCGCCGCGGCGCGGCCCAGCCAGAGCAGGGCGAGCAGCAGCAGCGGCGCCAGGCGGCTGGGGCAGCCCTTGCCAGCCATGCCCGCGCTCGGCGCTGCCTGCGCGGCGTCCCGCGGAGCTCGGCCCGGGGCGCTCGGACTCTGCCCCCCGCCCGCCCGCGGCTTTTGGCCTGGGGGCTGCTGCTTCGCACCCGCCTCAGCGCTCCCGGCGCCCTGGGGTGGGGACGGGGGGGGGGCTGGCCGGGGCGGAGCCGGCCGGGCCACCCCTCTCCTCCCCTCTCCTCTCCCCCCCGCGACTCCTGCCTCGGGCACGGCCGGCAGCCGCCTTCCGTCCGTCCGTCCTCAGCGGGCATGGAGTGAGCGAGGAGCGGAGGGCTTTCCCGCCTGGGAGCTGAGGTGAGCGCCGCGGAGGGGCAGCCCCGGCCGGCGGTACCTGGCGCTCGTCACGGGTCGTCCCGCCTGGCCTCGGCGCCTGCCGGGGCTGAGCAGCTCGCTGAGGGGCCAGCCCCGTTCCGGGACAGCTGGACGGGTCCCAGGTTACCGGCCTGCCTCCGTCCGCCGCCCGCTTTTGCCGCGCCGCCGTGAGGGCGCAGGTGGTGGGTGCCACCCGAACGGCCTCGGGGCTGCGCGGCGGGAGCGGGGACGGGGGACCTGTCCGGGCCAGCCCCGGGCACCGCCCGAGCAAGGACAGGGCCTGGGCCCGCCCGGAGCGGGGTCGCCTGTAGGGCCCCGGCGGGGAGAAGGGGTCGGTTAAAGCGGGGCGGGAGCGAGGTGGGAGGCGGCAGCGCGGGGTGGGTGAGTGAGGCGGTACCGGGGAAGGCCGGCCGCAGCCCCGGCCCTCAGCGCCGTCCCGCCGCAGCCCCGGGCGCGCCCGGGCAGTGACAGCAGTGTTTTCCTTACAGCAACGCTTTCCTCGCCCTCAAGGGTTTTGTTAATGAGGCAGCGGAGAACAAGAAGGGACAAAGTGCTGCACACTGCATAAATGCAAATCAGTAAGAAATGTTTCTCCCCAGGCTTTCCACATAGCTTAGCGCGATACAAAAGTTTTCTGAATGGAATTGTGATTTGTAAAGTGTTGGCAATATGTAAAGTTTATGACATTTATGTTATTGACAAAAGTAATGCATGTTCAAGGCAACTTCTCACCAAATAAAGGGCTGTTCTGAGCTGGCGCAAGCCTAGAAAGTATGTTGGCTGGGCTGGCCACAGCGATTTTACCTTACCTGTAGTGTTCATGAATGCTGTATAGGAAATCCCGCATTACAGGTTTTGTTAAGCTCTACAAGTGACAGAAAAAGCAGCAATATAGGACAATGTAATATATGTATAGAAATCTATTTAGGACTACTCATGAGATAGAAATCTAAAGCCTTTCGTGAGCATAAAGCTAACCACAGAACTTTGTAAAACAGCTTCTCTTGCAGGCATGAGAGTAGAGCTGGATCTCCACTCAGTAGACAGCCCTGTCAACCCCCTATGAAATCCACTGTGAAAGCTAGTTAGTAGAGTCTCTGGTCCCAAAAGTTTGGTACTAGCAGCAAGAACACATCTCTGGACGAGCAGAGCAGTAAGTTCAGTGTCAAAGATCTCTTACATCATCACAAACATTATCACCTTGGCTCTAAAATCTCAAGCATCAGTGAGAGCAAGCTGGCAAGTATAGACAGAAAGGTGAAACAATCCCCTGTTTTCAAGCCAGATTGATGGTGAGGATCTAGAGGTAATGGTATCTGAGGGATAAAACCACTAAACTGATGCATTTTATTTGTCAGATTCTTAAACCTGTTGACTGTAACATTTTTTTACGATGGAATACTGTAATAAGGACAAAAATGGTGTCTACAGTTGCTCATAAGCCATAGGCACCTATAAATTACAAGTACCTAAATCCACCACTGAAATTTAAAGTTAGAAGAACTAATGTTAGAATGTAGCAGAGACTCATTTACACAGAAGTGAAAACCAAATGTGCAAGGTTCTCTTAGACAGAGTCAGAGCACGCAAGACTACAGTGGAAGAGAGTGGTCAGTCCTCAGAAATGATGCAAATTCAGATGCAGATTGAATGGTATAACTCTTACTGAGTAAAGATGATAGTACTTAAAAGGACAGCTCTTTAATACTAGGCCAAAGAAATACTGGAAGAAACAGAAGAAAGCACACAAACCACTGTTAGGAGAAATAAATGAATATATGCAGAATACCTAGTGAATGAAACACTGCTATAATAAAAAGGTGTTGAGTTAGTTTTCAAATGATGAAAACCCTGTGTGGAAATTTCAAAAAAAGAAGTCAGCAAGCTCAAAGCAAAGATGGGAAAGTGCTAACAAGGGAGATGCAACAGAAAGAGCATTTTAAAAAAAGTCCTCTTCGAGCCCAGTCTTAGCCCAATACCACCTATTTCACTGACCTTGAGCAGCTGGCTGCTAAGCAGTATGGCCCAACTGGATGGTAGTTGTGTCTGTGTTATAGTTAGGAACTAGGAAGTACTGTTGTATTATGAGATTGTCACATAAAAGCACATATGCCTTTATGTGAGTCTCTACAACAGATAAATGACTTCAAAGTAGCATTGAGTTGGAGCAAAGGTAAGATCAGCCACTGATGTTCTCTGTGCTGTTCGTTGCTACCAAAATTGATGCCATCCATCCAAAGGAAGTGTATGAAACCTTGATGCAGACTGTATTGCTGACAGTGTTGTAGTCCATAACATCTTCCAACAGCCACAAGTTCAAAGACGGTCTTGTCTGGCAAAACAGTAGGCCAGGCAGGCTTAACATCAGTTGTGTCAAAATGTATACCTGCAGCTGCCTGTAGAGGTACTTTACCAAAAAAACATCAGTGCGTGAACAACAGAGTGGTCAACCTTAATGCTAGAAAGCAATTGAAAACTGCAACAGATTAAAGTTTGGCTTTTTTCACAGTAATGTTACTTAATGATTTTAGCTTTGATTTTGTTTCCTGAGTTCTCTATGGTAAAACAAGGATAACAGTATTTTCTCTTTTGTAGGAAACATTACAGTTGTGTGAATTTAGTATAAAGTGCAAAGTTTCATAGGACGCTGTAGAAGAAAAATTAGGGCTTAAGGAAAAAGATGAAGAGTATGGAATATATCCATCATGAATGAGGTAGAAGCCCTATGGAAAACAGCATGTCCATTCTTGTACTTAAAATGACTATCCTAATCATATGCATAAAAGAACCACATTAAAATTGAGCACACAGCCCTAATTTTTATTTCCTAACTTCTGAATCCTTGACTTTGCAACTTCAATGGTCTTGTCACACATGATGTTGGTTTATTTGGATGTAATGAGAATAAAGTTAGGGCTGCTCTAATTTTTTATACCTCAATAATTGTAGCTGTGTGTCTGCCTCAAACTGTGGCTCATCTCCAGTGATCTTATTTTACCAGAGTCCTTGAGAATGAAATTGTCTTCCTTCTTGGTCCTTGTCTAGAAACTAAACACCTAGGTTACGTTATGTGCCAGCTTTCCCCCCTCTGGCTTTTGGAAGTTTTATGAGCTGAGGTTTGGTGATGCTTGTATAAAACCTATTCCTTTGGTGGTATTGAGTGTGTTATCCTGGAGGTATTTTATCTTCTTTTGAATTAGGTAAGTATTCTATTGAGGTAACTGTTGTTATTACTACAAAATATAAAAGATGAGAATAGTTTGATATATCAATCTATATAATACGTTGTAGTCCTTATATTATTGCACCAGCTGCTGAACACTTCGAACTATAGGAAACTTGTTCAGAAAACGATTTTTTGATAGCCATGGAGAAATAGCAAGCAGGGCAGTTTAAGTCTTCCACTCGTGCATTAACTATGATTTCAAAATGTGTTAATAGGTTGGATCAAAATGGATTTTAATTTTAAAATAAAAGGTTTTCTGCTAATACAAAGCAAATGTAATACATTTCAATTTCATTTTCAGAAGCTGTTTGGATAATTAAATAATGAGATGGACAGTGAGCAACAGGAACAAATTTCTGCAAAGTCTAACACTTTATGACTGGCTTGGATTTTCCTTTTGAGGCAATCCGTCCCTGCAGTATTTTATTACCCTACAGTCTTGTTTATATTATTTATATTATTAATGTAAAAAATTAGGGAAGTAGGAATATTATTGAAATATTACATTATTATTAGGAGCATTGTTTGTGGAGTTTTTTTTACAGGTGGGGAACAGGGGCATAGAAAGAGACATTTGGCAGATGAATAGAGTACTGTGGAGTACACGTAGGGTGTGATCTTGCAGCATGGATTGGCTGCCCTTAGGGTATTTATTCATTAGGAAGTGCACGGTAGCTTACAAAGTCTCTTCTTGATCCAGTGGGATATGAATCCCCACATTTGGAAGACTACCACACTGAAAAAAAAAAGCCTGTGATAATCTGTGCCATCCTTGGAAAAGCCCAGCCTCTTAAGCCCTCAGTTTGAAATAACAAGTGTAAATCATATGCCAGATGGGCCTTATTCCAAAGGGTTACAGCATTTTTCTTATTTGGGGGATGTAAAAGTTTGCACAGGAGCTGGCCATTTCTCTGGATTTGTGAAGCTTAAGCTTACAGAAAGGTTGGTGCAGCACATTTGCACATAAAACTGCATATATGCTGTTGGACCTAAGTCAGAGGTCATAGATGCACTGGGTAGTTAATTTATGCATGCAAAATTTGACTGGGACTGTAGAGGCCTCTGTTGAGTCCTGCACTTAAGGCTTCCAGCTTCCTAAATCCTGGCAAAAGCTGTGGAGAAAATGGTCTAAAAATCAAGCTAAATGAATCTGGGTAACATCATGTATCCATACATACGGGTAGAACTCTTGAGCTGAAAATGCATATGACACATTTATGGGTACCCATTACTCCTGGGAAGATTCCAATTGGACATGAGGAAAAATTTTCACTATGAGAAAAATCAGCCATTAAAATTATCTGCCTGGGGAAGTGGTGGGTTCCCCAACACTGAACACTTTTAAGATTTGGCTGAACAGGGTGCTGGGCCATCTTGTCTAGACCATGCTTTTGCCAAGAAAGGTTGGACCAGATGATCCTTGGGATCCCTTCCAACCCAGTATTCTATGATTCTGTCATTCTATGATGACTTCTTCTGCATTCAGAGTAGTCCTCTGTTGCTCAGATGTACACACAGACACTGGTCCAGCGCAGTTTGCGGAAGACACTGTCTTGAAAGTATAGCCAATATTTTCTTGATTTTTTTTTTTAAGTTCATTAGGTCTTTATTGTAGACAGGTGTCACTTTTTTTAATGCCTTTAGCTAAAATGGTGGATACGATAGCTTTTTAAGAAATAATGATGCAAGATGCTCTTTGTTCATTATTTCAAACACTGAGTGAAGACTATCTCTTTTCTAGGCTGAAATCTTGTACCCTTTTTATTGCTCTGTAATTTCATATATAGTTTCCTTGAAATAATTGGATTGCTGATAAAATAAAATGCGGCCTGAATAGTAATAATATAATATAGTGCCAACATAAAGCTGTGCAGTATGACATATATAAACGGTTAAGACATATTTTGGTTATCTGGTAATCACTCATGTTTATACATCAGATGTATATTTTCATATAAACAGGTTCCAAGGGGAAAACAACAACAGTATGGAACAGTGTTTATAGAGCATCCACAAACAGAAGGAAAGAGAAGACCTGCTGTTTAAAAAAAAAAAAAAAAAAGAAAGGAAAAAAAAGTGCTGCATGTACAGATCCTCAATCAGCGTGAATGGCATTAACAAAGGATTTGTTTGAACGGATTAAGTGGCTTATCACAGCTGCCTGGTGAGTTTTACAGATTGCTAAATTTTTTAACTAGATTCACTGAGATATATTCTTAGCTATCAATTTAACAGTAATAAGAAATCATCAGTTAAATCATTTGTAGCTTTTCATAAATTTGATAAGCCTATATGATAATTTATTGTATTTGATTTTAATTTCTTGTCTATAAGTTTATACCATTTAAATTTCAGGAACTACACTATTTAAATAGTAGGAAACAGGAGCTATAATTCTAAGTCTGTTTTAAGAGAAAAGATATTCCTATATTCTAGTGATCAGCATATCTGGAGAAGAAAAAGTAACAACCCAACTCAAACCTGAATGCCTGTCCCAGAATAATTTTGCAGATGAGGGAGAATTATTAAAAGACATGAAGAAAACTTTTAGAGACTATGATGGAAATACCTGCTAACAGCTGTGTCAGGAGTTCTTTCTGGAGGAAAATGGTCCTTCGGAAAAGATTAGGATTGCTGTGGCCAGGAATTTCAGAGTGATTCCATCTCTATAACATCTTCTAGGAAACGTCAGTGCAATTTCCCTTCTTCCTTGAGGTTTTTATAAAACTTCATGCACCGAGCTCTGTAGGAATGTGAAATTATGGTTTTCTTCCTGGGAACCTGGTCCAGCAAACATACCTTGCTTGAACCTGACACCCTCGCTGCTAGGCAGTCTTCCATCGTGCTAATATGCCTGAATTCTCACCACTGTCTTTTTCATGTTTATTTCGTTTGTGCAAACCCAGGCTGCTTATTATTCAGGTGTTCCTCAGTGTAGCAACCTTCTATTCCAGCCATCTCTCCAAGGTAGCTCCTCTTGCCTTTTTAACTGCGTCATTTGTGAGTGACTTACCTCTAACAGTCTTGTGCTGATTTGAGTACATAGACAATGTTCGTCTGGCTTCAGGAGGCAGGGATTTTGAAATGATAGAAAACAATCTGGCAAACACATGCCTGCCGTGTATGACCAGAAAAAGGGGAGACAGCAGCACCATGCGTCAAGAACAGCATCAGATTTCCATTTCAGTTGTGCAAGGGCTTCATGAGAACTTAGCATTTTCTTAAATGAAAAATAACTTACACCTGGCCAATGTTGATACAGGAAAAAATATTTACAGAGGCTGTCTGCAAGTTCAGAAGGTTAGAAGCAAAAATGGCCTTAAATTAGTAACAACCACAGCACAAACCAATGCTGTTGTCTGCTACCTGGTTGAAGTGTTCCTGTGAAGTTAAATCTTTTCTACACAAACTTATTTGATGCATTAAAGGATGAACGGCTGGGATGCACAAACCTTCTCCACCATTTACTGCTGTAGCTTATCACCTGGCAATCTCACATTGTTTAATCAGTCCTTTGTTTCTCATTTGGCAAGAGACAGTAAGAGCTTCTGTCTTCAGTTACCGCTAATTCTTTTCATGAATATTTTGTTTCTGTACAATCTGTGTATTTGAAAAAAGTAGCAGGCAACGTAGGCTTAAAAAGTGTAGAGAGTAAATATACATAAAAAATGGCTAAAATAGTTTAAATTTGTCAGTATTGAATTTGTCAGCATATATCAGTGCATATAATATAGAATTTGCAGGCTGAATCTATGAATAATTAATAATCAGGGAGAGTAATTGTGGGTTTGCTAGCACAGTTCTCAGTGCTCAAAAGAGGTGGCCATGTGAATAATAAAGAAAAAATAGTTTGATCTCAACAGGACTTTGGAAAATTTACTAAATGCCTAAATATTTTCAGGGTTGGAGTAATTTTGGAGAATAGTACACAGTAGTCTATACGTTATGGCCATGTCTAATTAATCATTTCATATAACGGTTGAGCACCTTAGCTCTCATTAATAATAATGTTAGTATTGTTAGTATAATAATGTTAGTAATGTTAGTATAATGTTATAATTAATAATAATGCTTATTTCCTGTATTGCTGCAGAAGTTTTGGGCTACCTTTTTGTTTTAGTTTATCCTCTTTTTTTGCATGTGGAAATCATAGAAAATGTGATTTCAACTTTATAATCCATCATTAGCAATGGTTGGCACGGAGCTGGGCTTCCCCAGCAGCTGCTCTGGAATCATGTGGCTATTCTGAGTGCTGCTTTGCTCCCTGCCTTCTCTCACTCTCTCTCTGAGCAAAAGAAAACAGCACCAGCTAACTCATTTTGAGGCAGATGCAGACCATCTCCATCTATGCTCAGGCTTCACCTCATGTTGTCCGTGGAGGTACAGAAATCTGTCTGGAATGGTTTCTCTGGCCATTCCTAATTGTGGAATTGGAAATAGGTTACAACAGGGAAAATACAAGGACTTTTACATAGTCTTATTCATGCCTGTTTGTACTCACTCTAATGAAACCAAAAATACAAATATATATAGCATGTGCTGATCATTTCTTGATGGTGCATACCCCTTATAAATGTACTCTTTTACTAAATAATCACCCCAAACAGGACTTAATCACATGTACACAGTTCTCACTTTTTAGAGGCTACATTTTTGTGAAGGTTCGATGTTGGAAGTTTAGTTTTAATTTAGCTTTCTGCTTCTTTTAAATCAGGTGGCTGCTGATTGTTTTTTCAGCACAAGAAATTGATGGGGTAAGTGACATTGATATTTACTGTAGACAGGTGATAGATAGGATGGTAAAGTCCAAACAAGTAACCCTATATAGACCAAAATGACCTATAGTTCTATGGGAAAACTGTGATGTTTTTTTTCAGTATTTCTGCAGTTCTCACTTTCCTTTCTGTTCCTGTTGCTCAGTTTAACTATTTTGTAATTTTCTCCTTTGGATTCTTCCAGGTCCTAACTTCGGCATCTTTAGATGCTTTTGGAAAGCTGCGTGTAAAACAACCTCTCTCGTGCACGGAGTCTGTCTCCTTCCTCTTGAACTCACTTCAGTGGCTCTACATTATAGCATATATCATACTCATTCTAGGTTTCAAGCCCTTCTCTGTATCTTAGCCGAGAGCCTAGATCTTAAACTGGCCTCCCATCTCTCTGAAACCAAAATTTCACATATAATACAGTCTCAATATCTGCTTTATTTTCCTCTCTTTACTGTCCTCCATATTAACCTTATGTTTGCAATGCCCTCACTGAAACTTCTTTCAAGTCATTCCTCTTTGTTTCTTTCAAATATTTAAAAGCTTGTTTTTATTGGTTTCTTTATCCTAAAGTCATCCCGTTTTACTTGAACTGTTGAAAATTGAAGTATTTTTTCAAAATAAATGTGTTAAATTAGAACAAAGGGTAGCAGCTTACGTGTTATTAGAAACTTGCATTCCATTGACATTCCAGTAGAGGCAAGTTTTTAATAACTAGGTGAGAGACTAGTGTAGAGTAGATTAGTAATTTCATGGGAAACCCAGTGTGTGAAAGAAGCAGTTTGTGAGAGAGAGCAGTTTGTGAGAGAGACCGTCATACTCTCTTGTTCTGAGGTTTGGGAGTACTAGATATTCTGAAAATATTGCAGCTAGAAAGAACAGATTTTTTCCTCCTTATCTAATATTTGTCAGTGTTTTCTCCTTGAAAAATTGAAGTATGAACCTATTGTGTTCTGTTGGTTATTAAAATCAGTAGCAAAACAATGTTGACCTTGATAAAAATGAAATCCACACTGAGCAAATATTTTCATGTTATCACTGTTTACTTGTCTACCTAAATTGTTCTTAAACCTTTGAAGTACTTGTCATCTGTTTCAAAACCACTTTGATCATTTAAACAATTTTGCCAAAAAAATAATGTCACCTAGTGGACATTCCAGCCATCTATGTGAGTTTATTAATGCCTATGGTGTGCATAATTGGTATATGTTTAATACTACACTTTGGGAAATAGAAAAGAATAATAAAATCATGTCCACTTACCACACAATAAATTACTGAATTCACATTTTTTCATGTTTTAGTTTCTCCTCAAATATACTTTTTTTCCTCATTGCATTTTGATGAAACAAACTAGTCACTTCTTTGCTACTAAGAGGACAATGACGGAAAGTTTTAATACAAGAAATAAGTAAATTAATGATAGGCAATGCTTAATTACACTATTCACATACTTTTTTTGTTTAATAGACAAGAATTAAAAAAAGGCTTTATCGCTGAGTGGGCTTGTTGCTCGTCAGCCTGTTTTGCTTTTTATCATTTAATCGTATTTAAACAATCTCCTAACCTAATGTGATGGGTTACAAATTTCACATTATTACAAATGAAATTCTGACTCAGTTAAAATAGTTCTAGATGCAGCCTGATTCCTTAGTTGTATTTAGCTGTAATATTTAGCATTACTTAACATAACTTGTAGGTAATGTCTTTCACCTTCTACAGCAAACTAACAAGCTTTTGCTTATTGCCTCTACTTTGCCAGCATGTTTATGCTGATGAGAGGTTCAAAAAGGTTAGGAAGGTTTTAAATGTAATATTGGTGTGTATATTCTATTAAGCAAGCATTGGAAAATGTTCACGTGTGTCAAGTTGAAGGCCTGCACAATATTCTGATGTTTGCTGCTATGCCAGGTTTCTTCATCACCAGGAAATTGCCCTGTGGGCATGCAAGGGTAGCCAAATCTTTTGCCTTAAAAATCATCTAATTGGACAAAATGTCCAGTTGACAGTATTTGATGAAGTGACTGTTGTCTGTTCCATATTAATAAATCCATAAACTTTTAATTTTTAGGGAGGATATGCATATATTGAACCATGTGGGGGACAGGATTGTTCAGTTTGCCGGTGCTTTCCAGAAAAAGGATCAAGAGTAAGTGATGATTAGAACTAATTATAATTACTGTTGTAAATACTGTTCATTTTGTGCACATTGCTGTTCTTTAAAATCAATATGCTTGATGTAAATCAACAAATCAATATTCAGTAAATCACTAATCAGACATAAAGTCTCAATATAGCGAACTAGCATAATTCTCGCGCTGGTATGAAGTACAGCTATTATCAAAGGAAGTTAAAATTGCTTGTAAACAGGTTTGCTGATAAATTAGGTTTGTAATAATCGTGGTGCCTTTTTTGTGTTAAGGATTCTTCGAGATCGATCTAGCAGTTAGACAAAGGTCATTCTTAATACATATTAAGTTTAGAAACCTATGCTTGTTTTCTACTAGGTTAGTTAAAAGAGAATGTCTATGCCATTTACTAGTTTTATGAGAACTTAGGCATTTCTTACTTGGGTTAGGTGTTTCTGGAAAAGCTTACAGACTTATTTTACTAGCTTAATGCACTAAGGACAAAAAAAGCTGAATTGTCTTTGCCTTATATAAATAATTGTAAAACATTGAATGAAGCCAAGGCATTTTCATATTATACACTAAAATTAGTAACCGTGCATGTTGCTATTTGTTAATTGAAATATGGTCCAGTGAGAAATAGTTTGTCATCTTGGCTGTTTTTTCTCAAAATACGTATCTATATAGTGATAGCAAACAATTTAAACATATGAGGAAAGTACTTATTTAGGTACATGCCCTGATTAGTGAACAACTGAAAAATTGTCAGTTAGTGATGGAAATTATTTTCTTTCAGAGCACTAATGTTAAAGTTTAGGGTGGATCTTAGAACATGGTGGATCAGTTTTCAAAAGAGCTGCATGCCCCATTTGTTTGCGTGACGACCTGAGTCTCCACAAAAGCAAGACACACCTTCTTCTTCCTGTGCTTCTGCAGTTAGCTGCACGCTCTGCTGTGTCATGATCACTGCCCTGGTGTCCTTGGATCCTATCCTAATCCTCCAGGATTATGTCTATATGAAAGTCCCTCATGCCATACGATTTTCATAATAGGGGCCTAGGATGCGTCTATCTCTGTAACACTGTGTTAACAAAAGGGCATCCCAGGAAAAGTATTTTGACTAGCAGCATTGCAGTGTCTCTCTGAATAGACTGTTTTGGATACCAAAAACCTGATCTGAAGTGCCATTTAAAAACAACTGACTTTGAAACTAGAGGAAATTTCCCTGATTCTGGTTCTCTGTCAGTAGTCTGGAAGTTCTGAATTACATGCCCATAATCAGTCAATAGTAAATACTCACTGTAGTCATTATGGCTCTTTCCTAAGCTGTCCTCCCCACCACAGGTAAACTGAACTAAGATTCATGCATTTGCAGTTAGTTTTCTAAGTACTTCAAAGGATCTGAATGTAAGTGCCAAATAAGTGTAATAAACATTTCAATATAAATTTAGTGTCAATATGCAAATGTAAGACTAAGAATTGTACTGTTTTCTGAAACAGCTCTGAAATACATATGCACACTGATGGATAAAATCTCTCCAATGTAATATGAATTTATATTTCATGCAATCATTTTTATTAATCAATATGCAAGAAGTAGAAGTACTTATCAGACCCATACTTAACTAAACAACACTCCAGATAGATTGTTGCAAATATGTTCTATACTAATGTATGGTGCTGAATTATTTTCTGTAGGATTACTTAGTGGTTTTTTTCATCCTACAATTCTGTTGATTTCAAAACTTTGCTGTGTTCTGCCTTTACACTCTGACACACTAACTTTGCTTTCCTAGCTTTTGTGGAGACTACTCGTTACAAAATAAAAGATTTGTTTATCTTATTGTTAGCTTCCTAGAATGCAAAACATCTGCTTTATCTGCTTTTCTGTCTGAATCCTGCTGCCAGGCTGGTTCCTCAGAGTTTTGCATCTTTCTTAATCCTGTCTTTAAAGTGCAAGAAATAATAATTGAAACCCTCTGGCATTGTACAGTACGCAAGCCTAAAATTTCATAACTGTACAGTTTATTAAATAGTCCTTCTCTGTAAAGAAGTTGAGATAAGGGCAACAGTATAAATTTGGTTGCCTGGCACCATATTTTTTCTCTTTTCACTATTTAGCACAAGCTAGCTGTCAAAATGTAGGATGAGCTGGCCCCCTCAGCAAACATTTGCTGAAAGCGATTCTAGAAAATTCATGTACTTGCTGGCAAAAGGCAATAGAACGATTATCGCATCCAGACCAGCTGGAATGCCACCCTTATAGCGTCCCTCAAAGTTAACAAATCTTGATTCAGCTCTGTTAAACCAACTGCAGTATCAGGGGCTTTTGCATAGGCTGAATGAGAAAGACAGCATCCAGGTGAGCTACATCAGTATATGTATTGACTTACATTGATATATGTAGGCCAGTCCATCCTATTTTTTTTTATTATTTTTTGTTTATTTTTTAATCTCTTTTACCACAGGGAGTCAGATGTAGGGTATTCCCTTCATGATCTTTCATTGAGTATGGTAATCTAAGACTTATAGGGAAGTAAGGGCAAATTGTCTCATTACTGTACTGCGAAGGTATCATCTATGTTAGAAACACACAAGGTCAGACCTATTAATGAATTGATTAAACACGTTATTCAAACTCTTCCAAGAACTACAACCAAATCCTTAATTAGACTAGCTGGAACATGACCATTCATATGTTATTCTGAATCTTTGCTGTTGGCTGAATGCTTCCAAACAGAGTTCCAGTTTCAATGGAAAATTTCTGTTAACTTTTATCTCCCCTAAAAAGTGCACTGTGGGAGAGGCTATTTAGCAAGTGAATTATTTGTAATACACCTGATGGAATGCATAGGAATTACTATCCGTAGGAATGACACTCATTGTATCATAATGTAGACTTTGTGCTAGATAGATGTCATAGGTCCGATATATAGGATAGATAGTTTAACATCTGAATAAGAACCTAAGCAGTTTGTTTTGCACATTGCTAATGGTCACTTCCCTGCATCCTTCTCCACACCTAATGAAAAGGAGATTTTTAGAGAAGTCAGAATATCTATCTGTTGATAAAACGGCAGTTTTATAGTTTCAGAGTTAAGGTGTGCCCATCTGATAAGGATTTCACTTTGTCAGCAGACTGTGAGGAAAATATTGTTGCTAGTTCCATTTGACGGGTTTTTGTTGACATATAAAACACTATGATGGATATTTGATGACGTTGCCATTTTACAGATTTTAGAATGTTACCTTCCTTTTTAAACTTTCAGTGGAAGCATTGCCCACTGGAAATTCAGCTAGTAAAGGGAACAAACAGGTTATTTCTATGTTTGGAGCAGACTTATAGTCAATTTTTCTACTAAAATTAAGGTAGAACAAAAGTGTTAGAGATGATATAAATCAGCTTTGTTTATTTGTAATTAACAGTGACAAGTGAAGTGTGTTCACATTTTGTAAAACTAAAAACATTGTAAGCTGCATATGACATAACTGGAGCCCTTATCCTTAACATCTCTCTGCTAAAATAGTAAAAATCTCATGTAATAAGAGAATAGACACCTAAAATTAAACTCTTAAATATATATAGATTTATGAGTTAAGTAGAATGGCAGTCAGGACTATGGTATACTCTGAAATTTCCATAGGAAAGTAGGACCTCAAATCTTGCCTGCTGTTTTTGGCATAATGACCTTTCTTTCTATTCATTTTTTTGAATGCAGTTTAAGTATGATTAGTTAAGGCTGTGGTTACCAGGACAGTGTAAGAAAACTGTGCAGCTGACTGTGAATGCAATGGGAATTAAGACTTTGCCCTCTAGTTGCCCATTTGAAAATCTTTTAGATGTCAACATGGAAAGCCTTCTTCATTGTAAGTGGACAAGATAGTTGAGGTTTTAGCTAGAGAAAAAATGACCATGGGAGTAAGAAAAGCAGACTGCTGTGGCCACACTTGAATGTATTGAAATTGGGCAAGTTGGAAGAAAAGTAGAAGCAAATAGCTGAACTTTTATTTAATATTTATATAAAACCAGTATACTTATGCATTGGTTGCTGTATTGGGTTTTAGAAGAGCTTGTGTACCTGTTGTTTTTTATTTCTCTCACCCTTAGATAACTCTGTGCTATAAACAGATTTGCACTACTATTCATTAGCAAGAAATCACTGTCTGAAAAACATTCTGGTTGCTATTGCTAGTAGTATAGCCCATTCTGGTATCATTACAGTTGTCCACATCACAATGAAAGTTCAACTTCTGTTTAATTGGGATTACAGCCTTGTTAGAATTAGTTTTACATTGTACTATTTATCTCTTTATTCATGTCACAACTCAAAAAGACTCTTCCATAGGACACCATTCAACTGTGCTGTTAAATCTCTTTGCGCATACTGTGTGCTGCTATACATATTCATTTAAGAACTATAGAACAGATAAATGAGAGGATAAAGGCATTAGTGAAAGTATATATGCCAGTAAGCGTTCTACATGATTCTTGGTCCCAGCCCAGAACAACCGAGACTTTCTCCTGTCTCTTCTTTCCCTGTCAAGATGTATGGTATTCCAGGAGGCACTAGCAGTCAATGTTTTTAATTAGAGGGAAACAGGAACCTCATTGTTTTAGATTTTTTTTTCCTCCTTCTTCCTCTCTGGTCTCCCATAAAATTTGTGATTTTAGCTTTCTCCTCATATGTCAAACAGACAGGGAAACCTTTCCTCCATTTCTCCCTCTTTCTCTAAATTGGGAAGTCATTTCCTTGATAACTCCTGCAGTATTGTGTCAGAGGCCTCCAACAATGCTGGCTGCTCTAACTGAATTTAGATAGTTAAAAAAATGTTTGCAGTTAGCACTGACCAATTGTAAACCTGTCCTGTGCTGACCCCAGAGGTTGATCCCATTCAATTCCTTTTGCTTTGTTTATAGAGTTAAGTAGATTTAGAAAGCAAGCGTCTATTCATGACCCAACCTGATCTAGCTTCTATGAGATCATGTGAAACGCCTGGAGCAAAGTGAATAATAAATATAACTCAGCAAGACCAATGTTCATTCTTTTGCAGATGAAGTGAGTGGCCTATTTTCATACTAGTGTAGGAGAGAACCTAGCAAACAGAAATCTAAGAGGGAGGTTTCACATTTTCTGGCATATCAAGTGTAAGGACTAAACATTCACAAGAGATACTAAGTCAGTTGGTTGTCACAGGTAAGTCAGAAAGTCAGCTGATGTATACTTCAGGGCAGTAGGGTAAGAATGGTGAAATTTAATTCTGTAGTAGGTCTGTCTCCTGCTCTTGTAACATCTCCCTGATAGATCTTGTGGGTTGTCACATTTCCCTAGTAGGTCCTGTGGGTTAACTGAGTCAAGTTTACAGCACAGTGTAAACATATTTAAGATTCACTAATAGGGAAACTGTAAATTCTGTCTGGTTTTGGGAGTAAGACGCATTTATTAAATCACACTTTTTTGCATGTCAGTATGCAATGGCAGTCTGTCATTCACGTGGAATATCCAGCACTTGTATTTGCATTTTCAAGCTGCACACTTGGGAAATGAATATGTAAAGTCCATCTATTTGATCTCAAATACATGTGCTTAGTAGAATCCACTGTCAGACATGTACGCAGACTAGCATCTTAGGAAAGCCAGATCTCTCCCACTATTTGCCTCATACTTGTTGATCATTTTTCCCAGTGTATTAGCTATGATACAGTTTTAAAATAGAAGATTCCTGAGACCAGTTATACATTTCTGTATTATTTCTATTGCATTTCACTTACATTCACTGAGAACCATGGAAACACAGACCTAGAGAAATGAGACCCCTAGATCTATATCTGAAACAGACCACATATTTTTTTATAACTGGGCAGAGCAGCAGACAGTTCTCTGGCTCCAGGAGTTAGGATTTGAACTGGTAGGGAATGGAGCCTGCTTACCAGAACGTGGAATAGCAACAGGATCACTCCATTCTCCTCACTGTAAGGTCTCTTTGAGGCTGTTCTTCATGTACAGTGTCCAGCTACAGCATCTGTAAATTAGCATTTGTCATATTAGACATGTTTCCAAATTTTTCAAAAGTTTTGATCCTGTTAAATTATCCCTCCTTTTGTTCTCAAGCATCTTTCTTTCCTTAATACTTTTCGTTTTCCTGTGCCACCATGCTAAAAATAGTGTTTTTGTCAGTTGCTGCAGATTAGCAAGCTTTTCCACATCAGGGAAGACAAAACTCTACAAAATCATTCTTTTTCATAGATTTGAATCAACCAAAATTGCCAATCAGTGACTTTTGCAATACAATGAATCAGAGCAAAAGTTAATTTTATTTTCTTAGCTAATCTGATGTTGATTGTTTGCGGTCTAAAATGCTCTATTTGCAGCTCTCTGCTTTCAACGATTAACAGTGTTTCTTAGAATTTCAGTGCCAAATTCTCTCTTTTTCAGTGTCTGTTTAACACAATAGTGACACCCACTGGCTTATTGGATACTTTTTCTTTTCATGGTTGCACAGGGTTAAAACACAAAGTAAAGTACACTGTGAAAAATGTTTTCAGCACTTCACTGTGATTTGTTGTGCTTCAGTGAAGTATCATATCACTGTGAATACTAAGCCGCATCATCAGATATTATGTTCCTGTAGCATATTGGATCATTGAAAAATATGTTAAAAGAGCACGGAGTTTTCCAGTCGTTTGCAGCATGATCCAGATGCTGAGAAAAGTCAAACACTAGGAGTTACAATTGCATTTAATTGGCTCCAAATCTGACTGTAAAAAAAAGTTACCTAATACTCAAAAGTTGTTACACAATCTGCTGTTTCTGAACAAACTGAGGATAAAGTACATGCCATATACTACTCTGACACTCACTCACTGTTTAACCCACAGTTACAGAAAAATTTGCTCTATTAAGGACAAGAGAGTCGATTTAATGCCAAGTCGTGTGCTTTCTCAGATTTATCTCATCTTGATAATGTTTAGAAGATTTATTTTGGAGCCTTGACTTACAGTGAAAATGATTTAGGTCCCAGTCCTACACAGTTAACAGTGGAGGAGTGGAAACTTCTCAGAATGGACACCCCTACAAGCCCTGGAAGCTGTGGCTTTGCTGTGTAATAGACCTGCTCTTCCAGAAGGGGAGAGGACACGGGTGGAGCTTCGAGTAGCAGCAGATGCTCCCACCTCACTAACCAAATTACTAAAGAAAACATCTGGCTGCAAATGCCTTTGTGTTCACTCCCCTCTTGCCCCCAAACTGCTCTGCTTTCCTCCCTTTCTCTGTCCTGCTGCTGATAAAATGAGAAAGACTGGTTACAACCCAGAGTCTAGTGCAGAATGGAAAGGGTAAAACATTATTTGCCTACGCTCTGATTCTGTGGAGTTGCTGGGCATTTTTAGTTTTGTTGATGCGAACAGAAGGTAAATGCACTTCGCATCTCACTGATACCTCCACATAGCCTGTAACATAGGGGACTGTCCTAATTGAAAGCAATAACTGGACTTTTGACTTTATCGATAATGAGAAGCAAGACAGAATTCGCTCTAATAGCATGAACCATTTTTTTTTGATTCCCAATTAAGACTCCTTTAAAACATTGTGCTTTCAGACAATTAAGTGCTCAGGGCACTCTAAAAGTCAGGTGCTCTTCGGTGTCTCAGGCAACCAAAAAAAGTAATTCCGAATAACCTTGGCCATTGCCTTTTCCAAACATTAATAAATGCTTTGCTGCATGATTCTGAAGTATTTGCAGTCTTAGTCATAGGAGGCATACTTAATTAAAAAAAATATAGTCTTGTTTTGTCAAAAGTCAGTTTCTTACTGCAGGTCAAGCCTAGGATATGCTAAAATAACAGACCATAGTCTTGGCATGGGTAGTTCCTGACCTAGACAATTAACAAGGCATTGAAATCCTAAAGGAATTTATTGGCATCAGATGGCAGAGCAGGCATAATATTCTGTTCATTTTAACTGAGCTAATTTGTCATTTCCACATGAGCATGACTACCTTCATCCTCTTTATTTGTACAGCTGTCCTGAGACTGTAATGCTGTGGTAGTCACATTGGATGGGCACAAATAATAGACATGATAATAGATGTTATGACATGGTATCAGTTTGGTCTTAACAAAGCTCCCAGTCATTATCAGTCTTTGAGCTGAAAGAAAGAGAGACAATCCACCAGCTTCACATGGCATGCTGAAGTTGTATCAGCTGTCAAACCTATTGTGAATTCTGGATTCAGTGACTCTGTTTTATGACTTCACTACCTCCTACTGAAGACATAAACCGTGGAGTCAATCAAATTCACAGGGTAGCAACTAACGAAGACATTTTATCAGCCTAAAGGACTACATGTCCTGGAAGTGTTTATTGGTTAATTATGATAGATAATTACTGTAGCATTAATACAGTGTCTTAGCTTTGTTCTGAGTACTATCAAAATCGTGCTTCTTCAACTGTCCAAAGGATATAACATAATTTGAAAATTTTCTCTTTCATCTTTTGAATGCAGAGCATATACACTATAAATTAAAAATGTTAAAGTTGCCACAGAAACTTGTCAACAAAATGCATTGTTAAGACAAAGGCATTAGAGTAAGAGCATTAGTAGGAAATATGTTACGGCTTTTTTATCCTGCTGATGAACGTTGCATTTTGCATGGTAACAGCTAGTTCAGCGTACAAAAAAAAGGTACCTCTTCCAGCAGAATGAACGGTTCAAACAGTTGTATTTTACTATATTATTTGTCTCATTCTTTTCACTTTTCTTATACTCAAAATTATGCTTTAATTAAAATGGTTGTCAAGTCTTTTTTTATCAAGTATTTAAAGGGTGTCAATAGCTGCTTTAAGAGTACTTCAATGAATAAATTCAGTTTTACAACAGTGGATATGCAAGGCACTGCCAATAGACAGGCTGCAATTGTTCATGCAAGCAAATACTCAAATTAAACACCCAGAATCCTGACTGTCCATTCATTGTTAACAAGGATGCAGAATCAGCAGGTTTTAATACTAGTAGCCCTTAATTTGCATAATATTTTACACTGCTCAAATTATTGGATCAAGAAAATTGTAACTCTTGCTGAAGACAACATGCTGATTCTGCCCCGGCATTTTTGCCAGTGACTTCACTGGAAAGATGATCAAGGTTTAAGTGAGAGGAGCCAGTAACAGCAAATGGAACATGAGTTGTATGAGGATACTTTTTCAGGTAGCCCTTATCTGTGAGTGTAGGACTACTTTTCCTAGCCTCGTGTTCATAGCTTCAGGGCCAGTGGCGATCCAGTCCTGGTTCCAGTACAGCATAAGCCTATACTATGTTCCTGTTCCAAGCATGTAGTAAGTTACCACCTTCTCATTTTTCTGTTTCTTTGCTGATTTGATTGAATGATGCACACTGTACGTTTCTTCCCTTCATGTCTGACTGTTAAATCCCACTGATTTTGTTGATATATTTTAAGAGACAAATAGAGAATAAATAAAAAGAAAAAGAGGCTTAGGTCCCTGCTGGCAATTCACAAGGTAAGATTTTGTTCAGATTCAGTCTGTTGAAATGTTTACACTGAGAAGCAAGCAATTCAGTTCTGTTGCTTCAATATAATTTGACTCCTGAAGCTTACAATCAGCTTTGATTTCTGTCATTTTGTTTTCCTTCAATCCATTCATAGAAATAAACGTATGGTCTTGTCATTTCTGTGAATGGAGGTTGTACTGAAATATCCTTTACTGCCCTCAAGTGGTCTTAGTGCTTTTCCCAGGAATGCATGGGGCTCCCTTTTGCTCTCTTTTTTAATAATGTGGTATAAATGATTGATGAATTCTGAAAAGAAAGCAAAACACTCTTCAGATGGGAAACAAAACAAGTTATAGCTAAACAAAGATAATGATACAGAATTAAAAAGATGAGTGAGAGAAAGACCTGTAAGTATGTAGATTTTGTAGGGTGAAAGTGTAGACAGCTCACATATGAAGTCTGATTAGAAAGCTTGCTTTATTCAGCACTTTGAAGCTATGATTTAATAGTTGTTTAGCAGCGCAGAAAAAACCTGCAACAAATCCAAAACAACTCCACACCAATATTATAGACTGAAAAATCCAGTTGGTGTGGGAAGTATTTTTACTTCAGGTGAATATATATTACCTTGGAAAAGTTAGTAGAAATACATGGAGATGGTCTGTGTGGTACCGTAGGCACAGGTACTCAATTTACAGCTATATGTAGATAAATGACATTCTGCAACCCCCCAAACCATTTTAATACAATCTATTAAAATTAGTACTTTCTGTCAATATGTTGGCTAATCACTGTAATTTTTTCCTGCAGGAGACTTCTCAACTTTTAAATAAGGCATTAAGGTCTGAGAGTGACGATGGAAGATATGTGAGCTAGAAAAACTTAAGATAATTAGCATATAGTAGGACTTAAAGAAAGAGGGAACTCCCTCTATTTATTCTAATTGTGTACGAAGTTCCTTTGTCTAAAATGAGCCATTGCTTCTGTCATGGCAAAAATAGGATGCTTAGTGGAGTCTTATGCTTGCAGAAGGTGATACTTATATTGGTAGAGCCAGGAAGCCTTGCAATTTGTCCCAGGCATCTCAGAGAGGTGGTGCTGGAGGCCTGATGAAGGTGAAAAGAAATTATCCACTAGAGCAAGTTTTTAAATGTGAAGGTCCTGTTCCTATAGCATCTAATGCATGGAACAGATCTGTAGGCTGTACAGCAAACTGTTTTGAATCATGAGTATGCATACATTGTAACCCTTGTTTCATCCATACAGTCATCTCCAAAATGCTGCCTGCTGTGAGGTTTACAGCAGTAGTCATCAACGTCTTTTGACTCTTTTCAGGGTCAGCCTGGTGAGCTGGGAGCTCAGGGTCCAATTGGGTCCTTGGGATCTACAGGACCAGCTGGTCTGCCAGGTGAAAAAGGACAGAGAGGTGAGAATGGGCAGCCTGGGCCAGCTGGAGAAAAAGGTGATAAGGTAGGAAACACCACAGACAGCTCTTTTAGGTGTATACAGTATGTAATGTTAAATATTGGCAAGTGAAACAGAACCTGAATGATCAAAAAGCATTTGCCAAACTATACTCTTGCTCACACAAAATTCTCACTGAAAATTCTCATAGCTTTCTTTGAAAAAATGTTTCAGGGGATTTTTGCTGTGGATTGCAAAATTAGAATTGTCAGAAGGCATAAAATAAAATGAAACAGACCCAGTCTCTGATTGTTATATACCATGTTATTCTCCTTAACCTCAAAGAGGGCTGTGGGAGGAATGTGGAGCTGGAAGGAGGAGTACGGTGCCTTTAAAAGTGCTGTACACTGAACAGAATTTTATTACCACTTACGGAGTATAAATTGCAGTTCAGGTCCTTATCTTTCATAGCCATACAATCCCTGTACTTGGCTTTTGGTACTTTATATTAGTTTTAACGGTCTAATTCCACTGATCTCAGTGGATGACTGAAATTACTAATGTCAGTATCTAACACACCCAAAATGTAAGCCCTGTAAATAGAAATCATGCTGCTGGTATTATCAAAACAGGGGCTGGGTTGTGAAATTACATACAGAATTATTTTATAAGTTATAGGCAACTTCCCCTTCTCTGTAATTTTATAAACTTTGGAGAATGAATGAGTATGAGAGTTAGACATTTGTCCTGTACAGTACTATCTGTTACATGGGTAGCTATTGGCACTAGTCTACTGCTAAGCCCATATAACTTTTTTCATGTATTTATTTCTGACAGTTATAGCTTGTGATTCATATTTCAAACAAGACTGATTCTTGTTTCTCGCTATATAGTATCACATATTCTTGTTTTAGTTTCTTTTTAAGAGTTAATGACCTCAGTAACTTTGTTTTTTCATTTCACCTGTTTTTAGGGCCCAACTGGAGTCCCAGGATTTCCTGGTTTAGATGGTGTTCCTGTATGTATTGAATGCATATTGCTTTATTAAAATTACGGTTTCTATAAAGTCATAGCAAGTCATCTAATAAAATAATACATTCAATAAATTTTTGGCTTTTTACCTATTGATATCATGTCACCTACAGAATGACATGTTTTACAAAAATGTAAAATAGCCGGCTTAACTTCAACTGTGTTTACTACTGATAACAAACTCCACAAAATCCCAATGAAGTTAGTACGTTATTTTCATGTAGAAGTGGGGCAGTGAAGGTAGAGACTAGTCCATGTCCGTGCAGCCTGTGTCAGTGCTAGGGTTAAAAACAATGAGTTTATTTTCCTCAGGCTCTATAGTAGGCTTTAGTCTGCTTGCTGCATTCTTAACATCTCTGAAAGTATCTCAAATGATGTACTGTTTTCTGTTCCAACGTTCTGATTTTTGGTTGTAGTCCTTCTGCAGGGGAAAAAAAGCAACCACTGAGTCCTGTAATTTTAACCTGAATAGGGACTGAAGAAGGAAAGTGGGTCCTACATATATCTTTATAAGCATGTGATTGTATTGTTTTCTGAATGTCTTCTTCAGTGTGGAAATGGGTGTGGAAAAAGAAAGATAATATCTCTTGGATACTGTATTTGAAAAACACTGTTTATTGGAACTTAATTCCTATGCTGTTATTAGTTTCATATGGATCAAAGTTAGAATGTTGAATTTTGAAAGTGAAAACAGAACCAGAAACTGAGTGGGTGTCTTTGCATCTGCTTGTTAGCTGTCCACACTTGACAATGGGACTGTTGCCAGAATGTCTGTATAAGGTAGAGGTCACAAGGCCAAAATTTAGCAGAAAAAAGAAGTGCTCCCAAGATATGTATATTCTTTTTATGAAAAATATTAATGAAAAAACAGTGTCCACAAATTGGGATGAAGAACCTTAAAGATAAGAAGGTAAAATTCACAAAAATAATCCAGGCAAATGGCCAGGATGCTTTCCTGATGATTTTTCAGACACCCCCCCCTTCCCCCCCCCAAAAAAACCCCAAATTGGGTCAAAATTACTATTTGTCTTTTACAAAAATGTTTAACTCTGTCAAAATAACTTTTCCTCCAACGAAAAGATCATTCCAAGGGAAATCTCACTGTTTGCATTGCCTAGTCTCTAATTTGCAGTAGAACTAACCCCTAGCTGGATATTGGTTAGTTCTTGCTAGGTTAGAAAATCACTTCCTCAATTCTTGAATGTATAGCCATAATCTCTGTGATTACTGTATGCATGAGTCAAGCTGTGTTCTGTTTTTCCTTGTTTTATCCTATCAATTAAAAAATACGAGGCTGCTTTTGATGACTTCTATGTATTTCTTCAGCTTTTCTTTACAGCCACAAGAAAGATTATAGTTAGGGGGCTAGAGCTTTCTCTGAGAAGATAGCACGTTACTTTTTGACTCAAGTGAGAGCTCAGTCTGGCCCTCTTAACCAGTGCTGTCCCTACTATATTTGCTATGCATCAAAGAACAAGATAGAAAATACTTACATCTTTTGTTACACATGAAAAAATTCTATTGATCACAATAGAAAATGTTTCTAATGCAAAGCTGGGACCACTGTGAGATGTCCTCTGTTTCAGATCGAAGATATTTGTTTCTGAACTGTTCTGTTAATTTAAAAGTAATTCCCTATTTATCATGGTGTGTTCTCTAATAAGTATTAAACTGTCTTTCAGGGATTACCAGGCAGTGAAGGACCCAGGGGCAAGCGTGGTTTAGATGGCTACAATGGCTCAAGAGGAGATCCAGGATTTCCAGGCGAAAATGGCTATAGTGGACCAAGAGGTCCTTATGTACGTGAAAGGCATTCCTACTGTCTATGAATAACATATAATGTACATTTCTCTCCAAGCTAACAGCTCTTAAAATGAAAGGAGTTTTAGACTTTGGCACTAGCTTTACACTGCACAATGAATTTCCAGGCATGCTTACTAAGGTTAATGGGAGTGAAGGATGCTTGGTGCCTTAACAGAATAAGTGTAAACTTAAATATGAAGTAAGTTCCTGTATCCATAAAGTATATATGTCTACCTTGTGAGTTAAACTCTACTTTGTTTCCCCAGTATGTGACCACACCAAGGCTAATACCATTTCATGGAAGTACAACTGAGGAGTAGCTTGAAGCCATCATACCATTTATCTATACTTGAAATTTCTTAAAAGCCTTAATAGTAGGGACATACCTGAGATGAATTAGCAATAAGTAGAAGCTTCAACAAATCTAAATCCTGTAACACTTGAAGATTTTTAGTGGTTGATCACACAAGTATTAGTAGCTCTCTTCCAAAATCATACTCTTACAGTTTCATGTGCCACTTTTTACACATAGATATTCATGACTGCTCTCTGCACACCTAGTCTTGCCTGGGTGTTTATCTCTACACGTAGAGATCATTTCAGTTAAAATCTTTAAAATTAGCACTTAATGTTGTTTACTTTTGCTGTCAAAATGGAAAGCATTTTAAAATTGTTTAAATAGTTGTGTTAGCAGTGATGTTCTAATGAAGATAAAACATCATGTCAGTAAGGGATATAAATTACTGTAGCTCCGGAGAAATTTTGCTGAACAGATCTAATCCCCAGTTTTGACTTTTTGTGGAAGCAAGTTTTAGTTCTGAATGATTCGTAGCTGATTAGTTGGTCTAAGAGCTTCCTTGAAATTTTCTAAATAAAACAATAAAAACAAATGCAATTTACATGAAAAGTCAAGTGTATTTAGTAGGATCTAAATAAGATGTTGATTCAGCCATAGTGAATCAAAAAAATGTGCAGTGGGTGCCAGACTGAAAAGATGTTATAAAAGACATAGCAATTAGAAAAAACATACAATTTCAGTCTTGGACCTGTAATAAATGCTATGAAATACACAGCTTGATAAAAAAACTTGATGATAACCTCATTTGTTATACCTCTCTAACCCATTAACCCTCCAAATGCTAAAATGACTTCTGCTCAAATGCTAATTTTACCTTTATTTTCTTACTTATTATGGCTTTCAAAATAGAGTTTTGCATTTTATAAGTAGCCAAATGACATACAGGAAAAATGAGACGTGAGACAAATTACAGCATAAGTCCTCCCAATTCCAGGAGCATGCTGTTTGGCAGGCTTAGAAAAGTATTTGCAACCTACAAAGAATGGGAGACACAATAGGCATGTAGCCTTGGATATGCACACTGTAATTCCAGTGCAAATTAATTTAGCTACGCAGAAAAACAAGACATAGTAACCATATTTGCTTGTGTACAAGAATGCTATTCCAGCCTCTCTATGCAGATTGACAATTTTTAAATCAATCTGTTGGACCAAGTACAAACTTGACTATATATTACAGCTACCATTATTACGTTATTCTTATTTATAATGTTGTCCCATACAATTTTATTTAGCACTATGAACATATTCATCAGCTTTACTTCCATTACCTTGTAGAATGTGTACATTTACCTCACCGATAAACTGGAAAAGAAAGTAGTTTCTATTTGTAAGCCCTTACGTAAGTCATGGAGAAGGTAACAAACTGAATCTAATAAAGATGTTCTATTACACAAAAGATCACATGTAAAATAAGCAAAGACAAATATAACTTTTGATGTGTTTAATGTGTTCCCTAGCAGCTGTTGTTTGACCTGTAATCTGCATCCAGTCTACTGTAGCTATATCCAGCTGCAGACAGCTGTAAATCTTCCTTTTATTGTACCATTCCAGGGATAAGTACTTTCCCTCTTTCATTCTGACTTCAGGATTTGAGCGGCCAATGTGTATCAGGAAACCGGTACAGTTTTAAGGTGGTTAAATTCTATGAAAAACAGTATCCCATTTTTTTGAAATCAATAGTTAAGTGGTATGTTTGGATTTCAAATGAGAAAACTTCAGAAATAATGTCTTATATATCCGTTCTTCAGATACATACACGTCATTACAATTAAATTTTGCAAAAGCAATCATCTGCTTCTGCTAAGTCAGATTGAGGTTTTGAGGGTGCTAAGATTGGCAAAGTTTTATAAAGGACTCCACAGCAGGTACCATGGGAACTTAGTTTTCAGAAAAAACGGGTCTTTAGGCATCAGATTTTTTTTTTATAGACTGTGAAACATGTTTCCTGATAGATGTTAATGTTGAAGATTATGTATGTAACACAGTCCATATTTTCAGCTTTTTAACTGTATGCAGATTCACACTAGATTCTTCTAAATCATAGCATGAACTTTTGGAGAAGGCAGAGTGGTAATACTTAAAGACTCACTGAAAGAAAAGGTAGGCATATTGATATACTTGATACTAAAGGCAAGATTTGTGAAGATTGTAGAATACTGAAGTACCCAAGAGCTAAGAGGCATCTAACACAGCAGGAGTCAAGAAGCTGTGAAGAGCTGTTTTGCTCAACTGTACAGATGGCAATTTTACTTTTAAGGGTCTTGTTAGATGAAAGAACTGTGAAATGCTCATGAAGTGATGGTGGTTCTATTGGATTACCTAGGAATGTATGGGCACCAGAAAAGCACGATCTGAGAAATTATCATTCAATCTCCATAGAAGTGTAGGATATCAGTAAGTGGATCATGTTTTAAAAGACTTTTTTTCTTTAAAGGGAAACCCAGGGCAAAAAGGAGAAAAAGGAAATTCAGTGTATGTTTCATATTTTGGAAAAGGACCTCCAGTAAGTATCTGATGGTGAAAAAAATCATATCGTGTAGGAAAACATGTATGGCAAATGTAATCGTTCTCATAACTCCACACTGTTTAACAAAACTCGGTGCAAAAAAAAGATTAAAATTAAATATACAACTGGAACAGATAGCTTGTGATCTTAGTAGCTGTAAAGTTAGAAAATACCCACAAGAAAGCTTATAATGATTCCTTTGCTAAATGATTGTTATTACAGGGAGACAGAGGTGATCCTGGACCCCCTGGCATGCCTGTAAGTAGTTAGTGGGCCCTACACATGCTTTTTGTTGTGAGGATCTTTCAACTCTTCCTTCTTAGTACAGTAAAGAAATATTGGGGTTTTTCCCTGCCTGCCTTAAATAACAAAATTCCAGAATAAAGTCTAGCAAACTTCGAGTCCTGTAGTCTGCCCCCATGACCAGTTCATGCTGGCTGAAAAAGAGCAGAAAGAGACCATACCCATCTGCGTTAGCTGTGCATTGAGCAGTGGTCACCCTGGTACTCATAGTTTGCGGGATATTTTCTCCATGCAATTCAAGATGCATAGACATGTGACAACTTCCTCAACAGTATCTAGTGGATCGCCCAAGAACATGTAGCACACTACTATATTTTGGCCATAAAAACATATGAGAAGAAGAGAGTTTAATTTTCTTGCTGATTCGGACTCTTAATGGCTTCGGGTTCCTCTTCTTATGCCTTGCAAAAAAGTATTCACTAATGAACTGTATCAAGTCCCCACATAGTAGCACAATTACTGGCAAAGTATTCTTTCAGTCCATTAATAACATACAACCGCATTGTCCAGTATCTGTATAGTATTATCCAGAAACTAGTGCTGAGCTGCTCTAGTGACAGTAAGGTTTCAGGCATGGTATAAGCTTCAGACCATGGGTGGAATGCAGTGGCCAGTAGACTGAGTCCAAGTGATGCAGGCATTTTGGAGGGACTAGTTTTGTGGAGAAAAGGGTAAGCTCTTGGTATTTTCACAAACAGAACTTTTGCCATCTTTTCCAGGGACCTAGAGGGTCAAGAGGTACAACGGGCCCATCTGGATACCCAGGTCAACCAGGCTTGCCTGTAAGATCACTCTGTGGTTATACAGCCTTTCATTTTCAGGATATGCATAAATTCTGGTCTACCAATTTTAGAACTTGCCTTAATATGAATCAAAGCCTAGAAATAATTTTTGAGGCAGATGGTAAAAAGAGAGATTTTTGCCTTACCTTACGACTTTGGAAGTTCAGGAATTGGAGCATTGTTGCGGTTTGGGCTGGACTGGTCACTGAAATGTTGTTCCTTCCCATACCTGTGTGAACATGTTTCATCCTGGCAGTCTGTGGTCATGGAGGGATGCGGCTAGTGCTCTCTCCTTATTCCCTTTCCTCAAGGCCACCTTGCTGGAGACAGGAAAGTGGGAAGCCAGAGTTCAGCCTGTGAAAGCAGTGACTGGTTGCACTTTGGGATAGGTACATCCCAAGAAGAAATTCTGCCTCTAGGTGCTGCTGGCAAGAAGAGGTAATTTTCAAAGCAAAGTTGTGTCTAAATCAGACATATTAACTTGTCTTCATTCTCTTTTAAAGGGTATTCCAGGTTACCCTGGTTTGCCAGGTGAACAGGTAGGCAATCACTTTTCCTGAAGTTGCTAGTGAAATAGATTAATTTATACAAATATTTGAAATATCACTTATGGTTATTTATTACCAAGTTTTTCAAAGGAGTTACTTGATTAAATTCTAATGTCAGAATTTTCTGATTATCTTCAAACTGTGTATATTTTTTGTCAATTAGGGAAATCCAGGTATTGGAGTGGATGGACAAAAGGGGGAACCGGTAAGAAAGCAAATATTACTAGAGAAATCAAGTATTATTGAATATATTATTGCTGTAGAATTAGAAGTATAACAGAATCTTGTTGGGTTCCCTGCAACCCATTCATTTGTGGCTATGTGCTCCCACTAATGTTAGAAGAGAAGGAGAAGTAATATAAGTTATTGAATCAATTAATTCTGTGCAGAAGTGATTACTTCAGGGAGCTGCATACAGGAATCAAGCGTATTCTGGAGGTTTTGAAAAGCAACGATCAATATCTTAGTTAGTATTTACATAGCAATTACTTTCTGCACAGACACTGTCTAAGTAATCACAACAGTACCCTCCAGTAACAGAGGTTGTACCAGGTCAGTCACTGAATCTCATCTCTTGTTGTGTCCAGCAACAGATGCCAAGGAAAGGGTGTAGGGAAAAGACAAATAGTAGTTCCTCTCCCAGTCTTCACCTGTTAGCGTACTCAGGACTTACAGAACAAACGTGGAATATTTGGCTCTTTTCTTCTATGAATTTGTCCAGTCACTTCTGCATGGAACAGAATGTCTCTCTGCTGTTCCTTTGGCTTCCACAGGGTGATGTTGGACTTCCTGGGCCACCTGGGTCACCACTGTTAGTTGGACCTCCTGGAGCTCAGCTGTTCAAAGGAGAAAAGGTGTTAATTTGTCTTTATCTTTAACTGTGCTCAACTTGGCAAATACAATCCTGTGATGTAATTTTTTGCAAGGATAGCATAGGACAAATCCTTCTTTCTGTAATAAGTCATCAGCTTCAGCAGAAATCCTGTTGTTCAGCACCGTTCCTACAGGCTTTCACAACAGGAGAGCCCATGTGTACTTTAGCTTATGTCCTCGAGGGAAGACTGTCTTGATGAAAGGAGATACTGCCCTTGCTTTGGTTTTCTTCCTTTTTTGTCATTAGCAAATCATATTTCAGGCATATCAGGTAAAGTTGGTTACTCTGGTATTAAAACTTTTTTGTGGCTCTTCACTAACACTTATTTTTCAGATCTTTGGCACCCTTCTAGGGTGCTCTTTTAATATGAAAATTAAGTGTGATTTTGTTATGTATTTTTAATGCAAGTTCCTGTTATTTACTGTATTTCTTCAATGTCACACCTACTGCAGCCCCAGTTGTGTACCTTAAAACATTAGAATTTTTGTTTAAAAAGAATAGGAGTTACAAAAATTGCATTACAGAGCCCTATATTGGAGTCGCTATATCCTCAAGTCTGATTTGCTTGAGTACACAAATGAAAAGGTGAATCTGGGATTGCCAGCCCCTGCAGCCTCAACTCAGAGAACCGATAGATTTCACATATTGGATCTTAGGCTTTGGTTATGCAAATGGTGGCTATGTACAGGTGTATGAGGAAGAGGGAAAGGACCAAAAAAACTTATATAAACTCCCCATGTTACTGCAAAGTGTGACATATGCTGCTGTGCAGCACACGACATGACCATGACCATGTAGCCAGCCATGCATCCCATTCAGATTGGGGCTATGCACAAAAGTGTAGATTTATGCACGTGAATACTTGTAGCAAACAAAAAAGAACTACTGTCATGCATGTTTACAGGAACAAAGCTCCAGTTAGCAGGTACCTGCAGGGGAAAAGATGCACCTGTCTCACTCCAGAGTCATGCTGGTTTGACAGTGTTAACAGAAATTAAAATCATTACATAATTGTTTTTCTTATTTTCTTCTGCCTGGTACACCTTGAGGAACAGGCCCATTGCTTAAGAAAATACTGTTTAATGGTTTTAATTCAGAACAGGACTTAAAGGTTAAACAGCACATAGGCATGTCCTGCATATTAATATACACAAAAACTTTCCATGTATATGTAGGGCCAAAAAGGACTGCCTGGAGTAACAGGATACAGAGGGCCACGTGGACCCAAAGTAAGTAATGTGGAGATGTTTTTTTTTTTCATGGTGCTGGCAAAGTCCTTCTGTGGTTATTAAGTTAATCTTTTAAAGCACAAGGTGACTGCAGAAATAACAGCTTTGTGCTGTGAAATTTAATCACCACCCAAATCAGTGTGAAAACAAAAATATTTCAAAACCCTTTGGAAAACCTTTCTGAGTTTGTTATATATGTACCTATTGAATGTTGCCTGGTAGCGAAAGGTCAGTGTTGTTTCCAGTTCGGCTATTGACACATAATGGGCTGGGACCATGAAGAAAATAGAAGCACAGATTATTTTTTCTCAAGAAGAGAAATAGAGATCTGTATGTGATCTTAATGGGGCATGATGTATGTTTCCCTAAGTATGTTAGGGAAAGACTTTAACTTCACATTATAGGTATCCTCAAGAATAGAGAAGGCAGAACCACCTGTTTGGAGGAGTTGCTGTTTGCTATCTATTCTAGCTTTTCTTTCTGTCAGCAGAATTAATTTGAACATTGGTGTGTCAGTAAGGAGTTCCTGGATGCTGAGCAGAAACAGCCACAAAAAAAGATTCTGGAGTCTTTATTGTGATAGATTTGGAGGAGGAAAATCCACAGGCTGGAAACTACCAGATCTCAGGAAAACAGAAGATAACTAGGGACAAAAAACCGAGTCTAGTTTATGTTAAAAACTTCTTTAGATTTGTAGGCAAAAAAGAAGAAACTAGAAGCCTGAACATCACATTTCTGAGTTATAAGTCTAGCACTTTTTCACAAATTCATTTTGCATTATAAAAAGACCACTGTTACCTAGCCCTGGAAAAGGAGACAAAACTGATCTTTCTATATCAGGTTTACTCCGAAAAAAGATGAGCTTTATATGCTTGCTCCAGTACTAGCTGTCCATGTAGATAATAGTACACTTGTTAGTTAAAAGTAGAAACTGAGAAATTGACTGATGCAGCCCAAAAGATGCCCAGAGCTTTAAAAAAAAAAACCCAAAATTGAACTGCTGAAAGCACATTAAGCTTGGAGAAGAGACCATAGCAGGTTCCTTGAATAACTGAAGCTACATAGGCACTGCTATTAGTGCTGTGTAAAGTAAGCCCCAGTGATTGAGCCTAGCAAGTGAAACAAGAACCGTTAACCTAATGCATACATAACTTAACAAACCTGAACAAAACCCAAAATTTATGGCAAACTTCACTGAGCATCTTGTTTACAAAGTATTTTGAATGCTCCAGGGTATACTTGGGAGAGGAGAAAAGGGTGAAAAAGGCATTCCTGGCTTCCCTGGATTGCAGGTAAGGAAGTTGCAGAATAAATTACTTCATAAATTCACTATAATTAGGTTCATAATATATTTAGCTGTTTAAGTTTGCATTTCCAAGGAATATTTTAAGGATTTTTTCAAACTAATCTATCATACTATATGTATAGAGTACTTCAGAGTCCTGCCCCGGGACTCACTCTGTCTCAGACTTAAACATAAGCTCATACAAACTTTCTGTCCTTGGAAAGAAAGTAAATCTGTAGAGTTACCCTCTAAATATTTAGAGCTGCACAAAGCTTCTTTGGAGTAGCACGGTACTAACGCAGTAATTTTAAGGTATTCCATATCTGCCAATGGCAATTTTTTACAGCAGCTTGTGCTTGATTTGCATACCAGTGCTCACATGGAGCAACATGTCCACTACTGTGCTTTGTGCAATATGATAAAAAAATTAAGTGAAGACCTGTCTGGTTTACTTTGGGCTATAGTTCAAATCCATGCCCATCTCTAATATAAAGTATTTGCAAAAACTTTGCAATGTATTTGGTAAATATCCCAAGTAATAATTATCTAAGGAATATTAACTGCTCAGCAACTCTGAATAATAATATTACTGGGAAATATCCCAAGTAATAATTAGCTAAGGAGCATTAACTCCTCGGCAGTTCTGAATAGGTGTAATTTTGAATAAGCTTTAACTGTTTTAGCTCACATTCTACTTGCTTTTATCAGGGTAATCCTGGCTCTTATGGACCTGCAGGTTTTCCTGGAATGAAGGTAAGAAGACATAAAGTATAAGCAGCTCCCCGAGCAGTGGGATCAGTGAGATTTGTGTTTCTGTGGATTTGTGCAGATTTGGGATTTCCACATACTTGATAGCTCACATTGCATTCCTTCCTTTCTCTCCTGCTACCTGCTGCTACAGAAGATGTATGAACTCTTTGTCTTTGAATTGCTGGCACTCTCTGAAATTTGGCTGAAATTGGCTATTGGGATCTGAAGTTGCAAGCAGGAGGAAAAGTCAGTAGGACATGCATGTAACATGATAGAAAAGTTAAAAAGCATGGTAACTTTGGTTGCCACAGTGACCCTGGTTTTGTAATTTTGTGTTATATGCATGTTCCGTTTAGATTTGTGACTCAATAAATTCCAGTTTTGCTGTTAAGTCTGCTAAATGTTAGTTATGAACTTAGAACATCTTACTGGAGTAAAGAACAACAGATACAGGTATACAGATCTACATTTTGCCTTTTTTCCTATCTCCTCTCTCCAGCTCATTTTCAAATCTAGTTAAGGTAATGATCGTGTTATTCAGATATTTGTGTCTAGAGTTATGTTCCAGGTGACTGTTTTATCTCTGCAAAATTATTTTTTACTCTGTTTTTTACCACTGCCTACCTAAAGAGTTTGAATACTGGATGGATGAATATATTAGATCATGAAAGGAGAGGAGGAGCTGATATGCAGCTGCCTGCCATGCAATACTATTTCAGCAGGCAGCAAACCAATTTCAGCTGTATTAAGCAGACAGTCTGTTAAGAGTCTGCTGGTATGTATTCCAGCTAGTTCTGTGCCCCAGCTACACTGAACGTGCTGACCACTATCTAAATAACCTGGTGATACATGTGGTGGGTTTTTTTTTTAACAGAAGAGATGCTGTGAAACTTACCATCTCTTCTACAAACCCAGAGAATTTTCTGAAACAGACTGCAGATGCTATTATAACATGACAGTGTTGTGTGACTGCCTTACTGGTTTTTGTTCAATTACTTATTTATATTAATGTCTTAATGGATTAATCAAATTATATTTATGTGACCCTTTCAGGGGGAAACAGGATTTGCTGGTTTTCCTGGACAACCTGGCTATCCAGGCGTACAGGTAAAAAAGCCAACACATATGCGCACGCGCACACACACACTCCCCCATATAAATGCTAATAATTCCTTCCAAATGTACCTGCTTATGAGACCATTTTCTTTCTACAGTCATAACTACTTTTAAGATTTACTGTTTTCATGATAGTCGTAGTTACCTAACAGTGGTATTAAATAACAATGTAAATAAACATTCCTGCTTGGTGCATATGAGAGTGGAAATTCCATTTTGCGTACCATAGGAATTGGTTAATCCCAATTGCCAATAGTCACCTTTAACTATACCAGTATAGTTACCTAATCCATCGATTGTAGTATACCAAGCTATTCATGGTTGAGCTGCATTTGCCAGGGATGTATGCTAGGTAAAGGAACCTGCTATTTAGGTAACAGTACAATCCTAATAACTTTGGTCCATGAACTAATATGATAATTGGCATTAAATGAGGTGGCAATATTTGATTCAGATGGGCTTGTTTGCATGACTTACCCAAAGTCTCTTTGCATGTTCACATAAGTAGCTTTTCCAAGATCATTACCAGAATGGAAATTGGGCAGGATCATCAGTAGAGACAGCAGGGTTGAAAAAGCTCGAAGTTATTACCACAGTACAGAGGACAAAAACAATACTGCAGAAATTGTGACACTGACGAATTTGCCTCTAAATATTCTGAAATACAAAAGTCAAGAAGTGTTTCTCTCTGAAATAATCTTTTGGGAAAGCTGCATATAAAACAGTAACTTTCCTTAAAGCACAAGTGGTTGCACCTGTGAAATCAGAGGAATGAAACTCAAGAGATTTTAACAAGAATCACCTCTGTTACAAATTGAAGGTTAAGATGGGAACACACTCTACATAATCTGTGATGACAAAAGGAAATAAACTGTGGCTGGTCCAAACTTGCCATAAGTAGTATACTGCTAAAGACACAGTTGGAAGCAGACAAATAAAAAGCAACAAACAAGTTTTCAAGAAGCAGGTTTACAAATGAGAAATGACAAGCATATGGAGTAAATAAGTAAAAATACAATAAAAATATCGGGTTTAGTCACAGACTTACTTTTTTCAAAGCTAGGACTCCCAGATCAACTTCTTCAGCCAAGATTTCATTAATGTAGTCATACTTGGGGGAAAAAAAATGTCCATGGATGTTCATTTTTCTGCCATTTGTCCATTAGCAGCTTCACAACAATGTGGGATCATTCAGATACCAATTAGACAGAAACATTGCATGTCTGTCTTAATAACAGAAAGATCATTACAGTCCATTACTTCCCAAAACTAGAATCAAACCTTAAGTGTTGTATTGTTAAAAAGTACTCACCCTGATGTGCATATTGTTTTAGTTGGGGGCATCATTAATAAACTGGAGACAAGATGGCTTGGATGGGTGTACTCTTTGCTGGGTAAAAAACTGGTTGGACAGCCATGCCCAGAGAGTGGTGGTGAATGGAGTTAAATCCAGTTGGTGGCTGGTCACAAGTGGTGTTCCCCAGGGCTCGGTACTGGGGCTGGTTCTCTTTAATATCTTTATCAACAATCTGGACAAGGGGATCAGCTGGACCCTCAGTAAGTTTGCAGAGGACACTAAGTTAGGCAGGAGTGTCAATCTGCTTGAGGGTAGGATGGCTCTACAGAGATCTGGACAGGCTGGATCGATGGGCTGCAGACAGTGGTAGGAGGTTCAATAAGGCCAAATGCCAGGTCCTGCACTTAGGTCATAACAACTCCATGCAGCGTTACAGACTTGGGGAAGAATGGCTGGAAAGCTGCCTGGTGGAGAAGGACTGGGGGGTGTTGGTCAATAGCCAGCTGAATATGAGCCAGCGGTGTGCCCAGGTGGCCCAGGGGGCCAACAGCATCCTGTCCTGTATCAGGAACAGTGTGGAGAGCAGGACTCGGGAAGTGATCATCC
>RSEF01000009.1:9109354-9176014 GCA_003993805.1 Himantopus leucocephalus
AGGTCCCTTCCAACCTAGACAATTCTATGATTCTATGATTCTCCTTGCATGCCGCTGTGTAGGAGTGTACCAACAGTGAAAACACAGAAACTATGGAACTGCCATCCAGAGAGGTCATAAGACCTAACAGCCTAAAGGCAGATTTTCAGAGACTACCACTGGAATTTGGTACTTGATGACATACCAAGAACTGAAATTTTTGACCTCGGCTCATTGACTCTTCAGTTCTTCCTTGTGTTCTGGTTGTGTCATTTTAAAATCAGTGTGAAAGTCATACAAGACTTGGGCCATATCCATTTATTGTACAAATCTTTGATACTTTTATCATCATTAAATTAATTTTAAATCTCAAAATAATTTGAAAGTTTATCAGAGAAGGAAAAATGCTAGGTTTATTTTTTCTTTCCTGCCACACAGAAGACTCTTCTTTGTCATTAGGGAAAACAAAATTACATTCCCGTTTAAAATAGCCAAAGATAACACAATGATGTTATTTCATTATGCAAGATACAATGAGAGGAAAAAGGCCAGGCAAAAGGCCAAAGGTCAAGAGGACTGCAGTCAGTGACAGCTCCAGAAATGTTTAAATATCGTATACATATCAATTAAAAAAAAAAAAAGCCCAGAAAGAGTCATGGACTCCTTGTTTTTCCTTGTGTAGGAACGGGTATCCGGTTTTGCAGTCCTAGTTCTCCTTGTCTGTGTCCTAAAAGACCCTGACCTCCAGTCCCAGGAATGCAACCTCACTAAGCAGTTCCCACATTCACATTCTTGTTTTCTCAGTTCCCATTTGCTGTAGAGAGCAGGGTTGGCTCCTAATCTACAAAGCAAAAAGTCTAATACAATTTGCCACATAAAAGACTTCCCTGACGTCCACTTCACTTGCAATTCTAAATATCAAAATCCAAGCTAATTTAGAAATCCTCCAAGCAGAAGTGATTTTCCTTGCCATTAGTAGGCACTTTTATGTTTCCCCGGGGCAGATGTTTTAAACTTTGTATAAGAACTTTGAGTATCTCCTACCGTCAATAGTATCTGTCAGACTGTGAAACCTCTTTTCTTAATGCTTATGTGTCATCATAGAAGTAATTTCCAAATTCTGTTACAGAATTTTAAGACAAATAATTACAGCTTGGTTGTTAAATCAAAACATCTCAAATAGGGTACTGATTTACTGTAATTCATTCATCTTTATAATACATGAATGAAATCAAATTCAACAGTCACAAGTTCTGAAGAGTCAAATAGATACTTAGGATAGGTATATTACTGTTTAGTCACTGGTATCCTGAAAGATAATGATTATTTTAAATCTTGTTGCCTGGTTTTAAATGCTATAAAGTGTCAAAATCGAGTTTCCCAGGTGATAAATGTCACATCCTTCCATACTCCACCATTGTTGCAATTTTCAGTTACACGCTTAACACACTGCATATTTGTATCTATCAGTAAAATTTATTGTTGGACTCTTACAGGGAGATCCAGGAGAAAAAGGGCCCCCAGGTCCTCCTGGAGCTGTTGGAACTCCGCTGCTTCCTATAAAAGGTTATAGCTAGTTTTAACTGGTCTTTCTGCTGTATAAAGTGTGTAGGACCTATTTTGCTAACGTGTTTGAAAGCGATCACTGGAGATTCAGGGGACAGGATCGTAAAACATTATCTTCCTAATGGCCACATTCTGTGTGCGTTTGTGTCTCACTCATCTTACTAGAACTACATTAAACATTCAAGTTTCAGATTAAATGTTCGCTTGAAAGATCTTTATGCATACACTCACAGCTAGATCTGCAGGACTACCCCTAGTTATTGGACCTATACATACTGAGGAAAAAGCTATGAAAAATAAGCCCATGCTGGATAATGGATGGCAAATAAGAAAACTGTGCTTCCTATTGTAATTTAGAATTCCTATTTTCAGAATTGCCACAAAACACAGATTTTAGTCTGCAATTAAGCTTCCTATTGCATAGCAGGGGTGAAATCCTGGAACTCGTACTCCCAACAGAACACCTGTCAATCTTCCTACCTAAACTTCAGGCTGGGTTTTTATGTCCCAGCTCCCTTTAACCCCATCTTTATAATCTAACTCATGAAAAGGTGTGTGGAAGTTCTTACCTCATAGCAGAAGGCAGCGGGGAACAGCCAAGCCTGCTGCCTGGAAGGGATTTACTTTGGCATCTCGCACTTGGAGAACCTGTATTGTAAAAACATTTTAACAGAGAACTTCTCATAAATTGTGTTTCTAATGAAGCAAATGCTGACCAGGAACACAGAAGTAAGTTACAACACAACCCCAGTTCCGCAGAAGCTCCCCATTAGATAGGGGCTCATCTGAAAATCAATTAAATTTGTTTTCTGTTGGCTTCTGTGTATTTCTAGACCATGCAACAAAAGACTCAACCCCATGCTACTATCTCAAGTAACATTTAAAGTAAATCATGTGCATGGTGTTTGAGTGGATACATTCTTCAGAGTAAGAGGCCTTTAGCAGAATTGTTTGAGAACAGAACTACTACCAATATCTTGTTTTTCCAATGTAATGAAGCCCTTTATATCTGATTCAGGTTTTATTTATCACTATGTAATTGCAATTTTTAAATTTATTCATTATCACAATTTTGAAAATATAGTTTTTAAAATTTGTATAATTTCAGCTAGGATGATCCTGAAATGACCTCCCTGCACACACTGCCAAATGTGCGTAACATAAGATGCACATTTATTTCAAATGCTACATGTATTTATTTTTGGGCAAGCACTTCTCTTGGCATTCTGAAATATGTAGCACAAAGATACTACTACAGAGTGATGAAGACTTAAAACTGCGCCCATGAAATGGGCAGGAATCCATAGAAAAGCAACCGAATCCTCCCACCTTAAAATTAAATTGTTACACATTTAAAAATGTTTCATAAAGACAAAAGAAGTTACTGTATTTTACTTTTGTGTAGTTCCCAAATCATAATTTTGGTTGCACTTTAATTTAGATTTAAGCTGTCAATTGCGTAAGGTGTTCAGTTCACATGTTTTTATAATTCTGTGTAGGTCCACAAGGAGATCCTGGATTTCCGGGTCCTGCTGGTGATCTGGGGTCAGTTGGACCAACTGGTCCTGCAGGCCTGCTAGGAAGACCAGGAGATGATGGAACAAGTAAGAGAAGTAGAGAATAACATGTGAACTATATACCAGTAGGAGGGAAAGTAGCTAAAAGAAAACTATTCTTTGTTCTTGCTTGATGCAATTCACCAACATAAGGATTTGAGCTCTACAAAGAGTTCAGTAAAAGTATTGGCTCTGGACTTAGTGGCCAGAAAAAGAACCAAAATGATCCAAGCAGAACATTAGGAATTACTAGAACAGGAACAGAAGACAAAGTAGAATGCTACCGTGCCCTGTAAATACATGGTACGCCTATATATGGAGTGCTGTGCTCAAAAATTCTGTTCTCCATCTCAAGAAGATATAAAGGAAGGTGAGGAAGGTGACTTTGCTCTGTGTAAGGAACTAGATTAACTGGGATGTCTGGAAATGAGATAATGGAGAGGAGGAAAAGAAGCATTTGAAGGTCTAAAGCAGGAGCCTCTTTTCCTGGGAATCCTAAGGATTTAGATTTAAGTCTTCGTTATTATATAGAAGCTCTTCTTGAGGACAGTTCTGAATGGTCTGTAATTTACTCCTTGATACCTTGTAGTAATTGTTACTATGAAGCTGTATGGGCCATATACCATTATTTTCTTTATAGGTCTGCCTGGCCTGCCAGGAGTAAGTGGGGCACCAGGACCTCAAGGTTTTCAAGGTGACCCTGGTTTTCCTGGAACAGGTGAATCAATTCCAGGAAGACCTGGATTTCCTGGGCCACCAGGCCTACCAGGACAGCCAGGAAGACAAGGCTTACCTGGACTACCCAGTAGGTTCAACAAGAATTTATATGGCAATAATATTCTGCATATTAATAGAGTCATTGCTTTTGTTGCTCCTACAAAAAACAGAGGTGAAAAGTGTATTTTGACAGATATATCAAACTTAACATGTGACATAGAAAACTTGTTTTTCCTATTAGTTGTCGGTCATTGAGATGTCAAGATTTTCATAGTTTTCTAGGTCATTTAAACCCACAAAGTAACATATATGATAAATGTCCCTAAAAATGTATCACCTGAAGTTAAAAATACAGCAAACTGGGGAGGAAGCCCAAATCAGCACCCTTTAGTAAAGAAACAAGAGTCGTAAAACTCTACAGTGGAAAAAGAAAGAAGTAGTGGACATGAAAAAGCCACGTGTCAACATCAACTCCAGCCAGACTGACTCTTGTAGTACAATCTATAAGCAACAACTCGTAAAGCATTTCACAAGATCTCTAGCTGTTCACATGAGGGTAACAAGATAAGGGAGAAAAGAACACGTGACCTAAGTTGTGGCAACAGTCAACCTGATTTATACTAGATGTACAATTTGTTTTTTCAAAGGTGTAATCTGTACTGACAGAGGGATCCCTGGAGAACCTGGAGCAAAAGGTCAGATAGGCCCTCCAGGAAGAAAAGGCGAAAAAGGAGAAAAGGGTAAGTATGCCTGGATAGCAACAATTTGAATATGAGACCTTTGCCAGATAATGTCAGACCTAAATTTGCAAGAAGTTTATGGTAACTTGGAGGATAAGGCCCATCAAAGTGTGGAATTAAATGGCCTGTTAGCACTGGGACTTCTAAGTCAGTAGAGTCATGTCAGTGCACCAGTTATTCAGCACTGTAAAAAGAGACTGATACGCTTCACTCCTTTGAAGGCCATAATAAGATAAATTGTCTGTGCACTACTCACACAGAAAAGAAGGGTAGTGTTATTTTTTGTGGATTAATTTTGCAACTGTTTCAATGTAATTTTGATGCATTCACATAGGAAATCAAGGCCTCTGCTCATGTAGTGTTGGTCCTCCTGGTCCCCGTGGTATGCAAGGACCTCCAGGTACTCAAGGAAAGAAAGGACAAATGGGATACCCAGGAAGACACGGAGAAAAAGGCGATCCAGGTTTATCTGGTGCAATGGGATCACCAGGGCTCCCTGTGAGTAGTTTTCATGGGCTTCAATAAATAAATAACATCAAGTTACCACTTATGCAGGAGGCATTTAAGCAGAGTGGTGGAGAAATTGCCTTGGAAAACTATCTGAAAGTTTTATCTACTGTTCCTTATTACAGTCTTGTTGGAGGATGCATTTCATTGCCCACTGCTGCAAGAGAAATCAGACAGAAGCTAGAGTTTTACACTGAGGGACAGAATCCCGCACTTTGTGGGGTGGTGAGGAGGCTTAGGAAAGCTGGTGTATGTTCATCTTGTTTTGTTTCGATTTGTTTTTACTTTTAGTTTTGAATACCCGTTGTTTTTCTTGAAAACATTGTAGATGCACAAATTGCTCCACTGAAAATGATTTTTCAGTTATTTCAAAGGAAAGCATTTCCAGCAAAACCTTATGAAGGCAAAGAATTACATGCTGTCAGCAGGTCAAGATGGATTCTATGATTCAACATCCACCCGGGTGGGACAGTGTCTGAAGAAAACTGAACCCTTTTTTTTTCCAGGCATTTCAAGTCATTTTCTTTATTCCTTTTTTAAAAATTAATAGAAAAAATTTATTTGATATGCTTAATTTATTTTATGAGGCAGTCTGAACAGAGTCTTTCACTCCCACAGAGTCTGAAAGGCATTGCTATTTGTTAGTGTTTATCCCTTTACTGTTCCATATTACTTCATAATCTCCTGTTTTCAGTCACTACGCAGCCAAAGTTTGTTCTCCACAAGGATCAGCTACCATAGGCAATGCCTTGCCTCTCTAAACATACTTATTAGCAATGAGGCTGAAATAGGATAAAAATTTTTCCCTTGATTTAATAGTTCTTAGATGGAAAAATTACTATAATAATCAAAATAAAGACTTTTCACTTGCTTGATTAGCTTCCTTGTAATCTAGCAATTTCATTTCAAGTTCCTCAAGAGCAGAAACCAAAATAGCTTTTTGGTAGTAAAGATTCCGAGTACTAGAATCATTTGACATCAGCATACAATGTTCATTTTTTTCTTAAGACCAGTTCATTCCAGTATTAACAAATCTGACATCCAGTTTTTCATGGAAAAACCCTATAAAGTTTTTCTCATGGCAAGATGGAAGGAAGAAAATAATTAAGAAATATTTAAAAGGTACCTTTAGGTCAGTTGTGTATTTCTACTTTCATATTGGCTGTCAGCAGGATTAACAAACAACGTAAATTTGAGCCCGGACCTAGATGTTTCCTGGGTCAATCATTTACTGGGTGATGCTTGTTGCCTAACTCAGTGCTGTTATTTAATGTGCTTCATATAGTTTACCTTATTCCCCACAGTAAGTAATAATTCCAAACACCACTTCAACTACCTTAGAAGTACATTATAAGATGATTTATTGCAGTTGCTGTGATTTTGTTCCATTTGTTCTGGTCTGGCATGTGGACTGTACATGCAGGATGCTGCATACCAAAATGATGCCAAATAGAGGGTTCTTTTTTTAATATACTTTCCTGTGTGCAAAAGCAATTTCTTTGAAAATGTAGGTAGATATGCTTGGCTTTATGACTCTTATGTGGGGTTTTTTGTTTGTTTGGGGTTTTTGAGGTTTTTTGTTTTAATATCAGAACTCTTTCACATGAGGAATTGCTTAAAAGTTTCCAGAACGTTTTCTTTCAAAAGAGAAAAAACAAAACAAAACCATTGTGAGACTGAAGGAAGGAGGTGGAGGGGCTCTGCCTTTCTAGTTCCAACGGTTTCATTACAAGCTTTGCATTTGTTTTTATTTTCCTTTTCTTTGTTAGTTTTGAAAATATGTTTTAGCCCTTGTGGTTCTGAAGTAAAGCTTGAAGCCTTGTCCCGAACACTGTGGTGTTCTTAGGTTACTTAAGCAAGAAACAAGGCCTAAGTAATCAGTTTGGAAAGAAGTAATTCACTTCAATACGGAAGTGCTTTGTTGTAGTGCATTTCCTACGTATATATACCTTTCCCATTTTTCTGCTCTCTCTTCTTCCCAAATATGACATTGCACTTTTCAAAAACTAATAACTCATCACTGCCAACTGAAAGATCTAGACATTTTAGCAAATAGTCATTGCTTGTTCCTGATACACCATATTTTTCAGAAGTTTCCTGCCTGTTTTACAATTGTCATCATTTACAATCACTTTACAAATTGTATTTTCTCCACTTATTTCTTAGTGAAAGATTTTGAGTAACAGAGGAACCTGGCTAAATAATACCCCAGTTTTTCAACCCTAGTGGCCTTTTACTTCTACGTAAATTTCACATGGTAAAATATATTTACCCACGTGTACTGTTGCAAGATCAGACCCTCACTAGTGATGATATGCAAACTGCACTCTGCTCGGAGAACTGAGAGCACAAATCAGCATAAAACTATAGAAAATTACTTATTTTCCCCTCAAAACCTGTCAAGTCATAGATTCTTCTGACAATACCAGGTACTAGACATAGATGAAATTTTTTTATTGGCAGCTTTGTAGGCTCTCACTCAGAAAAAAGGCATCACTTACCTAGTACTGTGTTCACTTCTGGGAGGACAGCCTCATCCAGCAGTCACCACACTCCAGAGAATCCCTTCCTGTGTAGCCTCAGTGGATTGTGGGTTGAAGTCTGCAAAGGGAAAAGTTTGTGAATTGTTTGCATCTTAATATTCTTGCCTTTATAGCCACAGCTGTATACAGCCATGGACCTGATTCTTCTAGCATTACAGTTTCTTACAGTTGTGTATCTGCATTTGGCTGAGTCAGGCTGAAAAGGCCAGGTGCCATTCACACACCTCGTCATAGACTACAAAAGAGATAAGCGTTTCTTTTTGGCATGTTACTTTAATTGGTCTGGTTTTGGGAAACAATGCAAGAGCAAGACATAGATACCTAATTTTCCCCTCAATTCCCACATTGATTCCTTGCTGGAAATAACTGACTGACTTTTTTTTTTCCCCCCCAATGGTAAGGGCATACCTGGTTCTGCTGGACAACATGGTGAAAAAGGAGATAAGGGAGATCCAGGAAGAGTTAGAATAAAAGGTAAACACGCATTTTATCATTATCCTTTTTGTTTTCTATACAATGCCTAGGCAATAGTGTGAGAAAACCATATTAATCTACTCTTTAATAAAGTCATTTAGTAAGTGACTGAAGCCTAAAGGTCATGTATATCCTGACTGCTTTCTGGTGCCATCTCGTTCATTTCCTTCTTGCTCAACACAAGATCAACACAGGATTTTGTGGTTTTTATTCTATAGTTGAGCCATAAAACAGTTTTAACAGCTTGTTATTAATGCTAACAAATGACTTTTCATGTCATATGATTGATAATCAGGGCCTTACAGAGGTCTGTATAGAAAGACTAAGCAGAATATAATTACTGTGAAAGCATGAAGAAATACTATTTTATAGAAGCCACTCAAAGTCTCAATGGCTATTCAGATTCCTGCTCCTATTTCTAAAAATTACTCGTCAGGCACTGCAGAGAAACAATAGGCCACCAGTTGCACAACTGAAATTCTTGTAATTAAATAGATCAAAACCACTCCACAGTTATGGTTATGATTTGCAAAAGCAAAAGAATACAAGAACAAGAAATTACAGCAATCTGATGGCAAAGTTTAGTTAGAAATGCTAAACTAATTATTTAGACAAAAGACTGGCCATCTTATTGTTTGTGAAAAGTTAGCATAGCTTTGGATGCCTGTGTTTGTGTACAGATCTTGGAGCAGGGAAAACATTTGCTGTTTATTTGTAAAGGATTTCTTGACACAGCAGAATGAATCTTTGGGTTAGAATATTTTTATTGTCCTTTATGCAAAAATTACAGTTTCATAAATATCAGTGCAAAAGAAATCCACGGGTAAAAAAAAAATATAAAGAAAAAATTAAAAACATTTTTGGGAATATTGATGCAAATATTCTGTATATGGCATTGCTATATCCTGATTTCACTGAAATCAAGAATAAAACTCTGACTGATTTCAATAGCAAAATGTTTTCACTCTGTATATAGCATGAACAAATGCCACATTCTTGTGGTGCCTGTAAACATGTCTTTTACAGAGAGACCAAGTTATTCCATGAGGTGTCCAACTACATACTGCCTTACTAAGCCTGAAGTAGCTCATTAAGGAAATGTGAATTCAAGAACTGGAAATTATCATACAGATACGATGAATGATTACTCAACATTTACCTGAATAGAAATAAAAAAAACCCCAAAACTTACTGCAAATATTATACTTTTTTTTTTTTTTTAATTCTTATAAGGAATAAAAGGTGAAAGAGGTCCTACTGGGGTTCCAGGATTTCCAGGCCAACGAGGTAATGATGGCAGAGATGGGGAACTAGGATTGCCTGGGGAAAAAGGAGCTGAGGTGGGTTTGATTTTTTCAGATTTTTTTCCCATTTCAGTTAATATATTGTCTTTTGGAAAGCAGAGAAAAGTACCATTTTATTCCAGGTTCCTAGCAGATTAATCATTTTATGTTAGCCTAGTTAAAAAAAATCATAGGTTTTATCCATTGAAAAATTATTTGCTTGGAAGTATTACTGTTTATTTCGGTATTCCTGAACATAGTTTCTGCATGTACTGTGTGCCAATATTATGGAATCAGGAAGAAAAAAACTCCACAAAATTCTACCCTTTGTTCCTATTGTCTTTGAATATTTCAAACTACTAATATCATCCATGTAGTCACTTAATTGTGGAAGAGTGGTTGCTCCAGATAATTGTCTAACATGGCTTTTGATAATCAAAGAAATTAGGTCTTGTTATTTCTAACCAACAATTTATTTCTTTTAGGGTGATTCTGGCATACGACTGCCAGGTGATAAAGGATTCCCTGGGGTCCAAGGACTTCCTGGGGTAAAAGGACAGATGGGATTGCCTGGTTTGGGGTTTCCTGGCCCTCCAGGAGTCAGAGGTAGCCCTGGAGACTTTGGTGATACTGGTGATGTTGGGCCACCTGGTCCAAAGGGCCAGAAAGGTAATCCTGAATATTTACATTAAGAACCAAATGACAAACATATATACAGCATTATTAATTTATAGTGAAAATCAATTTTGGCAAGCTCAGTGGTCATGTGAAATACGGCCACTGAAAGGTACACTGCTGTCAGCGTTTAGCAGCAGTGAGAATATGAATTGCTAGGGGCCTTAAACCTGCAAAGCGCTACTTGCACACTATCGGAGGAATTATTTTCTGGAGTGAAAATAGTCCTTACCTGACTGTAAGGATTTGCATGGCAGTGCTTTTTTGCTGAAGGAGCAGGAAAATACAACTCATACTTCAGGCTTGGTCTGTTTTTTGGTTATAAAAAATCCCTACCAAAACAAAACAAAAATCTACACTGATAGCAATATGTATGAGCCAGAAATGGACATAGAATTGAGATGAAAATATTTCTTTCTTGCAGAGAGAAATTTCTGCAACAAGAAAAACAAATATCTTTACAGAATACAACTGTATTACAACATTTTGAACCACTACCAATATTCTATACAAAATAAGTGTCAACAAAAATACTTTTTAAGATTTTTCCATCAAACCTTAAGTAATACGGAAATAACAAAGTGCCTAAACAGTCCCTTCTCTTTACCTTTGCACATCTGGTTGGTTAGTTACATAGCAATATTACAGTAAATGTTCAGACTTCATTTATTCTAAAATCAAATAGGCCAGTTTCTTTCTCCCTCTTGCTTCAGGTGAGACTGTCTGCATTACATCACCATACCCTGGAAATCCAGGTCCCCCGGGTTTTAAAGGTGTTCAAGGTATGTTTACAGATGGGCGATATTTTTTGTTTTACTTGAAATGGAATTTTAAGTTGCTAATTAAGAAAATAAGATATCCTAAAAATATACACTATTCTAGTTGTTCAACAGGTCCATGTCTCAAAATGCAAAACTGCAAATACACAGGAATATACTCATCTAATAGAACGAAGGGCTAGACAGCTGCAGTTTGCATTATCAAAAGGCATGCAGGCTGTCTCCATAGAAATGACTAAATGAAGGTAGCTTGAAACTCTGTCCTGCCTCAGTTAAAACACACGAGTCTAAAATATGCAGATGACTGGAGTCGGATAAGACCCAGAATATATGCATCTGGATACCAGGGAAAAAAAAAGGTGTGCAAGGCAAAGATACACTGCAAGTCTGTAATTTCTAAAACAATATTGCTCATGGCAAGTTGCAATTGAGCCCTAAAATCTGAATACTTATTACCATTACTTCAGCTTGTTCAACTTAATTTAAATTCAAAGAACTCATCCAGGAACTGGCAAAATGTCTCTTGTGACCACTTCCAAAACATTTGAAATATCCAGGAAAATCCTGATGAGAACAAATGGAGATACTGGATTTTCAAGCTCCTTAATATGGTATTACACAGCTCCCTGACAACAGTATTGTGGGTGGTAGCTAAAATTTATACAGACATGAAAGAATGGGGATTAGTGTATTGACCTCATCTGCACTATTCCAGAAGCAGCATGTAACACAGGACAATATTAGAATTTGAGATGACACCTGTCATTCACTACGTTAATATTGTTGATGTCCTGTAACATTAAAGTGTTATAGGAGATTTATTTTTTTTTTCTAATTTACTCTGGTGATTCGCAGTCTGCTGTTTATGGATTAGGGAACAAGTCCATTTAGAAAAACGGTGACCATGCTTTTGGTTGTGACTTGGGTGTGGTTCTTGCCATGTCAAAAGCAGATGAAATCCAGTTGTCTTCAAAGTACATGAATTTGCATGGGATAAAGATGCAATACTGTTTCTTTAGATCACACGTTTCAGAGATCCTGTCAGTTTTTATGTATTTTCTTTCTGTTTCCAGGACCAAAGGGTTTAAAAGGACTCCCCGGTCGTCCTGGACCAAATGGCTTTGATGGGCAAAAAGGCCATCGAGGCAGGCCAGGAGCAGGAATCCCTGGGCCAGAAGGTAAATTGTGCTTTTCTTAATCCAGGAGACCTGCTGGTCAAGCTGTAATGCATACACGCAGGGTAAGGTAGCTACCATGGTAGAATAGAATAGGAAGCACATTTCCAATGAAAGCTAATGGAGGAGGAATCTTTACCAGTTTCCCTTTCTTTCCTCCAGCATTGCAGGTGCTGCAATAACCTAAAGTTTAGTGTCCAGAGAGGAAATATTCTCAGAAAACTGAGAATAATTGGTATAATTTTAGCAAAGGGATTGAACTGGACAAGAGTGACAGTACACAAGATAGATGCTGCCCCAAAGAAAACCACTGTCACTTACCACAGGAATAATTACCTCCTTCAATCCTCATGTATCATTAGCTGTAAATGAGAAACCTGAAATTTAATGTATGATGTTATTTTTCTTTGCAAAGTGGTAATTTAATACTGGTTAAATTTGCATTATAATATGCCACAGTTTTGGGGAAAAAAACCCCAAACAACTTCTGAATTATGCCCTATTTGAATTTAAAAATCATATCAACAGGCTTTCGAGGCAAACCTGGTGATCCTGGTGATGAAGGTGAAAGAGGATCTACAGTTGATGGTAAAAATGGCCCTCCAGGTCCACCTGGCATAGATGGTCAGAAAGGTGTTCCGGGTGATACCACATATGGTCCTCCAGGAATCCCAGGCAACAGGGGACTGCCAGGACCCCCTGGTGCACAGGGAGCAAGGGGCGATCCAGGCATCCCTGGGCTTCGAGGTATGAACCAGCTTTTGTGAAGCATTTCCATGTGTTCAAAGGAGAAAATCTGAGCAAAGTCAGTCCTGACTCAGATAAAACTTACTATTTACCTGGATCCATAATGGTGACTGTGAAAGGTATGCCCTATTTTTCTGTTTACGTTTTTACTGTTAAATTTGATCATCCACTGAGGAGATCTGCATTGCAGGAAGGGGAAGATGCCTTTACCCAGTCCATGGAGTAACAGTGCAGCTTCCTATTCTTACTACCATTACTTGCTGCCTAGCGGCCATCTGTGCTTAGGGCATCCTGCTCTGCCACACAGATAGTCCCCAGCCTCAGATTGCTTACTCAAATCTGAACAGACTGGCAAAAGGTAGGAGAACGCTCAGGGAGAGAGGGGTGAATTTGTTTACCCAGAGTTATACAATATAATCCGCAATATCTTGGGTGCTACACTTCTCATTTCTGCAGCGGTGTTCTGCTGGTGGCTGCAGATATCTCAACAGTGCCACTTCCTTCCCACTTCATGGCAGATATTGCTGATTCCTTTTATAGTCCTCCTTTTGCCTGGCCCTAAGCAGGCACACACACCCTTCTGTGCAGGGAACACCTATAGAACTGACCCCAGCGCTGTGTAGCTTGTGCAGGCCAGCGAGTTCCTTCCATTCTACTCTTACACATCAGAAGCTAGCTGTTTGTGCCGTAAGTTGTCCTTGCCTGTAGGTGAGAGTTGAATTTGTATTTGTTCCTTAAAGAAAGAAGCTCTCCACAACAGCCAATTCTAAATTGCAGAAAAGCATGTTTTCACAAACTACGCAAAAACTAAGTAAGATATTACAATAACTGAGCATGTAAATTTCAAAATTACAATTAGGAATTCTGAGGGACGGTGAGTAATGGAAGTAAAACATTTTACAATGCTTTTTGTTTCTAGGACAGCCTGGTACACCAGGATTTCCAGGTGCCAAAGGTTTTAGAGGCCCAGAAGGTGATAGCGGAGCACCAGGCTGTCCAGGCTTCCCTGGTCCACCATGTGACACAGGCTTACCTGGGCCCCCAGGACTCAGAGGTGTCACGGGCCTGCCAGGACCTCAAGGTACACAACATCCATCAGGTTGCCTCACAGCAATCAAATGCTTTGTGCACCTTTTCTAGCAGATTTAATGACAGGATTTTTGTGGCTGGCATGACAAATATTTCCATGGGGGCTGCTTGTTAGTAGGGGTGTACTTTATGTTTTGCACATTTCCTTAAACTCAAGGAATGTATAGTGTACATCTCAGATGTTTCCCAGCTCTCCTTCCTTTCCCATACTGTTCCTTAACTGGCCAAATCACACTGTGTTCACTGTCAAGTAATAAACAGAAGAGTTATCTCTTATTCTGTTGTCCTAAGTAGCTTAACTGAGCTCCTGTTGTTACTGTGATACTTTTATCTTCCTTATTCTTAAATGGAAGAGTTTAGGGAGAGCTAGGAGACATATATATCAAAAGTATTTACTAATTAGTAGGGATTTTTCACAGGGTGCTTCTGCTGATGTGTCTCTTACTAAAGAAATACAAGAAAAACATTCCAGGTGAAAAACCTAGGCAGAGCCAGGACTCCAGCATGGTAGCAAAGTTTCCAAGTTATTTTGCCATGTTTGATGATATCCAAATTTATAGCAAAATCAATCACTTTTTAGATACAATTGCTGAACCCTTTTCCTGCATTTACATACATGAATTAAAGCTCTTTTCCTCAGGCTTACCAGGCTTTAAAGGTGAGAGGGGAGACAGGGGTCTAGCTGGGCCACCTGGAATCAAAGGTCTCAAAGGCTCTCCTGGCTCACGAGGTCCCGCAGGTCCTCCAGGCTCCCGAGGACTTCCAGGACTTCCAGGCAATAAAGGACCACCTGGTTTCCCAGGACAACCTGGTATGTTAAACATCCTGCAAACCACCTGATCTATAACTTCTCTTGTAGAGGGAGCTATTTCTACTCCTGTTAAAGCTAGGAGGTACTTTGCACCCTCCTTCTTTTCCAGCTTTGAGAATAAGACCCTGCAGCAGGGTAGAGGGAACAACAATAGCATCTGTTGTTCTTTCTGTTATAATAAAAACAAAGGGATGGAAATAGTTTGATGCATCTCGGTGCATCCTGCTACTTTAGTTGTTTTACAACACTGACAGATTTCCAAGTATTATTTCCTGACTATTTGTAATAGGTTGTTGTTATAATATGGTGTAATAAGAACAATATACTTTTTATTACATCCAGACTATCTCCTTTACTGATGCAGTCTGTGATTGTATACTGATGAGTAGGTGGAGAAATAGCTTCACATTATGTCTAATACCTATAAAAAAATGTGACCTTGGTCCCAAATCATCACTGCCTAATGGGCAAAAGTTCTGAGTAACTGTAGCAAAATCCTGTTCTCCTTTGTCTGTCATTTGGACAGTAGGAGTCGTGATTTCCAGTAACGACATGCAAAATCTGGTGGTGTCTTAGGCTATGCATTGTATTTAAAATGTGCTTTAGTAGTAAGTTTAGCCTGTCTCCAGGGGGTGGCAGCAGAAGGTGGAAGATGTTTGCTTCAAGGCAATCTGGATTTCAAGACAAGTTTCATCTTGGCATGAAGCCATGCTCCAAATATTGGTTCTCTAGCTTTGTGGATTTCTTAAGGAGTCCTTCTAAACTTCCTGCCTTTTGCTTTATACTCTTCCATAGAATGTGACAGCAACAGCATAGCAGGTTGCATATATAAATAAAGCATTTAATATTACCAGGAAGCAAAGGGATTCAAGGACCTCAAGGATTCCCAGGACTCCCAGGAACACAAGGCCCAATGGGAATCTCCGGTGTAAAAGGTGAAGAAGGAGAAATGGGTCCACCTGGGCCTAGTGGAGAATGTGGGGATATGGGAATAAAAGGTTTGTAAAAACCCACTTCACTCTGTAGTTATGTTTGTAGTTATGTCTGCTATGTTTAGTTTTATTACTACTGTGTTAGGAGTATGTTTAGTTTTTCTTCTTGTTATAAGGGTCTATTCACTTCTATTTTCAGAGGTACTAAATACTAAATCTGGTTATCTCACTTACAAATGCATAATGAAAAACAACTAAAGAAAAACTAATTTCACTCAGATCATTAGGTACATTTACCGCTAAATCTAACAGAGTAAGGTCACTTATTCAAACAAACCTTGAATTTTGTCCTATACACATCTGAAACTTTAGATTTTTCAGGTTTTCTACCATATTGTCTGTGTTCATACAGGAAATAATCTCTCTAAATATTCATATAGGGAAGAGAATAACCATCTCCATGGTGCAGTCACAGACAGTACACTGTGGAGTTGACAATACAATTGCCATCTTTCATATTCCTGACAAGCAGGGAATAATTCTGATTTAACATCTCTGGGGTTACTACTGAATTAACTAAAAAGCAAGAGAAGGATAATAAATTCTGTTAGCAGTGAGCCTGCTGAAACAACTGAGAACTGCATTAGTATTTGAAGGCTTTCTCTGTTAGGGAAGTCTTGACTAAAATTGATTTTCAGGACATGTCTCTCATGAGGATTTACTTACATTCCATATGTTTGGTTCAAAGGTGAAAGAGGACCTCCAGGAGACAGTGGCTGCATTAACATCCGTCTTGAGAAAGGACAAAAGGGGGAACCAGGGTTTCCTGGTGAGAATGGGTTTAGAGGTGAAAGAGGTAAGTTCATAAAATAAAGCCCTGCATACACACATTCATCTGATAAAAATCACTGGTGTTTTTCACAGGTTTGGACTTGTAGCTGCAGTAATATCCAGCAACCTTACTGTGTTTATAGATTCTTAAACTAGTAGGCTAGTTTCTTTGGACAATTACTAAGGCAATACACAAAGCGTGAAAGAATATAGTCAAATAATGGCTTGATTATATTGGTCATTATCTTGTTCTGCAATTTACTTCAGGTGAAAAAGGCAATACTGGTTTCAGAGGCACCCCAGGATTTCCAGGGAAGAACGGTGTCCCAGGACTGCCAGGTGACCATGGTGACGCTGGACTGATGGGGTTTCCAGGATCACGGGGTTTCCCAGGACCAAAAGGCTTTAAAGGAATTACGGGTTTTCAAGGAGAACCAGGTGACCAGGTAAACTGAAAGTGGTAGTAAAGTGTCCTGGACTTCGCAGTTATCTCCTGCCTCCAAGAAATATGACAAAGGGTACTTATTTCTATTGTCCTGCCCCATTAGATGTTCCTCCTGAGAAGAGACTGTCAGAATAATAGGTAAATTCCTTAATGCAACAGTTCAATGCTTTGATTACATTTTAGCAGGAACTGTAGTTAGGGTCAAAGGGCCTCTCTCCTAGCTGCATGTTCTGATTTTTTTGCATTGCCACTTGGTGGGAGTCCAGGCTACGCTGCACTAATTAGGGGGGCACAAAATGGATGCACAATCAAGTCTTTAACATTATTCCTAAGAACAGATTGACAAGTCACTTACTGCAGAGATCATAACATAGCAGCAGCACAAGTATGAAGTTAATACATAGCTGCTTCTTCATACCTTGCTATGTGGAGCAGTCAAGCCAATAGACAACAGAAACCTAGTCTTCTGTGCCCATACCTACAGCTTGCACCAAACAGAACCCAAGCAAGCAATATTGCTCGAGAACAAACACGCAAAATTGCACATATACCACATATGGATATAAGGTAAAATTCTTCACTGGCTTGTATGCTAGGTAGACAGGCAGTGAGATTACATGAAGCATAAAGCACAGATTTTTTTTGGTAAAGGAACAACATATCTTTGCTTGGCTTGTCTTTTACTATACTTTGAAGAGATAATCTGTGTTTTGCTGATAAGTCATTATTCAAAAGGAAAAACAGAAATTTTACATTTTTACTGTTACATCACAACATATTTCTGGTTCATGTTTATAGTAAATTTTGGGTAACATGCAATAATATTTGGTACACTTTTATGGTACCTTTTAAATCAAATTACTCAAGCCATCTGTGGGGAATTTAAGCTGTTCAAGCCAGAAGTTAGCATAAACTATAAAAGCACAAATGCAAGATGATTAGCAAGTCTAATCTACAGTTTCTTGGAAGTGCTAATGGTCAGTGTTAGACATGTAACAAAGACAGCCTGCTTTTCTGTTGAGCTTAAGAAACAGTTTTGCTATTCATAGTGATTTCTGGTGCATTTACCAGTGTAAGAGAACCAAATGCTCTTATAGATCATTCCGGCTACACATATCATATATCAAACTTTTTTTTTTTAAAATCAGGGTGATATTGGCTTACCAGGAATCCCTGGACATCCAGGACTGACTGGCCCAAAAGGATCTAAAGGTAATGAGTTTATATAGATATGTTTTTGAAAAAAGCAGTATTGTTACGATGTATATGCTCCAATAGATGGCGAGTACTCGCTAGAAAAAGGAAAACAGGACAGAAGTGAAAAATAATTAAAACATGAATGTCATTAGAAACAAGTCTGACTTACCTGAAGGCAAAATTTGCATTTCAGTGTATTTGTTAACACTTTGTTCCTTATAAAATAGGTCTTACTAATTAGAATATAAATTTACGTCAAATTTCACGGAGTTTAAAAATTCCATCAAACACATGTAAAAATCCACTCTCACAGATCTGTAAATTGTCAAATCAAGTAAGAGAAAATGCAATCATTTATGGTATTTTGGTATGATACAGATATGAAGAGTTTTTAAAACATTCCAACATGATTTATAATTTTTTATATCACTTATTTCCCAGTGTTTTCCAAGCTATGATTTTTGAATTCTTGGAACTTCTGAAAGTGTAATGTAACAGATCAAGCAGAGTTCATACCCATACATGCAAAATTATTCATTTGAAAAGATGAAGTTTTGCATATTGTTTTTCTTATAGGTACAGATTACTCAAAAATTTATCTGTAATATTTAGATTTTAAAAAGCGTTTCAAAGAAATACAGAATGGTGTCATCCGTAATATTCCAAAATTTCCTTGGAGCAGGATTTCATTATAATAAATAATGAAATTAAATCATTGTCTGGTAAGAAGCATTAGAGGGACAGGAGAAATTCTTTTCTCAGCTACATTTTCCATTTCTTCAAAAATTCAAGACCTTCTCAGCCAGGGAATGCATTCTCACAGAAAAAGAAAGAACAATACTCAATATAAAGAGAACTCATGAACTCATTAAATGGATTGAAAACAAACTTACTGGAAAAGTTATCTTTAAAACTGAAGCAGGAAATAGCCAGTAAAGGTGAGGATTGCTACAGCAGGGGATTTCTGGCAACACTTGAACTCAATATTTGCTCTTAACTCTTCACAGCAAAATCAGACAATGAAGTTGGAGACAGCATGAATAAGTAGGATAGGAGAGGTCAGACATTTGTACAGACAGTGTAAGGCAAAATTGCTTGGAATTATTGATTCTGTGATAAACAGGAATTCCAGCACAGACAGAAAGAAGAAGGTGTGCTGGCTTAAAGTCCTCAGCTAGTCCCTAAAACATCTTTACCAAGGTAATAGACTCATGCTCTATTGATTTTGCACATCCTTACAAACCTATGTAAGGAGTTCTCCATGTTTAATAAAGTGTTACAGGGAATTTATGCAATATCTTCCATTTTCAGCAGATGCTGTTGGTATTGTGAAAGTTCACATAATTTTTGGTTTTGTTTTTGTTTTTTTTCATTATGAGAAATTTACATGAATACTTCCAGGATTCCCACGAAACACAAATAGAGTTAGTATAAGACAGGCTGAGTTGACAGATAATTTGCATGTGCCAAAGCATTTTTCATTCTGTGTCCTCTCAGTCCCTTTTATAGCTGTTAATATCTATGAGTAAATTATCTGGTCTTACAAAACTGTCGAACTTCTGTTTTGTGGATGAAAAGGATACTTGTATGAAATTAAGGTCGTTGTACCTCAACAGGCAAGAGAGGTGACCCAACTCCTCTGCTTGGTATGCACGGTCGAAAAGGGCCTCCCGGAGATCCAGGATTACAAGGTACCTCTCTCTGATTGAAGAAAAAATTAGACTTAAGAACTCATTTTCTCTAAGTTTATTTAGTGGAGAGGGAGCTCTGCTTTCTATGCATATTGAGCAGTATTTTTTATAGTTATAAACCAAGGGATTGGAGAGGCATCACAACATGCAATATGGCTAGCATGAGAATAGGAGGTAGAGTCTACTATTGTCTAGTACAGCACCGATGAACATACCACTACTTACCAGAATAAAACCTGGCTTGGCTATATCTTGCTAGCCATTTCTGCTCTTTCAGATATCACCAGAGAGATCAGTATAATCCATTGCTAATAAATAGATGCATGGATCTGAAATACGTTAATAGAATTCTTTTTCTACTCAAAAAAAAAACATTACTGAACTTCTGTATTTTTAAACTTACCATGAGATGAAGAACAGGTGATTTAAACAAATAAATGCTAGATTTTATTTTTTTTTTTTACTTTAAGGACTCTCTGGATTCCCAGGAGAGAAGGGTTCACCAGGCATCCAAGGGCAACCTGGAAGACCAGGATCCAAGGGCGACCCTGGATACCCAGGAATACCTGGATTTCCAGGTAATGCCAAAGTTTAAAAAAAAAAAAAGTGCCACGTAACAGCTCAAAAGTGATAGGGAACTGGAAAATGCAGCTGAGGAGGCACCTCTGTGGAGGAGGCTAGATAAATCGGAGATCACATGAAGGCTTGTATTGAAAGCTATTTCAGCACCTACAGAGAGCAGCAATAGTCTGCTCACAGTGTCAGAGCAAGATCCGTCAATTCTCCATACATCCCCATGCACTTTCAGGTACCTCTGAACAAAGCAGTGTGCTGCGTCGCATGAAAAAACCAATCAACGTATTAATAGATTTGCATATTCACAGATTATTTTTTTTTTCCTCGACTCTTAGGAGCTACAGGTCCTCAGGGATTGCCAGGAGAACCTGGAGAAAAAGGGAAACATGGAATTTTGGGACCTCCAGGATTGCAAGGATTAGCTGGATCCCAAGGCAGAAAAGGTAATCAGTATATAGTGCAGTTGTACTGGTAATGTAACAGCACCAGACATAAATACCCTTTTAGTAGTGAAATGGAAAAGGCCTAACAGTAAGCATGATTTTGATGCTGTATTCTCTTAAACTACTAGAAGAATTAAGCCAGTTCCCATCACCTTTGAAAAGTAACACAAATGCTATCTCAGAAAATTGGGCTACAATCTCAAATGAGTAAGGAAGAAGGTAGAAACAGATTCTGGCTCTGCTGATGTAACCCATAGCAGAAGTTAAGGAAAGAAAAAGGAGTTTGCAGGAATTCAGATGTTTCGCTTCCACTTCAATTATGCTGTGTTCTACATTTTCACCAGGGAGTGCCACTGTTACTCTACAAAACCAGCAGACTGCTATGGACAGTTCTGTCTTACAAATTTGTTTTAACAAATTGTGATAAGATAACTTGGGTTGTTTTTTGTTGGTGGTTTTGTTGTTGGTTTGTTTTCTTCAAAACCTGATTTTTGGTGGATTTAACATAGAACTGTTTCCCCCAAGTCCTAATTTACGCTTCTCACAGTGATTGTTATGTTTAGATTGAACAGCAGCTCATCTATACAGTTATTTTTGTTGGAGAACATTATTAACATTTACTATACTCAGAATGATCTATTGAAATTATAAGTTACATTAATATTTTATAAAGAAAAGTAATCAACTATGTACTTTGTATCCTTTTTCTGTTATAGTGTGCTTCATAACCAGTTCCTAGACAGGAAGAATAATATTAGTGACCCATATACAGAAATCACAGTAAAGTAACACTTGGGGCTATGATAAATTATTAGAGGGGACAATAGATTAACTTTTTCAAATTCAACCTAAGGAAAAATTGAGCTTTCTTATAAACTACTGAAAATTTAAATGAAAAATGGAAACCATTTATGATTGCTTGCAGTAAAGTAAGTGGGTGCTGATTTAAACTGTCATGACAGATTCCTTGCTGGTGCAAACAATATTTGCTGTAACAAAAGCAGAGATCTGCAGTGACAGGGATGTCTAAATTGAGAGGGGTCAAAAACCCCAAAGTATTCTTCTTCTGAACACTTCTTAGTAGCAGATAGACTCTTTCCTTCTTGTCATAATTGGTAAGACTCTTCTCTTCTATATTGTACAGAGGTTATCCCAAGTCCTGCACAGGAAACGTAACAAATTAACACACATGCTGCAGAGGAAAAAGTTCAGTTCCAAATAGAAATTCATTAGAGACCAAATTGCCTGCTAAGCTTTAGGATTCTATATGTTGCCAGCATAGTTGAAAAGAAGGTTAACACCTTTGAAATTATACCCAGTAATGAAAACTGAATGGAATTTGTATTCCCATTCAATGGGAGAATATAGATCTTAATGCTATTTTCAATAAATACTGTTGGTAGCATTGGAAGTGAAATGGTTAATTGGCTGTTCATAGCTAAGTACACGGCCTTGTTAGTCTAATTGTTTCTCATTTACATTAAATGTCTCGTGCCTGAAGAACTTTTAGATTAAAAAAAATAGTAAAACAGCATCTACCAAAGTATAATCACATTTTCTTTATTACAGATAGTTTTACTTGTTAAGGGCTCAGTCTGGCAAGCCTTACTTGTGTGAGTAATCCTTGATGAAGCAAGTAGTATTAAGAACATCAGCAGAATTACTTGTGTGAGTAGAAGCTGAATTGGGCTGTAAAATACAGAAACAGTGGTTCATACATAGGTCAGCCAATTCAGCTGTACCTAGAAATATGGGACCATAGCAATCCAAAAATCTAGAATTACAAGTGCTGATATTATAATGGATTGTTGGCAAATCTGTTAGAAATTCCCTGGAAAGCAAGTAAACCAAGCCATCAATCTTGACTGAATGAGCTAAAGATCAAATACGTTTTGAATGGTGACCTGGGTGCCAAAAACCGTTAGGAGTTCATAATCATTTTAAAACACCACTGTTAAATTCCCCAAATTGGCATGCAACTCTTACATAAATTTTAAAAAGGCAACATCCCCAAAGCACAAGCAGACTACAGAAAGCAGGACTGAAACATAGATGTCATGAAAAGTTAAAAGAGCAGTTAATTAAAGGCACAAAAGATATTATAGGTTGGATTACTTGTGTCCCATATTAAAAGGGGATCCCATAGAGATTATATTAGTAATGTCTTGCAGGTTTTCAATCTTCTGGATTTAAAATTTTTCTAGACCAGTGTTTGCTTCCCGCTGGATTATTCTTATTTTTTTAATTTCTTTTCATTCCTTTGTCAAATTTCTGCTAAAATAATTAAACAGTTTCTGAGAACAAAGCTATGGGAGTATTATTTTTCACGTATCTGTTAGGAAGAATAAAGAGGCACTAGAGTTCTCTTTGTCAGATGACCCATCTTTGAACTAGGGACCTTCAAATTTGGCAGGTAAAACATTTGATGAAGGACATTTGTGTTGCTGTTCCTACAGCAATTTGTCCCTGCCAAATTTGACCAGCTTATAAACTTTAAAAAAAAAATATATCCATTCATATGCGCTTAAGTAGAGCCATAAATTCTCCCATGATTCATGCTCTGGATATACAGTAGATTTGTCTGCTGCAGGACATGCTGGGATCAAGGCACAGGAACTGAAACAGAGAACCCACATCTTCTATGCCAGGAAGTAGCTAGACAGGGAAAAGGAGACAGACAGAAAGATAATTCAGACTTGTGGAAAAAAACCCACTGCAACTGGACTGGGAATCCTGCATGGCAGGGAGATGAACTGGTGGGGAAGGAAATGAGGCAGACATAAGCAACAAAGGTGGAAGAGAGAAGGAATAGGCACTGATGGTATTGTTCAACTTCTTGATAAGCGTTCGCTTTAATCTGTCCCTTTCTGGAGCAAGAAGCATCCCAAGTCTATTGCTCTATCTGAAACCTCTTTGAAACCTGTTACCGAATGACCCATTGGTTTTGCCAGATCTGTTCCTATCACCAGGTGATAGGCTGCTGTCTGCACTTAATAAGCGTACATCTTCACATTTGATACTTCATCTGCACAACTTAGGAAACTATAAAGTGCTAATGACATGGAGATAGTTTTACCCTCCACTGCAAACAACAAACACAATCTCAGATTAGTTCCACTTTTAAAAATGCATTAAAAATGCTATCTATGTGTTTTACTTACTGTGTTTTAGCAATTTTAAAAAAAAGCACAGATTATAAAGTAAAAGTTACATCTGACTACCGTGAACACTCAGCCTCTGATCTGGTCATCTAGTGCACATCACTAGTGACAAAGCTACTGTATACTATCACATGTCAGCATTGGTCTCAATTACAGATTCGTTGTCTTCAAAGACTTTATGCTGTTCAGTTTAAAGAATTTTTATAACAGTGATGCAAAAAAGCATAGTTTTCAGTGTGAAATCTGCAGGACCAGGGAAAAGAAGCCAGGTGAAAATGTAGCTTCTTTATAAGTGCAGCTAGATTAAATTGCACTTACATTCAGAACAGCAGCTGTAAAGAATTTCCAGCTTTATAGTTATTTTAGGTGGTGTCTACATCCCAGTCAGCTGGTCATGTAGTGATAACATAGCTAAGTTTGGACTAGTTAATCACATGTAGCAGTAGTAGTCTAGCGAGACACGAGGTTCACTGTAGAGTAAACTAGCCCACACTGAGCTTCCTGCTGCTCGCTGCAGTACAGAAATACCTAAAGGATTAAAAGGTATGTTTTCTGATTGCTTTGATGTGAAACTGTATTATGATTGCTATTTTCAGATTTTTCATATTTTCCTTTCCCAAAAGACTGCACTCTGATGCAAACTGATCTCGTCTTCAGTTGCCAATAAGAATGAAATTCAGCAAATACCCTGTCTTGATCCAGAATGCGTTGTCAGAAAAAATATGGCATAATTTTTAATTATGACTATAAAGAATTATTGTGTCACCCAGTCATGCCTGTAATACCTCTCAGGTCTTCCTGGACTGCCCGGACTGCATGGCTTGGATGGACTAAAAGGTCAAAAAGGTTCTGCAGGAGTTCCAGGTAAAGAAGGGAAATAGCTACATGGAACAGAACATCTTCTATTAAATGACTGAATGTGCAAGGAATGATGCGCATTATTTTGATATTTGCCTTGCCCAGAAGACATCATTAAGGCTTAGACTAAACTTTCAAACAGAATCTAAAGTATGCATAACGACACACCTGCAGTTATTTGTGGGGAAAACTTAAAAACTTCCATTACTCACATACTTTTGTTGGAACCTTTCAAGACTGTTTATAAAATGAAAATGTTCAGTGCAGATGATTCAAAGTAGAGCCAAATCTCCAGGTTTTTTATATGCAAAAAATAAATTAACAAATTAAAAGGAGACTTATGAAATCCCAGCCCCGTTAAAGTCCATGGGAGTTGCACCACAAACTTAAGGGAAACCTGGATTTCACTCACATTGATCTATTTGCAACTTTCAAAAGGGGCTTTGAAGCAGTATTAAAAACAGTGCTCACCATCTACCTAGAGATTACAAATTTATGCTGATAAAAAATTAAATTTAGGATCATGCAATCAGTTTACATTACAAGTTACAGAAAATAATGACACCATATAAAATAACCCCTGAAGAAGAGCATTAAAGCAAAGAGATTACTTTCTTTGAAAGATATGAATTAGGGCAGATTCAACAATACTCTATCCAGCTTCCAAGAGAGATCCAGAAAAATAGCACTAGGCAACCCTTGCAAGGAGGAACATCTGCAGCTGGTATTTCTATTCTGCACATCTGTATTTGCACTCACTGTAAGCTTTATGTACATAATTGTTTTCCTATAAAGGTCAAAGTGAAACAGGGCCCCCAGGATACCCAGGAGAACTTGGACCAAAAGGAGACAGAGGTGAACCTGGATGGCCTGGTATTTCTATTCCAGGCCCCCCTGGAGAAAGGGGATTCCCAGGATTCCCAGGTAAGAGAGGGTTTTCTCCTTAGTGGTGCCCTGCAGAGTTGAAATGAAGCTCATACAGGCTCTTCCTCTAGTTAGTATGAACATTAATACATACCCAGAAGATTCCTTTCCTAAAAACATTTCTATTGCAATAACATGCTGAGATTTCCTGAGTAGATACAGAGACACCAGTATTTCTTGTTTATTATGTTACAGCAGAGGAAAGAATGAGAATAGAAAATGATGGACTTGGACAGACTCCGGGAACTGCTAGGTGGAGTTGCCTCTTGGGAAAGAAATTCCTAAAGAAAGAGAGTGCAGGAGATCTGGTAGTCACAGAAATACAGTAAATCTATCAACCATTCTGATGTAAATGCAAGATGGAACTGTATCACAAGATTGCTATGATTATTTAAGAGCTTTGGTGATATAGGAATTGCGCAGAAATAGGAAAAAGCAAGTGCTTGAGGAAGGGCCACAAAGAAAGTTAAGAGATTGGAGCATCTGTTATATGAGGAGGGGCTGAGGGAGTGGGAATTGCTTAGCCTCCAGAAGAGAAGGCTCAGGGGAGATTTTATATAAGTACCTGATGGGAAGGACATGGAGACAGATACTTCTTATTGGTATTCAGTGACAGGACGAGAGGCAACGGGCATACACTGACATACAGGAAATTCTACTTGTAAGGAAAAGTTTTGTTTTTCCTGTGAGGGTAACTGAATACAGGAACAGGTAGCCCAGAGAAGTTATGAAGTGTCTGTCGTTGGAGAAACTCAAAACCCAGCTGGACAGAGTCACAGAATCATAGAATCCTTTAGGTTGGAAGGGACCTTAAAGATCATTCAAGCCTCAGCAATTCTGTGATTAGAAATGACATTAGCTTCACTCTACCAAACCTTGCCAGTGTCACATAACACACAAAAGAAAAATAGCAGAGGTGAATTCTGGTGAGGTGAATTATTCTAAGATGAAGACACAGTCATTTTTCTCAATTCAGTTATGAGTTCGTGAACTGGGGAGTCAACAGAATGATGCTGTTGAGGAAAAAAAGAAAAAAAAGTGTCATTCTAAGATGTATTAACGCTGCTTGACGTAGGATGGGCAAGGCCTCCCATGGTGTACTGTGTCCAGCTTTGACAAATTAGGGAGAATTCACTACAGAGTAAATGGAAGGATGGGGTCTAAAAGAAGACTGAAGAAACTAGATTTGGGTTTTTGTAGAAAAGAGAAGGCAACAGAGTGGAAAACATGCTAACAAGCTGCGACTATTCAGAAGTGTTGTGCAGAGGATGATAACCTGTTACTCTTCTTGCCTGGTGCATGTAAGAGCACTAACGTCTTATTTTACAAAAACACAGATTGAAAATTAGGGAAAAAAAAAATTAAGGCTAGTAAATTCATCTTGTTCACTGATGTTTTTAGGAAACGGCTGAACTCACTTTTGCTAGGAACAGTCTGTGAATGCTTACCCTGTCCCAGGCAGAATGATTTCATAGTCCCCACTCATTTTACATTTTTACCATTTCTCCCTTCGTTAGAATACAGGAGAAGGCAGCTATTGGTGGCACTGTGCCAATGTGTGATGATGCATTCTTTAGTTTAAATAGATTTTATGGAAATATTTAAAAATTTTAAAAGATAACAAATATTTTCACTTCTGCAAGATGTCTTCATTAGCTTAATCACTGGTACATTCAGTATACAAGTGAGAGCATACATTACCTCCATGACTTCACATGTCAGCATTCTTTTAGTTAGTAACTTATTTCTGTAATCTGAAAAAAAAACCCTCANCCCCAATTTTTTTTTTTTTTTTTTTTTTTTTTTTGTAAAATGTGATCCCTTAGGCAGAAGAGGACCTGTTGGACCCACTGGACCTATGGGAAGATCTCCTTATAGTGCTTCTCCGGGTCCTCCAGGTGATCAAGGACCACCTGGTTTAGATGGCATCAGAGGTATTAAAATCAAAAATACCAAATTTGATCATGTAAAAAGCCCCTGAGGCTACCAAGAGTCCCTGGGTTGCTGTCTGTGGAACAACATATAAAAGTGCATAGGGAACAAAGAAACCAATCAATACCTCAGTAAATACACAAAGAAGTGAACACTGGATAGCTCACCAGAGCAAGGATAAAATATAGATCTCTAGATTGAGTTTTCTGGCCTTTATGGCAATTCTCTACAAGTCCTGCTGCTACAACATATCTCAATTTCCACAGAAGCAAACAGAAATAAGATTACTGGCCTCGTTCATAGCAAGAAGGATAAAATACATTTTCCAGAGGCCTGCCATTGTTGGTAAACCCACAAAAAGCTTGCCAATCTAAATCCAGCCCTGGGAAAGCTAAAGCTGGCAAGTCTTTTGTAAGCATTTATGTAGACCTCCCTTCTGTTACAATCAGGGGTTGCCAAGGGATCCAGTCAATTCTTGTAGATTCTGGTCCTCAAACAGAGCTCTTTCAAGTTGTTCTGACCCTTTACATTAAGTATTATCTGAACCTTTTCTTACCCAGTAGGAAGACTTACTTCCTATGGGGAAATAGGGGATGGAGATTGGAAGGGTAAGCAACACTGTTATAAATACAGAGAAAGAGTGTCTCAATGCATGTAACATTAACTTGCCACCTTTTGCTTGTACAAATCTACATAGTTTTGGGAGCTATTCCTATTATTGTCTTCCTTACAATGCCTTGGACAAAGGCTAACACTAATGTTTCCAAAGACATGCAAAGGCTGTCCTGCTCCCAGGGAAAAAAACCTAAAAGCAAAAAAACCCCAACAATGGAACATGGCTATTTTTAGATGTGTATGCTTCGTGCATATATTAAGAATAAAGTTCTTTTACCATAGGTCAGCCTGGGGATCCCGGTCCTCCCGGAGAGACTGTCTTTGTGCGAGGAGATCCAGGCGATATCGGTATTCGAGGGGCACCAGGTAATCCTGGGCAGCGAGGGCAACAAGGAGCCAGAGGTATTCCAGGGAACCAAGGAAGAAGAGGCCCAAAGGGTATGATCTGAGATAATTTTAACTAGCACATGCACTTATGCCCAGCCTTATGCAACTGAGCCTTGTGCACAGGGGATTGCCATTGGAGACTGAGCCAGACAGAAGGGGTAGGCTGGACATTTCATAGCTTTGCCCTGTTAGTTACAGATAAGATAGGGTTGGGGTAGAAGGTCAGAGTAGAGCCAGATTCACATGTACTGCTTCCAACAACTTGTTGGAAGACTCCCCTACCAACCTGAGAATGAGGCAGTAAAACTTTTGAGTCTGCCAGGTAAAGCAAACCTTGACCTCTCTGAAGAGGTCTTGAGAAACTATGGAAGATGCAGATGTGATTGAACTAATACAGTCTCACATCTACCCCATATCAATAGTTTTGGGCTTTCAACAGATTCTTTAGTTTGAAAACAGGGATGTAGATACTCTGCTTCTTGCACACACTGTAGAGAAGTCCTATCTACACCAATCCTGTCCAATCTCTACAAAAAGAAAAGTAATAAATTTTAATTCATTTCAAGACCAGGGAGAGAAGAGGAAAGTGTGCATTCTTTCTGGGAGGCAACAGAGTTGAGCTGTCCCAAGCATTTTTTGTCACTCAAGCAGCCAAGACTTCATCTTATGTGTGTGTTGACCTTCTCAGAGTACAGCCACATATAATTGCACAACTGTTTTCCTTCCAGGTCCTATGGGAGTGCATGGCCCACAGGGTCCACCTGGTGCTATAGGACAACCAGGAGACCAAGGTTTTCAAGGAAAACCTGGTCCCAAAGGTCCCCCAGGTACTTATGAACCTGTTGCTCATTGTCACTCAATTGTAACCGTGATCTTTCTATTCATATATAATCTTACTAATGTTTACTTGCATACAGACAGTTAAAACAATCTCAGGAAAAAAAGCCAACTTAATTTATTTCTCATTTGAGTTGTGTAAAAATTTCTGAACTATGTATTTGTTTCTATGTCCCCTCATGTAAGTGATTTCAGTTCTCATTCCATTCTTTAATTTACATGCCTGAAACTCGTTTCCACCTGCACCACAATGGCCGCAATCTACTTTCCATTTTTCAAATCCTTCAGGTTTCATAGGTAAGCTCATGACTAATGATTATTGTTCTTTTCATGTGGTGTTCCTTCTGTGTAGATACTTTCTGCTTTTATTAGAAGGTATTCTTGGTTTGGCTGCTAGGAATAGTAGATATTGCTACAACTACATCGTACGAATAGATTTTTCACATAAATATCTAGCACTTCCAAGCAGACCAATACCACGATAATGCTACATTGAGAAGTTTTATGCTATGATGTCAATTAGACTTGTAGAATACTTTTGTTTCAAATTACCACTTTGGTTTTTGGTTGTCACACTAGGTGCTTTCTAACCAAAAACTTGGTGAAAGCTTGAATCCTAGCCCTGGATTACTACAAACACTGAACTCTTAATCTGACTAAATTGATCCGATTCTGATTTTGCTCCAAAATGCAAATAGCCAATACCTCCCAGTAACTTTCAATACATAAAATTTGGGCATTCTTTATTGTTTGTTATTATAATTATTTTAAACGGATATTGTGGGTTAGCTTCTTTATCCTGCTTATTGATGGGTTTGCATCCACAGAATAGGCAAAATACCATAAATCTTCGTATGTGCCAAGGTGTTCGCACTGAAGTTGGGTAGACTTTAGGTTTTAATTCAAATTAGTTTGAGGCACATTAAGGCAGAAACTGTACACCAAATATTTGAAACATATCAGCTAGCATGCACTTGCTAACACATGCTCGCCATGCTGTTAAATGCTGTGCTAATAGACTAAGAGTAAAATTAAAAGCAGTGAGACTCAATAACTCAAGATTTTAAACTTAAAGTATACACTTGAATACCAAAACCAGCTAACGGTCATGTTGATTTTTCACATGGGAGCTATTAACCAATCTTCTATCTAATTTACTTTCCTATTACACATTCCAGGTGACCCCGGTGAACAAGGAAAAATAGATGATTCATGCCCTGCAATCCCAGGGCCTCCTGGGGAAGCAGGGCAAAGAGGACATGATGGCTCTGTAGGATTACCAGGGCCTATAGGCCACCCTGGACCCCAAGGTAAGCTTGTGTTTTCAAAGCTTAGATGTCTACTTCAGTCATTTATACAACAAATTGAAAAGGGTCAAAATGTCAGTGTTACTTCTCTAGGTTTTACCCTGTCTCTTCCCCTTAAATACTTATTAACAGTCTCCAGAAACATGTAAAGAGCTGGTTAATGCTGAGGGTGATGGATCAATATAGCTGACTCAGGCTACTGAGCTTATCTGCACTGCATTCCCTTTTCCCAGGCCAGGGAGGGCAGAAGTGTCATGCACTGCTGAGAAAAGAATTCTTCAATGGTATTTTTTTTTCCTTTTTACCAACAAATGAAAAAGCAACGCCTCAAACCACTCCTATGGTTTAGACAGCTTATATTTGGAGGATTTTAAAAATATACATGCTTTAAAATTTAGCAATAATGAATCACATAGCTCTGCTACCCAGAGTCCTAAAAGGACACTGAAGTCAGAGAGGTGGCTACGATAACACTTTTTATCTATTAGAACATGAAGTTACCACAAAAGAAAACTGGCCAAAGAGATCTGAAAAAGAAATTATGAAAGACCGAAACATTCTTCTGATAGATAAAAAGAAAACGGGGGTGATGCTGGTACTGATGATTCCAACAGAGTGGCCATCTTCACAGAAATATAGTATAGCATGTCTGTGTAGTGTCTCCAATTTAGTTTGTGTCTAAATGTGGTGTCTTCAAGTTCAGATAGTGGAATCCCTCATGTAGTTTTAGATATTTCCTACCTGGAAAACCGAAGTTTGTTGTGGTGGCTGCACTGGACATCCAATGTCTCCAGAGAGAAAAATCTGTGATTTTCTCCCAGGAGATACACTGCAGTAGTCAGTCCCCTCATGAAAGTGAACACAAGGCAATTTTTAGTGTACTATGTAGTTTTACATATCTTAATTGATTTGCCAACTAAAAGGTGTTTCTGGGGTTGAATTGCTGTGTTTCTGTTATATACAGCATTAAAACAGGTTCTGTAAAAACAGATGATACAATGATACATACTCACACTGGTTTTATGAAAGAAACACTTAGTAATGCTTTTCCTTTCATTAAGGTAGCACAATTCCAATTTTCTCCTGGCTTGGAAAGGAAACTGGAGGTTTTACTGGCAAAAGCAATGCATATTAGTCAAACTTCAGTGTACTTGAGCTTTGGCAAAATAACCATGCAACCAACATTGAAAAGCTGTTAAATTGTTTTGACTGGTTTAGATTTTCTTAATGAATTGAGTAAAAAGTAGCATGACAAAATCTTGAATGTTGTGAGACAACCTTGAATTACTCAGTCTGCAGGTTAAGTAGCAAAATTTGCAAGGAATGAAACACACAATTAATGAGAAACAACTGTGGTGCTAGAGAAACACTCCTCTGAAAACTGGTTTTTATCAAAAGAGGAAAAACACTGCTGAGTGCAATAATATATGACAAGTGTAACTTTGTTCAATTCAGATTATGTTTGAAGTAGCCAGCAAACAGGACCATCACTATCTGTGCCCGGTATACGAGACATCTTTTACTGTCATGGCCACACCTTATTATCTGCTAGTGTATAAAAATGCATGTACATATGAGAAATAAAAAGGTCAGGCCATCAGGAGCCTAAAATGTCTTTACCCTTCCCCGCTGAACGTAGTCCAATTCTGTGGTCCCTCCCTGTTTTGCAAGTACTCTGACACATTCATTACTTCATGGGAAGTTCAATACATTTTTAAAGACTTTGCTGAATTGGGTCCTAAAAGATGAAGGCCGTCCATAGGACGAGTTATAACTCATTACACGGTACAGATACTGATGGCAATTCTGCAAGAGGCTTGTCATGATAATGTTTGATTTCAGCTGTAAATCACACGAGTTCTGTAGAGAGGACATAAAACCTTATCAGCAGTTGCTGTTACTAAAGTCATGCCTTTGAGCTACTACTATGGTCACAAGGAGAATAAGTTGTAAAGAGAATTGCCAGCAGAACGTAGTTCTGCACCTCTCTGTCCTGAAGCATCATTTCTTGGTAGTGTCAGTTCTGCTGACTGGCCCTTTGCATGCTGTGTATGTTTGGACAATGTATAACCTTTAAATGCAGCCATAGAAAGGGAAGATGCATGCTTTGTATTTATCTAGGAAGAAAAGGTGAAGAAGGGTCATGTGGCCTGCCAGGTCAAGATGGCTTACCTGGGGCACCTGGACCACCAGGTGACCAAGGGAATGTAGGAGAGCAAGGATATGCTGGGCCACAAGGTAAGATTGGAACATGACTTTTTGGGGGGAGATGTGTGAGATGATGTATAGACTAAGTTTTCTCTCTTCTCCCCCACTTCACACATGGATACATCCATCTCTGGCCTGAGATACTGTGACACTTCTTTCCCCCTCTCAGTTCAAGCACTGATAGTGACATTTGTGAACGATTTCATAACACATAAAAAGACCTATCGGAAGAAAAATTTATCTCAGCATCCATTATTAACCAAAAGGGCAATTAACCACTCATGCTTAAACACCATATATCAGTAGGTATGCATTTCTGAGTCAGGGCTAATGGTGCAATTGTCTGAGTAATTAAAATTGTATTTTAACTGTGACTGCTGTTTAATAAATTAATGGTTTAATACATATGTGGGGAAAGGGCATCGACTGTTACTGCAGGGATTCAAATTCAGTCCAGACAAGTCATGCTAGTAAGTCTGGGAAATTATTGCCCACCTCAGTTCATTTCTCAATCCCTACAGCACAGGACAGAGGCACAATAGAAAAGCCAACTGTCCAGCAGCAATCTAGTTCATTTCTCTCCCATCAGAAAAATAACATTAGTCTACTGGCGACTTTATTGCCCGTGACAACCTGTGAAGTTGTATTATATTCAGTCAGGAACCCCTTACTGAACACTTAAATATAGTAAAAGATAAAAATTCACACTAGCTGTGTGTTCATACTGGTCAATTTTTTTTACCTGTTCTATGCATAAGGTCCACCTGGCCAGCCTGGTATCCCAGGACCACCAGGCCCCCATACTCGATCTGCGAGTGGATTCTTGCTTGTGCTTCACAGTCAGTCAGACAGAGAACCACTCTGTCCACAGGGGATGCCAAAATTATGGACTGGCTATAGTCTGCTGTACCTAGAAGGACAAGAGAAAGCTCATAATCAAGATCTTGGTATGTATTGTAGCACATAATTGCTCTCTAGTTAAGGTCTAATATGGTGTGATCTATACAATGAAAGACAAGTCAAATGGAGCACACTATAGAATCATCAGTAACTTATTTTCCACAGATTCAAAACTAATTTACACTGATCATAATGAGCTTGGTTATGCTGCCCTATTATATGACCCATTTAAAATGGGTTTCTGCTGCTATGCAGTTGAGTGAAAAAAGTGTTTCTACCTCTAAGTAATTTTGAATAGAAGTTGGAGAGGTGAGTGCTTTATTTCACTCACCCTGGCTAGTCATTTTGGATCGTCTTTGAACTCACTGGAGAGATTTTCCTAGATCAGGAATCTCATTTTGCCACTCTGAAAAAACTCCCTGAAAGATCTGCTCCTTTTTACTGTGAGGGCAGCTTGGGAAAAGGAGCTGGTTAAGCTAGATGGTTACTGTTGGATAGTATAAACAAGCTTTACAAATAAAATTATGCATCATGTGTACAGCAGAATTGTGTGCTTTTAAAAGTCAGAAGCTAATGTTTTTTTGAAGAGTCAGAGCCAAATTTCTCCCAAAGACAGCTCCTTTTGGTGTCTTGGATCATTTCTTCTAAGTGTTTTACAATTCTGACTGAAATTAGCTGTTTAAATAAGCTGCCTGAGAAACTGATTGGCTGCAATTTGCATAGAAGTTTCGTAAATTCTTGTTGTCTTATTGTACAAGCAGCAGAGAAGTGTCCTAGGAGGAAAGATCAAGGACCTAATAAGCTTGACAAAAAAGAAGCGTTTAAAAGAGTAATAAAAAGAGATGTTTTTAGGACAGTGTTGTTTTGAAACATTTTCACAATTTGGCATTCCCCAGGAGAGCCAGTTGGTAACAGAATGCCTTGTAACAGCAGTGAAAATAAGATTCAAAGAAAATAAAGTCCTTGTTTTCTGTGACCAGTGTGTTCTTTTTGCAGGCATTTTCCTTATTCAGGCTACTCCAGATCCTTTATTATTACTGGAATGGAATATTATCAATGATAAACAAAACTGGCTTCTGTATAGAAGTGTCACAGGTTTTTAAAGAAGGCTTTAGCATTTTGGGGAAATAATACATCATGCACAAAGTTCAAGGCACAATGTATATGCAGTGATTATTATTGTTAACTAAATAGGTCATCATGAAACTGTTTTAAATTCAGTTCTGGGAGAAGAATTTCACCTCCGAAGTACGCTGAAGTATGCACTAGTCCCTTCTTAACTCCCACTGATGCCTGCCTGATGAGAATTTTGCAGGATTGGCTCTGCAAAATCCCTCAATCCTTTTATTTCACTTTGAGAATCTGTGAAACCTTTCTGGATGGCAATAGAACAGCTGCTGAGATTTCAGCTTAATGTACTGGTAGCGACGGCTTGTCATACTTTACAAAAATTCTCGATTTATCAGCATTGGCATTTGGTCTCTCACTGCTCCTAATGAGTTTGTAAATAGCTAATCTCCTTTTAAACCAGCCACCACCTCTTGCCTAATTTATTTTTCAGCGTTGGCACAGCTAAGAAGTTTGTTATCATAACTGTTTCCTATGGTGACAAACTACATCATGTTCAAATATTGGATTGTGACAAAAATATTATTGGCCAAAGGAAGACACTTATTGTTAAAAAAAAAGTTTCTATTTTCAGTATACCTAGCTATTTTGGTAAAGAGCATGGGAGGTTTAAGATCTGTGAATTACATAACTCCCATTAAGATACATAGTTTTGCAACAGTGTTGGCCAGAATACTATTTTCAGCTTACCTAGAAAGAAGTGGAGTAATTTTCATCATTTGTTGCTATTTTCAGGTCTGGCAGGATCTTGTCTTCCTGTGTTTAATACCATGCCCTTTGCTTACTGTAATATCAACCAAGTTTGTTACTATGCCAGTCGAAATGATAAGTCCTACTGGTTGTCAAGTGCTGCTCCTTTACCAATGACGCCACTCTCTGAAGAAGAAATACAACCCTATATAAGCAGGTGTGCTGTATGTGAGGCCCCAGCCCAAGCGGTAGCAGTTCACAGCCAGGATCAGTCAATTCCTCCCTGCCCAGTGAACTGGAGAAGTCTTTGGATAGGATATTCTTTTTTGATGGTAAGAGTCTGGGCACATGATCATATCTATAAGTTTCTTTCATGCAACTTCTGTGTTCTAAAGGTTCAATGATTTTTGGCTCTGAAAAGTAAACTATGCAGTGTCTAGCAAACATTAAAAAGGAATAGTCACAAAAAGAAACAAGACGAGGTTTAGTTCCAAACTGCAGAACCTGCCTGTAGCTATATATGCTAAAGTCATAGCCTTAAGCTACACAATTCTTAAAATTACAAAGATTTTGCTTGCTTGTCTTTAATAAACAATGGGATTTTCATGTACAAAGACACACTTTTCAGAATTAGAGATCCAGGTCTTTTTAATGCTGTCCTCTAGTTACATTTGCACTAGCTTAGATAACCACATCATTTTGACTCCACCTAGATTACTCTTTTTTTCAGTTTGATAAATACCAGAAAAATAATTGAGCTGCCTCTAGACTTCTGAGATTAACTCGTTACAGAGCAAATTAAGATTTTCTCCAGCAAAGGAAGCTTACCCCAACTTAAGAGCACCAAAAATAGTGCAGTTAAAAGTAAATAAAGTCAGAAAAAGACAGATTAACATAATTTACCTATTTTTCATGCACAGTTACCAAGTTCTTTCATTGTTCTTTCCAGCACACTGGATCTGGTGATCAGGGTGGTGGACAGTCTCTTATGTCACCTGGAAGTTGCCTAGAAGACTTCAGATCAGCACCATTCATTGAATGCCAGGGTCAGCGGGGAACATGTCAGTTTTTTGCTAATGAATACAGTTTCTGGCTAACAACAGTGATGCCTGAATTGCAGTTTGCATCAGCCCCCCTGTCAGGAACTCTTAAAGAAGGACAAGAGCAGAGGAAAAAAATCAGTAGATGCCAGGTATGCCTGAGGCATGGCTAACAAGCGAAACAGAAGTGAACAGCTAGAGTGAGACTTGCGTAAGGATGAACACCATGCCGAAGGTTTAAACAGTGTTCAATATTTCAATGTGTTTGAAAGTGTGCAGCATGGTTTTTGTTTAGATGGATATATATAAAAGACTGAAAGATGAAGGATCTGTTGAGCATCATCCACCCACATACACACATCTACCAGTAGTAAATTACTTCATTCAAAAAAATGAAACTGTCACATTGCAGTCCACTGCAGTAATATCCAGGTAACAAGGTGAGCTTGGAGGGTTGAATCAAGTTGGGAACACCAAGGAAACTGTATATGATGTGCAAGAAAATGGATTTCCTGTTAGAAATGACATTTGTAACAGGAAGAGTATGTGCATTTATATGGCATATTATAAATATTTATCCTTATAGATACAGATGTGAAAACCCACAAATGTCTTAAAGCCCTATAGCTGAATTTCCCAAGCTAGAGAAACTTGCACATGCTGTTTCTGAGAGAAGGGGAAAATGTAACTGTTAAAAAACCTCATAATAAAAACAATGAAGATCAAAGTCTGTTACCATTGCAGTACTGAACCAAACTGCGACAGAACTGTTAATTGGGCTTTCATAAGTTACAAAAAGTTGCAAATCTGTTTAACAGCAGATTATGTAAGAAAATAAAATTAGCTGAGATAACAAATCCTTAAAAAGTTATATTTATAGTCACAACTGATTTCTAAGAGCAGTTAAGTTAAATTATTAAGCTCCAATCCAAGTAGCTGAAGAAACAAAGCAGTTTCTAATATTAATTGAAAAGAAATAGTAGCATGGTGATAAAATGGGTGAACTTATCTGAGTGATGAATTTAACAAGTGTTAGAACAATTGCCTAAACTTGAAGCTAATAAATTTTATTCATTTTTTGCTTCTTTTTTGTAAATAGACCGCCAAAAAAAAAATCACCTTCAAGATCCTTATGGAATCATAGCTCTAGAGATGCTTTTTATTTTTTAAAGCATCGATTTTTAAAATATTTATAGGCTAAAGCACTAATCACTTTTTCAAAAAGTTAAACGCATCTATACCTCTTTCATTCAGCACATATTTGAATTATGGTGAAACTACAGAAAACACAGATTGCAAATGGAGAATTCATCATGTGCAGAGGGCCACAAATGCTCCTTTACCACTTACATAAGCTACATTTTACTAGAATGGAATAAAATGTTTCTTCCAGCGCTTTTAATTTCAATTTGTGTTCACTAAGAGAGGCGTCCCCAGCAAAAAAATTTTCAAGGAAACTGAGAGTCCTAATTCAAAGAAGACTCCCTCTGAAGCCATCACGAGCATAACAGCCTGATCAGCCAATTTAAAAGTTGGATACACAAACTCAAAGAGCAGGAAAGACAGACATTCCAGTCTCAGCCAGAGGAAAATAAGATAGTCAGAGGGTAAGTCCATTCAAGCATAAATACATCAGTCTGTGCAACTTCCTTCTGACAAAGCCAGGCAAACCTTGATGATCTGCTGTTCCTACATGGTGGTCAACTAACTGTCCTGTTCTTTCACCCGGGAAAGGGTCAAGAGCCCTTGGGACACGTCCCTAGTCCCCACCTGTATCAGGGAGTACTTCCCTTTTAGTCCTAGTGGCCCACTGGGACAGGGCACACCTCTCACTTCACTCTTCAGCAATCCCAGCTACATGCTTCAGATCCAGCAGTCTTTTGAGAAGGCACTAACCTGAACTGTATAAAAGAAATTAATCCCCTCCCTCTTCAGACAGCATCCCACACACAGGCGGGACTGGCTTTCCAGTTTGAAGTAAAAACCAACATCGTGACTCTCCAAGGTGCTGAGTAGCTTCGGAGCGTACTCTCGTGAGAAGCAAGCGGCGTGTGAAGGGGAGGACCATGCCTTAGCCACCTATTCTTTGAGGTGTGCAAACTGTATTTCCAGAAAGGCCACAAGTAAAACCACAAGGGGCTAGTAGCCCATTCACAGTAACAGACAGATCCCCCACTTCCTCAGGTGATGTCCCCATTTCCTCAGCAGATAAAGGTAATTCCACATTAAGGTCTCATGAGCTTTTCCTGACAGTACTCACCAGCTCCTTGTTACTCACTTGCAGACGCTTTTCAGGTTAGAAACTCTCTACAGAAGGGCAGTCGCCTTGCTGGAAATATTTACAATGTGACTCTTGGTACTAACTGCACTCGGGTAAATAATAAAGACATCCTGACACACTATGTTATTGCAAGCTTTGTCATAATAAGACAAAGACAAATAACATAGAATAAAATGGGATTTTGGAATTGAATCTGTGTTCATCTAACTTGAACAAGTACACAGCAAAGTCATAAAACCATCTGAGAGAAGTAACAAAAAAAGACCTGATAATCTAAATAAGGTGTTTTGTGGCACTTTACCATCTTGCTTGTTTGATTTGAAAACATGTAAAGCAGTCATGTTTTCCTATTGTTTGGACAGAAACATTTTGCACATGTGCCAGTTACATTTTACTATGTTCTATAAGAACATACTATGTAGGAGATGTATTTATAAGCTGCCACTGATTGGTTAGAATATCTAATAGCTGTGTAAATTCTTGTTTCATACTTAGCTGACTCTGTAAGGGATTTGTCAGAAATATTGTATTAATTCAAAATGAAATTGCAGATATTTGCTTTATATTAAGCAATTTAAGACAGACCAAAGTATAAGGCAGCATATGCTTTAATGCTGCAATCTTGTGTCCAGTGACTATAAGCAGAAAATAATTGGTAAATTATTCATATGGGACCTAATTACGAAGTTATATTGAAAAGGAATAGTTGGATATTCATGACAGTAAAAACACTCCTAAAGGCAGCGGCCTTGTGCTAGTCCTTATAGTCCAAGTTCCCCTCACTATTGCTTTCAAGAGCTTTGGATCTTGTGTGAGCCCAGTAAAGAAGTGAATTTTACCCTAAACAGCACCCAGGATACTAATAGCAACAGAGAAAATTATGCTCCAGAGGCCATCGGAATTACAGCCTTTTGGGGTGAACCAGCCTGGAATTAAATTCGGAACCCATGATTTACAATGAGGAGCCTTGCTTGCCTATCACCCTTGCAAAGCATGGCATCTGCACGCCTAGGAAGCAGAGAAGATGCCTGGCTCTAACTCATGGCAGATCCTCAGGGCAGTTGTCAGATTCTTCTCTCTCCATCAGGATTTCTGGGCGATAAGAGTGGAAGAAAAATGCTGCATAGTCTGAGCCCTGATCTGCTGTTAAGAAATGTGGTCATTTTTGCTTCATTTGCTGTTTTTCGTAAGAAAAGGAAAGAGATGCACAGGCTGAATACTCAAAATGCCTTTTGAACTGGATTTCATCTTTTGGTGTATACAGAGCATGTCAAAAGGGAGAGACTAAAGCAAAACTATCTAGCAAGAACCAGAGAGCAAAAATGACTATCACTCATTTTCTCACAGTGGTGCTGTATTGTGAAAATGGTAGCTTTAAAGTGTACTTTAAATTAATTTGTGTACAGTAGAATATGTGAAGTCCACAATTCACACGCTAAAAACAGGTATCAGAATGAGGTAACAGAAAAGAAGCTTAAACTCCAAGCAGAGAAGGTGTTTAGCTGGGGCCTGCGAGCAGACCCACTCTTGCAACTTCCTGCAAGAGAAGCGCACCTGCCGTGGGCCAGACCTGCTGCTCCAAGTCCCCTGCTTGTCACCTGCCATCACACCAGCAACATCGCATGCCAGGGAGCTGTTGAACCCCTGGTGGTGAGGCGGCCTTGGCTGGCAGCAAGCACCTACCGGGCTGCTTCCCCCGCCCCAAGCAGGACAGCAGAAAAAACAGGAGGAAAAGGAGTACGAAAACTCATGGGTTGATACATAGACAGGGAAATCACTTACCAAGTACTGTTGCAGGCTAAACAGACTCAGCTTGGGGAATTTAGCTTAATTTATTGCCAATTAGCATAAATGTTTAATTACTTATTCAGGTTTTGGGAAACAAGTTGACAAACCTTAAAACACCTTTCCTTCCACTTTCCCAGGCTCAGCCTCACTCCAGACTCCTCTCGCCCCCTTGTTACTGCTGCAGGTTTCACTCGGTACCTTCAGTGAGACAAGAGGGGGCGCGAAGCTCCTGCAGGGGGGTCCAGGTACAAAGCGGTTTCTCTGTGCTGCACCTTCCTTCTGGCTCTTTCCCTGTGCTCTGACCTTGGTCCTCCCTGGGCTACAGTCCTTTTGAGGGTGTACCTGCTCTGGCATGGGTCCTCCAAGGGCTCCAGTCCCTTCAGGGGAGTGCCTGTTCTGCCACAGAGAACCTCTGCCTCCTCCTGACCTTGGATTTCTCAGGTCAGAAAACTGCTTAAAGACTCATTCCCAGAACTGATTATGTACAAGTTTAAGCAAAACTGTTTCAGGAATTCTTCCAGGGTAAACTCTTAACCAAACCACATCTTTCCTACATTGGTTGGTTCATAAGAACCAGCGAAACAAGCCAACAAAAAGTATCAAAACAGTCAAACCCCATAGAATTCTTGTTGTCCATACATTTTTTTTTGCTTGTGCTTAAGGCAAATAAAAAAAAAAAACAAACCAAAAACAAACCACGAGTGGTGCAAGTTAGCAGGTGTGCCTCTTATCCATCAACCCAAGGTTTTGTTTGCTTGTTTGAAAAAGATTCCCCTAAAGTTTTAAAGCACACTATTGAAGAAGTGAATTTGATCTGCATCATGCCTTCTGCTCCTGGTACACAGCTGCAGACTGCCAGTCTACAATGACTGTGCAAGCTCTCTAGCACAGCATGCAAGACCACAGCAACAACCCTCATCCGTTCTTGAACAAGAATTCTTTACCATGATCTAAATTCAGGAAATAAACCATACCTACCTGGGCAATTTACTTTCTGGTGTTCCACATGGACCACTGTGAATAAGGTCTCTTTACACCGACGTCCCAGACTGAAGCCTGGCCTTTACAGATCTTACAAGCAATCCTGAAATAACCTGTAATTTAATTCAGTATGGCATATGTAGAAAAAGGCTGCAAACATGAGAACTTCTGTTGTAATGCTTTACGTGCATTAGAACTGTCTGGGCAAGAAAAGAAAAAAAAATTCATAACCATGGGGAAAATTTGTAATGGGGGAGAGCTGTTTGCAAGAAAAAGGACTGCTCCAACGCCAGCTGCGAAGAGGAGCAGTCAGGCAAGGACAGAGCTGATCTGCCTTCATTCTGAAATGATAAAAAATGTCTGATGACAACTCTGGTAAAAACATCCCAGCAGGTGAAACAATTGCTTCATCAAAATGGGGATCTATTTCATGACTGGATCCTGTTTCAGAAATCAGCATTTTAAACCAACCAAACAACGAAAACAGCTGTCGAAATTCTGCCCACCTTAACCAGCTGGAAGACTAGCCAGGGGGAGGAAGAATCACCATCAGCATTCAAACAGATACTGCTCCATATTCATACTCAACAGCTTTCCCCTTTTCTAGTCACTTCATCCAGATGTTCCAGAAGGTACTGGAAGTTCAATTAGAGGTGATATTTTGAGTGAAAAGTAAAAAACAACTCCATATTTATCATTCTGCAATGAATGTATTAAACGAACATGGTTCCTCGATACAGAGCACCTTCAGCACCTACCACCACCTCAAAGCAAATCTCTCCTTGGTCTTGACCACACAGTGCTCACCTGCTTCTCAAAAGGTGACAGGCTTGAGCTTCATGGTATTTGAAATTCCACGTATTTTAGTGTTTTCCACAGATTCAGTGATGCAGAGATACAAAACATGCAAGACAAAATTCTAACCATTTTCTAAAGAAATGTATGTAGTAAGGACCACAGTAACGAACCCTCCTACGCAGAGTTAGCTGCCAAACAGAGAACCGCCACTGCCCATCACCCCAGGTAGTTTATAGAAAGATTTGGAATGCAGCACTCGAGCCCCAAACCTACGGCACGCTCAGCTTGGTAAAACAGAGGTTGACTACACTGAAAAGCAAGGTCTTTTTTGGATTTTAGTCTTCCCCGCACTGATTACAAACACCACTGCTATTGTAGACAGATGCTCCTTCTGACACAATTGAGCATAATGAGGACGGGTGTTTTCATTAAATTGGAAATTAACTTTCTCAGAGGCAGAAAACAAATTCTGATGGGAATTGAAGAAAAATCTGTATTAGAAATGGCTACTCTGAGGCAGTTGCAACCGTAGTTTGTTAGATTCTGCAGCCTATTTTAAAAACTCTAAAGCAAATTGGTGTTTCCAAACATTTTATCGCGCTTAAATATTTAAGCTGCATATAAAAAGTTAAATACATGCCATAAATGGTACCAGTGCTACAGAACTTTTGGTTGTACATAGATAGGTTGTATCTGGGCACATACAGTGTATGCTTCCTGATGATGTGCAGAAACAGAGATTTTAAGCATCCTGCCTAAAGAAGTGTTTTGTCACTACAGTGCCTTCCAAATTAAACGCATCCCTGATCATTTACGCTCTGTCCTACTTATTTCACTTACATAATCCAATTCAAAAATACATTTTTATAAGCTAACTGCTCATTCTGCATCTCAGGTCTGTAGACACATGTAGCAGTACAGAAGGAACAAATGATGTATTTTTAATACAATCAGAAGCCTCAGCTCTAAACAGCAGCAAAACAATTACCTTGATTCCTCCAGCAGACATCCCGCAATACCCACATACCTGCTATATCGCTGGCCCCGGACAGGAAAACCTGTGTGTTCACATCAGCCTGTACTGAAGTGCTGCTTCGAACAGCAAAGCTTTCCAGAATGAAGGCCACTCTGACCTAAGCTCTATTTTTTTTTAAATGCTGGATGAAATGGAAGTGGGAGGTTTGACACTTGGACAGCAGGTATTCAAAGCTTTTATCAGAAGTTGCTGAATTATACTTTGTACTACTGTAAACAAAAAATCTTACCAAAACCAGCCGAGTTACATTGTTAACACTATGGCTGAGTCTTTCTCTTTAAGAAGAACATGATCCACCTGTTAATTGGGCAAAAGAATACACAATAGCCTTCTCAGATGCAGAACTGCGCACATATATACTTAGTTTAAAATGTAATTTTAGAAAGTCAGCAAACGGGTCATTCCATAGTCATTAGTATCGTACAGATTTAGGAGCCCTTCCGTAGCTTTTTACGTGGGTAAGGAACACATGGATTCACAGAAGCGGGCCACCCACCGAGAGCTCTTAAATGATCTCTGTAAAGAATAATTTGGTGAAGGACCAAACCTACTCCAACGTCCTCTCCTAAGGCAAGAACGTTTACAGTTTACCTGCTCAACAGCCCTAAAAAGATATTTCTTTAACCTGCTCCAAAAAGACTAAAGAGGGAAATTCCAGAATATCCCTAGCCTGTTAGAAAATTTCACTATCTACACGGTTCAAAATCCTTTCCTTACGTTCATTTTGCTGCAAACTAGGCCAATTTCTTCTTGTGAATGGACAAAAGAGATGAATTTACCACTGTTCTCGTGCAGCAGAAGACTGCTATCATACGTATACTCAATCTTCTCCTTTAATAACCCAATCGCTTTACCCTTCTGAGCACACATCATATAAACAAAAATAGGCAAACCATATTTAAATTGAATGGCAAACTGTCTTTCTCCAATTTTCACAGCTCCTGAAAGAGTAAAAGGCTATCAGTACTTATTACAAGATCTAGACCCTTCCAAATGCGTGATACTCCTTTAGAAACAGTTCTACAACTGAAAGCTGAGAATTGCTAATATTCCCTTCCCTCTGAAATCTGGTAACAAATAAGAAATTACCAATCTGGGTTTTTTTATACGTAGGAAACAATTAGTATCTTATAATAAAAGCATAAAATGATTCTGCTCTTCACGTCTGCAGGCTCTTTCAAGAAGCCGGAGCACATAACCATGAGTATCTGAGCCAGCTGTTTTGCTGAAGTGCAATTCACACTTCGCCATTCAGTGCCAAAGAAAAATTGTTACAATTCACCGCTGGCAGAAGCGGAAGTGAAAATGAACTGCAACACCCACTCCCATCCCATCGCAACCACAGAGAAGGCGGCTGAACCTAAACTGTTTTTCAAGCTGTTCATTCAAGCATCACTCAAATTTGCTGTGCAATCTTCAGGCGCCGTACACATCTATGGAGTTCCACGGTCTAGATACAAGCAGGTGGTTTAAAGGTTCGACAGCTCTTTATTCTTATATTTAACAGTATATATGCTTAGCATATATACGTATCATAATTAGAGACAGCAATGGATAACAAAAAGTTACTTTTGTCCTGCAGGCCTTTTCCAATCATGTAATTATTACAGAGGAGCAAAGGCAAGTCATTTTGCCTTCATTTGGTCAGGAAAACTATCTGGACTAACCATGCTCGCAGCTCCTTTGCTGTGTCATCTGCAATTTAAGTTCCTTAATACATATATAAAAATAAAACTGAAGACGTCTGCCATAAAGACTGGTGCTACAAAACCTTTACCTCTATCAGGTATGCATTCTTTACTCTTTTCTGCTTTTTTTAGCATAAGAGCTATCAGACCTGGGACTTACTTCAGCTCAATCAGAATAGTCTCCTAGCAAAGTCTGTTTTAATAAAGAATTTCCTTCTCTCCCCAGATACATCATCTTTCCACAGACTTTTATACATATATTATTAATCTAACAAACCAATATTTAGGCTCTTTTTTTTCCTTAGCTGCTTATCTGCCATATGAACAAATTGTATCTAATGATAAGAGTTAAATTCTCCCTCCACTTTCAAACAAAACCAAGCCAAAAAACTCAAAGGCAAAACTTTTCTGAAGCGGCCGGTCCCTTCACTGTCTCCTACTGCACCCTTTATACCAACGGAGTTCGTAGAGTGATTTTAAGGTGTATGTGAAAGTAAGCAAGGTGGCATTAGTCAAACTTTTTAAAAAAAATGGACCATGAAAATTCCAGTTTTGATTTTCACCGAACAAACACGCAAAGCTTGTTTGAAAGGTAACCATGGAAAACAGAGCTTCAGGCACGACAACTTCTCTGAGAGGAGGCTGGTGCAGCAGTCAACATGCTCTCCCCACCCAAATGCTTCTCCCTGGCACCAAGATGTCACTTCAAGGGGGGCAGGAGAGGCTTTGATCTCACTTGTAGCCTGTATTGAGAACACTGTTTCCACCTACGCTCACCTAGCACAATCTGTCCCGCTCTGGTGTGGGACACCCATGAATACTGGTTTCTCAACATTTTAAAGGGCATTTCCCCCCGCCCCCCTTTAGGACAAGTGGTACTGCCAGGGGGAAAAAAAAAAACCAAACAACCAACCATTCGTACACAAGAATATAGTTTGCCTGTGCCTAAAGACAAGGCAAAAGAGGGAAAAGAATTTTAGAAGTTAAACACACTGTTCTTTCACCACATTTTAATTCTGGACTGCAAGAAACCCCTATTTATTAGCAGTAACATGTTCGATCATTCAACCATTTAATTTCAAGAATGTGCCTGTTAACAAGTCTGCTGATTAGGATTAATTTAGGGGGTGGAATTTCTTACATGGTACCTGATCACAGAGTTTAGAGGAAGTATGAAAAATTCAGAAGAAATCACAGCTCCTGCGACAAAGGAATCAAACTTCAGATGCTAAAGTATTCTATACAAGACCACTTTTTCTTAAAGAGTCCTTCCTTTATGTAGCGCTCGTCAGGCACTAAACAGCGACAGAAAACACGCAGCGTGGAATACTCATCTATGGAGATTGCCCTTAATTTTTGTCCCTGAAGAGGTAAAGTGCAACAGAGCATGTGTTAGGAATTCATCTGCAACTTACATCTACCATCACCAGTGCTCTGAAACCTCAACTGATGGGCTTTTAATGGTAAAAATTCCTACTAAGGAATCATTCTGTTAATAGACTTTCCAAAATATGTAAGCACTGGAACTTTCCAATAATCCAATCCTAAAACTTCCACTAAATTCAAAAGAAACAAAATTAGTCCCGACATAATCAATCTGCCCCCTTAGTATCACAACTCTTCATTTCTAACAATATGGTGGCAGCTCTCAAATTTAAAATATAAGCCTTATTAATTACTATAATGAAAACCAAACAGTTTTAAATGTAAAAAAATATTTATTTTGATTTTGTACACAAAATGTCAAAACAGCTGAACAATTACTAGTACTGACGATATTTTGTGAATATTTAGTGGTAAGTATTTCTAACCTCACTTTACAAAAACAAGTGCTTTTAAAACTGTAATCATGTTTTTCATTTTACTTATCTATTTTCACCTGACTAGTGGCTAATCCAGTGGTTTTAAAGAATTAAAATAACAGAGCTTAACAGACACAGTAAGTTACACTGAAACTTTTGACCAGAGCATTAAAAGATTAGTCTGAGGAACGAATGCTACTCCCTCCTCATTTACATCTAATTATTACCTACTGAGAAAAATATGCAAACTGTATGTGGGTTTTTGATAATTATTTTTAGTGAGCATAGAAAAGTTAGCCTACTATGAAAGTACCTGCTGTTTTATTCTATGGCTGCTGCATACATAGAAAACAACTGAGACATAAAATTTCCAGGCTTTCTTAAAAAGGAAAATAGACGCTCTGAAAAAGTCTAAGTTACTAAATAAATACATTCTTTGTATGGTATATCCACTTCCCTTTCCATAAAACTCCTAACAAATTATTTCATCTCTAAAGGGAAGCATTTTTTTTTATTTAAAATATAAATATTAAGAAAGGCTTTTGGAAATAATACGTAGTTACAACTCATTTTTATCACATACGAGCTCTCAATAAACCAGCCTGTTTAAGAAAGACTGAAACACTAAAGGTTGTATTAAATAACTCCCTGGGGCAAGGATAGCTGCAACTATTTTTCACGTGGTTTGCAAGACCGCTGAAAAGCTTAAGCCTAGGCTCTCATGACCTAGCTGTTGTCATCAAAGCCCTCTTTGCAAGTGACATTTCACATGCCAATCCCAAAAACAGTCGGTCATCGCAAAGGCAATTTTGTAAGGAAAAATTGCATAGTTTTACAATTGTATTAAAAAATAAGTAATGTTTTTTTCACCTGTGACAAATGAAGAAAACCTGTTGTCTGAGAATACCAGCAGTCAAAAAGCCAAGGGATTTTTGAAGCTACACAAAAGAAATTCAGAAAAAAGACAGTTTGGTAAAACCATCAGTTTTCTTCCATATTTAAGGTGCATTAAGATGGAGACTGCCAAAGATCACATTTTGATTCTGATCTCACACGTTTTATGCAAGTTCCAATTTTGATCCCGAACTCAGAAAATCCTCTGCAGTTTTGNGGCAGAGGGAAAAAAAAAAAAAAAAAAAAAATGGAAAAATACTACAAACAAATCTGCAGATTACAGATTACAAATAAATCTGCAAATATTTTGGTAACTCTGAATAGCACTTTACAATTTCCATCAACACCTGCCAGTTTCATCATCTCTCAAACCTACGAAGCCTTTGCCTTCTTACTTCCTCTTCTGAATGCTGCTCAGGTGGAAACCAAAAACCATAGGGGCGCCGCTCATTATTATACGTTGCTCCGCCAAAATCTACAAGACACAATGAAAAACAACTGTTATTTTGTTCTGTCATATGAGAAAAATGCACATACTTCCTGTAATCCAAAGCATGACAACACAAAGGAAAGAGGGAGTTCAGTGTTTCCAATTGTGATGGTTTCAGGGCAATCGCAACTTCCAGCAACTGCTCTTAGAGACACTGAAATAAAATTAAAAAAAAATATGAAAAAAACCAAACCAACAAACCACAACCGAAAGGAAACAGGGAGTTGAATGTTTCCAATTCTGATGGTTTCAGGGCAATTGCAACTTCCAGCAACTGCTCTTAAAGACACTGAAATAAAATAAAATAAAAATTTTTAAAAAAAACAAAAACAAAAAAAAACCCACACAAAAACCGTACCAACAAACCACAACCAAAAGAACACCCAACATCTAACAAGTATTAGCCTGGCAGTTCACATTTTTCACGATCCCCACTTTGTACCATAAACTCCAGATTGTTAAACTACCGAGGATGTTTAAATAGTTACTTCTGGCAAAATAAGCTTTTGTTTTTGCTTTCAGTATTGCAGTCCCACATGTGCTGACCCACACCAGATGCACATACAACTCCCATCCTTCGCTGGCAGCAAGCAATTTCAGAAATAAACTACACGTGGCAGCTCATCTGGAGAGATCTGTAAGCAAATTAATCTGAGGAGAAACAGCACACCAAGACCGCAGGTTCTCTGCCCCGGCACCCCAAGAGAGGCAAGAACAGGTGACTCCAGCAACTCTTCAGGATTCACATGAGGTGACCGAGCACAGAAGCGATGAAAAGGCTGCGGTTACGCACCACCTGAACTGAGGGGCTCTGGGAAACAAGAGCGAGAGACTGCCTCCTCAGCACAGGTACAGCGTTAAGGATAAGCAAATCAGCCTTACAGATAACACAACAGCCTCCGTAACATTCAGTACTTTTTAAACCTCCACCTCAGGGTCTCATTTAAATTAGCTAAAGTGAATATGGAAAACCAAAAGTTAAGTATTGCAGTACTATTATGTTCATTTTCAAGACAAATTTCAAATAGAGCTGTATTCTCTACCAAAAACTGTTTGTAGCAAAGACCGGAGGCCAGTGTACGTGACGTGAAGTCAGGGAGCCCACCTTACCAAGGGGCTCTGTTAGTTTCTGATTCAATACAAAAGCATTTTAGTTTGTAGAGTACCCACCAGCAAACGTATGATTTTGTGAAAATATTAGAATGTGTTCATAATTTTTCTTTTGTGCTTGCCAAGAAGTCAAACTCTTGGAAAATGCTTCCAGAGATAACTATAGCTGCTCAAACTCTGGTAGGCAGCAATATTAACAGCAATGGTTATAAAATGAGACGCCCTATTTATAAGGATTTTTCAAATGCATATTAATATACAGGAAATTAATTTCATATGTATTTTAGTATTTTATCTTCAGCTTGTCCGTGTGTCTCAACTTGCTAGAGACAAATCTGAAAACTATTTAAGCTGTTACTCGGTCTCTGAAAACACTACAGTGCTATTTAACAAGTATTTTTCAAAATATTATAGAAGGCTAACATTTATTGGAAGTCATAGAGCTTGGCACAGGTAACATTAACTGCAGTGCTTCTCAATTTTAATTTTTTTTAATCCAAAAGCAATCTCCTTGTCTAAAAAAAATTAGACATGGGCAGAATGGTTTTCATTAACAAAATTAAGCTGAACTGAATGTTCATTTACTACACTTATTTTCTCTCATTTTAGTTTCCTTCTTATATATAAGAAGGTTTATTTTAAAAGAAAAAACACATAGTTTTACTGCGTCCTGTTGACCAGAAGGTGAGAAAAACCACTGGGTTACAGTTCTTTGTAGCCCAATGAACATTCATTTAGAAATTAAAAAACCCAAGAGCTTCAAATTGGAAGGCACAAAGCAAGGCGGTCAGCGGACATCAGACCCTTTCATAATAATGCAGAAATATGGCTAGACAAAAAAGTGAAAAGGCCGGAGAAAGCTCAACAAATCATTTGAAGTCAACATTTATGAACTGTAGACACATACTGGAATACAAAATACATCTATAAGTATTTATCTTATTCATCATCTCTGAGTACGGGAAGAAATTGTTAAACAACACTGAATTCATTAAAACATTCCCAATGATATTTATGTTGTCACAACAAGAAAATTTAGGAGAAAAATCATTGTGATTCTTAATTTTTTTTTAACAGTAAATAATATCTGGAGTGAATAAATGGAAGAGAAAATCATCTTTTACGGTGTTATTTATATATAAATATAACACAATTAAAATGCCTCCTCTTTTCTTAATATTTTGACCTTTGATGGGTATAACTTTTACTATAAATATTACCAATAGCTGAAAGATATAAATTTTGATATATGAAGAGTAACATAGCCAAGACTGTGATCGTACAAATGGCTGAACCATACCATACAGGGTCAAAACTGCTCTGTAATGCTGAAGTTTGATTTATATTTTTTAAATCATCATAATTAAGAAAACATTTGCATTTTAAAAAAATTATTTTCTGTAGTGACATTGTCAACTAAATATCAAGGTTTCATTAAAACATTTATTTTTCTATATAGCATCCTTGGTTAGTTTTTATTTAAGAAATCAGATACCACTTACACAGTTAAGACAAGTACTGGCAGAGTCCCCATAAAATATATTCAACACTTCAAATATAACTGTGCTTTAATAATCACTAGAAATAGGAAGAGATGTTATAAAAAAAATATGCAAAGTGCTCCTTTTTACATTGACCCAAAAATGAAAGACTGACAATGTCTTTTGAAAAGCTTTATGTTCAAGAAAAGATCTTATTTTACATCAAACAACATGGTGAGGAGTCAAATTGTCTACATGTGAAGGTTTAAATACACGTACATATTTAAATTATCCTGTTACCCAAAATACTTCCCTGACACTTTTTTTCCCCACTACCATAAAACTATTACTGAAATAACACCTTTAGCTAACCAAAATGTTTATAAGCCACAGTGCTGAGAAATGGTAATTAGGCCACTGTTACTACTGAAACAACAGCTGGACTTCTGTGCAAGAAACAAACACAGTCTTTTCAACACACCAGCAAAAAACGTCAAGACTAGTCGATTTTAAGATTGTATTTGAAGTATTTAAAAACTGCAGTAACACCAGATGAGAGACAAAACCAAAGGACATAGTACAAGAAAGTCAAAACAAAACACTAACCCTTACATAGCATATTTTAAAATTAATTTTATTGTGAACTAGAACTGTGTTCTGTCAATACAGGAGACCGAGACCCACCACACCTTTCCAGTCACTCTGTGTAGGGGCTTTTTTGTCACTAAAGTTTACAGGACTTTGGACCAAAACAAGAAAATCACTGTAATTGCAACTGGTTTAACTGAACCTGTATTAGTGGAATACAAATAAAGCTTTAATAACCTTCACCATTTTCAACCCCATGTTAAACAAATATGCTTATCATGCCTAAAGCACTTACTGTAGTGAGGCATTACAGCACGTTACTCTGAACCTACAGTCCCCATAGGCATAATGTATAATGCATCACGCACTGGTTCAAAGGTTACTCGGCATGTCAAAATCAGAAATTTGATTAATCGCAGACACGGTCTGAAATGAAGGTGACAACACTGACTCTCTTCCCTTTTTAACATCTTTTTTCCCCACTATGGATGAGCAAGCACCTCTCAGTTGAGGAAACTGAGAATGTGTTGTGCTCAGAAGAGCAGAGTCCCTCCTCAGCTTGGAGTGCCAGTGCTGACACTGAGCGTGTCTGCCCGTCCTCGCTTCCCGGTCTTCCTTCAGTGCCTGATCTACATCCAGACTTACACAAGGAGCTGCTTGTATAGTAACCACAACAGAAATTTTGGAAGGACGACTGTAAAACCCTTTATGCTAAGCCATGAGACCATTTTTACTAGTTACAAAACAACACAGATTTGCAGATCGTTACTCAAATTTGCACCCCTTTTCTTGGATTTAAACAATACAGAAAAATAAGAACTATTGAGCAGAAGTCTTCTCAAATCAAAAAGACATAATTAACCAGGGGAATCCCTCACGAAACTAGAGAGTTTATCATACTGTTTCAGTTACAGTCAAATTCCAGGTTTTGGAAACAAATTACTGGCATGTTCACCACAGTCAGTTTAACAATGTAACTGCCCAATCCCATAAGGCAGAAAGAAAAAAAAAAAAAATATATGAGACTATTGGCCATACCTCAGCGCATATTGGAGACTGCACTGAAAATTCTGCACCCGATATTGGCTCTTCTGATTCCAAAGAAAAACTCCTGGTTTATACCTTAAGTTTATTACCTGCTTTAATTTTTATTTTTTTGATTTTTATAATTAATAGATTGCAAACAAACTACTCAATTCTGAAATTCCTGAACTTCTGATACAGCAGATACTCATTGCCTACATCTTACTGAATGACATTTCTGTTTTATGCCAAGAAAATATATTCTAAATTCTATACAAACAGAGACAGCACATAACAAGTTCAACCAACAATAAATGCAAGGAGATATGACTGTCTTACTGGATCCAAGTCTTTCAAATGAAAGACTTAACTCCGCAATACACATATATTTCAGTTCTGTTCTCATGCAATTCAGGGCACTACTAACTTACAACAGCTGATAATGCCCAAAACTTCCTTAGAGACTTTATGATAGCAAAAGGAAACTTAATAAATGTCTCAATGTGCCTTTTGGATTCATATTTGAGACAGTTATGAAGTAAACCCTGAAATTCCATTTCATCACCGAACTGATGCTGAATAGTTCACCTCACTTGCAACAGGTCATTTGCAAGTAAAAGATTATTTCAAATTAAGTACTATCACACTGAGTATTTTTATAGGACAATCAGGAGAACAATAGATTATTACTCTTGTTCGTTCTTCAACTAAATCACATTTGTTTTGTTAAAAGGCAAAATTGATGAAAACTTGAATATTAAAAAATTCTGGCTTCTGTTGCTATACCCATTGCATGATTAATTTGGAAAAAAATAAGGCATAATCACAACACAAAATTTAAGATTTCTTTTTTTATTCTTCCATATGCTATGGATGTTACAGCACAGGCAGCTATCACTGCTGGACAAACAGCAGGAGTTCCTGCTGTGGACATTCACAGCTCACGTTATACCAGATCATCACCATGGTCAATCTCCAGAAGTGCCCTACTCACCAGAAACTAATTCCAGTCACAAAAACAAATGTCAGAAAGAAGCGATGTCAGCAAAGAGGCACAAGTTGATCCCATCTAGGCTTTAGCCTTATCTTTTCCAAAGAGTTTCACATTTGAAGCACCATTTTTGAAAGATCTAATCATCTTGTAGTGAAAAGCAAAGTAGCTAGAGAGGGTTAGATGCTGAATTGCTTTAAACAATTCAGAGAGATGCTTGAGGAGGAATTTAGTAGTCAAACAGTACAACTTATAACCCATGCAGATCCATAGGTTTTAGTAAAGGACGCCCAAGGTGACAGCTGCGGCTGGGCCACCATTGCTCTCCTCCTTCAAGAAACAAAACAAAAAAAAAAGGGAGGGGACACATATGACACATATTAGCTTGCAATATTAAATTCACACTTTTAATCGTGCACATACGACTCCATTAGCAAGCAAGAAGGTGATTAAATAATGCGATCTCAGACCCTCGCACTGCATCTCGGCAGGGAGGCGGCAGGCACTGGGCGGGTGCTCCTGCGGGGCCCGGGGACATCGGTGGCTCACCCAGCAGATGGCACCGGAGCCATGCAGGCCGCCACGGAAATTAGGAGAAACTCCAGCCAACAAAGCATTCTGCCCTGTAAGCAGAATTAGGGTTATTTTGAAACAGATGGGCTCTAGAGAAGCTGCTGCACTGAATATTATAGAGTTGTTTATTGTCTGGCTGGTATGAAACCCAGGGATTATTTGCCAGCATCTAGCAGTTTCTGTCACATCAGGTTTCATCAAAAGGGAAGCAAAGTGAAAGCCACTGGAATACATATATACTTTTTTCTTTAGTAAACCAGTCCTAAATTCAGAACCTAACTTGCTAACGTGCAGTGTTTTGCAGCAGAATGTCTGTCCTGACAAGACCAACTGCATAACCAACACCTTAACCCTGAAACTGAACAGCTGACACAGCTACCTTCTAGACAGGAATCCTCTAAATTTTGCCTATCTTGTTATCAAGTAATATTTGTCTAGTGTTTTCCTCATTGTATGCATCTGCAACACAACACTGTCACCCTTGGACACACGCAACACACTTTTTGAGGCTTTCCGCTGTAACAGCGATCAGCGCAAAGCCCCCTTTCCCCAGATCTTTTTCGCACATTCTCAGCACTTCAGATACTAAGACAGTTACCTGATGCATGATCTGGAAGAGCAGACAGGAAGAAGTGAACAAACTAACATCATTAGCGACAACAATTCATCACTTAGAGTATTTCATTGGAAAATAGCAAAAACACCCCACCACAAAACCCAGGACAATGCCTGTTTCCCAAAGAAAGCACACAGGTGAAAGGACATACGCGACACCACTGGAATTAGAAGTTCTGGCTACATCAGCCTAACAGATCATTCAGAACTGCTCTTCTGAATACGAGATGTGAACCTCCAGCCAAACTCACTGCAAACGCAAGCAGAGCGCTCCACAAAGCAGCGCACAGATTTCACAGCAAGGCCAGCGAGTGCGCTGGCTGTGGCACAGCGAGTCTCGTCTGACAGCAAAGCCAAGCCTGCAGCCAGCCGGCACTGCAAGCGAGCCAGCCATTTAGTCTGCACCTACCCACTGCCCTCCAGTCATCAAGATGAGACATAAGGACAATTTGAAACATGCCGTCCTGTCAGTGTAATAATACCTGTAGAATGTATGTGAAGTGTGCATTTTTTGCTCCTCTGCATGAAATTCAGCATAAGGAAGAAAAAGCAACCAGTCATCTTGCAACGTGAGCCAAACAGAAAAAATTTCCACATGGGGCTTTAGTTCTGCTTGTAGTAAAAGCCACAAAAGTGTCACATCAAAAACACTCACTTGATTTTTCCTTCTCTGAAGTAATGGCCTTAGTTTTAGGTTAGATAATAGGATTTGCAAAAGAGTTTCTTTAAGCTTCAGGAAGACTTTATCAAGCTACCAAACTGTGAAAGTCTGACTGGTAGAAATAAGCAATTAGGTCCCTGATAAATACCGATGCTGCTAGATAAAAGAAGGTGAGTGTAGCAATAAGTAGCGATGGTATTACAAAGCAGCGTGTCTGTATTTCTTTTTCATGCTAGCTTTAGTTGTGTTGAAGAATCTAGAATATTTCAGTTGAACAGCTTACAATTTTCAGTATCGCTATCTGCCCTGGCACTAGGGGATGCGGTACCCATACAAAAACCAAACTATACAAACACTTACATACCCATACAAAGAACAAACACTTCTTATTTCCAAAGGGCTCTTACTTTTGTAAAAGCTTTATTGCAGAAGGATAATCACAGACAAGTGATAATCTCTTTCCACCACAGTGAGAAGCGTACAGCTGACCAAAACACGGAGAGCCCTGATCTGGATGAAACGACCGGACTGCACCAGGAGGAGAGCCCTTACCAGGTGCCTCAGACAGAACTGTTTCATGTCCAAGCCTGCACATAGATAATCCTGGCTTGACTTTCCCAGCCTTTGAAAGGTGTGAAAGACAGGACATCTACACTGAGCAGGGCCAAGGTTCAGGTAATATGTCGCAGTCCGTAGCAAACTCAACGTGGGATTTCTTCTTTTTATTGAAACAATGTTTTCTGCAGCCAACAAATTGCTCGCTCAAAGACTGTTAGCTTAGGTCCTCGCAAACACAGGACTGTTGGGATCATGTCACGTAGACACCACCGTTTTATACAGCTTAACTGCTTCACTGAATCATCTGTATTACCATGCCATCTGATTACCCAACCGATCGCCAGCATCCATACCTGTGTCATTGTCAACGGAGTAAGAGAAAGGCTGTAGTGGTTGGCCTAAGAGCTCACACAGCTGGCAAGCTCTGCCAATCCTTCCTCCAGCAACTGTTCTGAGTCTAAACATAGCTTATGTAGTCACCAAAGCTAGGATGTTTGTTCAGCCCCTTCAAACCTTTCTTCTAAGAAATACAGACAGTATAGAGCATCTGTCTCTCTACCCTTAGGTAACCTTTCTGTGGCTCCCCAAAAGGTGGTTACTTTTCTCCTCCTGAAATGAACAGAATGTCAATATGAAAAAATGTATGGGAAGATCACCACATACGGAACCCTCCAGTACAGACCTCCTCAAGAGGAGTGCTGTTGATGTCCTTTGGGTGTCCCAGAATGACAGCCTTCAAGAAACAGATCAAGATTGTTACAACAGGTGCAGAAGATTTATAGTTTATTTATTGATACTACTAAGCAATAGTGGTTTGAAAATATTTGATCAAATGTCACAACAATTTAGAATACTTGCTTGGCTTTCATTTATACCAGTTTCATACAATGCATTTCTTTCATAAATAGTATAGCCCTGCTAACTATGTTATAATGCCAGGATGTAAGTTCACAAACTGCTCTTGGGCCTGCTACAGATTATGGATATTATACACAGTGCACTACATTGCCATATCTGTGGTAAACACCCGACTTACCTTGCTTTTTAATACAAAATAACAATGTTTAAAGTGTTCTATTTGAGAAAATTGGAGTTCTCTCAGTTTACAAACATCCAAACATATAAATTTTATGCATATAATATACATTGTATATAATGATATATACAATATATACATTAACCTGATATTCTTGATGCATACGGAACCGGAAGAAGTAAACTGGAGGGCAGGGAGAAGCTAGAGTTAAATGCCCAGTGTTGCTATTGTTCTTTCCTATCTTCCAGCCAATGAGTAGTCAAGTCTTAAGGTCAGTTTAACCAACTACCTTCTGGATTGAGTTGTACAGAGAATCCTAAGGGAAGACAGTGCACATGCAACGTCATTTTTCCTCCTCATACTTCACAAGGACTAGGAGGCTTCCAGAACGCGTTGAGGCAAACGAAACACTCACAGCAGCCTTCTCACTGTTGTATGTTGCACTAGAAGCCAGCCAGGAACTACAATTGAAGAAAACCTGTAAAACGGCAAATCTGCTTTTATTCTCTCATCTCCTTCCCTTTGCAAAATGCAGACACGCTATGCAGTCTGACAGATTTGGCTTTTAGCACTTATCACTGTCCAATTTTTTCCTGCTGAGCTCCAAGCAGACCACATTTAATAGCCCACGCTATTGTTTCTAACACTGCCCTTTAAGTTTCTGTCAATGTATGAAAGAATTTTGTTATGCTATGAAGCAAACTATTCTTCATGGTGCTGGTGCCAACATTCCTCATCTACAGACTTGAACATCACAAACCGGTGAAGAAAAGAAATGGAAGTCCAACTACTGTTCCTGTGCTGTGCTTTGGAATGGCTGACAAAGGAAAAAATCAAATTAGCAGGAAGTTAGTTGTGGCTAATGAAGTTAGAAGGAAAGTAATATACAATGAATCCAGATACAACTAGATTGTTAGAAGAACAAGCGAGAGCAATCCAGAGCACAGAGTCTCGCTCACTTGTTTTTAAAAGAAAAGATGATAAACTTGAGAAATACACAAACCCATTCCCTCCAAAACATCTTCATTTGTTTTGTTTGGGAGAAGAGATGGCTAAGACTTAATATGGGTATCTGAATCCCTTCATACATGAGGATTTAAAAATTCTAGTCATGCCTCAAATTCTCATCTTTGCTGTATCTGTATCACCAAAATAACAAACTCTTTCTAAAGTAACAAAAGTTGTTAGAAGCACACTGGTAACATTTTTAGAGTAGAGACCATCAGTCACTGCCTCAGATTAAGCCAAAAGCTTACTGCACATTCAGACCATGTGTTTGCAAAAAATAATCAACACTATAATGCGGAAGAGGATATAGACCACTGCTGGACTTGATCCCCTTCAGAAAAGAAGTGGGTTCGTTTTATAGCTACCTCGAGCTACCTTTTAGCTGGATACTGAACATACTACAGGAGAGATGACAAAATAATCTCACTGCATTTTCCAACGATCTAATAATTCTCCAGATGTTAATTCTCCTGAACAAGGCTAAACTCATTATTAAACTTAAAATGGTTGATACATAAAATCAAATACATCTTTCATTCCCAAGTATTGAAAGGGATTTTCTAACCAACTCAAATAAACTTTGACATATATAGACATGCTACTTAACCTATCTTGGGCTAAAACAGACAGACACCTATTCTTCTTCAGATTAGTAAGAAGAAAGCTAAGAATAACTTCAGCTACAACAAGACTTTCAGGGAAGCTGTGTATTTATCATAATCTAGTAGAAGTCTTTTGTTCAGCTGCAAACAGCAAGGTATCACTATCCAATGAACAAAATACAAACTATACCCAGTCTATAGAATTAATCCAACGATAAAACAACAAGAATTAAAATAGTAAATCACGGGTAAAGCCAAGATTAGGAATATTCACTGACCTTAGTTTACCACTAAAAGCATCCCCAGACTAAGTTTGTTAACATTCATAAGAACCTTAGTATATATAAAATCCCATTTGGAAAAAGAAAGCAAAACCACTTTGTTTATCCTTTACTGCATTTCTGCTTGCCTAACAAAGATGCACAACAACAAAGAAACTCCAAACAATATCCATTTCCCAATGCCAAGACTAAGAAACCCCAGATGGACGGATGGAGACACCAATGCAGGCTGGAGCCACTCCACAGCAACTACCAACCGCTTTCTCCAAAGTGGAAGAGTGCTTTTATGTAGCCCACACACAGCTTTTTCCAATTATGCCCACAGCTGTTAAGCAGAACTGCCTCCTCTCCAGCAAGGTGACCCTGCCAAACCCACTGTGAAAGGAACAACATTTGTTCATTTAAGAAAAAGTTCCAAGTTACTGGGGGGGGGGCAGAATCCAGAGACCACAGAAGTCAGTAACAAGACTCCCATTTGTATCCCTGAGTCTTGGATCAAAACACCAAGAACAGTCTCTACCTCCATATGCAAACCATGCTTTTTTAATAGAAGTAGCATGAACGTAAGAAAAACATCTCTATCTACAGTCAAAGATTTAAATATTTCTTTAATAAAGTGCTTTCTTCCTATTTTAATTTTGTTTGGCATTTGAAACTTTTGCAAGAAGGAAATCATCCAAAAGAAAGCTGCATTGACAGTACCTTCAAAAATGTTTGCATATTTAGAAAGTCACAGAAAATAAAAAATCAGCATCTATATACATTATAGCATGAAAATCTGAATAAATACTTTGTGTCAGTACTATATACAAAACACAGAGCAAGATAGCCTTGAAAAGCATGATGTATTAGGATGTCAAACTGAATCTAAAATTATGTTGTAAATTATTTTCAGTGTACTAGTGTCACAATGCTTCCATATTTTCAATTTTCATAATTTTTCACATTAATAAGTGCAAACACATTATCACTCACGTGGAATGAAGCCCTACTTTTAAATTAATAGCATCTGTCTTTTTATCCCTATAACACGTAACTCAGGAACGCGGCATGCAAGCAAGCCCAAAACCTTAGGCAATAGTGTATGCAACATTGGACAGAACTTTTTCAGGAAATGCAGATGAGAGAAATGGGGAACACAGTCTCATTCATTTGCATAACCAACTTTTATATAAATGTACTTTGGATCAAAAACCAGTTCATGTTCGGTTAAAATATCATTAACAGATCTCAGCTCTTCCAGTTTACTAATAAACTGTTGAAATAGTTTTCTTCTGTATTTAGAGGTGTTTCAAAGGCAAGAGGTAAAGGATGCACACAGAACTCCGGAATAACGGCCAGGAAGGGAAGTAGAAAAGGCAAAAACCTAAACTACTGAAGACCATCTTAACAGTTCGCACAACATTTTCTAGTGTTGATTGGTTCATCAAAAGCATTCTCTCAGTACATTTTCCTCCAAACATCTGAAGGAGTGCTCTGCACACACTATTCCTCAAAGGGAATCGTGCCTCTCCTACAAGAATGAGAAATTGTCTGTATGGATTCACATATCATAACAATAATACTACTAATAATGATAATCCTAAAGACAGGAGAAATAAAGAAAAATGTGTAGCACTGAGGACAAGAGGAAGAGACAATGGAAATACAGGAGAAACTAATTTCCCCAGTTACACTAATTCTATGGAAGTCTTTACACAATTTAAAAATCTTGAACCCACTATCAACATTGAACGAAACTTTATCAACTACCCCCATGTCTCTTCTCAAAACAAGCACAATTAGTCCTGAAGTCTTTATTACCCGCGCTTTAGTATCTGAACCAAGTTAGCATTGCTTTAAAAAAATAAAGTAAAAAACCCTCCAAAATTCCCACCAAAACACTCAAAATTTAAGACATTAGTACATTTTTTTTTTAACCACAGAGACTAAAGGAAACAACTCTAAATCTAGTATTTCCAAAAATACTTATGCACCACTGAAAGATCCATAGCAGTGTCTTTAAAGGTCAAGTATGTACAAAGCTTAAAACAACTACTATGACATGTACTGTAGCATTTCAGAAGGAATTAACTAGACAACATTTTTGATGTAAGATCTCTAATCTAGACAAAAAATACAGCTCGTTGACACACAAGTACATGAGACCTGGATGTGAAGGAGCTGTCAATTCTAGATAATCCATCACATCTAACTTCCCCTACGGCACTGCCAGTGAAGCAGAAATAGTTGAACTATGAACAAAGGTGCTTCCAAGTTCTCCATTTTCAGTCCAGTATTCTTCATCCAGTCCAATATTTTTTAGGCAAAGTTAAATGAGCAGCAGTTTAGATAAAGAGCAGTAACTGCACTTCAGTTGTCTGAACCTAATCTGTCTGTCTGTGTACATAGAGGTTTTCCAATAGAGTGATTGCCCTGCTTTACACAACTATTCTTTACACCACGGTATTTCATAGGTGCTAACGGAGGTTCTATTTCAAAAGAAACCTGTGGTGAAAGGCTTCGTGGTGCTTGTCTTGCTTATCTGGTGAGCTTTTACCGCCATTATCACGAGAACAAGGACTTTTTTGGTTCTGATCTTCAGTAAACCTGTTTTATCCTGCATCAACCACTATATTCATCAAGAGACAGACAGAAGAATATTGCTATATATTCATTACACATTTATAATAGAATTCTGGCTGTGCTTCTCGTTGCAAGCAGTCTGCTACTTACACTAAGCATACCAAAACTTTCTGTGTGGAAAACATAAAAAATTACTGATTTATTTTCCTGGAAATTTGACTGAAGAAAGTGCTGGTGATCAGGATCATAGAGCAGGCTGCAGTTTTAGAAAGATATTTAGAACAAGAGCTCTACTCGAGGGGGAGAGCTTTTCTCCAAAAAGTGGTGTTGGGTACCTGAGACCNTTACAAAAAAAAAAAAAAAAAAAAACAAAACAGAAAAAAGGAAAAAGTGGGACTTTAAGACTCAGATGCAAGTCCCAGCATATGACTTTATGAAATGTGTTTTAATCTGATATCATGCACTGCACATTTGAGCATATAATCTATTTTAAGACATTTTTAAAGAAAAGCATCATAGTCAAATGCAATGACTGGCATTCCTACAATTGCAGAGGCGAAAGATAACACTGACTGGAAAAAAAATGGAATTATACAGCACTTCCCTATAGTCTTATCACATCAGTTTCATTCTTATTGCAATGTTCCATGGATTTGGCAAATTTCATAGACTACTACTAAGAGTCCAGTCTCAGTAAAAGAACACAGGAATGGGAATCCTTAAAAATTCAGAGAACAGGTAAGCCAGATGCCTAGATATTTCCTAACTACACCACAAACGTACCTCTGACTAGCTCATACTTGGCCGTCTAAAAACTTTGACTGCATGGATTTTTTTTGTTTTGTTTTAAATTAGAACTAAAGAAATGCATAGACAGACCAGTTTCACTATAAAATATAAGAGGAATATCTGTATATGTATATTTATAGGTATTTCTCTTTAATCACAAACTATAAAGACTATCACCTACATGTTTTAAGAATTTAGTCTTAAAAAGCGGAAAATTCCATGAGCTTGCAAGGTATTCTTAACATTATTGAGATTGCAAGACAGACACTTAGAAGTTCAACTCACAAAAAATCCTAACACCCACTGTAACAAAAATCCGAATCCACATCCCACACTAATCGAGATATTTCTTCTGAGCACAATATCAAGTACACAACAGACAAGAGATACTGTATACTGGGGTTATATTAAGGATGGCTGGTAATACTAGTATTAAACAAAAATGGCAGCCATATATTTTAACTTCATAGTAAAACCATGTAGTTTAAATATCAAAAGCTATGATTTTAAATCCAAAATTATTTTCCTGACTTAACTAAAGGAAGAATTATTGCAATTTGTAACCAATATAGAATTATGAGAATAAGAATGAAATTTTAAAAAAAAAAACAACACCACCACCACCACCTTTGGAGAAAAAAAGTTAATGCTGTTTAAACCAATTCTTGTTTGGGACAACAACGTATCTAAAACTGGGAATGGAAAGAATGTAACAGTTCCTTTTAGTAAATAGACCTAAATCATTAGGACAGTTTGATAGTCTTAAAACCGATGCCTACATAAATCCCACAAACAAGCCCAGCAATTTCTTCTGTTGCATGAGATACTAATTATTATTATTATTTAAGAAATTTTCAGGACATAGCATAAAAATAGAATTGCAGTTCAGGAATGCATGAATGTGGAATAAGCAGAAATGCAGTACCTTTATGGTGGCTTTAGAACTCACGTATGGGATTATAGAAGAGTAACTACTGACTTTAAATTTGATCCATGTCTTAGCACAAATTAGTTTTCATTTGTGGACAACTGATACCAGGAAATTCTGTACCATGCCACTGATTCTTTTAATAGCTTATTAGTATCCTAACACAGTAATTTAAAAGAATGGATCAACATTTCAAGTCCATAATGGTACATTTTGTGGCCTAAAAACCCTAATAAATGTATTTCTCCAACTAAGGAAAAAAAAGAATCAATTGAAATGACTACAATAATTTTTTGTCCAAGCTACAGAGCAACTGTGATAGTTTAAATGTCATAGTTGGAAAAAAAAGAAAGATTAATAAGGAAAGAGAGCCCTAAATTTTGATTGAGGTATGTCTTTTTACATCCATTTAGCTATCTGTTTCAAATTGTTTTATGTAATTTTTAGTCAGGTTAAGGACCTGTTTCATCATTCACATAATTGCAAGCAACTGTGAATGTCATGCTTTAGGGAAAAATGTATTGTGTTCAAAGGACAGTGCTCATTCAAGCTAATTATTTTTCAAAGTAACTGACAGGGAATAAGAATATCCTAATTACTCGTTAGCACAGTAAATTTCATCTCATTCTTTGTGTCACTAAAACAGGTACGATCAATTACATGCTCTATATTACTTTCTTTGTGAAATAAGGCATCTGCCTATAGGCAAGCTTAACCTTTAAGCAGCTTGTTTAAAGAAGTATTTTAAGAGTCAGCTCTAAAGTCTTGCTCTTCCAAACCAAGGTGCTCCAGCAGGTAGAAGTGCAAAATTAAAGCACTCCCGTGAAACCACTGAAAACAACATCTATATATATTTGATCACACCAAACTATATTTGAAACGATATACATTGATATATTTTCTCGCTTCACTTATCTGTGAGGCTTAAAAACTATAACTAGCAGTGAAAACAGACACTATCATAGTCTTAAGAAATGCTGCTGTCTCAAATAGGAGTTAAAAGTGTGACTCGGTATGCCACAGTTATCTACCAGTGAGATATACTTAAAGATGCTATTTAAATTCTATCTCATGTTTCATCAGAGGGCATTCTCCAAATAAGAAAATATTTCCTCTTAGAGTTGAAAACTTATCTTTGTCCAAAAACAACAAGCAGAGAAGAAGTACTTACCTAGAGTGATGTAGATTATTTAAGGCTACAAATGAAAGCTGCAGGTGTTCCACACTGATATATGAAAACTAGATAGTGCACACTTTAAAGGCAATCTATATTATTATAATTTTGTCATTGTTATTTGTATTCTGTTTCCTTGATAATTTAAAAAAAACCATAAAAATGGCTCATTCTTGCAGATAACATTTCAAAACACTTAATATTAAGAACTTCGAAGGATTTGTCAAACTTAGTGTTAAAAATGATGTAAAATGTCGTGTAGAAACAAGAGTAAAATAAAAAGTATTCCTTACAATAAAGCTCATTTTAGACCCATTCCTTCCCAAAATCTAGTACTTTCATAGGACAACATATGGATGACTTTGTTACTTTTTAAAAATTCCTAAGACAGCATGAACAGTAACTAATTCACTGTTTTCTGCTGACAAACCAGATGGACTAAATGATATCCTATTGATTTATTTGAAAGCTAAGATTCTCACTATCTTCTAAGGTTTTCAGTACAGTTTCATTGAAATGTGACTGCTCAGATTGCAATAATTTCTAGAACAAATATATTACAGTAATAATCCTGCTGCAGAAAATTTTTAAAATTTCTAGCTTCACAACATTGAGGGAAAGTTAGACAGAACTATGCTTAAAGAACAAAGGTGAACATAAAAGTGAAGACAGAAACAAAAAATCACTTAAAACCCCCTTAATTTCCATGAAAAGTCTGCACTTCTGCCTCCCAGGTGGCTCTCACAACAGATGCAAACTTAATAAAGCAAAAAGCTGTATTTACTTTAAAATATATGTTAACAAATTTATCAAACTGGAAAAGTCTTTTCCCATAACAATCTTGCCTCATCTGCTGCCTTTTTAAAACTATCTTCCAGATAACTTGACATGTTCTTCATAATAAAAAATAGGATCACAGAAGGTGTGAAAGTAAAAGTGATGACTATTTGTCAAGATATCCATTTTCATATTTTGCCTGGTATTTCTCTGACAGCCATAACACAGTGGTGTAAATTAATTTTTTGAGTACAGATTTATGAATGGTGCTCTGCATTTTAAGTCTTGCAGTTACAAGTAGAGGCTTCTGTATCGTTTTCGTAATTAATGCTTCCTTGAACCCAGGAATCCTAGAATTGTCTAGGTTGGAAGGGACCTTTAAGATCATCAAGTCCAACACCCACCTAACACTGCCAAAACCCACCACTAAACCATGTCCCTAAGCACCACATCTACCCATCTTTTGAATACCTCCAGGGATGGTGACTCCACCACTTCCCTGGGCAGCCTGTTCCAATGACTGATACCCCTTTTGATGAAGAAATTTTTCCTAATATGCACCGCTAAACCTCCCCTGGCACAACATGAGGCCTTTTCTTCTTGTTCTATCACTTGTTACTTGGGAGAAGAGACGAACTCCCACCTGTCTACAACCTCCTTTCAGGTAGCTGTAGAGAGTGATAAGGTCTCCCCAAAGCCTCCTTTTCTCCAGACCAAACAAGCCCAGTTCCCTCAGCTGCCCCTCATAAGACTTGTGCTCCAGACGCCTCACCAGCTTCATTGCTCTTCTCTGGACACAGTCCAGCACCTCAATGTCTTTCTTGCAGTGAGGAGCCCAAAACTGAACACAGTATTCAAGGTGCAGCCTCACCAGTGCTGAGTACAGGGGGACAATCATAGAATCACAGAATGGTTTAGGTTGGAAGGGACCTTAAAGATCAACTCATTCCAGCCCCCCTGCCACAGGCAGGGACACCTTCCACTAGACCAGGCCACTCAGAGCCTCAGCCAGCCTGGCCTTGAACAGTTCCAGGGATGGGGCATCCACAACTTCCCTGGGCAATTTGTTCCAGTGTCTCACCAACCTCACAGTAAAGAATTTGTTCCTATTATCTATTCTAAATCTCCCCTCTTCCAGTTTGAAGCCATTACCCCTCATCCTATCACTACATGCCCTTGTAAAAAGTCCCTCTCCAGCTTTCATGTAGGCCCCTTTCAGATACTGGAAAGCTGCTATAAGGTCTCCCCAGAGCCTTCTCTTCTCCAGGCTGAACAACCCCAACTCTCCTCAGCCTGTCTTCATAGCAGAGGTACTCCAAGCCTCAGATCATCTTCATGGCCCTCCTCTGCACCCATTCCAACAGGTCCATGTCCTTCTTATGTTGGGGGTTCCAGAGCT
>RSEF01000009.1:9176114-9227360 GCA_003993805.1 Himantopus leucocephalus
ACTTGCTGAGGATGCACTCAATCCCAACATCCATGTCACCAACGAAGATGTTAAACAGCAGCGGTCCCAGTACCAACCCCTGAAGACCACCACTCATCACTCGTTGCCACTTGGACATGGAGCCACTGACCGCAACTCTTTGATTGCAATCACTTCCCCAGTCCTGCTCACCACACTATTCCTGACACAGGCCAGTGCCGCACAGCTTTCCAGACAGTCTTCCCCAGGCCTATAGCACTGCATGGGGTTGTTGTGACCCAAGTGCAGGACCTGCCCCTTGGCCTTGGTGAACCTCATACCACTGGCTCCAGCCCATCGATCCAGCCTGTCCAGATCCCTCTGTAGAGCCATCCTACCCTCAGGCAGATTGACACTCCCACCCAACTTGGTGTCGTCTGCAAACTTACTGAGGGTGCACTCCATTCCTTTGTCCAGGTCATTTATAAAGAGAACCAGGCCCAATACCGAGCCCTGGGGAACACCACTTGTGACCAGCGACCAACTGGATTTAACTCCATTCACCACCGCTCTTTGGGCCCAGCCATCCAGCCAGTTTTTCACACAGTGAAGAGTACACCCATCCAAGCCATGAGTAGCCAGTTTCTCCAGGAGAATACTGTGGGAAACTGTGTCAAAGGCTTTACTAAAGTCCAGGTAAACAACATCCACAACCTTTCGCTCTTCCACTAAGTGGGTCACCTTGTCATTGGAGATCACGTTTGTCAAGCAGGACCTGCCTTTCATGAACCCATGCTAACTGGGCCTGATCACCTGGTTGTCCTATATGGGCCATGTAATGGCACTCAAGACGATCTGCTCCATAACATTTCCCAGCACTGAGGTCAGACTGACAGGCCTGTACTTCCCCAGATCCTCCTTCTGGCCCTTCTTGTAGACGGGCATCACATTTGCCAATGTCCAGTGAACTGGGACCTCCCCAGTTAGCCAGGCTGACTAATAATGGAAAGTGGCTTGGCGAGCACTTTTGCCATCTCCCTCAGTACCCTTGGGTGGTTCCCATCTGGCCCCATAGACTTGGGTGTGTTCTATGAAGACAGAATACCAAGATTATGAAAAAGAAGGAAAATGACATTGACAGATATTCAGTCAGGTAATTATTTTTGTTAAGATTAAATGTTACAGCTTCACCAAATTTAAAAGAAATCTTTCAGATTTCATAAGTTAAGGAGCACCTAAAGCCTTTGGCTGAATTCCCAAAGGAATCCATATTGACATGCAACAGATTAAAGATGAAGCAGTGTTTGATATGAAAAACTATCTCAATACCAGAAAACATCTACTACATTCATTTCTGCCCTTTATCACTTCAATATAAAAAAATTCATGTGATGTAAATTTTACACATGATGCTGTAATAATGTACTGTCAGTCCTATTAAACAGATTTTCCCTCAAGTCTTGAAGTTTTCAGAAGATGAGATATAGATTCTATTCTTTCCCTCTTCATTTCATGTGCATTATAAAAAGATAAAATACATCCTAATGAATGTATTTTACACCAATTTAACTAATAAATTTCAATTAAAAACAAACATTTTTCTTTCTAAATATTTCTATCTTTTTTTTTTAGGTCTTTCAGCTAGCTAGAATATAAGCTTCCTTTAAGGTAGAAAATGACAGTGTGAAGAGTAAGAATCAGTACATTGCTTGTTAATTAAATTTGTATAAAAGCAAAGATACACACAGAGAAAGTTTAAATATTGGCAACATCAATTCTTCTATTTTATCACTTCATACTGCTTTTTAGAGTATTGTAAGATTTTTTTGGCACGGCAACTTAGTTTACTTAAGGGGTTTTTGTTATAAAAGCATTTCTTTTACTGTGGTAGTAGCAAAGTAATCAAATTATGAATAAACATAATTACACTCAGAGAATAATACTGCATCCTCACACTGCTTTCTCTGAAAATTCCATCAGGAAACTTTCATCTGCTTCCGAAGATATGTCCAAAATACTGAAAATAACGAACAATACATCTTTCCCTCCCCACTCCCTTCTCAGTATGAATCATAACTTAAAATATAAAATGCAATAAAATTCCTACCTCTTTCATTAAGACTGTTTAGCACTGCCCTTTCAAGCTGTTCCTCTTCAGTGAGCCCACCTGTATAATCGTAATAGCTCCTTGGCGTTCTGTATTGGTAACCCGGATAGCCATAATAGTCTGTAAAATGAATACAAAATAAAGAAAATAAACTGCTGCTACTCAGTAGGAGACTGTGAAATCAGATATTAACTTTATGATATCTTTCTTCCATAAATTATTTTAATTTGGGAAAGAAAAAAGTTATCTGGATTCAATTACTTATACAATCTCTGCCATGAATCAATTTCTAATTTACAAAGCCAGCTTACGGTAACAGCAGAGAGAAAAACAACAGAAAAAGATGGCTCAACATCTCAGTTTTCTTTTAATTGTTATAAATAAGTGTCATGGAATCGCCATTATTAAGAAGTTTCACATCGAAATTGGAAGACACTTTTCATCAGCTCCTTTTAACATTTAACTGTCAATACTTGGACACCTTATTAATGTCACTAGAACAGCAAAAACAAAACAGGTAGGTTTCAGGCTTTTTCCCACCTGTCTCACCCTTCCCCCTAGTGCCCATAAACAATACATGCCACTGTCATCATAAATTCAAATAATGTTTCGACCTAGAAAACACATGGGAAAAGATTCCTGCAAATTTTTGCAGTAATATATACAGCTAATATAGTGTTATTGCACAGCTACATCTGCCCAGGAAAAAAACATCACACCATACATCTCATCTAATGTCACAATCACTGTATGTTGTCTGCACTACTGACAACCAAGAATTTCTGACCATTTGCAAAGTTTGTCTAAAACAAGCACAAACTGAACATCATCCACTGAAACACATAGGATTTAAAAGAAAAAAAAATTATTTGGCTAGAGAATTCAGCAAGCCTCTCTTCCTTCTAACACAATCTGATCTTGCCTGAGCATAGAAAATTTAAACTCAGAAAAACTAAGGAGAAAAGTCCCATTCTTCTATTCCATTGTTGCATCTTCAAAATACAAAGCTTTGGGTGATATTTTAATTTCTCTTCCAGACACCTGGACAGGGGATTTTGAAGAACCAATGTACAGAAATATAGGCAGTTTCTTCCAACTGATAGAAAATGTACACAAGTGTTTCAAAACGAAATAATTGGAAATATTTTTGTATGAAACAAATACAGCACACCATTTCCCTTTATCTGCAGATTATTAGAACCAACGATAGTCTTGTGTTCTCTTATTAGTTATATGGATTCCATGTGTAACGTTCTTGTGGAGTTTCTGGGATTAGTAACCAGCACAGACTATGAAGTGAGGACACAAATAATTTCTTTTAAAAAAAATCATTGTGCTATAGAAAAAAAAACCTCTAGAACCTTAAGACAAATAAAAACAGCAATACCCTTATCTTAAAGTTATACAGGAAAAGCAGGAAAAATTGAACTGAGTGACTGCACACTATTTTACACAAAAGTATATATAGTCCTCTGTATTATGCAAATACACCTACATATATTTTATGTACAGATGTATGTATACATATATACATTATACACACACTTAGAGGAAAATAATGTAATTCTGTCCATTTCCAAGTTTTTCCTTTTTGGAACATACAACTGACATTGGGAGACTTTTTCATACATCTGCAGTGAACAGTCTTATCCTCCAGTAGCCTGAAATTCTGCCACTTCTCAAATGATTAGCAACTCCTCCGGTTAGAAAAGATTATTTTTATTTTTTTAATCTGTATGAATTACAGTTATATTTTTAACACACGTTAAAAGCCTTTAAGTCATACTGGCTATGTTTAAGAGACATAATTCTGCTGAAAAATAAAACTGACTGCAGGATACCATTTAGCTGTTATATATATACACACTTTGGATGCAATCTTCATGTATTTCCCTCATTCCCCTCTGCCTTATGTTAATCAGAATGAACATTTTCTCAGCTATAAATTTATTTTCTGGTGGCTTCAAAACCGGATGCATGAAGACTATAAAAATTCTGGTACTAAAAGCATGAAATTATCTGATAAAAGAAAAAGGATGTCGTCTTTTAAGTTTGTTCTATTACTGTAAATTTTTGTATGTTTGATGTTTTACGCTCTCATCAAGTTGTAAGTGCTCGGAAAGCCATAATCTTTTATTTTAAAAAAGAGAAACAATTTGGTAACATCGACATGTTCAAGGTGCTCCTATTAATCAAAATAAACGTCTAATACTTTATTCATGAACTGCATTTAGGGAAAACCCAATTCATTTACTAAATGTGTTAAAATTACACTTAGAATCCTTTTTTTTTTCTAAAGCTCTTTACTTGTACTGTTTCATAAAACCTCTTCTGATCATAACTTCATCTATTTTTCTATTTAAATAGGTATTCAAAGACAGATAGTAATAAATCAGCAATACCAGAAAATGAAAAATTAATCAAGGTAAGGATGTACTGTATATGCATCATCAGCCTATGACACTAGAATTTTCTTAATTCACAGATGGCCAAATTTATTCCGTATATCATACACCAAGCAAAAGGTTACATCTTCCACAAAGGAATGCAAATAGGATGAAAGACAATTACAATGTATATACAGAGGGAACAAACATAAACATTTTTTTAAAAAAAATTGCTGTTCTAAGCCATTTTAGAGAAATGAATTTAGTACAAAAAAAATAAAATACGTAGTTACATCTAAAGCCAAGCTTGGAAGACAGGATAATTCAGGTTAACGCTCTCCTTTAAATCCCTTTTGTCCACAACAACTCAAAGCAACAATATGGCTACTTCGGGGAGTGCCCAAAAAAACCCCAGACTTCCTCGTTGTCAGCATACTAAAGTTGACAAAGCTGCTATGTGGTCCCCCATAATTCTAGATATATTACATGAAATCCCTTCCCTTTTTCCTGCTTAAGAAGAGCTGGAAAAGAAAAAGTAGAGCACTATTCAGAATCTGCTCCTATTCCACAAGGGTGGTCTTTAACACCCACCCAAGCTCCAAGCAGTTGGTGTTTGTACAGTGTCTGCAATATATTATAGAGTTTAAATGTCAAGTACAAATTCTAATCTTCATTAGCCATTAAAGTACCTTTTCTGATATTAATTTTTATAGAGTTTCCACCCACCCTGCTATACTGGAATACAGAAGGAAGATTTAGTCTCTATGACCGTGGAACGCAGAGCAATGCAAGCAGCACACCCGGGCCCTGGTGGACTGAACAGTACCTGTAGCTAGGGGAGTATCTTTAACTGGGCTGAGACTGCCAGTCATGGAAACAGGTAGCTCATGCTCACTACATAATCTACGTTCACATATTATTTCATTTCACAATATTAATTGTGGTTTATTTCTTTACTGGCCTTTAGATCAAGTGGGTTTTGACTCGAGAATTGGAATAATGGAAATCCCGGGTAAATATACTTTTAAGTTACAAAAATCCTTGTTGCTGTTGGTAAGGAAAGTAAGTAAAGATCTTTTTGTTAGGAATTACAGAACAAATGCTTAAAAAATATTCAAGGGCCCATAATTTCGCTTGTGGGAATTACTTAACATAATGATAAAATTGGAGGTAGATCATGGAAGACAAAATTCATCACGGAGAATAAAAGCAGCACTAACCTTAGCTCACTGTGGCTCAGAGTAAGCACATCTCACTTATAAAAGATTATAAAAGAATAAAAAACCCTGCATGACTAAACAGCAGACAATAGTAAGAATGACCAAACATACAAAATAGTTTTCATATAATCAACCATACAAACTACAACTTTTCAACAGAGAGAAAAGATGACTGCCATGAGTGTAGTACTAAAGTCTATAAAACCATAAAGAATATGAAGAAAGTACATAAAGAATGAAGGTTTGGTTTCCCTTCCCAGAGAAGAATTAATGTGCATCAAATGAAATTAGCAGTTAGCAGGTTCAAAACAAACATAAATGACAGATTCTGCACCAGGAAGAAAACTGTGAAATTCTTCTTCTGTGATGTTGTAGGTGTTAAAAAGAGTTCACGCCAATTCAAAGAGCTTTTGACAAATTCGTGAAAGAATAATCCATCACAGGCTATTAAAGCCAAAATTCCCCACAAAACTTTCTGCTGAGAAGACCTTTAAGCCACAAGCCACTGCACACAGGCAGATAGTTGAGGGAGTTACCACTATATATTTATCCTGTTCTTACAGCAGATGTCTAGGAAAAAGTGTAAATCACTGCAGGAGTTAAGATACACTAGGCTATACATCCCTTAGTTTTGATCCAACACACAGTCCTCCTCACAGCTGGCTCCTCTTCTGTCCCTCCCAGACAAGGCCTCCACCTATTATTTCTATACACTCCACATATAATGGCTCAATATTCTGCATGAGAAGAATCAAATGTGCTACATCCAAAGTATGTCAGTATTCCAATTATCCACCTATGTACTGTGAAGATGGTCTAAATCTATTTAGGTGAGGGAGTGGGCTTTTTGCATGTAAATTACTTGATTTACAGAAAGCGTTCAAAGGAAGAAGTTCCTTGTCAGAGAGGGGAAAAAAACATCCCAGAACGGAATAGCTCAATTTGTCAGATCAGGACAGATGTACCAAGGTTCAACAAGCTGCTTTCAGTAGACAATTTCTTTGCTGCTGCACCTTCTGCAAAAGGGATGGTATTTCCCCAGGGTAGGATTTTACGAAGTCATGACCTTAATTAGAGGTTTAAAGCCTCTTGTACAAAACACACATCCACATAGTTCCCTAAAAAGTAAAGGTGACACATGGCCAGAGAAGTAATAAGTTTAGCAAGCATATATATGTGCAGAATATATTGTATATTGTATATGTTGCCATTTAACTAGCGCCTCTCTAGGTTTTCTATCATTAGCAAAAATGATGTCCCTATTTTTAAAGCTGGAGTAAGTTTTCAGGGAAGTGGGTGAGAGTACATACCTGAATAGTAGTAGTCCCTTGGCCTGGCAGGGTCAGTGAACGAAGAAATGCCACCTAAATATAAAAATAATACATGTACTATTGGAGTAAAATAATCGCATTGTATGTCTTCATAAAACACAAAATCAAATTTAAACCAAATCTTTCTTTCAAAGTTTGTTTGATAGAAATATGAAACAACAGGTACCTATGATTTTTTTTTTTTTTGCATCAATGAGAGAATATAGTATTACTAAGCTTATATGTTGTTCCAGATTTTATAGTAGTGTGTCGTGTTTCAGCAACATATCCATGTAGACTAGAAAAATGCAAACCAACCTAACAATTGTTCTCCAGAACATATAATGAATAATTTCTGCACGGAGATTGTACCTTGGTAAGCATGGGTTAAAGCACAGAAAACTGAAGACTGGAATAACACTGCACTGTTTCTGCTCTGCTACAGAGGAGAAAAAGATGACCTGTGCACTGGAACACTCCTTCCTCCAGGTTTTAGTCACACAGCAACCTTCACAGCAGCAGAATCTCCATAGCATGTTTCACTGACAGTACCATGGATTTTATCACAGAATCCCAGAATAATTCAGTTTGGAAGGGACCTAGCCCAATTCCCACTTGGAGCAGGACTAGCTATGAGATCTGACAAGGTTACTCAGGGTTTTATCTTGTCAAGTCTTGAAAACATTCATGGATGGAGACTGCAGAACCTCACTAGGCAGCGTGATCTGATGCTTGACTGTCCTAACAGTCATCAGAGACCACCCCCCATGCCACAGAAACATGCGATATTAACATTTAACTAACATGACACTATGTCTGTTCACTCCAGTGGAGTAGGAAATCTGATGCTTTGGTCTCTATTTTTCCCACTTAAAACTGCTAAATGTACATGACTTACATACTGTATCACCAAACTGCAACAAAACGTCCTGTGAAAAGCATACATATCCGAACAAATAATTTTCCACTATGCAAACACCATATCCATGGTCAACTTGATGGTATAGTCATGAATAAAGTACTCAACATATTAAGTAATCAGACATAAAAACCAGATATTCTGACAACCAACCCCAACACAGCTGTTGTGACAGGGCTTAGACTCTGAATTAAAGCACTGAAATTTATTGGAGTGTTCATATAAAAAGTTCGCAGGGCTGTATTTAAAATAATTGTTAGACTGAAGATGTCTAAAGATACCATCTTCTTTTAAAATAAGTATTACTACAGTATGACAAGCTGTAGTATTACATTGTTGGAAAGCTTGAGAATTCCAGTAACAATTTCTCAAGCATCCCACAACCTTTTTCAAACTGTAGGGACTTCCACTAGAATGAATGCAAGCAGTAGAAATCAACATGGAAACTTACTGTGTTCTGGTATATTTTTACGGCTTCACCACACTTCACTTGAAGTGACATTTTCATTGACATCTTATGTGAAACATTTTACTTTAAATAAACATTTTAGAAGAAAGGTAAATGGTATTCCTCTAATTAAATGTATCTGAAAGACACATTTACTGGTTCTTATCATCCATCTTTAAGGAAAAAAAGTTTTTTTTTTCTTCTGCGCTCACTTTAATAATCAGCATATCTTTAATCGCCTAAAGACTTGCCTGAATGGCCTGAATTTCTACATGGAAGACTCAGTAAATTTTAAAAATAAAAGTGTCTCTTATGCAGATTTTACAAATTGAGCAAAATTATATACCTGCACAGGCTTTCATGATCTTTTTCAGAGGTCCCATAGTGTACATCAATCCAACAAGAATCCCTGCCAGATGCCCAGCAAAAGAAGTCCTACAAAAACGGAAAATCTTGTGAGTGATGGAAAGGAAGACTTTTTTTGTAGGGATCCAGAATGGGGAGTGCAGAATTTGTTGTAACAGAGAAAGTCGCTGAGTGAGACCAAGCACAGAGAAATGATTTGCCTCCAAGGATGTAGTGCCAAGTTTTCTTTCTTCATAACTACCCAAAATTTGGTAGGTATAGACAGTTACATAAAAGCATTAAAAAAATATCCTGAAGAAGCTGGAAACTACCTGGAGAGATCATTTTAATTGTTTGTTCAAAGGACAGAATACCATTTCCCTAAAAGCATTTAAAGACTTATTGAGGTAGGAAACTAGTTTTAACCTATAAGAAAGTAAATCCACAGGATTACACTGAAACGTCTAGGTAGGTTCTACCAAAACCATTTACAGTTTCAAGCGGAAGCATAAACACAGTACTTTCTACTGCACTGTCAACACAATCCAACAATTAGTCTGAGATAACCATGAATGCAGATCTGTTGATACAGATCTGTTGCAATCTCGGTAACACAGTGCCTTCAAAAATAAAAGAACAAGTGAAATGCTGAGATCCAAATTCTTTTCTATACATACCAACAATTTCTCTAAAAAAGATCATCATCCATTTGCATATCAAATAAAGACTCTAGAGTCTTTGGACAAATCATCAACATGGAAGCATGTTTACAGTAAATAAGGATATTTGCTCCAAGTATTGCCATGACTAAGGGGCACTCTAAATTCATAAACCAATTTTCATCGTTCAAATTAAGAGTTAAACTCTTTTGTGGTTAATCAGATTTAAACATTAATTAAGAGCAAAATCTTTTGAGTTTAACCATTACTTGTAAATGGTTCACCTCTACTATGACATTAGAGAAGGCAATACATTAAACATTAAGATTTCCTAGTATATGCAATAATAAATAACTCAGTCCACTGGATTTACCCTGGTTGTCCAAAGATTCAAGTAATATGAGCTTTTTTGCCTTTATAAAGCAGACATGAAACCTCTGTTTAACGTAAAAATAGATTACGCTTTTTACATTCTGGTCAGAAATCCAAAAGAGTTACACAGATGACAGCATACGCACTCATGACAATAAAACTTCCAGGCATCACTGGTAAAAGTAGACAAGAAAACAGGTGGGTCACTAGAGGGAGATACAGATCAAATCTAAATTCACTCTTTTGCCACTTACTTAACCACGAACTTATATTCTGCTATACAGAGCTGCAGTTCTCTCCCATAAGTAACCAGTACTCTTTTAAGAGTAACACATAAATGCTGATGTGCATATTTATAAGTAAGAGGTAGTTAACAGAATAAAGTATCTACAAGGAACTGATTTTCCAAATTTGTGAAAAATACATGCCTGACTTGAAAAATGTCTGTACACATAAAACATTAAATACTTCAAGGTACCTTACTCTAGAAATCACCAATGCAAGAGTGATTTTCCTATACTTCTGGCAGTGTTTTAAGCTCTTTATTTATCTGAGTACAACACTGTTCCACAAAACCCAAAATCAAGGTCTTTGCTTGCAATACATTGAAGCTGTATATTTACACAATATGAATAATCAGAAACCTTCAGCTTTAGGGGGATAATTTCCACTTCATGTCTGTTGAACAGGTTAGTGTAGTAGATAGAACACTACACAATAGAACACTATTGACTGTTTAATTATAAATTATATTCAAGCAGTAGCAACTTATAATGAAAATGTTTAAACAGGATTTCCTAAATTAAAAATAATATCAGATACAGTCACACATACATACTATCACTGACATGCAGAAAATGAGTACATTGGATAAATCACATCGAATTTTCACCGTATGCTGTCATAAAATTGAGTGTGATCAACAGTAGCACCTTGCTACCTCTAATTACTAAGGAAAAGCAATTCTGTAGAGTACAAAAACACAGCTTCCCTTACATTATCAAAATGCTTAATGTTACAGCCAAGTTAAGCAAACACCACTTCATTTTAGAATGTGTTATATTGTAATTTACTCAAATGAGAACTTAATACCTTTTTTTACTAATGCTTGGTATAATTTACAGTATGGAAGATATCTTTATAGATATTTTCCAAATGTATCAACTAAAACATACAGATAATAGGCAATTCTACAAAAAAAAAAAAGCAGTTTTATTACAAGCTTTTAACCTTGTCAAAACAAATAAAGAAAATATAAGTAGGCGTCAAAATTCTGAAGTAGTTAACTTGTGTCTCTTCCCAGCTGTTCGGAGGATGGGTAAGGTTCCAGAGGACCTATATATTTCTATACCCATTCTTAAGCAGGGAAAAGAAAAAAAAGAAAAAAAAAAAAAAACAGAAAAGGAAGGGGACTCTAGTCAGATGACCACAGACTAATCACTATCTTCTGTTCCCAGATAAAACTATTTGTTCAATCACTAAGACGCGTAATTTTTCAACGAAGGTAGGAACACCAGAAACAGAAAACAGGTTTGTCAAGAACAAATATCAAATCAATGAAAACTTCTCTTTTGACAGGGCACCAAGCCGCATGGAAAGCGAGAATTAGCAGATGTCAAGCATGCTGTAAGAATGCAGCACCGTCTCACAGTATTTGTCATAAAGAAGGCTTAAAAACCTTAAACTCTACAACTACACTAAGTAGATCCCTAAGTGGTCGGTAAGCCTGACTTAATACTTGTCAGTGATTCATTATCAAACTTAGGATATGAATCAAGTAGATTTCTGCAAGAGTCTATTCCAAATAGTATTTACAAATGACAGGCTAAGAGAAGCTGTAAGGCTCACTGGAGATGGCATTACAACTTAAAGCAACCTTGACAAAATGAAGTAGTGGTCTGGATAAGAAATAGGGTACAATTCAAGTATTTTACTGGAAATAGGTAAACAGGAGCACTACCAGGAAGTAAAATGAAATAGCCTTCCACTCTACTCAGCAGTGGTAGGTCTCAGCTGGAGAATTGAGCCTCCTTTTTGTGCAGTACGCAAAAAGAGCAGCAACAAAAAAAAAAAGAGAGCCCACAACACAACTTCTGAGAAAAGACTGAAGGGATCACAATCACTTAAGTCTACTGAAGTATTCTCTCACAGATACAATAATCTTAAAATATGGAAAATATTGTCACAAATAAGAATGAATACACTCTCCATATTCTCTATCTGTAGGATAAAGAGTAATGGACATAAGTCACAGCCAGAGATTTAAAAACATTTAAGTAGTAGAACAGACTGCCTGGAGAAACTGAGGGGTCTCCCTGCGGGTCAGGCAGAGGCCTCCCGCACCCCTTTGGGTCCAGGGCCCATTCTCTCCCATGTTTGCCTCTGCTTTGCAAGGGAAAATGAGAGGGCTACTAAGACCCTGCAAAGAGCAATCAGAGTTTATTACAGTGATGATCTTTAAAAGCACATTAGGCTAAATATTGGCAAGTATAAATTATACACACACACACACACGTTTGTATATAAACACATACATGTTTGTCCTTCTGAAGTTATCACTCAGAGCATTTGTTTTGAGATCAGATGCATTCAGATCCCGTATAATCTTTCTTATTTTATAAAAAAAGACTGGAATTATTCAAGTTAAGTAAATTGAATAAAATAACTGTTTTACACCTGTAATTAATGTTCTTCTATCCACAGGCCCTGGTCTAAAGTGGATACTCCTGTTTCCAATTAAATTAAATATATTTGAATGATTAATCCTCAATGATACTTCAATGTCAATCTTCCTGATATTTTACTACATTTTACTGTAAATTTTAATTTTCAGTCTATTGCCTTCTTAAAAAATTTGCATAATGGATTTCCTGACTATGAGGCTGCCTGAGTTTTATCTGCAGACATTAAAGCTAATAGCAAAACTACAACTGTTTTCACAAGGCAGGATTATATGCAAAATTTAGATGTAAATGCCATGGATTTTGGCTGAAAAGAAATTAGTAAGCAGTTTACAAAAAGCACAAAATAAGTTGTGTGAAGAAATCTTGTCCAAAAACATATTACCAAGGCTCCTTTCACTTGTATTATAAATTCCATTCTTCTTTCTGGCCTAATCCAGAAAACTGAGGTTACTCCTACTTTCTGCTTCTTATACACAGCCTGGACATAATTAAAAACTCTTTCATTATCAGCAATAAAACAACCTCCATAATCAACTGATGCCAAAATAGGCTTTTTACACTATTGATAATAGCAGCGTCTTGATTGGAATATGTATTTTACTAGGTAAAAATTGACTGTTAATTTTCAGTTAGACTAATGAAGAAACATTCTCGTGATTGCAACATGATAAACTACTTACTTTTTCCTGCTAGTTAATAAAGAAAAATTGATAGATAATTATTTTTTTCCACAGTACAATTTTCAGTTTCTGTAATACAAGCTGAACTTTGAACAGGAATAAAAACTGTGTTCTTGACTTTTTAAATTGCTTGTTTTCTTCTCTAAATGTCAATGAGCTTTATCAATATTAACTAATGTTCTCCATGGTACAAAGAAATTCAAATGATGTCTCATTTAATTTTTGTTTGAAAATGTAGATATCCCCAGAGTTCTTATTTATCTCAACCATTCACTTCATACTAATGTTAATGATGCAATATGTCTAAATACTGTTTCCTGAAGACATTCGCCATCAAGCTGATATGCGCATCACTTCAGAAAAATCTTCTAAACAGAATCAGTTATACTTTTTCACTTGGCTGTGTAATTTCCACGAAAACTGGTATCACTAGAGGGAAAACCATTTGGACAGTTCTCATCAATGAACAGTATAAAAAAAAACCCACAAAGTTGTCAATAGCCTCAATATTACTTTTGAATCCCTCATTGGTATGGATTCTCAGGTGATCCTGATACATCATTCCACTAAGGCAGGCCCAAATTTACTGCATGTCTTTCTGACTGGACAGAATTCTGCCCCAATTACTAACCTCTTATCTATTCAAAACTAAATTAAGCAACTGGATCTACAAAGGGACACCATTTAATCAGATACTTCAAATATTACAACATGCCCTTAGCACGCAGATGAGTGTGTAAGAGCAATGCTCTGAGAGCTACAATTGTCATGGTTCATTTCAAGGCAGTTAGCAGTTACTAATTAAAGACGATGTGTTCTGGGACATGAATTTCTGGAGACTAGTACTTGTTTTCTATGGCCCCCATTATCATTTAAATGCTGTGAAATTGTCCTATCAGGATTGCATCTAACCATAGAATTGTTAAGGTTGGAAGGGACCTTTCAGATCATCTAGTCCAACCATTAACCTAACCTGACAAAACCACATCTAAACCATATCCCCAAGTACCTTGTCTACCCTTTTTTTAAACACCTCCAGGGATGGCGACTCCACCACCTCCCTGGGCAGCCTATTCCAATGTTGAATAACCCTTTCAGTGAAAAAATTTTTCCTAATATCCAACCTAAACCTCCCCTGGCTTAACTTGAACCCATTACCTCTCGTCCTATCACTTGTCACTAGGGAGAAGAGGTCAGTCCCTATCTCTCTACAACCTCCTTTCAGGTAATCGTAGGGAGTAATGCAGAGGTTCTTTAGACCAGGCAGCAATCTAAGCTCCCATAAAATTATGAAAAGTTTTTAGACATTATTTCTGGACCTTCTATACACTTTCTACCCCAAAGACATTTCTGCAGTAAAGCAACTGAAAAACAACAGCACCCAAATGCTAAACTCATGTTTTTCCTCTACCAGATACAGTATGATATGCTCATGATTTTACTTCAGACATAATGTCCCTTCATTATTCTGTAATAATAAATAGTCATATTAAACATATCACCAAATAAAAGCTATGTTCAGCTAACATGACAGTTTATATTTTTAGAAGAATGTTTTTAATGCACTGAAAAAATTGGTTTTATACCTGTAGTTATGCCATGCAAGTGACCTCTCAGCTCACACTTAAAATTGCATTTGGAACAGAGCACTCTGCAGTTCTGTCTTTTAACCTAGGATTCCTTGCTGCAGTCAATCAGGCACTAAGTCACAAAGCAATAAAACCAGTGTTTAAAATAAGTAATATTTGAATTCTCATGCTGCTCTAGGAAATATTCTATCTGCTATATCATAGTATCTGATAAGGAGTCTGTCAGTATTGCTCCGCTCTATTTTTTTTTTTTTAAGTCTTTCTGAAAAGTGGGAAATTATATATAAACTGATTTGGTAGTTCATAAATCTGGTGTCTGTACTTTGCATACATTCTCTAATATGACTGACAGCTATAAAATATTATACAAGAAAATTACTGATTTGCAACTAGAACTCCAGAAATCAACTGCCAAAGAAGAGAAAGGCACTATTCTCACAGAAGTAGGGGCAAATGAACTGTGCTGGCAGAACTGAGCACACAGGAAAATTGAGAGAGGCGATCAGCAAGACTGCAGGACAGTAAAACCGCATAAAGTTTGCGGAATACTGGATGACACCTTTATCATAAATTAGAGGAGTGACTATAACAAACAGACAGAAGGGACTAGGACAGAAATAGCAAGCAAACAGTGGAATGCTGTATATTAGTATATTAGTTTGGTTACTGCTGAATACTGTTTACATGCTGAAAACACGTCCCTTTTCCTTGTCCATCAACTTTTGTTATCTTCCTTCAAATTCTTAGTAATACCTTCTGGGTACAGTATTTCAGATTTTTATTTGGAAATGTGGTCAAAATACAGAGTGTTAAGGAAAAAGCAGACTGTAGCCTCAACACTTAATTGTAGCCCCAACACTCCATTTGCATACCACACTACACATACTTCATAACACATTTCAAACTACTTCAGATAGCCCAAATCTCTTTTCCTAACTTTGAAATATTAAATGCACTTACCCTGGGGAGATTAAATGAATAGCCACCAGCTCCACCCAACAAGCATATTTACTGGATATCTGCAATCCAAGGACACTGCTGATTCTTCCTGGATTGTAATGGTTGTTAAGAACTTTCAAAGCAAACAAGACTCCTGCAAACAAGAAGAAATCACATAAAGAGAGAAGTACTCGTGCCCAAATAAAAAAGAAATGCAAACAACTTAACTACTGAAACTGAAGTACCATGCAGTTTCACAGCACCACAAAGCATACTGTTGCATGCCACAAAAACAGTTCTAAGCTTTTTTTTCAGTGATACATTTCAGTGACTTTAAAAAAAGATAAAAATTTACATGTTTGTATAACAGCCAATTCTGAGTTGCTATTTAATATGCCTACTTACTGTAGCTATTCAGGCATTCAAAACAGTACAAACATAATTTTAAAATGGGAATTTTAGTTTAAATACTTGACAAAATTATTGAACTCAAAAAAATGTTCCGCGAGTTGAGAAAAGCTATTACTGAAAACAAAATAAATAGATGCATATGAAGCTCAACAGCAGGCTCAAATTTTGAATTAATGGAAAAATCATCTTACACATATTCCAGAATCACCTGTTTCTGAAAAAAAGTAGATATATCACCTTTAATTACAATAAATAATCATTCATTTCTAATTGACTGCAACTGTTTTATCATGCAAGCAATAGCCGATATGGCAGAATGAAATCGCATAATTTACTGGAACATTCAAAATGTTTTTAAAAAAGTTCCTCTCAAGAAAAAGCTCACAGAGTTGTAATAAAAAAAAAGAAAAAATCTGAAAAATCAATTAATAAAAGATTTGACATGGAACAGATAGCAGAGTTGAACATCAATACAGACATACACTAAATAAAAACATGAAAAAGGTTTTCCTCCCCTTTTAACACAGCAGAAAACAAGAGATAGCAAAATTCCTTAATCTATCCAGTGATGTAAATATTGTTATTCTAGTACCAAATATAAACAGGACTCTGTGTATGCACATACCCACATGCTCATGCTACTTGCTGCTGATCAAACTGCACTTGTTCAGAAACTACACATTTACTAAAGGAGAGAAATATTTGATAGCAGCAGCGTAGTTTAGGAGTCATCTCCATCCAATCCACCCTTGGCTTACACAAACCACATCTGTACAGCTTCAATTTTATTTTTTATTATTATTATTATTTTTAAGGTTTAAGTGTCCATTGAAACTGCCTGACCTGGTGTTCTGTCAGGTTCCATCCAGGGGGGACAAGAGGCAGGTCTGTTTCATCCATTTAAAATAAAATAATAATAAAAAACCCAGGCATCCTAAAACCCTTAAAACCTGATAAAGTGAATGGGTCATAAATATGCATACATATTGACTCTTGAAGAAATAGTTACCAGGAAAATACTCATTTTCTTCAACAGCTGCTCCACATACACGCCACTTGCCCCAACTGAAGAGCAATTACCTATGCTGATGGTCATGTTGAGGATGTTGAAGGTTTAGAGAGATCAATTATGGATACTAACTCTGTCAGAGCTACTTTAATTTGCTGCCCAATTAATGGTCAAATGCACGTGCACATCAGCTGCAGTCCCACATTTCCAAGCTTGGAATACTCAAAAGATGCTGCAGAAGATAAGCCACATCAGAACAGGTTGCAACACTCTACGCTAGATCTGAACTATCTATCTTGCAGAACACGTAAATTAAAATCCAATTAGGTAATCCCTAAATCGACAGAAAGCTTGACTTTTTGTCCTCTGCACAAACGGCTTAGTAGATTAGAGGCTTACTCCCACTTCTTTTTAGTTCACTAAAAAATCCAAAATGTATGCTTCAGCCAATATTGTAGTATGGCTGACACGAGTCTCTTGTAAAGAATGAAATGGGGACCCCACACCGCCCATCACCAATACTTTGCCCTGCCTGCCAGCACCACTGCTGTTCAGTAACTTGGTCTCTTTTGCCATAAAGCACGGGAAGCCATAAAGCTGCATCACCTGGATAATTATATCACTAAATCTAACTTCTCGTCTGTTCATTCGAGGAAAGTGACATGTAAGTTGCTATCTGGCTAAGTGAGAAGCTGGAAACTAATCTGGTGAAAAAAAAATCTTACAGTGAAATCTCAACACAACTCCATTATATGATAGCGTTATATTCCCAGTTATGTAGAATAAAGAAGTTTCATCATAAATTTTTTGAAATATTCACCCTTCCCATTCCTAGCAAGAACTGGGTTGATGCCAAGCTGTTTTAAGGCATGAACTGATAGGAACACATAGGAAAAACCTCACATGGATGGTGCGTTATATAAGTGAATACTCAAAACGAATACTTCTTCAAAACTTCTAGGTCTCAACTTCTCATCCTACAGTCTAGGATGGCACAAGACAAGAAGTTCAAAAGAAGCTCGATGACAGCACCTCTCAGTTGTTCACAGAGAATAATATTACAAAGCACATTTGCCCAATGAATCACCCAGCAATAGCTGGAGTACCATATAAAAGCTAACCCTGTAAGGTCCAGCTGACACTGGACTAGGTGCACATATTTCAGTCATTTTACCACTAATAATAAATATATAGTAGGGTTCTGCAGTCACCGTTCTGGAGCAGCAAGAGCAAGATGCTCTGCAAAGGAAGTGTATCCAAAGGGAGCAGGGAGGCAGGCAGCAACCTCCCCAGCAGGGGCCCAGACCAGAAGTCCTTGGGCAAAGTGCGCAGGGCAGGCTGGTGACAGTAGGTGGGGTTGGCCAGGACCCAAGATCACCAGGCACATCCTCCTGACAAAGCAGGACCAAAGAAAGTCAGGAAGTCAAGTCAGGGCCTAGGTCAGAGAAGCACACGGCCAGGCACAGATGCAACGTAGCTCAGACAGGGATGATGCAGAGGGCTTGAGCTTCAAATCAGCTGCTGAACAATCTCACACACCTCTGTTCCCACTAGTCTGAGGCGGGTGGCAGCTGCCCCATATCAGAGCTGTTCTTGAGCACAGGCAGCAAAACCCCTCAGGGAGAGGCTGCACTCAGGGCCCCCAGAGCCACCATAAAGGCCAACGTTAGAACTGAGCATGTCTCGTTAACAATGGGTGGGTGACCAGAGAATATGCAAAGCTCCAAATGAGCAACTACCAGGATGTTCCAACTAGTACCAATTCGAATACCACAAGGAACCCTCAGAGGTGCTGAAATACCTTTCTCAGAGGTTGAAAAGGAGGGCTTGCCTTCTAATGCTAGCTCCCAATGACAGCACGAGTACAGCATGTCCCCAAAGTACATACTTTAAATTGAAAAACAGGATAACTTTACTGACATACCAACCACATACATGCATATGGATGTAGACCTATCCATTTCCTGCATTCAAATATTGCTATATAGAATCTTCAAGTATTAATTTTACATGTGTAAATTGTACTATGTGCCTTACCTGAAAAACCTACAGCACAATTCATTTCATACGAAGGATCATCCAGAATTTTCACAAGCATGAATTCCAGCACCATATAAACAACTCCAATCAGCACTGAAAATACTACAATTATGTATGCAAACCATATGCTCTTAAGCTTTTTTTCCAGCATTATCCCCTTCCAAAGCATGGAAATCATGTTATAATATAAATGCCAGTCATCTGCATGGTGGACAGGAGAAAGCAGTAAACGCTGCCAGTTCTTTCTGTAGAAACCTTCCTTTACACTGATGCACACTTCAGACAGTGGCCTCACAGGATTCAGAAAGAGAAAAATATTCAATGCAAGTACCCCAAGGGTAACAGAAGGAATGTTCTGGAGTCCAACTTGGGAAATTTGATAAAGCAGCAAAAGCAGTCCAGCACTGACTCTTCCCTGCCTTCGTTGCATTATGACTTCTTATTCAAAGAAATGTGAAGATTATTCTGATTTCTAGTCTTTTTTTCAAATTCAAAACCATACACGTTTTTGAAATTCTGAAAGAAAAGAGAAAACTGCGTTATTATACATATACAGGGGCGTTTTCAGGCTCATCACTGCTTCTTTTTTTTTTAAGCACAGCAAATTCTTCAAGCTAATCAGCTGAGACCTCTTTTTTAAAATCACAACAAAAATTCAAGTGAGAAGAAAAAAAAATCACAACTTTTAAACCAGTATAAAACACAAATAAAAGGGATTTATACACATAATCCTGACAAGCATTGTGAGAAAAAAGTCTGCAACCTCTCTTTTATGTTGCTGGACAGGCTTTACTTCATCTATAAAATTCTTGGGCGCTCTAGACAAGTTCTCATTAATATCCCAATTCACTCACAATTATTAAAATTGGAAGGAAATTGGAAAGAAACCAGTTAAAAATTCTTCTCTAGAGTCTCAGTTTTCAGGATTCCCGTCTTCGCTACATAGGTAATTTTTTTTTCATTACCATTTTTCCAACTTTTACAAATATTCAATACAAGCTAAGAATGAAAATTAAGTTACCATTTCAAAAAGTAACAGACACACAGCTAAGTACTCCTAAATGTAAGCTTTGAAAATTGTTATTGCTTTCCTACTGACTAGAATTCAAAGTTTAGTTTAAAAGCATGTCATGGAAGAAAAAAAAAACCAGACAAGAACAGCACATAAAATTTTCAGTTAGAGCAAAATATTCATCTCTACCCTATTTATGCCAGATAAAATGGAGGATTAAAAAGGGCTATAAACGTTCTAGACCTAGCTAGAAATAGGGTTACTATGGCAAACTGAGAAAGGGCATCAACCTAATCTGTGCAAACCTATAAAGAGAGGGAGGAAGCTGCATTGGAGAACACAACACAAAGGTGACTTGGAGTTTCTAGAGAGTGGAACCACCTGCAGAAGACTGGAAGAGACTGAATTTCAAGTAGCTTCTGAGGGCTACCTCAGCTTGGCCAGTACGATTTTTAGTTCTCAAAACTCTCCAAGGTGGCACAACAATAGCATGGCCGCTCTTCTCCACCTCTAGGATGCCAGTTCTTTTCTGAACTATTGAAGAGATGCAATACATTATTTCACACATAAGTATCAACTATGCAGAGCCAGCAAAATACACTTACTCTCCAAACTTCACCATGAGGTTTCAAATTAAACTTCCCGAAATGCCTAGATATATACAAAATTCTCATCTCAACCCCCCATTCACCTCTTTTTCCACTATATTATAAACCAGTTAGAATAAGTTACTAATATACTATTTATTTAGCTTAAATTCCTTTCCAATTCATCAGATCAAATGCTTCCTCCGTAAACATTTTTATTAGATAAACAAGCAACAATCTAATTCTTCTGGAGGACAGCAGAAGAAAATGACAAATCTGTAAGTAGAAAAGAACAACAGCTCAAGGCGTGAAGTTTAATATTCCACATGATGCCTATTAGGATTTACTACATTGCACATTTCTCCAGACATTGGTATCCCTGCAAACACTTTACTAAACATTTTTCTTTAGGTATTCAGAGTATCATTAATGATTTGATCAGGCTGCACCACACAAAGTAAGTGGACACATGGAAAAGAAGGAAGTGACCTGTGAATGATGTTATCCTATAATAGCTAAAGCAACTATAAAACCTGCACAGGGCTGAACACCAAAGATCACCTAGGGGCCAGCCTACCTCCTCTACTTATACCTAAGTGAAAGGAACATATGCTTCCATGCTAGTTCATACGCATAATTAATTAATGCCACTTCTTAGAGTTAAGTTTAAGTTATTCTAGTCTCTGGATTTCTCTTTAAATTGCATCTATGCTTATTATAACACTTTTAAGAGGGAAAAAAAAAAACCCTGGTAGCACCCTCAAAACAGCTGCAGTAGAACAGAATGCAAGTAATACATTTGCCTCATTAAAAGGAAATTCACTGCATTTTCTCCCATGGTCTAATCTCAGAGATGCTACATAACACCTAAGTTTTCCCCGAAACAGAGTGGAAACAGCAGACACATGCTTTATACCAGGCCTCTTGAACATGTAACTCTATCTACACTGGTGTCTTTAAACACCGGTTTCTAATCCTCACAATTTATGGAGACCACAGCTGTAGTCCTTACAAGTTCAAATTACCTAAGGCCTCTTAAAGTGTAAATTGATTGTTGCAGATGATAATTAACATCATCAGCCTTTGACTTCTTAATGTCATTTTTACAAAAAAAGTACTTAGATAATCAAAAGCTTAATCAATGTCATTCTGGTTTTCCACACTACGTGCTCTGATACCAGGTACACCAACAACCCCAGACTGTTCTTATATGCATCTGCCCAAACCTCTGACTTTTCTTGTACCACTGACACAGCTAATAATTTCCCACCACAAATCAGTTTACATAAAAACTGTTAGAATTTAAAAGTCAACATCATTTAAACCAAAGTTACGTGGAAACCCCAAAAATCTTGCCATACCAAATTGTTCAAATTCCCAAATACTACAGTCTTACTTTTTTAAGCCTGTGTCCCCCTCCTTTTTGATACTCTTTAATTCCCAACTTAAATACTTTTAACATACATGCACCTAAGAAAATAAACCCTCATGCAGCACACATCTGTAGAACAATCATGTAACATGACAGGGAACGGTACACACTATGAATACAATAGTGCTATGTATTACAAATCATCCCCATTATTGGGAGCAATCAAAAACGTCAACCAAGACACATTATGTGTTTGATTATAAAGGAAAAAGATGTAAGAAAGAAAACAGTAGTTATTTGAGAGCCTTCTGGAATGCAGCTCACTTAAAATATATAGGGCTTTCAACTGCTTGAACATTCTTCCTCAGCCTCTACTCTGTTTATTAAAAGTCTAATGAGGCTTGAAACAATGAAGCACTTATTCCCTTTTGTTTTTTGAAAACATGCCACCATTTCAAAATGTACAAATTTCCAGAATAGACTTGAAATGGACATTTGTCTTGCATCTAGGCTGCCACGTGTCTGCATTTTTGTCACCTACTCAAGATAAATGTCTCAACTAAACATTCTCGGAATTTGTTTGTTTTGTACTAACCAAGTGCAAAGCATTTAAATTTTTATTTTTACTGTGACAACCCCTCTTACTCACTTGGCAACCATAAAATATTATGACTCTATATTACTGAAAAATCATGTAAAGCAAATATTTTAGTAAACACTAGTTAAAACAAAATGTTATACTGTCTTTTCCTATAGCTGTAATTTGAAGTTAGAAGGAAAGAATCTTCCCATATCCTTGCTCCCCCCAAAATGGACAGAACTACCCTGAAATTGTGATTAAAAATCTCCTTAAAAAAAAAAAAATCACACTGTGACATAAGCCTAGATTTTTATGAATAGATGGAGACGTATAACACCTCATTCCCACTGAGGGTGAACACAGCCGTGATCTAATGGTCTTACTGTTATCACATGGCACATCCTGATCTTCAGATCTGTCACTAATCTTCTCTCTAGAACTGCTTTCTTCTTCTCGTTGCTTTGCACAAATGATTTGTAATGGAGATACCTTACCACTGTATAACTCTTCACTGGCAGAAAAACATCCCAGGGTTACTCTTTCAGTTCAGGACTATGATTTTGAAGTCAATTTCTCCATTGCCCCCACTGACTTCACTGTGGTTCACATTGTGGAGTGGCCTGAGTGTGCAGAAACTAGTCTTTTCAGATGAGACTAAATCAGGAGATGTGTTCCAGGAAAGAACTCGGTGCACTCCAGAAAAAAATGAGCATTCAGCCTACATGTCCAGGTCAGAGCTAGACTAATGTAAAAAACGCTTGAAACATGTAAAGAGGGAATATCAGATCCTGAGCACAAACCAGTTCACATTACAGATAAGCCTCAACAGGCCCACACTACTTGTCTGTGAATATACAGTTTCGGGGTACAAAGACTTATCCAAGTAAAGAATGAAAGAGAAACAGTGGTTTTAGGGCAAAAGAAGAGTCCCACAAAGGAAGAAGCAGCAAACTGTAAATCTTTTTACTATTGTCCTCAAACTTTGGAAGGGGGGCAGGAGGGGGGAGGGGAGAAAGCAGGCGTAAGAGGAAAAAAATGCAAGAAAAAACTCAAATTTGAAACCTAATGAATCATCCTGTTTATATTTAATATGTATGCAAGGAGAAGGTCAACCACAAGCTGTCAGTTACAATAAGCTTTGAAACGTATAGTCAATTACATAGTTCATAACAAAAGACAAGGTTCTGACATAATTATAAAAGTAATTACTTTATAAAGAATGACTTCTGGATTAATGAAATGTGCCTTTAAAGGGCATAATGTGCTTTCATTCACAAAGGAACAGTGAACTTTAAACTGAAAAAACACAGCATTTCAGAATTTGGTATGACAAGTCATACATCTGTAATACAAATGCTTCAAAATAATTTAAGTCAGTAACTGCCTTACTGAAATGAAACAATACAAAGGTAAATATCAACATAAAATGACTGCATAAAAGGCGACCTCACAAAGACTTTTTTTAAAGATGTCACATTTGAAATGTCCTTCAAAATTTTCTGTGACAATAACAAAGTTGTTCTGCTTCAGCACGAAAACAGAAAGTATTTTATAGTTAGTAGCATTAAAAAGGAAATAAGCTTTTAAGCTAACAACTTCAACTTAAAACTGAAAATTGTCTTCTGAAGGGTCTGATAATTACTATTCACAATAAAATATATACATCTTAAACAATATGTGCCAAGAATACTTTTGGACACCTTATCCCAAAATAAATGAGACAGCTTTCAGACAAAAAAATGGAAAGGACTAGGTCAAATGTCAGAAATTCTCTTTTTAGAGTATTTCATACTCTGCCTCACATCTTAATTATGAACATCTGAGACACTAAACATTTAGGCTTTTAATTGCCTCATTAGTTTGACTACTGCTACTTAATCTAAAAAGAAAAATACTTAAACGCTGCAACCTGTCCATACTTCCGTTAAAATAGAGTTATTCAAATTGTTTCACTGTAATTATTAACTTGCAATATCACTGGAAGCCCTGCCAATTTTGGACTCACATTTTCATTCACAAAAGACAAATAAATTTATTTATATATTTATCATATATTTAAATTTAATCAGAATCAATATACAAATCCAAACATCAGAACAAGCATCCACTGGACTTTTCTTTAACGCTTATCATCGTAAAGACCAGCTACATTCTCTGTCATTATTTGAGACTACTAACAGTACTACTGATGCTTTAAAATGTGCTTAAGGTAACTGTATTTTATATGTCTGCCTTCATTTCCTATCTGGCATCCACTTCTGATTTGAAGTCTTCAAATTATTCAGCCAGCTACAATGACACTGAAGTCACAGCACTGTGACTCACAATGAGCTCTTGCTGAACCTCGGTAGTCAGTTAGTCAGAATTACTTTATAATACACTTCCTTATGCCCCACAAGGACACAGCACGTAGAACCAACAAGCTTCCTTAGGCCACTCTCGGAGAGATATAAACTTGAAAGCTTTAATTCTGGGAGAGGTCAGTCTGACTGTCCAAACAGTCCTTCAGTTCTAAGAAGCTACTCCACCACCATATACAGCTAGAATCAGCTGCATGTTTGCTCTATCAGAACTTTCCTCAGAGCCAACAAAGTTGACTAAGCATGGACTGTAAGACTTATTCTGGAAATTACATTATGCATTTCAGACACCAGCTTGACCCTCAAGCTGATATGACACATTGCAGGCAATTTACACCTTGGGCATCATAAAGCAGTGACTTAGGCAGCCACAATCTGAACAAACCAGTGATCCCAAGTTGCAAGGAGGAGAAAAAAAAAAAGACAGAAGTTAAAAAACACCCAAAAAAATCCTGTAGTAGCAATATGAGAAGCATTATTTGATATAACAAAGTCTTCAAAACCTCTTGAGTTTGTGAAAAATCAGAACAATTATTGAAAGCTTCTTTACAATGTGATCCAGGAAAGTATTGAAAATATATTCATTATGTGACTAACCTACCACTAAATTCCTTCCTTCCTGATCATTCAGTTTCTCCATTACCTTTGGTAGGCAACCACTGCGGAAGTGGTTTGTTACATGCCTCAAAACTGAGGCCTCATCTATGGTGAAGACTATTTACTTGTAACATATATATTAGTGATACTCCGTATTTCCTTCTCTGGAGGCGAAGATCACACCAGTCTTTTCATAGTGCAATATAAATCAGCTCCTGAAATGGAACAACCTAATAAAAATCCTTTTCATGGTTATAGCTTATTCTAGTCAAGAAGCTGATTATAAATACACTGCCAAAATAAGTAGTTTTTTGCTTATATAAGTTTTATATAATAGAAATTCTGCTGCAATTGCCAAATCAGTAATCCATTTCAGTGTAGAACAGACAGCAAAAGCAGGAACCTTTACACATTTTTGTAATTTACACATACGAGAATCTACACTTTAGTAACTCTCCTTAGAAATTACTAAGTTTTCTTTCATTGAAATAATTTGTTCAGAATCTATAGAGGAACCACAACAGCAATGCATTACCAGTGCTTTTTTTGCTTAGAAAACCTAAAAGAAAGAGAGATAGTTTTCTCTATCTCCAAATTTATATGCCACATATAATTAAACAGATAAAGCACATTTGACCAAGCTAGAAAGAAAAAGCATATGTCAATAGATAATTTCTTTCTTTGAAGCATGAGCTCTTGCTGAACCTCGGTAGTCAGTTAGTCAGAATTACTTTATAATAATATTTTGAGGGGAGACAATGGACATATTAAGTCCTTTCCCAGTTTTGTGGAAGGAAAAGGACATGGAAAGGTTTGATAAATATCTTACTATCCCCATCACATAACAGACAGTAATTAGTAACTACCTCTCAAAATGCTAGGATGCATCTATACATAGTTCAAGTTAGAGAAGTAAAATAATCATAAATGCTTATAGTTATATCACTGTACTGGTGAAGGTGAGAGACTGTTACAGTTTTAAAAGATAAAAATACATGAGAACAGTAGACCAGATTAGGCCACAGTTAGTTTTAACTTCACAGATGTTTAACTACTTTAGTTAGGTAGGGTCAGAGGTTTGGGGGGATTTTTTACTTGATTGTAATACACTTGTGAAATCCTCAAACTGAGTAATTATACCAGAACACAGTCCTCCTTTATTTATCTCAAGAATTTTGTAAGATAATTAAAATGAGAAAAACGATGCTTCCCTGACTCTACTTCAGAACTGTGAAGCACAAGGGCTCTTACAAGTTTAGCATTCCTTATTTCGCGTTGCTTTGAGGGAAAGTTTGACTGCGGTTTGGAGGAGAAAGGAAGGACAGGAAGCTTACTTTCTAATGAGATCCATTTTAAATAATACTGGTTATATATACAAACAATTCAGAAATACACACTTTTAGTATTAGTGTAATGTGAACTCTTGTCAAAACCTCAAATCTCTTTGAATTAACAAAATGCAGCTCCAGGAAGAACACCATTGTGTGATCTTAGGAAATTAAACCAATGTGGATATCATGAAATATATTTTATAAACACCTGAATGACTTAAACTCAGTATTTACACACATATAAGAAAGTTTAACAAACACAGTTCAGGTACATTTGTCACTGCTTCTCCTTTGACAGAGGTGCAAGTTATTTCCAGGTTTTGGCTGCGTGGTTTTTTTTGTGGGGTTTTTTTTTTGTTTGTTTGTTTTTTAATGGTAACAAGGAAAGAAAGGGATGTAGTTCTGGTCAGATTTTTTTTAAAAAATAAAAAAAATCAGTTGATTATTTACCTAACCTGGAAAAAATACTGCTGAAGGGAAACTCAGTAAATAAATAAATACTGGCGGAGTTACTATGCAGCGCATATTAAGGTGTCATTGCATTTAAAATGAATTTGCTGCAGTTTCCTGATAAGAGAGGCATTATCTGGGGTTTGGACCGCGGGACGCAGCACCGCCACATCCCGGCGGTTTTCAAGTGACACTCTCTACTTTCAGGCACCGCTTCCTTCTACCGCCTCAAAAGCCTTTGCAAGAACAAAGCCCCAGAGAAACGGGGCGGGGAAGGAAATACTAAGAGCTGTTAGAGTGTGAAATATCAGGTATTCTTGCAATTTCTGAAACTCCCTTCAATTCCATAACACCGTTCCGCCACCCGACGGGCTAAGCTCGGCGGAGGGCAACTCACAAGCAGCAGCTCCAGAGAGCGAACAGCTCCGGGGGAAGGAAGCCTTCCCCGCCGCACACGCCTCGGAAGCCCTTTTGTTTCGGTGTACCGGACAGCCGCCTGCAGAGCAGGGCGGCGGCTGGCCGGACACGACACCCGGGCCCCGGGCTGCGCCCCTCGCCCCCGCCTCGCCTCACGGCCGGCTCCCGTCGTCACACGGCCCCGCCGCGGGCCCAGCCGCGGCGGGCTGAGGGAGCGGGCGCCTCGCCCGCCGGCAGGAGGCGGCAGGGCGCTGCGGAGCCGGCTGCCGCCTCCCCGTCCCCGCCCGGCGGCGGCCGAGGGCACCAACCGCTCCGCCGGCGGCGGCACGCGCGCCCCCTCCTCTCCCTTCCCCTCCCCTCCCCTCCCCGCCTCAGCACTCACGTTCGCGCAGCGGCAGCCCAGGCCCTCGCGCCGCACCACGTGAGCCGGCCGCCACTCAGCGGCGAGGGAGGCGGTTTGCGGACCCGCCCTCCGCGCATGCGCCGGGAGACGCCCGGGCCACCGCCTGCCAGGGAGGCGGGGGCGGGAAGGGGCGGGGGCGCCATCGGCAGCGCCGTGAGGGGGCGCGGGCACCGGCGGTAGAACTGAGGCAGAGTAGCCGCGCCCGGGGAGTAGCGCGGGCCGAGGCAGGGGGACGCAAGGCCCGTTACCAGTCGCGCAGCGCCATTTTCCGCCCTGGCCGTCGCGTCAGTGAGGAGGGTTCCGCCCAGCAGCTGAAGCAATTACTGAGGAGTGGGAGAGTGCCTCCTATTAGCTTTATGTGCACTGCACGCAGGGGGGCCGGTGTTGAGGCGAATAAAGTAGTGAAGATGAGGGGAGGGGGGTGTTTTAAGAGTGGGTGAGGAGGATGCCGGCTTCTAGGCAAAACCCCTCAGCAAGTGCGTTCTGGTGATAAAAGGTGCCCAACTTCCCAGTTGGAAGGATTAGAATTGTGTTTATTCTAATAATGTCTGTGAAAATATTGGTTAATGGTACTACTTCCCATTAAAATGCATAATTAGGTTCCCTTTGAAAATGTCTTGCTGCACACATGCAAAACAGTAACTAGTTCTGTAAGTTTAATAGTTCAACCACTTCAATTTTTTTTAAGCATTAAAGGCAAATGGATGAACACATTATTTTCACTTGTGTTAGAGTACTAGTCACTGGAGTTAAGTGTTATTCCCCCAATTTTGACACAGATACCTAGACTGAAAGCTTTGTTGTTAATATTCAACAGGGAATACATTGAGCAAATTATAAATGCCTAAAATAATAGGTTATCATAGAAATGCTGGCAAGCTGATGGTGCAAATATGTGACTAGAAATGAATCATACAAAATCCATAGCCAAAGCTACATGTAAATGGCTCTATTTTGCTGTCATTTATGTGGCACTTCAGTTTCATAGAACGTTTTGGCAATTCATACAAGTATGTCATACATTTTATAAGAAAATTGTGTTCTTCCCTCCCAAAAACAGCACACAGCTCAGCAGACTGGCAGGTATGAAAGGGGCTGAATTCCTAGAAATAGGGTGGAGATCAAGTTAAAGGAGCAGACTTTGCCAAAACAAGCAACTTCAGCATAGTCTTCTCTTCCAAGAATGAACAGAAGCCAAAAGAGGAGGGCAGATTCAGTGTGTGCCACCATTTAGACACGTTATCTTAAGCTCCTTAGTTTTGGCACATTTAGATCTGTTACCTCAATTAATGCTAATCATAATAATTCATAGAAATCACAGGATGTGGGAGTTATAAATGCCTAGACTGATAGATTTTCTAACATACACCAGGTTTTCTATAATTGGCAACATTTTCTGTAATAACATACTCCATTTTCATGCAATCATAATTCCAGTCTGTAATTCTTAATGATGCAGTATTTGTTGCCTGAGTACACGTCCAGATCTTTTTACCGAATGTACAAGTCCTGAGGTTGTGGTTCTCTTCTGGGACCTAGAAGATCTGGATTTCATTCCTAGCTCACTTCCTGGGTCAACCTGAGCAATCATTTATTAATATTCCATCTTTTCAGGTCCTTATTGATACAGCACGGATAATAGAAGTCACAGAACAATGGGAGGCTAAGTAAATGAATGATTTGTTCAGATCCTATAATTTATGGGGCACATATGTAGATAGATTTAAAAAAACCCCACCGTTCTTGTACTTTTTACCCAAGTGTAGCATTTGATACCCATTAAGTTCTTAAAATTTGTTTTTTTCTTATTCTACACCAATTGTGCTAAAAAAAATCAGATCATCTGAATTATTTTATACTTACATAAATAGCTGGTTTGAAAAAAAAAAACCACATGCTACTCTTTCTTTAATTTCACGCTACCGTTTACCTCATGGATTTCTTTTACCTTGTTGTTTGAATGTTCATTTTTCTTATCAATAAAATTGAATAAAATGAGAAATACTGATCACAAACTCCAACTTCTTTTTATGGAAAAATTCAATAGTTGATGAAATTTATTTCTTTAGCCTTGCTCATACATGTCCCATATGTGAGATTTTGTGCTTTCCTCAACAAGAAAGATGTTCTTGAGTAAGAGTATGAATTTAGTTTGGCTGAAGGGGTGGCACATAGAAGGTTAGTTGAGTTCATGTAAGACATCCCTTTCCATTTAAGCAACTATTAACAGTATAGGTTCTGTTTCCTAGTTATGGCTGGCCTGATTAGAAAGATAATCCAGTACTTGGAAAGAAAATAAGGAAGAAATAAACAAAAACATCATTTTCATAGCTCATGTACACTTAGCACAGGAGTGACGCATATGGTTAGAAGTGCTTACGCCTTACTGCTAACTATATAATCCATGTAAATATTTATAATACAGCTATTATCAGTGTAAACATACAGCTTAGTCATATGTTGACCCATAATGAAAAAGTGACATTGAGCTCTTTCCTTTGCTTAACAGCACAAGGTTTAAACAGGTTTTAGGAGCAGTAGAGCAGGTCTCAGAATACTCATTTTTCTGAGATTTATACTGAGGCTTTTCAATTTGAAATAATTGGGAAGGAACAGCCTGCTATGGAATGCATGGATGCAAATTAAATCCATATCTGAAGGATATTTTTTTAATTAATGCTGGGAATCTGATAGCAGCATATTTGAAACACTGTTTATGTTAATCTTGAAGGAACTAGTTAGGACTAGCCTAGAAATGTAAAAAGAATGTCAGAGCATAGTTACGGTAAAGGAACTGTGACTTTCCTAGACTGTCAGTACGTGACAGTGTTTACAAATAGTAGAAGAGAGAAGCAGTTACCCAGAATTTGATACATGCAATATTATAAGTCTGTCAGAAAATTAACAAAATACAGATGATTAAAGGATCAGTTTAAACATGTTATTAATTTATACACAGCTATTGTACCACTGCTACCATGCTGGTTCTGAAAACAACATTATGCTTTGGAAACTGGAGGCAAGCCCTACTGAGAGATACACACAGAAATATGATCTGATAACAAATGTTTTGTATGAATTCAGGGCTTACTTTTTTGGAGTCTTTGATCTGACATGAACTTTGTCTTTGCAATGTAGCCCACCCATACTAACTTTTCCTTAGCTGGTGGTGCACTTTCTCCGGTTCAGCTGCCATCATCACCAACACTATATAACTTTATAATACAGTATGGATAAATGGAGTGAAAACTGTAGATGCTTTCTCTGCAGCTTATAGAGATAAAAAGGAATATATCCTGGAGGTTCTTGATCTGTTCATATAGTCTGCCGGAAGGAACAGAAGAAACATCTGGTGGAAAATAAAAAGAGTGTATTGGTCTGAATGTGGGCCGGAAGAGATGGACTAACATCAAAAAGGTTTCATAACACTTACAGCCAAAGGAGCCTTTGATCATCTAGTCACCTCCTGCTTATCCAGATACTTCCACATTGCGTTGAGAGACTTCAGTTAAACCAAAGCATTTTCATCCTCAAAAGCCTAAGCTGTTGTGTGTGACCAGAAGAGAAGAGAGTAGACCAAAAGGCAATGTTAAGGAGATGAATGTGTGAAATATGCTAAGAAGATGCTACCAGGCAACCCCTCTACGCAACTAAAGGGCTTTATAAAAGGTATCAAAATCAAAGAGAATATAACTTGAGATCACTGGTTACTGGTTATGGAATAACAAGACAGTAACCTGCTGTCATCTAAAACTGATTTAAAAATTTGTATATGCAAACATTTATCTTCATTTTGCTTGACCACAGGAATGTTAAATAATAATTTAACTGAAAGAGGGTAGATTTTAGATTAGATAATAGGAAGAAATTCTTTACTCTGAGGGTGGTGAGACACTGGAACAGGTTGCCCAGAGATCTTGTGGATGCTCCATCCCTGGAGGTGTTCAAGGCCAGGCTGGATGGGGCTTTGAGCAACCTGGGCTGGTGGGAGGTGTCCCTGCACGTGGCAGGGGGGCTAGAACTAGGTGATGTTTACAGTCCCTTCCAACCTAAACCGTTCTATGACTCTATGATAATTACTAAAACAGTCTGAAAGTTGTTAACCATAGTAATACTATAGGCAGAAAATAATTCTGTTGAATACAGTTCTTTTTTTCAGTGGCAGCATAATTTACATCTCATCATTCACAGTTTATACAAATCATGAAGTTGAAGTATATTCTGCTGCTGGCAGGGAATTTGTGTTAATACTGTAGCTGTGAAAATTTTGTGATTATTTCCCATTTCTGTAAAGCGTTCACATAATGTTTTCCTTTATGGAAACATGGGGTTTGATCCAATTTTTTATGAAATTTTAACTGCTTTATAGCAAGGATGTATCCGTAACCCGGTGGTATCTTTGTGTGCTCCATTGGCCTGCAGGATGCCAGGACAGTGGAAGCAATGTGCTCCCCCAGGGAGATGAAACATCGATTTGTAGTACTCCCGCATTCCCAGCTCTCAAAGTCGGGCTAATCCAGAGGCAATACTGGAGGGCTTTATCTGGCACTCTTTGTAAAGAAGGATTTGTCAAAGATAGTAAAGGAATTTCTCCAGAAATTACATTAAGCCGCTTTTTGGAAGTCTTTTCTTGCTCTGTGTTTTCTCATGGACGTATGAGTGGAGTTCAGGTTCTGCATGTTTTTAGCTTTTTATGCTAACCTTGGTTCTACAACATACCTGCTCACCAACCCAGCTCGTGTTCCCCGCAGCAGCAGGGGAGGGGAAGCATTTGAAGAGGGGCCGATACCCGTGGAAGACTGGTCCTAAGTTCTTACTTCATGATTTAGTTTTTTTATTTGTTTTCATACAATGAAAGAAGCTGTATTTCCCTTGGAAGTTTGAATCCCAGAAGTAGGGAGGAGGCATAGTATGTCATAATATTCATAATATTGAAATGGGAGTTGATTATTTGGTTTGGGGTTTTGTTGGTTTTAACTTAATGAGCTTTCTAAAGCTAGCTTTAAGATCCTAAGTTTTATTTAACAGAACAAAGCCTAACAAAGGCATCTGTCACGGCCCAGAGTGCACTGATAGGCCTTAATTGCCCTGACAGGCCTCACCTGGGTGCCCCCACCCACACCCCCTGCCCTGGGCCCAGGAGCCCCGTTTCAGGTCAGCCCTGGGCCCTCAGTCCCTTCCTGAGCAGGGCTGGAGCAGGGCTGGTCTCCAGCTCCCCCACAGCCTGTGGGGCCTGCTGAGCTGAGCTGGGCCTGGCCTCTGTGGGCTCAGTCGGCCATCCTGGAGATCCAGACATCCCAGCTTTGCCTCTGACCTGCCTTCGTCATTGTGGGGCTGCCCGGCAATCCGGGCTCTTGGTTGAACCTGGCCGCCACCCCTGGACCTTCCCTGCTCAGGTACCTTGGAGCTGGGCACCCTTCACATAGGTTGTCCCTGAGAAGGAAAGGGGCAAACACGGTATTCAAGGCAGTGAACCTGAAAGTCGTAATTCAAAATTGGTAAGCTCTATCAAAGCATTATTTTAATTTATTTCATTATTTGTTCTGTTTTTAAAGCACTCAGTAGAAATTACAAGGCTGCTGTAGAAAGGAGAGAGGTAAATGAGAAGAAGATCAAACTGGTTTTATGAAGCATTTAAGCATTTTTAGCATAGAAAATAATGTATGAATTATAACCAAACTAACTAAAACTACTGAATATCCCCAAACCTGCAAGCTTGTATTTTGTAGCTGGGTGTTACTCAGGTTCAGCTCAGGAGAAATTTCACTGTGACCTGGCAAAACAGAATTTTCTGGCAATTATAATGTATTTTATTTGATCAGCTAGTAGAGGTGGGAAAAGTAGACAAGCTTTCAGGTGCACAAGGCTTTATTCAGATTTGAAATGGAAGCAGTGGACTTCAAAGTTAAATAAAAATTGAAGGCTGCTTTTCTTCATTAACTTTAAAGCATACTGGAAGTTACACATAGCAGCTGAGTGGAAATAACTGGTGCGTCTGCTGGGGCTGGTGCTTCTCCTTGTGTACATATAGGAAACAAGCACAAGCCCTTAGCTGGGTTCCAAATAGCAATTTTCACCCGTTTTTGTGGTAGTGCTGTTGTAGCTGTAATGGTCTCCTTAGGACAAAGACAGAAGTGTGTAGGCAGATGTAGTACATCTTGGTGGTGGTGGCACCAACAGATAGAGATGGAAGCCCTCCTTCAGACCCAGGATGGCAGTGGGACATGCCTCCACATTGTACTGCTGTGACCGCCCCCGGTGACATGCAGCTGAGGCTGCAAAATGGTCTGCCATGCTGCAGTCATGGTGCAAACAGCTGCAACAGGTTGCTGTCCTGCTACTCCAGGTTATTTTCCACTCTACTAGAGGTGATTGCCTGTCAATCTTCTGCTGATAGACCTTTCTAATCTTTAAACAAAATTTGAAGGCTTGGGATCAGAGTGGGGCTGTCTCCAGGGGCTGGGTGGGGCTGGAGCAGGCGAGATTCACATCATCCTCTACATGTGCTTCGAAGCGGCAGTACAGCTCCCAGCTAGAACAAGTAATACAGCCCCGGGCTGTCCTGTCCCACAGGCCATCTCCACAGCGGGAATCTCACACTTCAAAGGCCACCACTGGAACAAAGCAGAGGTCGAGGCAGAGGGCTTGCGATTGGTGTGGAATGAGCACCGACAAGGGTATAAAGATAGTGCTCAGCCATCTGCATGGGTGTTTATGCAAACTTTGTAGGACTTGTTCAGGTTTCTGGGGATCTTCCAGCCTTCTAGGTAGAAGGGCAAGTTTTTCAGCCATTAGTGAGATGAACCCTCCCACTTCCCAGAGTCAAAGAATTCCCATGGGGATTGCCCCGGGGACCTCTCCCTCCGCTCCTAAAAAACTTTGTGAGACTCTATTTGCAGCTTTTTCTTTCTGCAGCTGAATAATATATATTTCTGCTACCTGTCACATTTATTTCGATTATATGTTCTGTGTTTTAATTTTGATCTGTGTCCAATGAGCTTGAGAAATGTATTTTTTAATTACTTTCCTTGTTCTCTTTACCGGCTTTCCATCTGTAAAATAATGGTCTTTGGCAGCGTTTTGGCTGTTGGCATGGCAGAGTACCTACATCAGTTACAACAAGGGGACTCGGCATTCTGCGCAGCCGCTTGTGAAGATTTCAGCCAGGCCTTTGCTTGATTAATGAGCATTGGCCTATTCTCGAGATAAATTCATGCTGGATTTTGCCCAAGGGCTACAGAGTGGGCACTCGGGGGAATTTAGTGGAAGAAATCTGCACTTGAAATGACTTTTCTTTGGGATCTGTTTACTTAATGATTGCTTGCTTGAAGGCAATACCACTGATAAGGAGGAAAAGCCAGTCAAAAAATGTAAAGAGAAGTATGTTCATTAGATTATTATTTTTTTCTCCTGTTTGTGTATTAAAGCCAGTGCTCTCTCAGGGGAAAGATTATGTGGCAGGCCCTATACTGGGCCAAGTCCCTGAGGCAGGTGGGAGCTCACAAGATGTTAGCTTGCGTCTGCATGGTGCCTTTCAGCAGTGGCATTTGTGACATCGGGGACTTGGCAGTGAGCAGTAGCCCTTCTCTTGCCCCTGCCAGAGCTGCTTTCCTCAGTGATGATTAGCATATCTGTGTTGATATTGATCACCACCCACATATATGAGCACATTTTAGTTGATTTCCTGAAAAAGTAATGCGTGGCAATTTTCCCTGCATGCTGGCCTCCCCCAGTAACTTCTGAATCACTTGACCAGTTCCAGTCTGATCTGCCAGGAGTGTGGGTTGCTCATGTGCTGCAGGTCCACCACCTCCTGCAGCTGCCACTCACGGGGGAGCTGTGCTGTGCCGTGTGGTGGGAACAGCCAAGGGTGTGCACGCAACTCCGGAGCTGAGCTCAGGTACTGGAGACATGGCAAAAGATACCAAGTTTGTCTGACAGGCAGTGATCATTTTTATCCGTGTCCTCTTGGCAGCTGGGGGGCTGCATGTTGCTGGATTTGTGAGTCAGCTCACACAGCTTTACTTGCCTGTACCATGTGGTGGTTCTCTTCCAGACAGCAGGTCAAAAAGAGATGCACAGGGGACTCTAGAGAGACTTGAAACCGTTGGGTTGGAAATGGGAAGCAGGGAGGGAGAGCGGTAAGCAAGCAGTAGGTAGGGAACATGCCAGGGAGCTGACAGTATTATGATTGAACCCAATATTCAGAACAGGCAATCAGGGTCAATTTTTCTGGTATTTATGACTTCTACATTTATATAAGGAGTTGGACACCTGTTTGCACCATTGGGGGGAGGGGGATTGAAATACTTAGCAAAAAAAAGATCTATAAAGTATATAATGTATGCAGTATTTGAGTACTTCTGTTGGTGTATCAGATAAGTGTTCCTCTGAAGGAATCATATGTGATTCTGCAAATCCCAGGTTCATTTGCAGAAGGAGAAGAAATAAATGGATGTGTGCACAAAAAACTCACCATACTGAAATGAAGAAAGCAGCAGAAGACAAAACACAATATGTGTGTTTTTAGAGTATCTGTCAATCTAAAGTAATAATAAATAAGTAAACAGAACCTTTTTAATTCGTGCAAGTTAATCCGTTTTCAGGGCTGAATTAACTAAAGCATATCCCTATGAAATAACCTTCATTATATAAATCAGCATGCTGATGGATTACTGAGTTTGCAGCCAAAAAACCGTACCACCATAGGTGTAAAGTTTCCTGATCATCTAATAAATTGATAACTTTGAAGCCTAGTTGTGACAATTTAAATGTCATCACTATTAAACAAGTTGCCAAAATGCAAACAACCATCCTAAGTCATTAAAATGTAATTATAAAGGACAGCTGGGTCTACTATCAATCTGGGCTGTGGGGACTCATAATGGGGAAAAATACGAAACTTTCACACGCACAGAATGAGACTGCTGTGTGTGCCAACCAGAGCCTGCGCAGGGAGCAAGGGAAACATGTATTTTGTGCATGCACAGTTACCAGTGCTTATAGAAGGCTTGCATTACTGAGCGCTCTGCTATATATGAGACACCCTTTTGCTTATTAACAGGGTGAGGCAGAGAGACTGGGTGGCAGTTACAATTGAACAGAAATGACTATGAAGTGGGACTAAATGTGCTCTACTGTGGAATGGCAGCACAGGTGGTGTAAGCCCTGTTTTGAGAACCAGGTGGACTTTAAGTGATAATGAAAGTTTGCTTATTGGCTGAGAGTAATAAAAAGAAAAGTGACTATCAGGCTTTGCAGGCATGGGCCCGATACGTTTATGAATGCTGTGTTTAGTCATATTGATAACTAAGTTATTGAACTTTATTTTTTATGTTTATTATTTGCTTGATACTTTGAAATGGCCATGATGCAGACAACAAGCCTAGTTCCTGCTCAGGACTTCCACCTCCTGCTGTGTATGGTATAGCTCTAAATTTGCGTTGGTTTCAGCTGCATCCCAATAGGTTCTGTCTGTTATTCAGTGATGCAGCATGTAGTTGATTAGATTTACTGCTGATACCTACAGTGGAAATGGTGGAACAAGCTAGAACTGTGATACTGCTTCATTAAAATGGTAACCCCAAAAGGCCCCACAGTCTTTTGGTATATTATTTATATGTATTATGGAGCTACAACAGCTGCTAGCTTCCATAATTAAGCCCCATTTTCCCTAAATGTGGCAGGAGGGGTGAAATAAGTGGGAATTGCTGATAAGGTAAAATATATTTCTTTTACAATTTTACCAGTTATGTGGCTTAATGCATGTAATAACTCAGGTATTGGATAGCTACTTTTTTGAGGCTCTTACAAATCTAAATAGATTTAAAAATATGTATGAATGCTAGCATATTATTTGAAATAGTGTGATTCTTTTTTCCTGTATGTCAGCCTATAGGACATAATTCTCAAAAAAACCAATTGAGTATGTTGTAAACAATTCCAAGGTGTGTTCTAACTGATCAATATTCCTAAAATATTTAGGGATCAAATTCCCTGTGTATCTTTTTCTACTAGGAAGTAAATCCTTGTGGTGCCCTGGGGCATTCATTGTGCTGAAAAACTTGTTCATTTGTTCTCACTAAGAAAAGTGTGCTATTGCATATGGGTGTTCAAACCATTCATTTCCTTCTTTTTGTATACTTGGAAATGATATAATAACTGGGTGTACTAGTGTAATTCTCTACCTTTCACTTTTGTAAATTGTCATTTTTTGTCTGTTTTGTAATGAGAATCAGTTGGTATGGAGCTTAGAGAAACATTTAAGGTTACAAACTTTCTAATGAACAGATTGTTTTCTGATGCAAATGGAAAGCCAAGTTGAGGTAGATTTTTCTTTTTTTATGGAGAAGGATACAGCCTCTCAGCAGACTTTGTCTTTATTTTTTGGCAGATTTGGACTGCCCTACTCAAAAGCATAAACAAGCCTCAGCCTATCAATAACAGAAATGGGACGCTAACCTGCCAGATACAAAGAGATGAACAAACGGAAGAACAATAAAAGTCAGTAAAGAGGAAATCTCATGCAGTGTGAATGATTCCCTATATAGCATAAGCAAAATTTTCTGCTGTTTGTTTCACACAGCTACATTAAGGATGAATAAATTCTTGTCCTCAATGCTGTTATGAAAAGCATGCAAATTCTAGAGATCACACTGGCTGATGGATGGAATGGTTATTTTGAAAGGAAAAATAAGCTTTCCTATAATTTCCATTTGTGTCCTCCCAATGTGAGATGACAATTTACTGCAGGTTTAGGAAATTAAAATAAAAATATTAGTTTTCCAGGTGCACTGAAGAGGCTTTGAGATTAACTTAGCAAAGGTGAAGCTACATGGTATTTCTCACTGCACAGTGAGAGTCAGCAAGATGACATTGTAAAATATCTTTAGTAGTAGTCAGTTAGACAGTCTGCAGGGGATACGGTCAGAGAAAGGTTAGCAGCTGACATCAAATCAGGAGCCAGATGTGCTGACCCTTAATCATAGGCTTTCGCAGGCTTTTTTGGACTCCAATTCAGCATAACATTATTGAATTCACCTTTAGATTAAGCTGGTCTGCTTTGACATATACCAACCCCTATGCAAGTTAATGGCTGTGTCATCCACTTAATTATGCAAGCTTTGATAACAGATCAGTGAGGTGACCTCTGCAAGCACTACTTTTCAAGGTCCTTACCATTTGCACTTTCAACGAACAGAAAGTGGCGCTCCCATTTAGATCGTGTTGGATCATTAGTTCTGTGTATACAAATTAAACCTGGGAATAGTAATCTGTGACACATTTTTCTTTTTCTTGCAAGATTACTTAGAGCTATTTAACTCGGTGCTATGTTATGATGAAAGTCATCTGCTCGTGTACTGGTGCAAAATCTTTGGCTTTGCAGAGAAAGCATTCTTAGAGACAGTAGTGCCGGCAAAGGCATAGGTATTACTCAGTGGACTGAAATTAAGCATGGTCAGAGATTTTTGAAGGATTGACATGTCTCACAAAACAAATTATGTTTTCATAAAGGTCAGGAGATGACGAAGTTAAGATTACATATGCAAACCCTAACTGTTCCTTGTTGCTTGTGTATGATTCTGCAGTCTTTGCTTGCAAGATCGTTCTACTGAGAATTTTTGCGTTAGAACTGAAGTGAACGAGGGGTTCACATGGTAGAATTTCTACTAGTTTACCAAATATTTTTGGGTTCTTAATGTAATCCTAAAATAATGATATATTGATGTAGTTTTATCTTTATTCAGAGGACATGCTTCTGACTTGCTCACACAGTGCTTACTCAACAAGCAGCATAGTAATCAGTAGTATTAAGGTCAATGGCAACAGATCTGTCTCTCTCACTGCACACTAGGGAAGACATTTACTGAATACCGCACTGGTGTAGATCAAACTCATTGTTGATTCCACTGAAACTACTTCTCTTTCATGCAACTGCGGGAAAAGGTTTAGCCAGGACCTGGGCAGTGGACTTATGCCCTTTGCAGTTTTCATTGTGCATAGTCCAACTCACATACTGAATCAGGCAGGTATGGGAAAGAGATGGCGTGTTTCTTAGACTGAATAATATCTGACCCTCTTCCCAGTGAGGTGACTTCAGTGGGGATTGTGTGTTCCTACAGTGAAAGACCTTGATGGTGTCCATAATGACCTGGAAACCCACAAAATGTTATAATCACAGCTATTAGCACAGTATCCCAGTTCACAGATACTGAAACCGCAGAGCTCAATGATCTGATCTCTCCTGTTCACAAGGCAAGGGGAGGCATATGTATGGGCCAAGCTTATCCCATGTCTGATTTTAGAGTATATTTGCTGTATTTCTTAGCTCCTAGTTCACTCTTACTTTTGTATCCTATCCTTTGTTCCTATTAACTGTTGCTGTGGGAAAGCACAGTTAAATTATTTTAACACTTAAACCTGAAACTCTGGTCCTTCTAATTTAATCTGGATGAGTAGTTGCAAGCCAGCAGGTTTTGGTGTGCTGTTTTTCTGCTCACAGGAGTTTCATCCAGGAGGTTGGTCACTTCATTTCTAAGGAATGCAGCTATCAAGGAAGACTGTCATCACAGATCAAAAAAAAGTCTTGGCTATATTAGGCTCCTTCTATGGAATTAACTACAGTTCTCCAGTTCCCCTAACAAGCCTCTACTCTAGTTTTTGGTGAAGGTTTTGCAGTTCTAAACAGATGTATTTCCCTTGCAAGTCCTAAGACTTCAAAGTATATACCTATTTTGCATAGGCATGCTCTCTCATTGAGATCTGATGTGCAAAAGTCATAGATATGAAATACAGGGCTAGCAAACCATGGGCTAGGCATCCATGTTGTATTGCTACTCTGTTGGGGCAAGAAGCCCCGTGTGCGTCTCCAACTGGATGGCAGAGGTAGACATTGCAATCCAGTTCATCAACTGTAGTCCTTGTAAAGAGGACACCTATAAAGTAACTGATGGGTTTGTTTTCATTAAGTGACTGGTGCCAGTATCAGAGTCACCAGGTTCTGCTGAGAGGGAGGGCATGACTGATGTCTTTTCCTCCCTTGGTTTTTAGAGCTCTCCCTGGCAATAAAAGAAAGGTAGTGAGGGTAATTCCTACCAAACCAAGAACAAGACTGTGGCTGATTGGTGAAGCTGTATTCTGCTGTAGCACATACATGCAGGACCTTGGTGCACACGTGTTTAGGACCCTAATGCTGTTTAGTAAGCGGGACCCGTGTTATATACTGTTTGCTGTAGCACTCTAATGGAGCATAAGAAACTGGGTATTCTACAGTAGCTTAATTAAAGTTAAAAGAAGACATTTGAAGTTAGTTAAATGTGAAAGTATTTCATAATGAGAATAAATTCCTCTGGGATATTAATTTTTTATTACTTTTTCCACCACATGGACAGCTTTGGACTGGAGGTTAAGAACAAAAGCTGGATGCTTCTGCTGAAATTCTCCATATAGAAATAATTACTGAGGGCAACATTTTAACTTATCTTTCAGTTCCAGACTTGACAACCCTTTCAGACGATTAGGGGGAAGCAGACCTCTCCATTAACTTTTTTTCAGGTTGTTCTGCAGACTCAGGAAGACGTTATTTGTACTCTGTTCATGTATTTCAGTTGATCTTTGTCATTGTGTGGCCACAAACATCTGTTTTAAACAACAGAAGCTGAGATTATTAATCACTATTCTATAGGAATTAATTCAGTAACAAACTGCATAGCTATAGAATCATGCAATTACTGGAGCCTTGCTGATAGCACGGATAAGTTGAGGTTTTCATTGTATTGAGGTGTCAGTCTTGCATCTGTCATCACTGCTAAATAATTTTTAAAGGCTTAAAAAGCGCAAGAGGTATCCTGTCCCTGTATGAAACTTAAGATTCCTTTGTTCCTATCTCCTGGGTGCTGTTTTTAGAAACAGCAGAAGAATCAGAAAAATCAGTCTAGCAACTATGTATATAGTTTATAGTTTAATCCTGTGTAAGGGGGAAGAAGTAAGGCAATTGTAGTCATCTGCACAAATCAAAATATACTTAGCAGCATGTTCAGGTTTTCTTTTTGGTAAAAATATTCAAATTGGAAAATTGTGTGATCCTTAAATATTTCTCTCTGAAAAAGCAAGCAGAGGAACTGCAAATGGACACAGAAGGGGTGTCTGGAGGCAGCCTCTGTGAATGCTGACAGTAACAACAAGGAAATGATAAGGTGCAAAATATACTGAGTAAAGTCAAATATTTTACTTCACAGTATTTACACTAGTTTTGTACTTGTAACATGAAACAATAAATACAGAAGTGATCCAAACAGCTAGATAAATCTAAATGGTGCAAATCTGGGGAGATCCTGGGTGAGAAAATGCTCTATATTTACTTGAAATCTGGTCCTTGAACTAAGGCCCCTCAAAGGAAAGGAGAAGAGAGATAGGATTCCTGCAGGGAGTAGCTTAATATGTAAAAACTGTTTAGAATGAGGAAATCTCAGCTTTGTGTTCTGCAACTCAGCCCTTGAGTTTTGGACCTTTACCTCTGGCTTTCTTCAAATATGGGATGCAAAGGCAAGAGCATGGTCCTGCCAGTCTGCGCACTGGGCTGGGCAGTGCCTCTTCGAATCACATTGCAGTTACGTGAAGGAAAGCCCTGAAAATCAAACAAATAAAAGCAAACTGTTTTACCAGTTGCTCTTCCCCCCCACCCCTCTCCATTTATAATCATCCTGATTTTCTCAGATTTTACAGTTGGGCTCTGCTGGCTCCTTTCAGTCCACCTAAATCCATCAATTGATAAATGTTTTCTTCCTGTCTATATCAGTGAAAAAAATGTAGATGTTACCCACTTTGGGAACCTCCTCTCCATAACTGGCCTCACGTCTTGGGTGAAAAACAGCTCCTCGCTGTACTTTTAGTATAAACACCGGCATGTAAATCTGTATAAGGAGACCATGGAAACGGGGTGCTCAGACTTTTTGTTTTTCTGGACTGTATGGCACAGACAGTGTGTTCTTTGAATCTGATGGCTACTAATAATCCTCAGTAATGCTTTGTAAAAAATAATCGAATGCATGTAATAGCATAATAGGAGGGGAGAATGTATTTATGTAAATTAACTAAAACATCCTCAAGAACTAATGTATTAAAGTGGTTAGAAAAGCTAGCAGCACATAATAGGCATGGAGACCTTCTGTTTGTCAGCAGAGACTATTGAAGCTGTTGTAGCACCGTGCATGCCAAACAGATGCAAAATAATTTTCAGCCCTAGAAAATCACCTGATAGTAATAACTCTAAAGTAGTAAGTTGTATTCATGTATTTAACTTGTATGTAGTAAGTTGTATTCATGTATTTAACTTGTATGTATAAATACTATTATTTAATAGCTGTGTGTGGGGTTGCATGTGAATGCATAGCAAAAGAAATAAGAAATTTACTTATTTTACTTACTAGCATTAGCATTACAAATTGCTTATTAGCATTTTCATGGGCGATCTTTCTTGCAACAGACTTTCTGTGTTCTCTTAGAAATTAAGGAGAATAAGGCACCTGGATTTCTTTAAAGATCTGGCTTTTGGTGTCCAAAGTTAAGAAAAAATTTTGTTTTAAGAAAATGGATTTGTCAGCTCAATTTTTTATTTAAATTTATAGGAGCAGTCTGTGAAAGAGGTGGAAATCCTGCTCTGTTTGTATTACCTACATCACGCTGAGTACAGTATTAGGGCAGCAAGTAGTTTTTTCTAATTTTAGCATACACACTAAGGAGGCCAGATGCCATTTAGTTTAGATAATTTGGCTTAATTTTTTGAGAAAAGCAATTGCTGTTGACAACAATAGTGGCTAGTCAGAATTTTTTTATTTATAATTATAGCTCCAGGTTTGTTAAGATGCAGGTCTTGAGGTGAGTACAGATCCTGGCTGAGAAACAGGAAAGAATGCAAGAGCACGAGGACTGCCATACAGAAATAGTAGAACCCCGTTATCCTAATTGTGTAACTTCAGAGGCTCTGTAAACTGCAGATGACATGGTATAGGTCTTCTAAAAGAGCTATCAGAATTTAAAAAATTAAACTGAGGTCAATGTTTGATTCGTACCATCTGTCTCGCAGTTAATTGTCTCTTTGTCTCATTCTACGCAATGAGATTTTCCTTAATTCAATTAATACAGCTTTTCCAGATAAACATATGTGCATAAATTAGTATTTCCTTTTCTTTCTGTATATATTACTTTCCTTTCTGTTGGAATATTTTCACTGTATACAGAAAGAGTTTACCTTGGCCCTGGAATTAACAGTAACTTGGATCTCCTCCGTTTACTAATGAAACAGTTTGAACTGATACACAAATATTTTTATATTAAAAAATGAGCTCAATAATTGTTTTATGGCTAGATCAACACTGTACTTGTATGACAGGCTGTTTCCTATCTTCTTGTTTCTGATATTCAGAAAGAAGGATATATTTCTCTATTATTAAGCTCTGCAAAAACTCAGAAGGTGATTTTTGAAAGGAAGTTCCAGTGTCTGTTACATAGCAATTCTTCGAAGTTCTTGCTAGAAACAATCTGTCAAAGAGTGCTGTTACGCAATTTTATTTAGGGATAAACGTATATACTGGTTTGGTAAACAGGTGTTAGTTGCATCCATTCAAGTTGCCTGCTTTGCTCATAAAAGACAAAAATGGGACCTTTTTTATGATCGTGCTAAAGTCATCTCTAATTCGAACCACCTCTGGAGGATTGAAGACGAAAACCAAAGCCCGTTATTTTATCACAGTCGTCTTAGAACCTGGTAGATCTTAGACATATTTTAAACCAACTCTGAGTATTTCAGTAGTTTAATCTGTGTACAATTCTACAATAATTGAAAAAAAAAATCTTGGAGATTTTATCCTACAGGGCAAAACTGCTGGCTTTCTCGGACCAGTGTCTGATTTTCTTGCTCAGTTCTAAAACATTTGACATACTAAAATGTAAATAGAGAAATAATGTTTGAAGAATGCAGATAAATGTAACACTTCTTCACATTTGATTTTCTTGCTCATTTGTATTTAAAAAAAAAAAAAACAAATTGCTATTACCATTACTAAATCCTTCATCAAATAGAGCAGTTTCCATTGATTGGAGCCCCATTGATGTGTGTGTTTCTGGAAACATAATCCATATGGTTTGGCATTCCTGAATTTCAAAACCCCAAACCCCATTACTTCACACCCAATTAGCTATTCTATGCTCTTGAATCAGATCAGTATTTGTAATCTGATAAATCAGTATTTCTAGTCACCTCTTCAGGGTGTTTGCAGAGGACTGGTGTACATCAGCCATGGTCCATGCAGGGCCTTGGTCCTTCTGGAGGGGTATCTGCAGTAGTTCTTCTCTGCACCTTCAGCTGAGTCTATAAAATATTTGCAGGAATCGGGATCAGCAGGCATTTTTGAGAATATTCTTGCTCATGACCTATTAATTAAATTTGACCTTATTTAAGCAATAATAATAACGATGTTCCAAGTAAGTAGCAGTTATTAACTTCCATTAGGCTGAAACCAGTTTTTTCAGCGATGTCCCCAAAAATGACTGTTCTAATTTGGCATGTATCATTTAAGTGGTAATTACTGTGGTAACATTTTAAATGTGTGTGGTGCCTTTCATTTTATACAGCAAACCTGCACTAAGTAGAAGTAGGAGTTGAGAGAAATTAATGGATTTTGACTAGACTATTCTGAGCAGGCTAGAAAAGGCAACATTTGAATAGTGGTAAAAAAGAAAAATGTAGTTTGGGTTATTTTTTCATGCAGACAGAACTCAAAACAATGGGTCAGATTTTGTCTAAGATTTCCTAAATTTGCTTTTTTGTCTGAGATCAGTCATGAAAATGTTGAGTCCTTTTGAGTATGAAGAAAATTGAATAATGTGAAAATGGGATTTCGATTCTTCCAGTGCCTTCCTTTGAATCATAAAATGTATGAACTTGCAGGCATACTTACTCATCAGTGGGCATAGATGAAAGTAAATATTTTTTTAGTGCTTGATACCCTCCACCTCCCATCCACCCTGCAAATCCTCCCCAAATGCAGATAAAGCCTTTTGGCAACTGGAGTAAACTAAAACACGAAGCGTAGTAATTAACAGGCATAAGGGTGCTTATGCCGTATTACTATATTTAAACTTTAAAGAGGGCTGTCTGCAAAACTGCAGCTAATGACCTGCACTGGAATCAGCTACAGGTGCATCTAGAAATCAAGGGAAAAACAGACCTCGGATGACAACCTTTGCCTCAGTGTTTTACCGTACAACTTCCTGATCCCTGAAGTATGGCCTCCTTATGGGGCTAATGGCTAAAAATGTTTAGGAGAATTCTGCAAATAGGAAGAGGTTACAGATGAAGACTGGTAACAACTGCATCCAGTTAAGGTGATCCCAAGATGAGTCCAGTTCAGACCATCCTAGAAAGGCCACTTGCTATGGAAGGCATCGCAGTTACATTTTCTGGGGTATCTATTCTCATACACAAAGGCTTTTTGCATGAAAGATGTAATGAAAAACAGTGTATAAATAGTGAAATGCTTGCATCACACTCTAGCACATGAATATTTTCTGGGTCTCATCCCAGAAACTGCTGAGATAGTATGGTTTAGGAGAGGTATGGGATTCTAAGCAAGTAATTTAATTTGTACTTTGAATCATTCCCTGTCCAATAGCTCTTTTTAAAAAGTCAGTGGATTCCTTACTGCAGTAACTTAAAATGATATTTGGCAGGTTCCTAAATGTTCCTGTTTAAATAATGTAGAATTAATATCACTGTTTACAACTGCATATTTCTTAAATGTAGGAAACTTTATTTTACAAATGTGCATATGAATTTCTCTGGATGAAGGAAACTATTTTGTCTTTTTTTCTTTGAGACATTAAAATGGTACAATGCACTAACTGTTGAAAGATGCAAGGGGATGTCCTCATCTGCATTGCTTCATCATTTCTTTTGCTCTAACTCTGGAGACGACTCAGAGCCTGGACTTGGTGCTACCTCATGGTGCTGTGCCATGTTGTGTCCAGAGGATTACTGAGGTACATCCTGTTGAGCTTGTGTTCTGAAATCTCAACATTTATTTAGTCTGACAAAACCTTCTGAAAGTTCACCATCTCTCATAACAAGAAAAAAAAATGAATTAATAAACAGTATATACAAGAGAGATAATAGGGATTTAACAGAATGCAAGTTCCAAAACTTGCCCAATGAAAAGTAATGGTGTAGTAACAGTAGTGTGATCTCAAAAGACATTACATGCAATTTAATACTAGAATGAGGAATAATAATGCCGGAGCTTGCGGTGGTGTCGGTGTATTGCCTGGACAGACTTTCCCCAGCTATTTGCCTGCTGATTTTTTCAAGTCACAGCATCCTGTGGCAATCATTTCACAGGTGCAGTGACATGGTCTGAAGAAGTAACTTTGTATTTGTTTTGAACCTTCTAGTTTTAGTCCATGTCCTTTATCTTTTGTATTGGAACAATCAATCCTTTTTCACTTTCTCCATGCCAGTAACGATATTTCCAGATATCTGTCACATCCCTTCTCAGGCACTCTTTCCAGCCTGAAAAAAATCTTAATCTGCTAGCTCAGTTTGAGCTATCTTTGATCATCTATTCTTATCTTTTTGCAATTCTTTAATTTTGTTTTCAAGACCAGAAAGTAGAATTTTTCCACAGTAGGTGAGGACAAGGTGCACAATAGATTATACATCTAAAAAAAATTGTTCTGTTTTGTTTTCTCTCCTTTACATGGTAATTCCTAATGTTCTGTTTGCTTTTTGACTTGCATAAGAGCATTGAGCTGATGTTTTTGTACAGCTACCTCTTACAATTCCAAGAACTTTTTCAAAAGTAGCCATAATTAACTCAGAGCCTGTCCCTGATTATGTAAAGACAGAGTTGCTTTTTCCTGCATGTGTTTATGCTTACCATTTTATTGCCCAGCATCACATAGTGTCATAAGGCTTTTCTGCAACTCTGAACGTCTAGTAATACTTTGAAAGAGCAGAGGTGGAGAAAGTATGTTCCATTTATGATCAGCAGGCCGTGATTAAGCTTGATCCTATCACACAAGTGAAAGCTCAAGGAACCCTGGAATCACAGCTGGAGCCTGTGAAATGAGTTCGTGCCTTCCCAGGTCGATAAAAATCAATAAATTTTGTCCACTGTGACTGGACATAAGTCGAGTCTTTAGATAAGCTCAACTGCTAAACTCTTTGAAAAACACAGTAATACTCCTTCTCTGGAAACGATCACTTACTCTTTTGATCCGTTATCCCATTTTCAGTTCCCCATTCCTGATTAACACAACTGAGAAATCAGTAATGATCAAACACCAGCAGCACATCCTGCTTGGAAATAATCAGCTCCAAGACCAGACTGCAGCGCAAGGACAAGCGGCAAAGACAGCCGGGCACAGGCGGCTTCCTTATGGCCAAAGGAAGGATCTCTGAATTCATGCTGCACGCTTTCCATGCAGCTTCTGACGCAGCGGACCCCAAAATACAGTTAACCCACCTCAATGGCAGGTAGTAGGAGCAGGTGGGTCAGCACAGCCTGGCACCATTCACTCCCCTCTAGCAGAGCGAGCAGACAGGTAGCTGATTCTTGCCTCAGAAGGCGCTCATCCATGGGATCCTGTAGGGATCAGCACCTTTTCTCCTTTTCTTCTGTAACCGCTAAATACCACTGCGGGCAATAACATGCACATTACCTTCTGCTTTATCTATCATTCAGGGTTAAACACTCTGACACCTGAAAGATGAAATAAAGCTGACTCTGAGCAAGACCGAGATGCTGCTATCACCAAGTAACTGTGGGCAAAACCTTCTATTTGGCTTTCATTTTCATACCTCTGTGGACTTTGCCACAGTGGTAAAAAACAAAACCAAACCCTGTGGACTTACGAAACTCTCTTCCTCAGTCAAAAACTGCTTGAGACCATTGCTTTAAGACATGCACAGACAAAAATTATTATAAATTGGATAAAAGATTCTGTAACTTCCCTTTTGAAATTCATGCTCCGGGCAATTTTGTCTGTGGTGAAGGAGNAAAAAAAAAAAAAAAAAAAAAAAAAAACCAAACTGTGAAGCATGGAAACCTTTTCTGAACATATTACAGGATGGAAATCTAAAGATAATAGATGCAGAGCTGAAGGTTGATCAGTGTAATCTGGGAATTATCCAAAAGTATTGCTTAGCTTCCTGTTAGTTTAGTGATACTTCAGTGGGATATCCGTATTCCCCGATGGAAAGCATAGGAATGATGTTTTATCTTTTCTGGCTTCTTTAAATAGGGGTGTACTAAGGTACATAGGGAGGTACAAAAATAAAAAAAAAAAATTATCTGTATGAATTAATAGTGTGTTTTTTAAGATGAAAGCTGGTTAATTGATCATTAGAACATAAATATTTCATGTAATTAATATATGTGCTCTGTCTAAATGCTGATACAAGTAAAACTGTTTAACACATGAATACACTGTAGAAAAAATCTTAAGTGAGGTATGGAAACAATGACTTAGACTTTTCTAGCTCATTACTGTGATACAGTGGAATACAGCTGCTAACAATCAAATACGCTTACTGGTCGTAATGTAATACACTTGAAGATTCTAATTAGTCATTACATATGTGTTCTTGATTTGCCTCAAAGAGATGACAGTAGAAGTTGGGGATGTAAGATCTGTTGTTTTGCGTTTCTGCTGTAATCATGATATTACTACCATTCCTTTAACAGAGACATTAAACAATGTGTTTACTTAAGTAATGGTTTAACTAGCTTAGAGTCAACCACACTATTTTTGAAGGAGGAGTTACGCAAGTTTCATCCTTACTGTTGAATGTAGAAAAGTAAATACTACAAATGAGCTTAAACAAATAAAATATGCAATCAAATCAACCTTGGAACGAGGGCCAGAACGTAACTGTATCAATGTGAGGGGAGGGACAGAGAGACAATCTCTTCTCCATGGTGCCCGGTGTCAGGACAAAAGGCAATGGGCACAAACTGAAATACAGGGAATTCTGTTTCAACATAAGAAAAAAATCTTTCTTGCTGTGAGGGTGGTCAACACTGGAGCAGGTTGACCAGTGCAGCTGTGGGATCTCCATCTGTGGAGATAGTAAAAACCCAACTGGACAAGGACCTGAGCAACTTGCTCTGTTTTACTCTGTTTAAAATGGGGGCAGGGAGTGGACTAGACAATCTCCAAAGGTACCTCCCAACCTCCCCTATTCTGTGATTCTGGTTTCTGTCACCAGCTTTCCCCGCTCACCTTCTCTGGGTGCAATAGGAGTGGACTACTACTGGGGAGGTCACTGCCCACCTGCCTGACTGCCCCTTGGCACCCGGCACCCCTTCCCTTGCAGAGCAACTCATTCTTCCTGCTCCTGGGCAACTTGATTTAAACTCGACAGGAAATGAGAGGAAAAAAAAAAATGTTCCAAAAGTTTTGATTTCCTGACCTGTTATTTTTTCATGAGATTTTGCCCAGAACTAGATTTTTTTTTTTTTTACAACTGTTTTAACTGAAGAGTTGGATGTGGAAGATGAGATCAAGTGTTTTAGGAGCAGCTGGGAGTGGGGGTTACTGTAAGCAACTTGTCAGTCAGTTGGGTCTGGAAGGTGAATTGATGAAGCTGAAGAACAAGAGTCATGCTGCTTTTCTTACAGGCTTACAGCGATGTACCTTCACCTTTGGGGAATGTTTCTTTTGGTTTGTGTCCTTGTGAGTGAGGTTTTTGGTGGACCCTAAAAGTCTAGAAGCAAGTAATAACGAGACTAGCACCCTTCTAACAGAACAGTCAGGTACATAAAAAAGTGGGCAAAGTGCCTAAAAATGTGTCAAAGGAGAGAAAGTTTGGAAAAGAAGAGCAATAAAAGCAGGTGACAGCAGAGGCAAAGATGACCGATAGCCTGTGAGAGTCATCTGAAAAGAGAAATGAAAAGTGTTTTTTCTTTTCTTACTGCGTTAAGGGTACATGTTTAGTCTTAACTCCTACTTTTGCTCCATTTTTCATTCAAATGTGTAAAAAAAAAACAAACAAAAAAAACAAA
>RSEF01000009.1:9227460-9249966 GCA_003993805.1 Himantopus leucocephalus
TTTTTGGTTTTCTCTTTTTTGGGGGGGAGGAAGGAGAGCTTTGGCGGGGGGGGAAGCAGCGTGTATTTTTGGGTGCAAACCCCGGACTTTGCAAAACAATCTCCGCCCCCAAGAGGATATTTAATCTGCACCAGAAATCGCTACTCGCGGAGGCAAACTTGAGGCGGGGAGGGGGTGCGGGCAGCGGAGGGGACGGGGACCCCCGCCCCGCTCCCGGCCCCGGCGGAGCCCGACCCCTGCGAGGGAAGATGCGTTTCTCTTTCCCGGCGACCGCTCTTGGGACGAGACTTTCGTCTGGCCTGATCGGGACTGGACTTTTTAAGGACGCGCTTACCCATCTAAGGGCGACTTGGGCATAAACAGCAACGCAAACTCTGATTTGGTGCTGGAAGCTGCCTCTGCCCCCGAACAGCTGCTCTCACCCTGCTTCTGTCCCTCCCCTGTCCCGTCCTCAAAAGAGGAGCCGGAGCTATTTTGCTTCTTTTTTCTTCTTTTTTTTTTTTTTTAATTGTTGTTGCATGAATTTTATTTTAGGTGGTTGTCTTTTCCGGCTGGCTTGGCTGTTTTGGGGTCTTGCGGACTGCTAGCTGCAGTAACAGCTCCACCACCTCTCATCATGGCTAGCCCTACAGATAATAACGAGGGCTTCTTCTCAGATGTCAGAAAGGTGGGTTACTTGCGCAAACCCAAGAGCATGCATAAACGCTTTTTCGTGCTGAGGGCAGCCAGCGAGTCTGGACCCGCCCGGCTGGAGTATTACGAGAATGAGAAGAAATGGAGACACAAGTCAGGGGCCCCCAAGCGCTCCATCCCACTAGAAAGCTGCTTCAACATCAACAAACGGGCTGACTCCAAGAACAAGCACCTGGTGGCCCTCTACACCAAGGACGAGCACTTTGCCATTGCGGCTGACAGCGAGCCTGAACAGGAGAGCTGGTACCAAGCACTGCTGCAGTTGCACAACAGGGCCAAGGGCCACCACCACCTCCATCACCATCACCACCACCACCACAGCGACGTCACCTTTGGAGGCAGCAATGCGGGACTGGGGGAAGCAGGTGAGGACAGCTATGGTGAGGTAGCCCCTGGCCCAGCTTTTAAGGAAGTTTGGCAAGTAATTCTGAAGCCTAAGGGCCTAGGCCAGACAAAGAACCTGATTGGCATCTACCGCCTGTGCCTGACTAACAAGACCATCAGCTTTGTGAAGCTGAATTCAGATGCGGCTGCTGTGGTGCTGCAGCTGCTCAATATCCGCCGCTGTGGTCACTCTGAGAACTTCTTCTTCATTGAGGTGGGGCGCTCGGCTGTGACGGGGCCCGGTGAGTTCTGGATGCAGGTGGATGACTCGGTGGTGGCACAGAACATGCATGAAACCATCTTGGAGGCCATGCGAGCCATGAGCGAGGAATTCCGGCCCCGCAGCAAGAGCCAGTCCTCCTCAAACTGTTCCAACCCCATCTCTGTGCCGCTTCGCAGCAGGCACCACGTCAACAACCCTCCACCCAGCCAAGTGGGGCTCAGTCGACGGTCCAGGACTGAGAGCGTCACGGCCACCTCTCCTGCCGGTGGTGGGGGTGGAGGTACAGGTGGCAAACCCAGCTCTTTCCGGGTTCGAGCATCGAGTGACGGGGAAGGTACAATGTCAAGGCCTGCCTCTGTGGATGGTAGCCCAGTTAGTCCCAGTGCCAACCGGACCCATTCTCATAGACACCGTGGCAACTCCAGGCTCCATCCTCCACTCAACCACAGCCGGTCCATCCCAATGCCTTCCTCGCGCTGCTCTCCTTCAGCCACCAGTCCAGTCAGCCTGTCATCCAGCAGCACCAGTGGCCACGGCTCCACTTCGGACTGCCTGTTTCCGCGAAGGTCTAGTGCTTCGGTTTCTGGCTCCCCTAGCGATGGTGGATTTATTTCTTCTGATGAGTATGGTTCCAGCCCGTGTGACTTCCGCAGCTCTTTCCGCAGTGTGACCCCAGATTCACTGGGACACACCCCACCAGCTCGGGGTGATGAAGAGCTCAACTACATCTGCATGGGGGGGAAGGCCACCTCCTCTTGCTGCAGCCTGGCAGCCCCCAATGGCCACTTCATCCCACGCACCTGCCACCCGCAGCAGCAGCCCCGCTACCCTAGTACACCGTGCTGTCCTCGAGGTGGTAGCGAGGAGGTTGCCGACTTGGAGAAGGCATTCAGGAAGCGGACTCACTCTGCAGGCACTTCACCCACCATCTCCCACCAGAAGACACCCTCGCAGTCTTCGGTGGCCTCCATTGAGGAGTACACGGAGATGTTGCCTTCTTACCCCTGTGGCAGCAGCCGGCTGCCCTCCTACCGGCACTCAGCCTTTGTGCCCACTCACTCCTACCCAGAGGAGTGTCTGGAGATGCACCACCTGGACAGCAGCCATCATCGGACCAACTCAGCCCCACACACGGATGATGGCTACATGCCCATGTCACCCGGTGTAGCCCCTGTGCCCAGCGGTGGGGGGCCCCCCAAGGGTGGTGACTACATGCCCATGAGCCCCAAGAGTGTGTCAGCCCCACAGCAGATCATCAACCCTGGCAGGGGGGGCCGCCACCCTCCAGCCACGGTGGACTCCAACGGCTACATGATGATGTCCCCCAGCGGCAGCTACTCCCCCGACAGCGGCTCCGCGGGCTATGGCAAGATCTGGACGAATGGCGCCGGCCACCACCCGAAACTCTCGGTGGAGAGCAACGAAGGGAAGCTGCCCTGCGGCGGCAGCGACTACATCAACATGTCCCCAGCCAGCGGCTCCACCACCAGCACCCCGCCTGACTGCTACTTCGGGGGCGCAGGGCAGCCGGGCGTTGAGGAGGCCGCCACGGCGGCCCACCACAAACCCATCTACTCCTACTTCTCGCTGCCACGCTCCTTCAAGCACGTGCACCGGCGGGGCGGCGGCGGGCCGGCGGCGGGGGGCGAGGAGGGCAGTCCCCAGCCCCGCATGGCTCTGGGCTCCAGCCGCCTCCTCTACGCCGCCGAGGACTCGTCCTCCTCCACCAGCAGCGACAGCCTGGGCGGCGGCGGCGGCGGCACCGAGGGCGGCCCCCCGCCGCAGGCGCAGCCCCCGCGCAAGGTGGACACGGCCGTGCAGACCAAGGGCCGCCTGGCGCGACCCACGCGGCTGTCGCTGGGCGGCCCCAAGGCCAGCACCCTGCCGCGGGCCCGGGAGCAGCCCCCGCTCCTCCTGCCCCCGGAGCCCAAGAGCCCCGGCGAGTACGTCAACATCGAGTTCATCGCCGGCGAGAAGCCGGCCTTCCCCTCGGCCGCCCTGGGGCTGGGCTTGCCGCCGCCGGGCAACGAGGGCGCCGAGGAGTACATGAACATGGAGCTGGGGCCGCCGCGGGCCCCCTGCCCCGCCGGCTTCGCCGCCGCGCGGGCGGCCCCCGCGGCTCGGCCCGGCCGAGGCGCTGCCCCCGGCGGCCGGGACTACGTGACGATGCAGCTGGGGGGCGCCGCCGCCGCCGGGGGCTCCTGCTCGGACTGCGCCGACAGCCCTTCCCCGTGCTCGCCCGCCCTCCTGCTCAGCTACGCCGACGGGCGGGCGGGTCGCTCCGCCGCCGAGAAGCCCCCGCCGGCGGCGGCGGCGACGACGACGGCTTCCCCGGAGCTGCCGCGGCCGCCGGCCGAGCTGTCGGCGGCGCCGCCGCGCTCCTCCTCCCTGCTGGGGGGCCCCGGCGCGGGCAGCGCCTTCACCCGCGTCAGCCTCAGCCCCGGCCGCAACCAGAGCGCCAAGGTGATCCGCGCCGACCCGCAGGGCGGCCGGCGGCGGCACAGCTCCGAGACCTTCTCGTCCACGCCCAGCGCCGCCCGCGGAGCGGCGGGCAGCGGCGGCGGGCTCGGGGCGCCCTTCCCCTGCGGCGGCGCGGGGGGCGCCGAGGAGGTGAAGCGCCACAGCTCGGCCTCCTTCGAGAACGTCTGGCTGCGGCCCGCCGCGGGGGAGGCCCGCCGGGAGCCGGGGGCCGCGCCCGCCCTGGAGAACGGGCTCAACTACATCGACCTGGACTTGGTGAAGGACTTCAGCCACCACCCCCGCCGAGGCCACCACCACCTCCACCCCCCCGCCGAGGGCGCCGCTCTGCCGGGGGGCAAGCAGCCGCCGCCGCCGAAGCCCCCGGGCCAGCCTCGCGGGAGCGGCCCCTCCAGCGACGACTTGAGCGCGTACGCCAGCATCAGCTTCCAGAAGCGGGAGGAGATGTAGGAGCCGGTGGCCCGCCGGGGACAGGTGAGCCGGGGGCGGGGAGGCGGGCGGCCCCGGGCGGCTCGGTGAGGGGAGAGGGCCGGGGTGGGCGGCGGGCCGGCGGCCTCCCCCGGCAGAGATGCCGCAGCCCGAGTGGCGGTGGCTGTGACACTTTGGGTCGGTTTCGTTGTGCGTTTTGAGCTTAGTACTTGCAGCGTGTTTCAGTGGCAGAAGCGGGCAGGAGCGCCGCGTCCCTGCGGGTGTCCCAGCCGCCGGCCCCCGCCTGCCCGGGCCGGGGGGCCGCTCCCAAAGCGCGCCTGGGTGCCCCTGTTCCGACGGGGACACGGTACCGTGTTGCCGCGCTTCTTTACTTTTCAGAATTAGGTGTGTGCTTCAGTGCGCGTAGGGGCGGGGGGGGGGGGGGGAACCGGGGGGTGTGGGGGGGTGTTGGATGGAGGCAGGGAGAGCCCTGCATGGAGGGAGCACGGCCGTGNGGTAATCCTGGTTTGGTCAGTAATCGCTCCCGTGGCCAAGGGTAAAGCAGCCGACCATGTCAGCTCTTGCTTTCCCATGTGCAGAACACGGCTAATGGCATCTACCTCACAGGGCTGTGACGAGTGTTAGTTCATTTTTGCTCGGAAGGTGCTTTGAATTTGAAAACAGACTTCAGAGCCTTCAGAGCATTGTACCTGTCACTTGTGTTTCAGCTGATACTAAGCGTGGCTGTCCCATGCTCACGAGAGTGTTACAAACTGCGTAAGAAACGGGGCCATATGAACTGGGTCTTTGGTATTGACTGATAGTTCTGTTTTTCGTTGAAGCTTTTCATTTTTAATTTGGGGAAAACTTCTCCCAGACTGTTGCGCATTGATTACAGGTGTGTAAGATGAGTAGGAGCATTGTTGCAAGCAATGTGATGTTTCTGGTATTTTTGTTCATGCAGCACATAACAAATGTATCTTGTTCAGAGCTCACAAAGCACGCTGCACCTGCATGAGTCCTCGCATGAAAGGTAAAGATCATTTTGGTGCAGACAAGCGCTAGTAGATAGCTACACAGTTAATCTTGTTGCCACACTCAATTTTAGCAGTTTTCTACATGCTTGAGCAGCAGCAATCACAGTAGCTTAAGTAGTTACGATGAATATATGCGATCACATAAGGGGATGTATCTTATACCACTGTTTACATCATAGGTGTAATAAACTTACTATTTGTATTGCATGTTCGCTTGGCTCAAGGGAACGCTCAGGGCTGGTCTTGGTACAGTGCCTGGGATCTTACGTTCACCATTTTTATTCCGTCCTTATAACCTGAACAAAAGTAAAACAATCTCTTCGCATTTGCTACTTAGCACTTGCTGTTGTTGCTTGTTACAGCAATGCAATATTAGGTATTAGTCTTCCGTGACCTATGAATACCAGGTTAATTTCAAAATTTGAGGTAAGGTTTAAGATCAGTGTAGATGTTGCTGGTCTGGTTCAAATGGTAACTGGTAGGAAATGGTTATTTTTGTGGGTATCTGAGAGGAGCGTGCTGCCTGTCACAATACGTTGTCTGTGACCAGACTTAGACTGCCCCACCCTTTCTCTGTTCTGGGATGTGCTTGCAAGAGCCTGTCTAGACTGTCTTGGTGATTCCTGCTGTTACCCTGGGAATCCGTATCTGCCTAGGGCAGCGTTGGTGTTATGAACTCTTCAGGAGGGGATTTTTGCCGGAGGATGCAGCATATTGTGATAAAAGTCACATTGCTAGGAGCATCGCTTTTTTCCCCCCCCTGTTGTGTGTGAGGATTGTGGGAGCAAGTGTGAGAAAATCCTCTGTCAGCGTGTGGATAAATAATAAATGCGTGCAAGAGTATGAGAATGCAGGTCTGGGGGGGGGGGGGGGNGGGGGGGGGGAGCGGTGTCATAACTGTTTAGTGACACAGTTTTTTTTTTTTTCCAAAAGCACTGTTTACTTTTGTGGTAGACAACTTGGTTAATTGATCCTGTGTGTCATCTTTAACATAAAAGCTGTGGCAATGTTTCCTATCATGGTGGTAGGTAGATAACCTGCTGTGATTATGCTGTTCAGTGGAGGATCAGGACATGGAAGACCTGATATGAGGACATGCTGAAAAATACTATGCAGGTGTTTTTCAGAGCAGTGTTGTGAAAGGTAGTGTCTAATAGAGTAATTGGTATTTGAAGTCAGTTCCTATTTCCCAAAATTAGGCTTGGACTGAGCAAGCACAGCTTCTCCTTGGAGGCAGGGGAAGAGTCAAGCTGTAATTATACGGGGAGATTGTAGCTATTGTCATTCTCTTTCCCTTCCCACTATAAAGCTCTGTTAGTTGCTTGTAGCTTTCTCAGACATTAACCCTTTGGACTGTCATTTGCTAGCCTAGATTTCCTGCCATCAGCTGAAACTTCCCTTGCAAAATTCAGCTCAACTGGCTCATCTGTTGTCAAGTGTGTTAAGGAAGAAAAACTAACAACATTTTGTCTGTGTAAAACCATTTTTACAGCTGTTTTTTGACACGTACATGTACCTTTTTTGCTTTGGAGGTGGAACTTAGGTTTGGCAGGGGAATTGGCCCATGTAGGTAATACCTTATGCCATTCTTCAGAAAGTCTGCCTGGAGGTAAGTGATTTACTGCAAACAGTATGTTTGCACATGCCTGAAAAAGTTGTTGAGCACCTTCAGCTAAACTGTTCTCCTGAAAACTCCACGTGCAGTGAGGGTGCTCCAGTTCCCTGAAGCTTTGCATGGCCGAGTGGGCTCTTTCCCCGTGCTCCTCCCGACAGGTGAGGCTGTCCAGGCTCTGACTGAGAAAGGGGAGGCTGCGGTTGTTTGGTGTCTGAGCAAGGTGAAAGAGGAAGGAGAAGCTACTTGGTATGTTTGCAGGTATGATGGAGAGGAGAGAACATCTGGACCCGGGAAGGGAGAGGTGAAGCTGCAAGTATCAGAACAAGGGATGAGGAGGGCTGTATTAAGTACCCTTTCTTGCTCTCCATCTTTTTCATGGGTTATTTATACTTTTAATCTCAGAAGTGGCAAAAGGACTGCGTATGCTCTTTTTTTTTTTCCCTCCATAGAGCAGCCTTCCACCCCACCCCAAAGGCCAAAACTGGCTGCATAACTCGTTTTATCCATTCTGTAATTTTCTGTTGTTCTAGACTACCAGACAAGGACCCCAAATGTTGGCCATTCATCTCCCAATGGGTAAAATTATCGTTGCTGCTTTGCTGCAAGCTAACTCCTCTCTTCTTCCCTGCTCCCCTGTCCACCCCCCTCAACCGCCTCCAAGTTGCTCAGACATAACATTCTGAAGTATTTTTAACCTCTTTCAAGTGTACTTATTTCTCCCAACATTAAAGATACTGGCTGAAATAATCACATTGTTTCCCAAATTTAATTAAAAAACATTTCTCTCGCACCCACAGCATTCCTCTGCACTCTCCAATCCCATTGCCTTCCCTGTCATATATTCTTGGCAGTTTCCTAACAGCTGGCCCTGCCCTTGCCTTTCTAGCTCTCTTCTCTCATCCCGTTAAAAGTGCAGCAGTTTTAATGCAGTCCTGCATGCCCCCTGCCCAAATGCTTCCCTCTGCTTCAGAGAATTGGGTACTGTTGTGTGTGCCCAGCCTAGCCGGTGACTCTTTGGTGCTTGGATCCTCTGATAAGTGGATTTTTATGCTGTAGCTGGAAGGCCACATTGCTGCAGCAGCCAAGTCGTGCTGGGAAACACCAGCCTATGACAGGGAGAAAGTGAGGCGAGAGCTAGGGAGGGGGGAGAGCAGTGTTGCTGTAAGGCGTTTTCCGCCTGCTCAGAGTTTTGCATGCGCAAATGAGCAGATGTTGTGGATATGCTGCGGATCCTGCTTTTGGGATTGCTGTGAGAAGACAAGGCTCCTAGAACGAGCAGGGGTTTTGAAGATGAACCGCTGATAGCTTGAGTTCTGAGTATATAGTCAAAAAATATTCCAAAAAGGAAACCATTAGATGTTGGCTCCGGAGAAACAGGAAAGGCTGCAGTAGGATAGTAGCATGAATCCAGGTATGTGGCTTTGATCTCCGGAGCTTCAAAGCGAAGTTGTTATTCCCCTGACTCATTTCCATTTTGTTGATGAGTCTGAGAACTCGTGAAAGTGAGTGCTAATAACACCGAATAGAATATGTGTAGTGTGAGCAAGTGGTAACTTGGCTCACTCACAGCTTTAATGATGCCTCTTTTACCCAGTGCATGGGTGGTTTGGGGTTTTTTTTGGTGATGTAAGAAAATGGAATACAGTACAATGGGAATACAGTACAATGGCATCTATACGGTTGTTATGCCTTCTGTCTGGTTCCAGTTAAAGGAAAGCACTACTAAGGGGAAGAGCTAAACAAGTGTTTGGGTCTCAAGGAAACACACATGATGGTAAACAGAAAATTACTCATGTAATTTTTGTATAATAGACCTGGATTTTTTTGTTGGGACATTGCTTGCTTTTTTATTTTATTTCTTTAATAGTTTTCAGTAGTTGGTTTTGTTTCCTCAACTTAAAAACTTAAGGTAGAACAACTGAAACACTGCAAATGCCAAAACAAGATGTGTACAATTAAAGTAAGTTTTTGGGAGAGGTTGTTTCCAGAACTGAAAGAACAGAAGTTTCTGTAGTTTTGGGTCAGCACCAAGGTAAATACCAGTAAGTTATGAAAGCTTTTCGTGCTTTATGGGTATTACTGTAGACAAAGCAGTGCATTTCTTACTGTATGCACACACCAGTTTTTCCCCATACCTAATTATTTGCCAAAATTGAGCCAGTGTCTCCACATACTTGCATATTTGCAGTTCTCCTGTTTAACAAGACCGCAAGCTTATAATTAATGGGGTGGGGGGTGGGGGGGAGGGTTTATTGTTGTTTGGTGGTTGGTTGTTTTTGTTTTTGTTTGTAATTTAGACAGTAGATCAGTTCCTTTAATCTGTCTATGTTAAATTGTAGTATTGATTATTTTCCCACCCCGACCTTGATTTTAATGACAGGTTTCTCGGGGCTTTTTTGTTTTACTGGCTTAAAAGTTAGAACTGTATGATTTATAAATCAATTGTGAAGTACTATCTGGACTTCTTTAGTACATAGGTTTCATATTTAGTCAATGTTTAAACTGGTTTCTGAACGTGGTTTAAATTTGAAAATGAAACAGAACATTGCAGGGCAAGTATGACGCTCATTTTTTAACTAGCAACTGTGGAGAGATCATATGTTTCCTTAGATAACACTCGTAAATAGAGAATTACAGCTCTTAAATGAAATGCAGCAAGCAGCTGTGGAGTAGGAATGTTATTTGACCAATATCTTCAGTATGTTGGGTTGTTTCAGGAATGCTTTATAAGAGCTGAAATTTTGATACTCATTAGGACTGTGTAGTTTTTGTGACTTTATAAATACATGATCACAAGTACTGAAAGTAAAATGTACTTGAATATTGTTCTGAACAAGTTGCATTAACTGTTTAATAGCTTGTTTCTGAATAAAGTGATGTGTGTTTTTCCAGTTTATTGAAGCTCTGAAAGTGCATCTCTTTAGTACTGATTATAGTGTAAATAAAGTCCCTAGTGAACATAAACTTAAAAAAAATATATTTTGGTGTCCAGTGATATGAAAGAGAAATAGATATTCTAACTGATTTGATACTAGATTTAACCTCTGTGCCAGGTTTCATTGAATACTGATTATTGCATTTAGATTAGGTATTAGGAAAAATTTCTACACTGCAAGGGTTGTCAAGCACTGGAACAGGCTGCCCAGGGAAGTGGTTGAGTCACCACCCCTGCAGGGATTTAAAAGACACATAGATGTGGTGCTGAGGGACATGGTTTAGTAGTAACTTGGCGGGGCTAGGTTAGTGGTTGAACTTGATGCTCTTAAAGGTCTCTTCCAGCCGAAATGATTCTATGATTCGATTGACAGCTATGAAATATAGTACTCTTTTAAGGGAGGAGGGAAAAAGGGGGAAAATGCTGTTCCCTGGACCCGTGCTGTGGCATAGAGAGACTATGGGATGCTTACGTAAGATAAGGGGAAATTAGAGGTACAGGCTGGGGAATAATTGTAGAAATTGGCATGGGAGGGAGATGGAAATGAGACATAGAAATTACTCAGGGGACACAGAGAAACTGTGGTATGATGATGTGGGTGGAGAGAATTGAAAGGTGTTTGTGATCTGAAGGGAATTGGGATAGTGGTATGTGAAAGTTTGAGGATGAGTATAGAGAAATGCAGACATCCTGGATATATGCAGAGAGTTTATTCTAGAGGCACTCATTTTGCATGGTACTGCAGTTTTCTGAAGGTGTTTTTACTTCTGTATTTTTCTTTTGATCTGTATTACTGGGATAGACACTCTGTTTAGAAAGTGTGTGTTTTCCTTACTTATGATTAGATTTATTTTTTTTAAAATATTATTTGGATATTCTGCTGACCTTAACAGGATGATGTGCATAGTAAGGTAAGCAGAATTTGCCTCCAGCTCTTCTTCCCTGAATTCTTTGTCTTCTGGCATCCCTGTCACAACCGCAGCAGTAAACCACAGGTAGGAATCTGAATTAAGTACAAGATAAATAAGAATGAGTGAATTTTAACATTAAACCCCCTTGGTTTTATAAAATACGTCTAATGAAAGGAGGACTATATTCACACAGTTTTTTTTTTAATGGTAGTATTTTGTTCTTTACACTCTACTACTTGGACAGTTATAAATTTGATTAAAAATGAGGTTCATTAGTTTCATAATTTGTCTTATAGATACGTAAGTATAGATTCCTGTAAAAATGTTTAAAGAGTATTTTATAAAAGAAAACTTCTAATGTCAAAATTATTGTGGCTACATCTGAATTCCCAATTTATCAGAATGCTAAAAGCTGGCTTTTGGTCATCTGTCCATAATCCAATATGATAAGAGTACCTATTCACAAAAGTGAATAGCATTATTCTATTTTTACATCATTCTGGGTTTTTGATAAATGGTGATCGTGTTGATTATTATTTTGAACACCTGAAATAGAGCTAGTAAAGGAGATGTGTCAGTAACTTAAAATAAAAAGATTCTCAAGTTTAACAGCTTTACTCTCTGCTTACAGAAATGATGTGAAATACAACAAAAGCCAAGGTGTGAACAGATAAAGGAGATTAAATAAGCCTGGCACTGTTAACTAACTAAAAGATGTCTTGATATATATCTCTCTGATCATGTTTGACATATCTAGGTCATGTTCTCTGAAGACTCTTATTAGAGATTTAACCTTGGGTAATTGCAAAGTGTATTTTCTTCAGAGTAGTTTTTGATCAGGTAGGTGAGCCAGTGAAAGTTTGTTTGTGTGTGTGTTCAACAGCTTCTAATAATTTGGGAGTCTAGTTAAAAGATCTGGTGTCAGCCACCTGACCTGTAAGGTGAAATGTACCATTCCTGTGGTGTATCACGCAGGATCTCCCTGTGTATATTTTGTAAACTGTTGTAAAATTCCATTTTTTCAGAAGCTGGGGATGTGGAAGAACTGATCTGTTAAACTTTCAAACAAGATATGCATCAGGAAGAATGGAATTATGTTGTACACTTACAGCTAGTAGAGCTGTCAAAGTGTACTTGTGCATTTGAACTGTCTGATGATACGTGTTATAAAACGCAGGAAGGTAGTAGTCTGGGAACATCTACAACTTTAATTTACCGTGTTTCATCTTCCCCCCTCCCTCAGTCTGTGTAGGTTGGATATTTGTAACCTGCTAGAGCACCTAAGCATTGGACAAGCTTTCTTTGAAGTATAGACTGTGTGTGAGTAAAAATAGGGAATTATCTATCAGTCTTGCTTCTTGTCCAATTTCAGTGGTCTGGCTTTCAGTGTGGTGCACAAATATTTGTTAAGACATAACTATGGGGGAGAAGCTCCATAAGCTGGCTTTGCCTGTCAATAAAATAAGTAACTAATTTGTCCACGGGAGCTTTCCTTCAATAGCACAGTTCCCTGAAGGAGTAAAAAGCTCGAACGTACACGGTGGATGAGACTAAGCCAGTGATTGTATGGGTTCCTTCTGCCCTTACTTCACTGAATTGTAGAATTCAAAAAAACCAAACCAAACCAAAAAACAACAGACCCAACCCAAATCTGCCCTTCATTCTTCTCACAAGATCCTGGATGTCTTTACCTTGCTCATAACATCCATGTTTAAACACTGTGCCCAGAGTTGTGGAGAAGACACATGTCTTGGTTGAGAGAGTTGAAGACCCTCAGGAAGTGTAGGTAGAAGATTGAGTTCATTGCTCCTCTTATGGCATATCTCAGCTGGGGTCTCACTGTTTATCAGTTTTTAAGTGACCGTAGAGGAGTGGAAGGTAGGTGGGGAGCTCGAAACACCATGGCTGAGCTTGCTTTCATTCTGACTTGAGCTGTGCTGTGCTGTACCCATGCCCTGTGCTTGTGTACCAGAGATGCAAAAAGACATCTAGAGCGACAGCTGATGCCTATCAGTGAGGGAATCCTTTAGATTAAAACACTGGATGGTAATTCATCTTCAGCATAGCTGGCCTTCATTTTGAAGAGAAGATTGCTGTGTTAGAAAAGGAAATTTTAACTCCTAGATAACAGGGAACAAGCAAGAGGGGCGATCTCTTGGCTTCAGAGACAAACTGGGAGCTCGGAAGCCCTCTGCATGCACTGCACACCAGGGGAGTGCTGCTGGTGCCCAGGCATAAGTAACATTTAGTCACTTTGCTGAAACACCTTGAAAATTACTAGTGCGAGGAGACTATGGTCTTCCAGTAACTTCCCAGTTTAGTTTGATGATTCCTATGCAAGTGATCGACAAGGTATTTGGGAGTCAGTGTTGGCAGCGATGCATGTGGTGTGCAAGAGCCTTCATACTGATATTAAAAGGGAAAAAAAAGTTCTCTTCTGGAGAAGAGACAGGTACAACAGAATGTCTTCTGCTGTGCCTGCGCCTACCATGACATAGGGCTGGTAATGTCTGCTGCCTTCCCTGGCATGGCACAATGTGCTGTTTCATGGTACTCGGTTCTCTAATGGTGATACCCAGAGAAATAAAGTTTGGGCATTTCTGCTGAAATGATAGCTGTTGTTCCATTTCTGACTGTTGCAGGCACTGTAGGTAAATGATGGAGATGTTGGCTGTACAGGCTCTGAAAGATGGGATTAATTTTCATTTCCTCAGAAAAGTTTGTGCTGTCATCATTACTGATTTCTCTCCCGTAATTCCTGATGACAAATTCTGAATGTCTTCTTACTTCAAAATAGCAAAATGTAGCATTTATGGAACAGAATGTTAGCGAATAACGAGGAAATTAACAAGTTATTTAGTCAGTTGAGGCTAAGACAATGTTCTCTTAGTTTTTTTTTTTTTCTACTTCGGAATATATCCATGAGGATTTTCCTTTCACGGTACAGTTATATTTCATGGAAGTGACCAACAGCAGGTAGCCCAGCTGTACTGTCCTTGGAAAGGGGTAGGACAGTTCGGCTTGCCCAGAGGATTTGAAGTAACTCGTAGATTTCAGTAAGGTAATGTATTGCTTGTTTTGGTGGGAATTAAGATCTGTACAACAGCTGCATGAAGGGAAAAATGAGCAATACTCACTTTTTTGCAGTGATGATAAATTCACACTGAACCATTTTCATGTGGTGAAAATGAAATGACTACCTGAAATCCTTTGGAGGACAAAAATAGATTTTGGACAGGTAGGAACTGCTTTGTTAAAAGTGAAAAAATTGCCTCTCTTTAACCTGCTACATTTACCCTATTTCTGTTTTTGAGTTCTTTGCTTGCAAAGCATAGGCACAATCTGCCATCCCTTCGTGCTTTGCTGTGTTATGGTATTTTTAGCACTTGGTCCACTTTTGATTTTCTGTGTTGCAGAACAAAGTTGATATTTTTTTTTTTTTTTAACTAGGGTCAACCAAAATGCAGAATAATAAATATTTGTTGCCCTTTGAGAAATGAAGGGAAGTGCACAAGTACTAAATAGTTAATTGCTTGATCACATACATGAAATGAAATACAGGTAAGGACGCCCTAGCATTTCTAAAGCTTGGGTGTACTGAAAACCTTGACAAACAAAGGGAATTTGCTATCTGCTCTATGTCATTCAGGAATCTTAAAAAGCAGGCTGGCTGGCACAGGGAGGGTGTGGTCCTGCGAGATGTTTGGGCAGATTTCAGCAGCTTGCTTAACTGAAAAGGGTGGTCTCACCTCAGCCGCCTTTACTCTCATCTGCGTGCTCCCACTGTTTCTCTGGGCTGGTTCCGTACAAGTAAATGGCAACTATAGTTAGGCTGACGTATTGTTTAGTAACTGTTTATATTTCCTCATTTTGAGCATAATGGCATTCAGATTCTGAGCAATAGCAAAATAAAATGTATAAAGAGGAATTTAGTTTGTTTAGGAAGCTGTAGGTTGAAAACTGTAAATATTTTTCTCATTGAAAGTTAATATTTGTTCTAGTGTCAATATTTTGGAAATAATCTTGTATTTTGTTGACTTTATCATCATCTGGTGAACATGATGCAGAATGTTCTTGAATTCCTTGGATATCTTGTTATGGGTGGATAGTCACGTGTGATTTACTTCTGTCTTACCAGTATGAGATGAAAATGGAGGCAGGTGCGACTAAATAGAAGAGCGGTGATGGAAACTGAACAACTCCAAATCATCCCTCTTCCCTTTACAACTGCTGTGCACACTCCTTCCTCCCGTGGCTGCTTCTTGAGAGCAGAAGTTAAAGAACTGGTATCTGCTGGCATTGGTGCACTCCGTATGAACGTTGTAGTCTAAACATGTGAATGGTGAAACTTTATTCTTAAATGGATTAACACAGCCGATCAATTTATATGCAAGACAGTCTTGAATACTTAAGACAATTTAAGGGTTCTTAAAAACGAAACAAAATGCTCAAATACATTTAATTCTTTTATGTATGAAACTTCTTTCCCTAGCAAGCTCTGATGCAAGGGAAAAGCCCTTCTGAAGGTGTGCAGGCATGTAGCTAGGGCATGTTTTTTCAGGCCTTTGAACTAGGTTAGGAATGTGTCTCAAGATGGAAGAATGAATAGTTACTTGGTGCTTTTAGCCTCCGGGCTTGAAACTCGCAAGAGGAATGTTATTGTGTCTTCAAAGCCTGTTTCACACAGGCCTTTGTTGAGCAGGAACTTGGAGAGTCTTTGTATTATCATGCGCACAACAAAAACAGCCAGCCACCCAATTTGATCTAATTGGGCGGTGGTGGGGAGATGTTTCTTCAGTAGGAAGGCTCTGGAAAATTGGGTGCATATTTTTAATTAGGAAATACCCTTTAGAGCCAAGGGATTGCCTACACAGACATTTACCAGCTTGATAAAACTCTAATTATACTGATGCAATTCCCCATATGCACATCCCCTTTTTACCCCTTGTCTCTATGTAGTGCTTTCCCCGGAACAGAGCAAATATTTACATTTCTTTTAAATTCTGTTTTGACCCTGAGGTGATGGTAGCACATCCCTGGAGAAGGCAAGCTGAGGTTGAGAAAGAGGGGTGGTTCAGATTGAAGTAATTTTTGTATTGCTTTCTTAAAAATAAACCAGTATTCAGGACTCAATGTGCTCCAATATACTAATGCTACCTAGATTAAGACAGACCTTTCAGTCAATGTAACTAGCAAGTGTTTAGAGGAAATAAAACCATTGCTCTAGTTAACATAATTGGTGAAGTGTCCAGAGTCAGGGTTTGAAGTGCTAAAATTTTTTGAGAACAGCAGCTGCTTCAGTAGGTATCCAGAGAAATTTATTTTCATTGCAGCATATGACTAGCCTAGTTACATGAGGGGCTTATTCAAAGTTGAGTGAGATTAACTGAAAGGTAGGAGAAAGGATTTCCTTTCTAAAGTTTTGTAGTTAAAAAACCCCATGTACTCTACTAAGAAGTAGTAGCCAAGCCCACACAATTTCACCTACTAAATAAAGAGGAGGCTTAAAAAAATTGTCTTGAAATGAAAGGTTTATTTTGTTAAGCCAACTTCCTTATGTATTCAGGATATTTTGTTAGTTTTTAATTAACTGATAACTAAATACAGAGCATACTATTTTAGTTTTATCCTGATTTTCATTCAAACACAGCTTGAAAAGTCATAAATATAGTATTTAACAGCTAGTAAATAGTGACCTGTATTGGTCATTAATTTCATATCAAGAATCTGTATAAATATACACTAACAGTATTGTCTAACTAGGGACTATACCAAATGCTAAATTAAAAGGTTATACTGCAGATCAGCATGGTTTAGTGGTTATCGCTCTATGAGAATGACCATTAAGAACATAAAAAGATAAGTTTCCTCATTTGCTAATCTAAATTTGATTATTTTAATCACTTCAATTTGAATTAATCCACCGTGAAGCCAAGTGTCAGTATATACATGATAATTAAATATATTTGAACTGATATGATCGTGCAGAAATAAATTGTGTGCACAGAAGAGACCTGGTTACAGGACCTCGTCTGATCCAGAGGAGGAGGAGCGAGCAGACAATACATGAAATGGTAGGAGTTTGAGAGACTGAGAGGAAAGGGCAAAACCACAAGTACAGAGAAACGGTAGTTAAATATGTTGAAAGATAAGAGTGACAGGCAGGCTGTGTAAATTGGCTGGCCAGTTAGCACGTCTTCTGTAAGAGGAGTTTCACAAGGTCAGAGAAGGCAAAGTTGTGTAGGAAGGGGGTACAGGGGCTGAGTGAGCAGAAGCAGAAATTGCAATAATGCTGGGAAGCTTAGATTTCAATTGATGTAATTGGGCTTTAATGGCTTGAATGATTCATAATCTCTTAAGTTGATAGGCTGTTCTAAAATTTTAAACATAGGTATGAATGAAGTTAGTTACACTGATAACGTTGTGAGATTGCAGTAGTGGAAAGCATTGATGTGCCAAGAATTGCTAGAGGAAAAAAAATTGTATAAGATGTTGGTAACATTTGTGTAAACATATTTTGGAGGAAGGTTTGAATGATGATCCTTCTGCATGAGTGTGCTATGAAGTATTTCTCATCTTGGCAGGGAAGGGGAGGAATCTTCAATGGATGTAAATTGCTGTACCTACTTGAAGTAGATGGAAGTAGGGCAACATGCCTCATTTTAGAATGTGTCCCTTTAACTTTTTTTCCTTTTTTCCTCCCTGTAAGCTGTTACTACACTGTTCTGTTTGAATTAGTAGCAAGTCCCCATTAATTTTAATTAGGTATAGTAATGAGTTAGTTCTAAAGTGCTACAAAATAATCTGTAATTCAGTGTCTAATTTATCTCCTACCTTGGGTATTTCATCTTTTCCAAAAATTCTTCTCCTGAAGATTGGTGAGATGTTTGATCTGTCTTGATTCAAGCTTGTTTACTTCTGTTTGTTGGAGTAGCTCATCAGCTTTTATTCTTTTATCAAATAAGTCCTGTGATGTTAATTGTGCCTTATGGATTTGGGTTACGTTTCAGCATTTAGGTTGAAGGAACAGGTAAAAGCAGAAGACTATTAGCAGGACTGCTGTATGCTTAGAATAAACAGGACTACAGAACACTCAATGATAGCCTTTGTGTTATAGGACTCCTGTTGTTTCTAGAGCTTTGCAGCCTGTTGTATTTTTTCACCGATACACTCTTACAGTAGCTTCCTACTGATCTTCACTGTAACTTTTTGAAGGTTTTTGTTTTGTTTTTGTGAAGTCAAGAGTGATACAAATCACTATCAGAATCCGTTTTCACGTTCTCTGGCTTGATCTCAATATCCTATAGTCATACTCTCTGATTTAAGGCCAGAAGAAGCTTTGGTAAGTACAGGTCATCATTCCATTTTAGAAGCAGAATGCAGGACGCAGCTTTGCCGTCAGCTTAACGTAATTAAAGGCCACCCTGTTGTTGCTGTCTCCTTGACCACCTATTTCTCTGGAGAGTTGGTTTTGGCATCAGCTGTGGTTGCTCACCACAGGTGGAAATGGATTCAGGAGAGAATGGTGGAACTTCTCTAGCTTGCTCCTAGTTTGGTTAAAACCAACTGTGAAACCTCATCTGCAATATTCTTTCAGGCAGCATTTAAACTTCTTTTTTTCCCCAATCCGGACTTGGGTTATTTAAAACTTCAAATAGAACACTTCATGTGATTAGTGCCTTACACTCCTTGAAACCACAGTTGTCTTGACCTACACTACCGCTGCTTTTGGTCCGGGTTAACCTTTTGCCAACTGCAAAAACTGTGTTTGAAATTGCCTGCCTGCACAGTTGCTGTGAAACTGTGCCTTTAGTGAGGTACGATCCTGACCAGCTGAGACTTGGCCAGAACCAGCTGTGCCACCGGTCCCTCAGCCCCAGAAGCCTTTGCAGGTGTGCTCCGCTAGAATGAGAGAGGTTTTATCGAAATGGGTTTGCTTCTTCATTCGCATTGGAGGTACTGCTTTTAAGTATGAATGCAGTAGAGGTGTATTTATGCTATTGAAAAAACCACTTCTCCATTAGGGCTAGTTTTGGTTTAGTTAAAAAATAGTAAGCTGTGTCTGAGAAGAGACATCTTTTACTGGCAAACCCGCACCTGCTGCTTTAGTATTCATACTAGTTTAGCTGTCTATGTTAGTCATCTTTTCAAACAAACCTTTACCACTGAAACGAAAATCCACACTGACAAATTAGCTTTTCTCGTTTAGATAGGGTCATATGTAGGTGGAAAACATTTTCAGGTGAAAATGAAAAATACATGTAATGGCTTCAGACAGCTGTCTTTCAGACCTTCTGATATAGTTACTCAAGATGTCATATGAGAAACTGGCAGGATTCCCACCTTTCTGCCCCCAATTCTTTTTCAAATTTAGTGATCATAGGAGGATTCAATAAGTAACTGATTCTTATAGAGGGAAACATGAGTTTCCCTGAAACATTTCTTACTGATCTCATAGCAACTCAGATTAATCTGTGGAGAAAAAATTTGTTCTTTTATTAAGAAATCTTTTGCATTTTGTCCCCTGTGGTGTGATACAAAACTGAACGCATGTTGTCTGGCAGATGCGTGATTGTAAAAACAAAACTTGCTTTTAACTATTTGTTGAACTTCTAACATAACAATCTACGTTAGGAAGTAACCTCTCAAAGAGAGCTCTGCCTTTCTGCTGCTCTGTGCAATGTTTCCAGATGTATTTGCGTATAGTTGGAGGATTAAAATGCTCCAAGAGCTACTGCAGTCATCTGTAGCTTGGCATTTTTTTTCTTTGCCTCAATTTTCTGTAGCTTTCTGGTTTATGCCTTATTTATTAAGAAGTATTACTGTGTTCTGTTTGTTTTTTCAAACTACCATGTCATTTATTTGTCAGGAGAAGGGGGAAGGTTAAAGTTCCTCCTTACCTCCTCCCCCTCTCTCCAGTGAAATTTTTGATTGTTCTGTTTAATGAGTCATTTTCTCTACAGCTGAAGTTAATTTAGTGGCTCATCCAAACAATGAGTATTTTCTGAGGAAGGAAGTGAGGGAACTTTAGTTCTTTACCCTTTTTTTTTAATATAAAGGTGTCTTGGGTGTTTCTAAAAAAACGTGGATGAGAATACAGACACAGGCTTCTTACATCTTTGGAAAAAGAACCTTAAATTTTGTGTTGCATGAGCTTGACCTACTGTGTTCAGGTTCTGGTCTTCCTCTTCATAGATTCATGGAAATCCACTGATCCAGATGGACGAGTCATTTTCTTCCACCTTAAGTAGATCTGGCAGTGTAAATATTTGGCATCTTCTAGTGGATGTGTTTGTCTGTCAATGACAAGATTCCCCCAAGTTCATTCTGCTTCAGCAACTGAAGGTCACACAATGCACTCTTTTCAGTTGCCATCTGGCAGTTTATTATTAGCAATGGTATGGAAACCAGAAATAAGAAAAGCTGGACCAAAACATTCAACGTATTGTTTCAGATGTTCTGTGCAAGCTCAGTTCACCTACTCTCTATGGTGGCATCGCTTTTCCAAGGGCCATCCGGTCCAGCCATTTGGTATTTGAAGCAGCTTCACCTTCTGCTTGAGATATATCCCCCTAGGGTTTCTTCGTTGGGTCCGCAGGTGCCTTTGGATTTGATTGCAGTTTGAATTGCAGTGCCTTAGAAAAATAGGCTTAGTTTGGTTTCTCTGTACCACAGTTAAATTTTTAAGCCAGGTAGTCCTTTATTCTGAAGGCAGTGGGAAGAGATGACTTTGCTAATGTGTTTGCACAGTGTTGGGGATATTTTATCATTTAAGAACTGGTAACAAAGCATCCATTGACTTCACTGGAGCGGAGTTTCCTCAGTAGCGTAGACAGGGTAGAGGGAAGTAGGTAGGGTTTGCAGTGCTGCTGTGTGTTCAGAAATGCTCTTTTCCAAGGGTTCTTTATCAGTATTTAAAAGCTGGTAGTGAATGCTATTGAACTCTTATTTTCTCTAGTTCGTTCTTTCCTGCGGAAGTGTCTGTGTGCATTAGAGTGAGAGTTGTGTGCTTTGTGCTGTTCAAGCCAACCTGCCCAGGAGCACTGTTTTCCAGAGAAAAAGGGTAATCAAAGATTTGAAACGAAAATCACTTGTGAAATATTTTTGACGTGTATGTCATAGATTTGTAAAATCTGTTTTATACTTCTGTTTGTTGAACATAGGGTGTTCTGATTTGGCTGAATAATACCAAGTTATTGTGCGTCAGTGTCCTCACACACAAGGCTTTGATTAAGCAAGGAAAAAATGCTATGTTATTAAAAACTGGCCTACGTGCAAACTTGCACAGAGAAACAAAAAGTGTGAATTAAGAAAGTTAGCATTTTAATACAAGTGTTTTAATACCATGCATAATAGTGACTGGTCTGGGCAAAAGAAAACTATGACATAAAGTGAAAGATTCATTTAGACCTTTGAGGAAGACACAGAGTCATTTCATAGGAAATCAGGGTGGGTTTTTGTTTTACAACTGTGTATAATTTTAACCAGGGTAAGTTCAGTGACTTTATTTATGTGGACCACAGGTATGAACAGCTATTCAAGGTTCAGTCATCAGCTCAGATTCCATCTGACTAAACCAGATTTCCCCCCCTCCCTGTAAGCTCTTTACGGTTTTGATCACAGTGTATGACATTATATTCCTGTGTTGAATCAGGCTGCTGAGCTGAACATGCTGTCTTGATTTGGACCTCCTCTTTCCCAGGAAGAAGAAAGGGTTACTGGAGCACGTGTGGTTACAGACGTGTCTCTGAACAGCCTCTGGACGAGGGAGGGTTTGTGCCCTGTCAGTTCAGAGCACGGATGGGACTTGTACACAAGTACCTGCACGAGGCTTTGGGCATGCTTGTACGCCATCCTTTCACTGCTGCTTTTTAGACTGTCATTTTGAAGAAGTATTCTTATTCCTGCTCCCATGCTGCCACCTCCTTCGTCTGAGTGCAAGCATTCCCATAGCTGCGCAGGCAGCTATGTCAGGGACCTAATCCATGCTAAAAGTAATGTGGCTTGGGGAGAGGAGAAATAAATTTCTAATTCAGATCCGATTCATCATGCTGTATGCAGTCCCTTGTACCCTGGGCAAAGGAGGGGATGCTGTGTGTGATGGGGATATGTGAAGTAGGTGGGAACACTTAAGGCAACAGCAGGACAGGCTTGTACTAGCTTCGAGTAGACATAAAAGTGTGATCATCGTCTCCTTGCAACGTTTTCATTCATTTTTCAGAGTGCTTATTTCATTGGGGCAGGACGATAACTGTGCCTTGAGGCGTTATACTGATGGTGTGAATCAGAAGGGGCTTGGTCTTTCTTGCGTTAGGATCATAGAAACTTTCTAAGTCTCATGGCTGGAAGTGTGCCTTATGCACAACGGTTCTTTTGTTTTGTTTTTGTATAAACCCACTTGATGTTAAGCAGCCAAATCTCATCCTTTATGGTTAGTCTAGTGCATTTCTTAGAAGCTCCCGGGCTTCCTGTTTAGCTTTCAGCTCCTGCTGCAGAAGGGTGTGCATCTCCTTACATGGGCCTGTCTCGTACCTGCTAGGTCAGGGATACCAAAATTGTGCTGGGCAGCTCTGGTTAGAAACCTGAATTTCTGCTTAGGCGTGTTAATTACTCTAGTGATTTTTCTGTCTTTCAGCTATGGAGAGTTTTGTGGGGTGTTTTTAAGACAAATTCCAGTTATTAATAGAAATGGGAGTGATTGTGCTGAATTATGTAGTGAGATGGGGGTTTTTTTGTTGTTGTTCTGGTTTTTCTCTTGAATAGCTATCCTGAAAGGATGTCTGTCTTCTCTCTCCGTGCTTGTGGAAGCATACAATCTCTTG
>RSEF01000009.1:9250066-9332172 GCA_003993805.1 Himantopus leucocephalus
TTTAACTGAGGCAGGGAGCTGCCCTGGTTTTGGAGTTTTTGTTATTTCCAGTAATGCAATTGAACTTCCTTTTTCATGCTACTACAGCCCACTTCAGCTCCTCTTTGTATATATGCATACTTACAGGCAGTGGTGTTACACTCTTACATTCTGTACAATACATGTGATAAGTAGAAAACTAATGTTGCAGAAAAGTGATAAGCAATATACCTTCTGATAAAATTCAAACTGCAAGATGTATATATTTTCAATATGACAATATAGTTGCAAAGTTGTTTTCTTTTGTTCCTTATGTGATCCGAAATAATGAAATGTACCTTCAAAAAAACTTTTGAATAATATGAAAAATCTGCTGTTACTGAAACACAGATGGACGGAATAACGTAGACTGAGATCTCTTTGGGTTGCTCTGCTGTGTGGGGGTTATTTTTTTTTCCCAAAGGGGAATATAACAAAAATGCTAGCTTTATCTTAATTAAAGCCTTCATTTAAGAGACCTGGATCTAAAATTAGACTTAGAGTATTTTTGGCTCTAGCATAAAAATACATATGGGAAGTAGAAGTCAAGACACTTTCTGTTATTCTTCATGTTCCCCTTACTGTAGCAAGGGCATTCAGGGTCCCTACCACTGGAGCTGCAGAGAGTTTCCAAACATATACAGGAACTTTAAAAACAAACGCAATATTCTGTTGGATAAGGGAAAGGATATGGGGAGAATTTCATATAGATAGCTTCTGAAAGCAGAAAAGGTTTTAAAAGGGACCGTGCTGTAAAATTTCCTAACTGTGGAGCATTGGCTTTTGAAGTAACTTACTACTAGGTGTCATCAGTGGCATAGCAGGTTGGTTGCACTGCAGTATTGCTGTGGTTTGGGCTACATTTATAACAAAGATCAGAGTGACGGGAACTTTCTTGAAAATTGCACTGTTGCTTGTCACAACCACTGATACTTTTTTTTTTTTTAATTTTATTTTATTTTTTCCCATTGCTTTTCAAGCTGCTTTCTCCCATCTCAGGCATATGTTTGATCTGCACTTGCTCCTTGAAGTATAATGCAGGCTTCTGTTTTTTAAATTATATCTGTAAGGCTGAGTGGAACATTACCCTCCTTGTTTGACCTCCCACATGTGATACACAATCCATTAAATCTCATGTAATATTTAAGAATTTAATACATTCTTTGCATAACGTAACAGTAATAGTACTGACAAAAACACTGCTCCAAGCAAAACTGCTTATACCAACAGACGATCTGTGAGCAGTGGAACTAATGAAGCCCTGTTTCCTATAGATTTGGTTTACATTTACAAACTGTCCCTTTCAGGCCCCCAGTACACCCTCTGCTGCTTTTCCTCTGCAGGATCTGCCACAGGGTGCTGGGGCTGCTGAGATGGGTGTGGGGGGCTGATGGTGGGTGCTGAGCAGCTTGCTCTCTGCTGCTCGTGGAACATGTGGGTTAAAACTGTGCCTCAGAAAAGGAGTCCTTTGCTCAGCCGTGGATTTTTACAAAACGTACTGTACCTTAGTGTATATCTGAAACTTTGTCTTTGCCAAAGTTAAACTGAATTTTACATTCTGTTTAGAAGGTGTGCTCTCTATTCTACCAGTTACACAAGCTCTGTATCTTCAGGAAACAAGACCAAAGAAACCAATGCAATCTAAGGTTTCTTGATTGTGGTACGATGTATTTTGTCTTCTTGGTGACTGTGTTACTTGTGCTGGCCATACCCTCCTTTCCTCTCCATCATTTCACTGCCTTGGGGTTGTGTGCTGACTGTTTTCTACTTTGCAGCAGATGAAAGTCTTTGCCCCTTCACTGGCTTGTGTTTAGCTGCCAGTTGGGCAACCCACTGAGCAATCACTCTGAAGGAAAAGAAAATATTTATTTGCCTAGAATAGTTACTTTCAGGGTATTTTAGTCAATGTTTTTTCTGTGGTATGGCTGAACTATAACATAGACTTCCATAGTGGGATGCACAGTTGTTAGAAGACCTCATGGTGAAAGGAAGCACAAGGTAATGTCCAACTCAGTAATTTGTCTTGAGGACCTTTGCTTCTGTATGCCAAAGATCATCCTTTTCCCTGATCCTACTTGCTTCTCCTTCTACCACATTTCAATTTTTGAACTGCTAAATGCCAAAGTATGCTTAGTTTTGAACATCAAGGAAACTATGCTCCGTCATCAACACTAATTTCAACAGTACTACAGTCAGTAAGACCAACAGTTTCAGTAACTACTTGTCAGATACTATTTTGTCAAACCATTTCTAAAACTGTTATTGGTGTTTAACTAGTATAGTATTAAACTTCTTTGTGTTTCAGGAAGAGACGTTCTTCTGTCTAATGTGTGTTTTGAGTAACTTTTTGAATTAAGTTGATATTAAAGGATGATTGATATAACTTTTTTGGGGGAGAGGTTTAAATGTAGAATCAATTACTTTTGTAATCACTGAGACTGTCAGCAGTCCAAGATAGTGAAAAATACTTCTCTTGGTTAAGAAGAATGGGTGGTCGGTGGTACAAGTTCGTGTCATAGGTTGTGAAAACATGGAGAACTTTCCATTTTATGAGATTATGTAGTGCGGTTATATGGTGTAATAAGGCTGAATTTTTATATATTTTGTTGAGGTTAATGTTTAGTGGATGTTTTCAATCATTGATTAACCAAGTCATCTTAATGAGATAGGTTATCATGGACAGATCCTTTTGTGTGCATGCTAAGCCTTTAATCTGTATTACTATATGCTTTTAATTTTCAATTGACTTAGACTAATAGCTCTTAAAGGGTTATCCTTAATACTAGATTTGCCGAATGATGGAAGATTTGTGTGTCACAATAATACAGTGTCTATAATCCAGTGAGACTATTACTGATACTGTTGTGAACAACTTTCATTATATGGGCAAAATTTCCGGTTGGCATGTTTGTTTTCTTAGAAGAATTGAAGTAAGAATTATTGAATTAAAATGTCTGACTGCAAATTCTGAGATGAGAAAAACTTTTACCTACTTTGACTTTTGCTTGTGTAATCATACAGTTTCATAATGCTAGATTGGTGTTAAAAATATATCAGATAATTAACATGACTGTTGATTAGTTTCCCATTTGAAATCATGGCAACTGAACAAGTGAATATCAGTCCATTTAAGCCATTAGTAACTTTAAAATGTAATATTGGCAGTCTTTCAGGCTTTTAGGATTTCACTGAACTAAACTTTAAAGAAACAGCAGTAAAAGACTTGGTTTGTGTCTGATTGTCTTTATAATTAGGATTTAATTCACAGCTGTATCCAAATAGGGCTCCCCACTCCCCAAGAGCCTGCCAGGTGCTGCTTCCTCTGTCTGTATACTTCAAACTTGAGATAGCTGTATTGTTTTGAATCAGAATTACATTTGCTTTGTGCCCTTTCATCACCCTGTATTTACTATTTTCTTGTTGCTGTGGCTTCTGGAAATAAATTGGATGACAATTGTTTTGAAAACCTAATCTATATACAAACAACTATTTCAGTGTTTAAATGGTACAGTGAATAGTTTAGCCATGAACTACCTCAGAGCTCATTAAAGTGCTCAGCATTGTTTCTGAGGTTAATCCCATCGCAGTCCAGAGTATCTTGATTGCTAAATCAGTGGGAGTAGAAGGGTAGAGCTCTTGCTCTACCAGTAAATGCTTCTTTTTCCATCTTTTTCTTATGTTGGAATTTTGTTTCCTTTTCCAGCTAAAAATTCTATTTGCATGTAGAGTTTACTTAATTTTATAAATCTGTTTTTATGTGGAATAATGCTTGGCAATATATACAGTCACAAAATTCTCAAATGGTACTTATTTTCTTAAGCAGTGATACTTTTCCCCCACCCTCATACATACGCATTCTCGTAGTTTAAGACCATATAGTAAGAAACTAGTATTTCCTGTGTATAACTTATTCTTCTTCACTTTGTAGGCAGTGTTCAGGGAATGAAGCATTTTTTCAGTTCTTTCTATTCTCATCAATGTATGGCTTGCCTGATGTTTTATTTATAGCACCTTGTCCAGATGCTGTCCCGCATCTGTCATCATGCGGGCACTGTCAAGACACTTACCACCCTGCTGTCTGGCCCCTGGCACAGTCTGAACTCTTCTGTCAGGCAGCAGTTTTCATCTCACGGTGAGGACACTGAGATACGGGAAGATCAAGGCACAAACCTAATTCCCTAGAATGTTATAATGACTGTGTGAGTTTGAGACATCATGACTTCCTCCTCCTTACAAGAAAATTCCACGTAGAAAATAGATGGGGTAGATGTCTTACCTGTTTTATGTGATACCAAGACTAAGTAACTTGAGTAGAACTACATAGCAAATCAAGCCAAGAAGCAGAATTAGATTTCAGGTCTTTCTGCATCCAGTTGTGTGCTTGTCCACCTGCCTCTAGGTTGTATACCACAACTACAGCACTTTATTGTTGAAGAGCTTTTGAGCATGGCTGATGCTTTGGATTTCAGTTGTCGGCCTAAGTGTCAAAAGATTCTGAACATCAGGTTTGAAATGCTGGGAAGAGGAAAATGCCGTATGACTCCACCTAGAGAAGTTTTGCAATTTATGGCAGAGAGAGAGAAGGTAAAAAGGTCAGGTCCAATGAGTGCAAATTACTAGAAACCAGAAATAAATTGTGAATATATGTGGATGTATGTGAAAAAACATTCTTACTGAAACAAATTTATGTCCAATGTCGTAGACTTGTAAGATTTGTTATCTTCTTGGTCTACACAGGAGAAAACAATGGGTCAAAGCAGTTAAAGTAATTCATGTGATGTCAGACTGATGGTGGTGATATCTTGGTGAAAAGCTAAATCTGTGGTTAAATAATTGTTTTCTAGTTCAGCTTCAAGTTGTAACAAACTACTGTTGGTTTTTGCCTTTTACCAAAGGCCTTTTACCTTATAAAAGCACTACCTCTAATTTGTTTTCAACTGTTATTTCTGCTGTTTGGTATAGCTTTTGTATTAAGGAATACCAAACAGTGTCAAAATAATGGATGCTTTGCTTCTACCTTGGCTTTCCAAACTTCTTGTTACAATTTTGTCAACTTCATGACATTTTGTTTGTTCTTATCCCCCTCCTCTGTTTTCTTGGCGTGTTTTTCAGAATGTGTTTTCCAGCACTTCCTTTTTATCCTTTTTTGATATTTAATGCGCTGTTGTTAGGAATTGAGGAAGTGTTTCATCCCAAATCACTGCAGAACTTCCTTCCCACGCTGCTGCCAGAAGTGCTGCAGACTAGCTACTTAATTTGCACTGGCAAAATTTCAAAGGGAAGGTCAGCTGGCCAGGTTATCCCCCTGTGGGGCTTCTGTATGTCTTCCTTTTAAATGCCATTTTTCTTCTGTCTGTTCTACTTTTTCCCCTTACTTGTCCATTGGGAGCAAAATGGCTCCAGCTAAGCCGAATGGTGCGAATCCTTGCTTTAAGGTGGAACTCTCACAATTTACCGTGTATCACAAGAATAGTTTCAAGGTAATCAAGGCTATTTAGGTAGGGCTTTTTAAGATGATGTCAGAAAAAGTAAATCTGGCAGAAAATGAACATTATAAAGTCAGGTCAGAAAAGCACAGGAGAAAGTGGAAGCATTTGGCTGCAGGAATGGGGAACCAGACCACAATGCCAGAAAGGCATGTGAAATAGAAATTCACAGAAGGATAATGAAAATGAAAATTCAGCAGCTGAGATCTATTCTGACTATGTGGTAGCTACACTGGGTGTTATGTGTTGCTGAGCTCCACTGCTGATGTAATTTAGTTGATATAATATGAGCACAGCTTCAGTGCACTCAACTTTGGTCAAATTTAATTGTGTATGTTTAAATTGCTAACAAGCTGAGGGTGTGCGAGTGCATCTAAAGGCACACAGGTCGTCTGCTTCCCCATGGGGAGAGCAGTTGTAATGATTCCCAGCATTGGTGAGTTTTATTGAATTCCAAACTACCGTAAAAGTAATTTAAAAAAAATGTGCTAAGAAAACTCCTTTGAGAAACAGACTGCATAATGAAGTTGTGTTTCTGGATTCCCCTTATTAATATGGTTGATATATGGTTATATGTTTGATAAGCATAAATACTGAGCAGTGTTTTCCTCTTTCAAGGGTACAGCCATACAAAGTACACTTCACCATTGCTTTCTTGAACTGGGAGTGGGGTTGTTGGGTCATCAGGGGAAGCATGATTGCCACAAATTCTTGAGGGTTAGACTCTGAATATGTGGTGAACTGAACAGTACAAATTCCAAAATAATTAATGACCCCGGCCGTTGAATTTGCAAGTTTCTTTGAATCTTAAAAACAGAAGCAATGTTGCCCTGTGAAGGCTGATGCTATTAACTAGATAATACACATTTAGGTTTTGATATCCCTTCTCATCATTGCAGTCTGGGGGAGGGGAGAAGACCCTGGGCCAGCACTGGCTTTATCTGAGGGACTTCAAACACAAACGATGCTGCCAAGAGTATTAGAGAAGCATTATGAGAAGATTTGGGATGAACTTGGGAGTATTGATATCGTGAGATCCTGCATTCTCTGGCTTCATAGTAACATCATTATTTTCAGTCCTGAAACAAAAGGAATTTCTCTTCATGTTAGCTGAACTCAACCTTTAACTGATTACTCAGCTGGACTATTAGTAAAGGAAGGGGAAGGATCCAGACCTTCAGTCCTTACAAAATTGGAAGAAACAAATACTTATAATTTAGCACTTTTTAATGAGATACTCTTCCCATATTTTCCGTTTTATGAAAACCCAAAAATCTACAGGCTGCATCTTGGTTTTTTGCAACTTACACCTGTTGGACAGTTGTTTTGCTTTATCACTTAGCTGTATCACTACAAGAAAAGTTACAGAATTTCTTTCCAAAGCAGACTATTGAATTTACGTTCTCTCTTTCTAGACTTAGTCATGTCTTATTTCTTTTAGTCTTCAAGAAAAACAAACTCAGTAACTTTTTATTTTTCAAAATTAAAAAGATGACCTATTTAATCAGAAATTCAGTACTTGGGTCAAGTCAGTTTTGTTCCAACACCTAACTGCTGCTGATTTTGTGAAATAGAGCAGGAGATCTCTTAAATAGTTTTTCTACATACAAACTTGGTGAATTGCTTTTTTCCAGTATATTTATATACAGAGAGTGCAGAGAGCTGGTTCAATTCCGCCTCTTTACAGGTGGAAATGGGCAAATGTGACCTCCAGCAGCACGGCTCTCCTATGCTAGGTGCTTGGGGCAGGCAGTCCTTGGCTTCCTGTCTGTGGCAGCAGCCTTTCTTGCGGACCTCAGTGATGGGTTTAGTTTTGTCTTGAATTTAAATCAGGTTGACATGCTGTGAAGTTGAAATCAAACATATGAATTCTTTGCTGGCAGAAGCTCATCCAAAGAATGTGTGTGGTTTAGTTTGTGTTTTCCCACTGTACTTACACCCCAGGAAATGGGTTCTTACATTTAAGAACCTGGTTCTGCTCATCATCTTATTTTAAAAGTCTCTTGGCTTTTGTTTTCCCCCCACCTCTTTCTGGGGAAAAGAGGAAAATCTTGTTCTGTGGTGAGGATGACTTTTTTTAGTGCTGTACGTGAGGGGAGTGAATTTTGTCTGAATTTATAGCAGAAAGACTGTACCATCTATTACTGGTCCTTAGGTTCCTCCATCAGTGAATGATTACCTATATGGAGAAGAAAAAGGGGATGAAAACACCAAATCCAGTTACTTGGCCTGATAAGAAAGGACTTGGTGAAACTGAATCGTCAGTGATTCCCCGCTTAAATTCACAAGAAAGCTGAAACAGGCATTTTGGGGTACAATGAAGAAAAGCTTATCTAGGCTTATTAAATGTAGATTATAGCCTGTCAAGTGAAATAGCAATGTTGTAATTACCTTGTTTAGTTCTATTTTGAATTCCTTTTGTTAGTACTCAAGCTGCAATTAACATACTAGAGCAACCATTGTTTCTTCTTGCATTCCTTTACTCTTTCAACGGTCCATTTGAGATTGGGGAAACTGTACAACCTATTTGCATCTCTTTGAAAAGGAGTTATTGGAGCTAGTTGAAATTTTGGTTGATGTTTTTAATTTATCTGAATGGGATACTTCCAATATCTGTGCACATGTTAGTAATGCCAAGAAAAATGTAAACAGACACTACTATGATCATCAGTATGGTGAACACAACAACATGTGGATAAATTCAGCTTTTAAGTAGGTGAGCACCGTTTCATTATAATTAGGTGATGACTCATGCAAATGTCGCCAAGACAAGAGCTGTAAATGAGTTTTTCAGGACTACTTAATGTGTTTACTTTGTGTCAGATTTCTAAAGACACTTGGTTTACACCTGCCGAGACAAAGGGTGCCCAGGCTGTGTGCAGACTGTGACTTGTGAAATTCTGTACAAGTCCGCTGGTGCATTTTCATAACGGCTATCTTTTTATTTTGAGCTTTTGTTCCTAAGCTTTTTATGTTTTACTAGGTAGATGTGTTCATTAGGCAGTAAATCACTGTTTATTCTACACGGAATAGGATATACTATATGATCCTTAAGTGAACAACAAATGCATTTACTTTCTAAAACCTTTTATTTGTAACTGGTGTCTTTGACAGAGAAGTCTTCAACCAGTCCTTGTTGCTCATTGTTTCAAATGAGGTGCTGGTGTGATATGTACAGTTTTGGAGTTCAATTTAGCAAGGTTGATGGCAGAGCTGGGAAATTATCTGCCAAAGGAAGATCTGGAAAAATCTGCATTTTCTTCACTCAGGAGTCATCTTTTGTTTGACCTGGCTCTGTTACCTGTAGAGTTGTTTGCTAAACAGATGTCCAGCTGACACTGGAAAGGTGTCACAGGGTACTAAGCAGGTCTGGTGTTTGGGAGCTGCGTTTTGCCCTTGCGTATTAATCCGTGACAAAGTAGTTGCATTTAGTTGCTGAAGTGATCATGGAGCTTCAACAGCACGTCCACCTTATTTTACTTGTTTTGAAATGAAATGACCCTTTGGAAGGGCATTTCTATTTGTGTTTTAGGGACAAGATGCATAGGCCTTAGTAGCCCTTAATAGCAAATAGAAGTTCAAATTAGCTACTGCAAAGTCTTTTGCTTGAAGATCGCTTGAGTTTTCACTTTGTTTCTCTTGATATGTTTCTTCCTCCTTGGTTACTTTTCAAAGAGAATGGATTGTAAGGAAGGAGTAAGAATTACGCTTCAAGTGTATTTAAACAACACATCTATTTTATGTATGAAAATTCTGTTAACTTCAGGAAAGATATATTATTACATTGTCTAGACACTCTGCTCTTAGAGAGTTTGAATTCTAAGTACTCCTCTCCTTCTCCCAGCTCCTCGATAATGGAAATAAAATGAAGTATCAACTTATTTTTGGTTGCTGGATTTAAGAATGGGACTTCAGCTGTAATAGTAACTACAGTTAGCTGTGTCGTATCCAGCCTGGACTAATAGATTTGAGAAGAAAGCATTGCCAGCTGGAACGTGCGTGTGTATTATCTGCATGTGTGTTGTAACAGATGTTGAGCAGAGACTACTTGTCAAAGGTACCTTGTAGTAACTTTTAAAGATGCTTGTTTGTTTCAGTACATTTTTCTTGCATCACTGATTTTTTCCATAAAGTCGACCACAAATGCATTATTGGGGACTCCAGCTGAAGCTTGTGGTGAATAGGAAATAGATTAAACACAGGTTTTCCCTTTTCTCTGGTTGCCAACAGTGATGTCAGTAGTTTTAATGATCCTTACCTCAGCTTGCTACAGTCCTAGTGCTCTCTATTAAAACACTTGTCTTCTGCCCTCTTTGTATGTGTTGTTAAGGAAATGCTGATGGCTGTTGATAAGAAACAATGAGGTATCCAGCCGATGACTTCAATTCCGAATAAGGTACTTCCGCCATACTGTAATACTCACTGAGGAGAGAGGAGATTGAGACTGTTTTGTCAAAAAATTAAGAAGTATTCTTTTAAGTCCAGCAAAGAACATTTGTGCACTAAAATTGAGAATGGGGCTTTTGGGTATAAGTTATGCACAAACAAGAATTCCGTGGATTCAAGGCCTTACAGGTAGACTGTACTTCCAGTGACCTTGGAAGAGTGGCTTTGCTCTCAGAATGGCTGTTCTCTAGTCATCTTTGTGTGTATTCAGACAGAACAGGCACCGCTGCCCTGTAATAGTAGCAAGGGCTGTCATTCTCAGTTACACTATTCTTCTTTTGTGGAATTGGGGCTGTGAAAACAAATCATTGCAATCAATGATCTCGGAGGGCACGTAGCAAAGTGTCTAAATTCTTTTTTCCTGACAAAATTAGAAGAAAACAAAAGCTACCAATATATTTTTATCAAAGGGTGATAGATAGATTTCCATGTTGTACTGCTGAAGATACTGGAGGTGTAACTACAAGCTAGAAACTGCTCTGTGCCCCTGTGTCCTGTCATACCTGCAGCTGAAGTTTGTATGAAATGCAGCCTGTGCCAGTTCGTGTCCTACATGATTCTGGCTCTTCATCCCAAGTCTCAGACTCTTGGATGTTTCAGCCTGCTGTGGTTTTTTTCACTGTCTTTACACATGCGCAGGGCTCTTAATATGTGAGCATCTGCGTTTCTGTAACTGTGCGTTTCCTCAGTATTATTTTGTTAGAGAATTCCTCTAGGAAGTGTTTTGTTTTTCAAATAGACTTGTTATTCTCTCTTCCTTTGCTCTTCTGAGTCCTGAATCCAGAAATGAATGCTTGCTAGTAGCAATTGTGATGACGTGTCTTGACCATATTAGTTGAGTTGGTGAGGATTTGGATTGGACAGACCGTTTTGTTCAATACGTGATGTATTTGAGTTTAGATGACCTGAATACTAGTGAAGAGGCATAATACTTGGTCCCGATACTGCAAATTGCTATTTAGGTACTTAAGATCTCTTAGCAGCATAAGATCTGGCAATCTAGAAAAGCTGTTACTTGCTTTCCTTCTGCTCGCCCTGTACGTGCAGGGCAGGTCGGGCCGTTGGGCCCTGCTGGTGGGCACCCAACGTTCCTCTGGCCCTGCTGGGTGGGAGCTGGGTGTGAAACACCCACCTCAGCTGTGCAGCACGCAAATCACGCACGTTTTGCTCCTCCTTTTAAACGAAGCCATTTCTCCTTTGTCACTTGTCTTTATTAATAAAGTATGGCATTACTGGCTAATTTTAGGTCCAACATAGTTGAAAGCTGCAAAGCTATGTGAAGCTGTATATAGATATTTGGGTAGGAACATTCCAGTAGATCGCAATGTGAGTGCAGAAGAAAGTTGAAAGTAAATAAGAGATCTGTGAGATAATTCTCCAGGGAGTTTTCACAGCATACCACACATCATTTGCAGGGATAGGCTTTCCTTTCACTTGAAGGACCACACAAAGTAAATTCTGTTTCTTGAGCAATTAAAGAATATGGGACAGGAGGTCTTTTCAGCTTTTTTACTTCAGCGTGTCTATGGGAACCCTGTATTTGTACTGAGGAAAATGCACTGTTTACCTATCTTTTCAGGAGCATAGTTAATATCGAATAGACTCACTTTTATGTAAAATCTAAGTCTTGCTTCATCAGATTTTAGGTGAAACTCCTGAAATGTAAATCATGGTAGTTCTCTAACCTCAGTTAAAACAAAAGCAGTATTCATTTTGGTGGTGCGTTGTTCAGTCCTCAGTGGGTTATGGCTGCGTGAGACTAGTGCGAAGAGAGGAGGACGTGGCTGTGCTCTTGGGTGGTTCAGGGATCGCGTGCTTGCACGGCCACACCACTGTGCGTGCCTGTGGCAGGCCATTGCGGCAGGGCCTTGGGTGCAGCAGGGAGGTGCCACATGGCCTGCCACCTCCACCTTGCGTCTTCCAGTAGGGACACTGCTCCCCGCTGGCGGCTGAAGTGTCTGGCCCGGGGTTGCCGGCAGGACACAAGGCGGATGAGCATCGAGAAGGCCCCACTGCACACTACATCGCTCATGACCAGAGCCCCTGTACTGATGACGTGCCTGTGTAAAATCAACTGAAAAGCGGAGTTGAGAGGACTCATTGACAGAGACAGTTGCGCTATGTGCTAGATCAGGGAGGCTGGAGCTGAGAAAGGAGGAGGACTGGTGGGACAGGGTCAAAGGCAGCTTCTGGCGTCAATCACCAGTAAACCTATGCTGTGCGTTATTAGGGCTGCAGGACCTTGTTATTCACCCAGTCATCTCTTGGAGAGAGAAGCTGAATGTAGATAAATTTGTGGGCCTTAAGAGGATTTTCTGGATACAATTTTTTTTAACTGGTATGTCAGTAGGGAATGGTAATGTCGCACCCCTAATGCTCCATTCCTTGGTCAATCTTCTCATGCAAGCCATGGCATTTGCAGGTGGCCAGGAAGCCCTACAAGGAGGCCTGATATCTAATGGATCTTTCTTGCAGTCGATAAAAACACCAACAGCAGGCTAACAGTTTGAGCTTTTCTTTCTCTTGTCACAGGAGCTTGGCAGAATTAATCAGTATGGACACTTAAATTGTTTCTGCTTAGGTGAATCTCTTGCAAGTTTTAAATGTGTTTCTGACTGCCTTGAATTTTATTGCCAACATCTGTTTTAAATGCTTTTGGGATTCAGATGCTTGAGTACAGTTCAACTGTGTATGCCATAATTTTTCAAGGTGCTAACATTTTCAGTTTGGATGATAACTCTTTTAAAGAAAAAAAAAAAGGGGGGGGGAATAATTACAGTAAAGCTTTTAAAGTACCCACGATGCTAATTTTCTTTCTCTTTCAATTTCAGAATGATGACCTATACAACCTCAGCAAATCCTTCTTTTAACTCATGGGTATCAAGACTATAAATGTTTCATGCTATCACAACTAGGACCTCACCTCCTCCTCCTCCTTCTCCTCCTCTTCCTCTGTAAATGGGTACGATGCATCCAGTTCAGTTTGTTTACTTTACACAAACCTCAGGAGTTAGTTGACTGAGCTGCACATCCTGTGTTGTGCCAAGCAGAAGCACTGTGACACCTGGACAATGAGTCTCTCTTACTTCATCCTCTACCATAAGGACTTAGCTGGCCACAATGAACTCATGTGCCCACCACTACGTCATGGTGAGAATGGGTATTTTACTAGCACATTTACACAACTTCATTTGCTGCTGAAAACCTGTATGACAAATCATCATTGTAAATTATTACATACAAAACTTAATGTTGGTTGAAGAGTATTAAATATTTAACATAGGTTTTGATTTATACATGTACTTTTTTAATTAAAATGTAACTTTTCCTACAGCACATCTTTTTTGATGTGGAACTGAGGTATACTATATTCTGTTGTAAACAGAGTGGGAAACCTGCTTAAAACAAGGCTTCTAAGAATAGAGTAGGGTACTATTCTTGTTTTAAGATTGTAATTCAGAAAATAATATAATATGAGTCATTGGTCCCTGGGCCTTGATTGTACAGTCATATTTACTGATACTATCAGTTGTAAGATAACCCTGATGTTGAGTTGAGTTCTTTCCAAAAGAAAAATAATTTTGTACTCCTTGTAAAATAATAGTCTGTATTAACTACAATGAAGACAAACATTACTGTACATGTTATTTACAAGTGTCAACTTGAATCCATCAATTGCACAGGAACTGACAAAAAAAATCAGAAAAAAAGAAATCAAAGTCTTCCATTGTATATATTGTAAAGAAAAAAACCAACCAACAGAAATCCACAAAACAAAATGAAAACAAAAAGGGTGAACTTTTCAAATTGACTCTTTCCCTGGAATGAAAATGTGGTTGTTTGTAAATTCTGGAAATCTCTTTCTATATGTAATAAACTAGATACTGTTTTATCTGCTGTAGTGGTTTTTTGGGTTTTTTTGTTTTCTTGATAAGTTGTCTCAAATATCAAATTGCCCCACCAGTTTTCTTTGATGTTTCCATTGTGTGTTATTGAGAATGGCTGTGGATCACCATAGCTTAAGAATAAAGTCAAGTGTAATTAGGTGTAGTAGGGAGTATGCTTCCTTGAATTATTTCACTAAAACTTTTGTTTCAGTTTTCTGGAGAATCGTCAGCATACAACCCTCCTTCCACTTAAGTTGGTGGAGGAGTTCACAGCAACTGAAATCACTGGAAGCCATAGCAAGACTTCAGCATAAAATTTAAAAAGAACAGTCCAGATGATTGTCTGGAAATCACTGCAGGAGGAAGGATGAGGAATAATTCTTCTGCGACTCTCCTGTGCTCCACTGTGGTTCTATGCAGATAGAAATTCCTTTGTGCATAGCATTTGCAGAGCCTTAATTCTTTTGGGGACTGGAAAAATACTGAGATCATGGATTTCCAAGTAAAATGTTGCTGAAGTGATAATTGAACTTGAAGCCATGTCAGGTCCCTGTTGGTCCCTCCTCCTGCTTCTGCGAAGCAACTCCATGGACCGATGCACATTCGACAGGATTCTTGTTATCAGGAAAAAGCAGGCACTCAAAGCACCAGCTCTCCCTGCACGAAGGCTGTCAAACCCTCAAAGGAGGGGTTTCTTTCCCCTGAGATGTTTGCAATGTCTGGGGTTAGGCTGTGGTTAATGCAGTGTCCTCTTCTGACTGCAGTATAGATGAAGGGGCTGTTGCACAGCTATTTTTCACCTTTCCTTTTGCTGGAGGCTTACCATTCCCTTAGATCTGCTGGTGTTGTTGCACATACATAACCACTTTGACCGCGTCAAGTCAAAATATTCACTTAAGAAAGGACTTGCACCTTAAGAATACTTAAATCATTTCAGATCACTGGGAACAATTGCATGAGTGGTGATGCTGGCAGATTTGAGGATGTTGTTGCATGGTGAGGCTGCAGCCTGAGAAGGACTTGCAACTGCCCAGGGCACTGCCTGTGGAAATCTTGGCCTCTGCTGACAGAACAGTCTCCTCCCAAAGAGACTGATACCAATCAGTAAAAGACATGAGGCTTTGCTGCCTTTTTATGTAGGAAAGGGCAAGTCGATCTACAGTAGCTGGCTTATTACTTTTGATAAGCATTGGTGTGTATTTTTCCAAAGAACCATTAATATCTGAGAAGGCAGCACTTGCTTTAAAAAGAAAACCACGTGCATCGGACCAGTATTTAAATTTGTAAGTTACCGATTTTCATTTTATCTTAATATTCTTCTTTTTTTGTTGGTTTGGTTTTTTTTTTTAGTGGGGTTTAGTCGCTATGAAAACTTGCGTGTGTTCTGAAGTAAAAACATAAAAAAAACCTCACCCACAACCCTGTTGCCCACAGCCTTCTCCTGCTTAATGAATTAACATAAATATTCACTGCGTTGATTTGGTTGCTAAATATTAGCCCATGTTGATGTTGAAGTGCCTTGGATAGAACAGTGTTTTATGGCCATTGTGCTTTGCATTGTTTCAGCTAATTTGCATGCTCTCGCAATTACTGGAATAATAGGTTTGTAGGTACTGGAAGCTACTGTTAAGTTTTAAAAGGCATTAGAGAGTACATTTAATCCTCGTAGAAGTATTTCACGGTGATACATCTATAATCAAATTTTGTTCGTAAAATACGAATTAAAAAATTGTAGGAATTGGCAATTATCATTACGGAAAGGAATGGTGGGGGAAGGACAGTGTTGATCTGGTGGGTTTCCATTCATGTTAATAGTAACGTGTGACCAGAGAAACAGCTTGTTAATGATGTTAATGTGCATTGTTTTTATGTTAATTGTTATTTTTTTCCTAGTAAAATTAAACATGCCTGTTAAGCAAATGTTTTGAAAAGGCTTTTGAAGCAAAATGCATTGATAACCAAACTTGAAACTCTTGATTCTTTTCTTGCATAGATTTTTATTCTTATAAATTGCAAACTTTATAATAAATAGACCATTATGAACCAAACCCTTTTAAATTAAAGCATAAATGCCTCAAAAATATGGTACTGTACTATCTCATCCTTTTATGAATTCTTTTGTTTTGTCTGCCACAGAACAGATTATCATGTTTTTAAGTTTGAAAAGGAACAAATGGGATCAGTCCTATATTAGCTAGTAAAACTCAGATGCTCAGGAGTTTATTTTCCTTTGATTTTTTTTCAAGTGGAAGTTTCTGGTTATTATTTGACTTCCTTTCTGGCTCCACAGACAGCTTCAGTTTTCAAAAAGTCTGTACTGAATGCATTTATTAGTGCTATTGGTTGAAAATGAATGGGGTTGGAAAAAACATTTGAAGCAGTCTCCAGGAGCACAAGCAACACTTAAAGACTTGGGTTTTTGCAAGGATTGCTGTGTTCAAGCTCAATGTGATGCTGAGTTGGCGTGTATGTTGTGGAACTCTAAATAAATTTTCAACCTTGTAGTCTTTGATATTAACCTCTTTCATTAGTATTTAAAATGTCATGTCTGCTGTAGTGCTTATTAATTTTTTACCAGCAAAGGTACAAATTCAGAAAGCAAAAAGGAATGTCAGGCCACGTTTATAAGCATATTCTAGTGCTGTAGCCTTACTTTCTGCATATTTAAGAACTAAGCATCCGTGTCCATCTTTCTACCAGCTGACTTTTAGCTGAAGCTATTATTCATGCCCTCTATTACACTCAAGGGCTGTGTAATGAGTAGTATGTGCTTAAATGGGTCCGATCAACTTAGCATGTGCCATATTTCAGTTACATGTCTGTACTCTGCAGCAACAGATTAATGCAGCGATAAGAACAGCCGTCACATTTGCTTTTGAAATGATTAGCTGAAGCTAGTACTTGGTGGCAGCTAAAGTACAGCGTATCAACTGTTCATTGAATGAATCTGGTTAGTTGTTTGAGTGCCTTGTGCTACAACTTAATTCACCTAAGCTAGCTTAGTATAAAGAAGTAATACTGAAAATAATGAAATTAGGGCGAATCTTTTGCCCATCTCTTGTGTGACCTCCAACCTTTTGCCCATCTCTTGTGTGACCTCCAACCCATCTTTGGGTGCAGCCAATGTTTTTTTGATTTGGGGGTTTTTTTTTCAGCCTGCAAGCCTTGAGGCTAGTTCACTGGTGTAAAGTGACGGTATTCACCCTGGCCTAGTTCACCTTGTATTTACCTGCTTATTACTAATTTCATTAAGCTGTGACTTTGAAGATACCATAAATAAGTTGTTTGTGAACTTACTGGATACCCGTATGAAATTCTTCAGGCTATAGGATGGAGAATGGAAAGCAGTGTAAGTGAAAACAGTTCAGGACTTTCAGTTTGTAGAAAAACTCTTTCTTTTTTGTCTTTGTACTTCTAAGGTGATACTGTTCTCAAAAAAGATTAAATGAGGAATCTGAGATGGGGAGGACCATGATATGTCACACTCGCTTTTTTCCAAATGTACGTTCTGAAAGAACTTGTATATAAAAGAGGAAAAGGTGGAGGCTAATCAATGACTGCTTGAGAAAGCCGGTATTATTGTAACTTCTGTATTTAAATACTTTCAGGTTACAAGTTTTGTATTCTAACATTTGGACTAGCAGGATAATCAAACATTAGTGTATGCCTGCAATGGGCAGGCTCAGATGTTACAGGAAAAAAACCCCGAGAACTCTGCATCCGTACTGTAAGACAGAGTAAAGCTGGGTGCAAGGCCTGTCGGAGGGAGGGAGGGGGAACTCAAACACCTTGTGCCTCGCGAAGGTCACTGGGAGCATGTTCTCTGTAAAAGTTCTGTGCCATTGTGAATTCCTGATCTGAATTGGCAGGTGGTTTGAGAATTTGTACTTTGCATTCCCCAAGGGTCATGGAAGAGTAACTGCTGGGAAGTCCCCCTAACACTGCACAGCCTATAGAAAGGCTCTGGTGGGTATCCCTCTGGCTGCAAGGATCCCCAGAACTCCCATTTCTGCTGTGTTAGGATACTTGACAGTTAAATGTGGAGATGCACAGTACGAGAATAAAATAAAACCTATATACCTTCTGTAGATTAAACCAATTGAATACATCTCAGAGAAATCAAGTTATCTGTGGGCAGATAAACTATATCGAATCAGAACAACAGGAAGAGGAGTTATTCTGTGTCATGGCTTCTAAAAAATGGTTGTGCTTTTTCAATTACTCTTAGGCCCTGCTTCTGTCTATGGAAACAGAAGCACTGGTTATATATAGGAAAGGGACCTGACTGGACAACTCACCTACTACATCTGTAGACGGTTGCAAGGAAAACCCATTAAGGCAGAAATGGTGCTACAGAATTGATAAACAATTAAAAATATCAGGTAATTTGTTTGATATTTTTGCCAGTAATTTTTGAAAGAAAACGTTCTTCCTTACAGCTCTGTTCCTGTCTGACTATCCAGAGGCTTGTGGCATTACAGTATATTGTATGAGGCAGTCACGGTCTTTGCCTTTCTTTTATACTTTTATTTTTTAACTTCGAAATCAGCCTGGCACGGTTTGGCTGTTTGATGTCATAGAGAACCTTCCTGGCATGGAAGCAGGGCTGAAGGTCCCTCCTGCTGCGCAGAGCTGTGCCGGGCCCCAGGGCAAACTTCCTCAGGCGCTCCCCTGCTCAACTAGGAGGTGATAGCTCCTGTCGCTCGTTCTCTTGTTTGTTTGGGCTTTGTCCTTTAATAACTAACTAATAACTAGGCTGAATAAAAAGCGAGTTATACCATGAATTATTTATTGTCAATAAAATACAATAAAGTTGAAATGTCAGGGATTTTCTCCTCAGTTTATTGCAGAGAGTGGTACTGCCCTGTTAGCTTTCTTCACTGAGGTGCTCTGTTTTTCCACTTTTTTGAACGTTAACCGAAAGAAGAAATTATAACCATTTACCAATTTACTGTTTCATCTTCAGCTAGAGAATTTAGAACAGTGTTTCATTTGTCTTTACACTGTTGTTTGGAAATTTGATTAAGGTAGGAGTTTGAGAATGACAGAATGTCTCACATATCCTGATGCTCTCTGCCGTCGGCTGAGGTGAGTGCAAGGCAAACTTGTCATTGTTTTTTTTCCTCAGGCTGTATCTTCTGAAATCAACAACAGGTTGTTGGCTTTTGTTTTTAAAAAGCTGATGGAAATAAGGTGAGTGTCCAGTTCCTGTGGTCGCAGTCTCAATCCAAAACATGGACTGAGCCTGTGAAGGGCCAAAAATTGGTTATTTGTCCTTTAAATACGGATATGACTAAATTCAGATAAAAAAGGGTGTCCTCTAACAACCTTTAGATACTCATGTGGCTTCAACAACTAGAATTTGATTATCTTTTCTCCAGAGTGGCCTAAAGGCCCTGTGCACTGAATCTGCATGCTTTTACCTCCTCAGAGGAGGAAGTCGTTGCTGTCCTCCCCAGCCTGCCATTTTACCACAACATCTGGCTTTCCTCAGCGACATGGCAGAGTAATCTAGCTCATACTGTCAGTGTGCCTTTATCAGTAGTATGTTTTTCATTAATTTCAGCTTCTTCATAGTGTGTCTGTGACTGCTGTAATGCAGCCTGCTGGTGGAGGTCTTGCCAGCTTCCCTTAGTCATGCACTCCATCTCCTTCATCCACACCATCAGTGCCACCTCAGCGGGACCCCACAGCAAAAGGTAAGCTGAAATTCTCTTTCCTAAATCTGCCAGGGGATGATTTTCCTAGGCTTCTGCCTGGTCAGGCTTGTTCTGTGTAATCTGGTGGCTCATCGCCAGTCTCCCAGTCATGTGGCTAACGCTGAGGATTGTCGTCTGAGGTGAAAGATAAAGAGAAGGGTCTGAACATGATACACGTTTATGAAAGAACAAGAGACTTCTGCCTGCTGTCTTACTTTTCAAGTTGGAGCTAACAGTGAGACATGAGTGAGCTGTTCGTTCTTACCTCTTCCAAAACATTGTGTGGATGTGGATAAATCATTTAATATTATTGCCTTAGTTTTGTGTATGCAAAATGAAAATGATTTTTACCTTCTTCACCAAGTTGTTAGGAGGATTAGGTAAAGAATAAGAAGTACTCAACTCTTGTGTTGGGCAATATACAAATGCTTGTAAAGAAAGTATGTAAACTTCATTTTTGCGGAACAATAGTGCTGTCCAGCCCTTCTTATCTATCCAGATTTCAGCCTCCACTTCAGTGCTTCCTCTGTTCTTTTCAGTATCATCTTGCTGTGTCAGAAAACTTGGTTGCTGGAAGGTGTCATTCTGTATTAAGTCGAGCAGTCCCTTCCACTCTTGAGTTTCATTACAACTGTTGCACAGTCAAGGTGTTCTCACCAGAAGATACACGTTTTAAGACAGGTCTGCAGTTCTTCTGTAAAAACCTTCTTTGTAATCTGCAGTTCTTCTCTAAAAACCTTCTTTGTAATCTATTAATGGAAGTCGCACTTGACCCTGACTCAGGATATCTCTGCTATTCAGGAAGACCAATTCAATGCCTGCTGAAGATTCATTGAAGTGATCTTTACTAAACAAAGCCTATAAACTAAATACAGAAGCTTAAAGCAAGTATATCCTTAAATTAAGAATGGCTCTATACACATATATAAATCCTTTGGGATGTCTGTGTTTGTTTTTCCAGCAGTTACGTTGTGAGAGCTAGGAGCTCTATGAAATTGAAGATCTTTAAAGCTTCCTTGAAGATACGACTAACATCTTGACTTTGTGCCCTGTCAAAACAGACGCCTCTTTAGTCACAGTGAGCTAGTCTTCTTCCTCCTCTTAATACCTCTTCCCATGGATGTTTCAAGGAGGGAGTTTCTTACTGTTGAGCTCCTCCTCTCTTCACCTTACTGGTGAGCTCCTCATGCCTTCCTGAAACTGTCTTTCTTTGCTTTCTTCTCTTCTGTGAAGCACTCTTAGCACCTGAACGTTTTTTTGGCTGCTGTATGCTGACTTTGGGGATAGCGCTGGCTTAGTGAAATCTTTCCCTCTACACAGCTGCTGCTACTGCACTACCACAACATGCCAGCAAAACTTGCTGGAGACGTACTGTGAGCAGTATCACTGAATGGATTAAATGACCCAAGAATAGGGTAAAGGGTGAAATCCTGAACTTGAAATTGCCGCTGAAGGCAGTACATCCTGAAACTACAGCCTCTCCAATTTTACTGTGAGTAGTTTGACTTGGACCATTAAATTTTGGGGGGAAATAAGACTGGTTTTCCACATTACAGAATTATTTTAGTTTTAAAAGGCACTGTCCCCTCTGGTATCTTTGGCTGGAAATGATGTCCTGATGGAATACTGGGTGGTTTTACCTGGTTGAGTAATTTTATTCCTGACAAGATGCGTGGAATGATTTCACTTGAAGTGAGACCTCCAAAATAAAAAGTGAGCTCACTTTTTTGTTAAACATAATTTAATAAATACAATATAGAACATGATTACACGGGTAACAATACGACTCAAAAGGCGGAACCTTCCTGCGTGAGACATAGCAACCTGTTAAACTTATTCAGGATTTAGAAGAAGAGAAGCAAGAAACTTGAAGACTGACAGCTCAGAGAACATGCTGCTTTCTTTTTGATGGGATCCAAAATGGACTTAGTGTTCGGATCAGAGTCTCTTTCGCACAATGTATTTGTTACACACCTTGCTAGCTGGCAGTGCAGTGAAATTGTTCCCTAATGAAACCTCCATCACTGTAAAATAAGCAGATATACTTGCTAAGCAAATAACGTTGTCATAACTGTGATGTGGGTTTGTCAGTCCATTTTCTTAACAGTGTGGTTATTTAAGCAGGATGTTTGTCATATATAGCAGTAAGATAAATCGATGCTGAATAGATCTTTTAAGGAGAGCTGTGATCAACATCTCTAAGAATTTATTGGCTTTTTGGGGTGTGTTTTATTTGTTTGCATGGGTTTTTTTGGTGCTTAGTATATTAGTGTGCATGAAGACCACTTTCAGAAACTTGTCAGCGGAGAATCTATGATTGATCTTACTGCAACAGACATTCAGATAGGTGCTCTCTAATAAATTCATGTTTAATCTTTGTGTAGACACTTCAAGTGTCGCTTTCCAGCAATCAGCAGCTCTTCTAGCTCCAGTGATCGCCAGAAGTTATTTTGGGAAATTACAGGAAGTGCATGCTTAGTCTGAAAATAGTTAAGGCCAATTCTTAAAAAGAGGAGTTAAGCCATGAATGATTTGCAATTCGCATAGATAACTGTCATTATATTATAATACTTCCCTAAAAAAACTTCAATAGCTGTAATGAGAAGGAAACAAGAAATGAAACTCAAATTACAAGTCCAATGTGCTCAAATTCTCCCTTTGTCATCTTTGCACGTTTTGTTGTTTTCAGTGTTTCTGCATATTCTTTTTCAAAGCAAACTTTACCCAGCAAGCAAGAGTCAGATTTCTCATGCCTGTCATTTGCATTCCTTGGTTTCTTCTCTGTTGTTTTCTAAGGTTGACAAAGATAAATTTAGATGGATTTCCTTTTGATTTAACAACCTTACTGTTCTAGTCTAATTCCACCTTTAGTATACCTATTTGGTACTGCAACGCTGTCTCTCTATATGTAACACTGTATGCATTTTCATTTATTATGAAGGAAAAATAATTCAAAACCAAAACTGGGACAACTCTTAAGGCCGTGCCTTCAGAAAAAGGTTTTACCTCCTATGCTTCTTCACAGGACATGAAAGGTCAGGAGAGTTAAAACATGAGTGCTGGTTTTGCTGCAGTAAAATACAATGCTTCCGTATGATCATCTTTTTAAATTACTTCTCCAACTTTGTCGCTGCCAAAATTAATCAGGGTAATGTATGGCAGAGTGAACTGAAATACACAAACACGATAAGGTATCCTGACTTCCTAAGACAGGGGAAAAAAAGCGCTCATTTCTAAGAGCAAGGTGAATTAACAGAAGATAATTCTCTATACAAAGTAGTCTGTAAGATATTAGTGTGTTGGTTTGTGTTGTGTTTTGTATAAACAGTGAGGCTTAAAAGGAAGCTCCTTAAAGGAAGAGGGAGTTCAATGTCATAAGGATTCTTTCTTTGGGGGCGAGGAGAAAAAAATCGTGGTTCCCTGTCAGTTTTTTTATATGATAATGGGAACCATACACGGCTTGGTGTGGGAGTGTGCTGTGGACAGGCTTCCATAAACCTATGTCATGAGGCATAAAGCAAATAAAGACATGCCAGATTATAATAATTGTTTAGTCGATCCCCACTTTTAGAGCCAATTTAGAGACTGGAGAATAGAGGTAACCCTCCTTCACACCAGCACAATTCGAAGGAGCTGAAAGCTAGGTGACAGGCTCAAGCTTGGACAAGTGTATATGCAGGGAAGCAGTGGGTTAAAAAACATAGCCACCAAAGAATGGAAAAAGCCTAACAAAATCCACAATTTTGATCTTTGCCCATGGAAACAGTACGATCAAAGCGGAGCTTGGATGCTGAACTTAACCCCGCTCACACCAGAGGGATGATCCTCTCCTGACTGGCCTTATCTGATCTCCCCTCAGCAGAAGTGGCCTCAGGAGTAAGGTGCACCACGTCATCAGAGGGCTCAGCCGTCTGTGACCGTGCTGTTGGCCCTCCCCATGAAGCATGCGTGCTTGCAAGGTTGACGTGATGGGTCTGCTGCCCAGGCAGTGGCTGTTCCCAACCCTGCTCTAGTGGGAAGCCATCTGAGTGCTATTAATCACTCATCCCTGACGCAGGGAGTTAGGGGCCGCCTTTCAGGTGTACAGTGGTAACATACCTGATTAAAACAAATGGGAATTTGGCTGCAAGCTTCTGAATGTCTGCCTTGGTTGCAGCAGCAGGCAGAACATGTAATGACTAAGTAAATTCCTGCAGCCCGCACAGTCAAAGTGGTCCTCTCTTGGTTTTATAATTTATGAATATGTTGCTGGGAATAAACATAGGGCTTGTGTGCTCCAGGCGGTGTTTAGAGCTCTATCTTGCTCTTGTTTCGCTTCATAACAGAATCCCCATCACAGATGGTAGCCAGGCCAGAGACAAAGCTTATAATGAAGTGATGTTAATATTTTTTTTTTAACACACCCAGTTACATTTTTGTAAATATTTCTGTGTTCGTACCTTTTTGTGTATACCATATCCCCAAGTCTCTGCACCTGTGTGGAAAGTCTGCCACTGCTCCTAGAGTGACGTGACCTAGATTTTAAAACAAAAACTGAACCCAAGAGGTTTTCAGCTGTAGGCTTACATTTTCACTGGAACTGAACTTTCCCAAAAGTACATTGGCCTTGTATCGAGGTCTGGAACGGGTGAGCCGAGAAGGGAATTCTTGCAACTCAACCCTGACTTTCAGATCCAGCTAGCATAATTATACTTTAGCTACTGGGCAGTAGTACTGCTCTGGATAGCATCAAAGCATTCTTGTAAAACATTTTGAACTACTCCCAATGACCACTTCTGTGGTCGGTATATAGTGATTCATGAGCACATATTCAACTGTGCCTTGTCCAAAGAGTTATGCAGTTTCTATATACAGACACCAACACAGATCCATGTGCCAGTCTACCAAAAAGCTCAGTTGTAAAGACTGGATAATTTGACTACCCAGGCATTGTGGCATCCATTGCATAACTGTACTTCAAACACTGTCTGGAGTTTGTGGCAGCTTCCCAGGCAGGATCTATCATATCGGCTAATGCATCCGGAATGGGCTGTATCAAAAGCTTTAGCAAATCAATGCCTACGGAAATGTAATTTGACTTTAATCAATTTTATTGTCAGAGTCAAAGAGGAAAACATAGATAAAAGCTTTAAGAGTACAGAAAGGAAAAATTTAATTTGTAGGAACCTAATTAATTTGTTTTTAAGATAGGTTTTTCCAGTCCTTTGGTGGAGTGCAGCTTGTTTAAAGAAACTGACTTGCTGGAAGGAAAAGACAGTGTCCATAGCAGTATTGTTTCTCTATGCAGAGGTTAGTGTAAATTATTTGTATTTGTTTTCTTCTTTCTCTAAGGACCTAAAATACACGAAGGTTATTCAAAAGAAAATAAAAAGAAGGAAAAGGGGAATTAAGTGGAACAGTAGAAGACAAGGAAAGGGGAAATGGGAAAAGCATCAGAGAGTGACTGTGTCTAACAAAGTGTGTGTGTGTGTATGAATGCACGTGTGTAAGACAAATGTTCCAACAGCACTGACTGCAAGCTAACCAAAAGTCACAAATAGCCCTTGAAAACTCAGTTCTATTTTTATTCCACAAAAGCCTTAACATCTGTATTTAGTAGGCATTTATTCATTAGTGAATTACATGAAGTGATGGGTTTTGTATGGGGTTCAAGTTATGTTTGCTTTATGTTGTAGTTGTGATGCACATGTTCTATGGGATGTATTTAGAGATGAATATCTGTTGGAGCACATGTTGAATTTATTTGTGTTTCAGAGTATGTTAAATATTCATCCAGGACTCAATTTCAGTAACAGACCTGTTTCTGTGAGGTGGGGTACAGTTCAGCAGTTTCTGTTGAACCACGGTAAGTTTGGAGTTCTTTTCCTGCAAGTGATAGCCATCCTGCATCTCTGTCAGTGTCAAAGAGCTCACTGTATGATTCCTGCTTCTATAGCAGGCTGCTTAGTAAATTAGATAATCCTCTTCTATTGCTGTTTGATTTGAGGGATATCTGTTCTGGAAAAGACAAATACAGATAACTCTGCCTACCCATTTAGATAATATCTGAAGAATGTCTATGAAATTAAGAGGCCAAATATTTACCTTTAAGTGTAGTCACTGCATATTAATTCCTGTTTGTATTTATAATACTATGTGCAATGAAAGAAATTAAATAATGAAATTTCCAATAGATATATGTAAGATTATCATAGCTGTCAGTCAACCTATTCTGATAATACTGTGAGTCTGAGCATTAATTTTCAAATGCTCTCCTTTTCCTAGTTTTCTATCAGCTTGCTGCTGCTATTCTTAACTCTGAGCAGTCAGCATTTGGGTTGGAGGAAGATGAAAAGCAGGTATTTCATGTCTGTGTTTCTTATGGAGGACAGCTTAAAAGCTGGAGAGGTGCATCTGAACATTTGTGAGAAAAACTAGGTGAATCAGAACTAAGCACTATGATTTTTCTATTTATTGTTTTTAAAACAGGTGCGATTTTCATAAAGTAATTAGGAATTACTTTAATGTGACATATAAAGTATCTTTATTTTTTATTTCCAGCTTTTAGAATTTGCGTGATTTGCACAAGTGCAAGGCAATGACAGATGCCATCTTTTGCATTGGGCTCTGAGGTTATGGTGCATTTCTGACAACCAAGCCATTGACTCCTACTTCTGCTCTTCTGAAAGTAACTTCTTAAGGTATCCAGGACTACAAAAAGTGATTTATATCATTCTGGGATACTGTGAATGATTTGCAAAAAAAATTGTATTTTCAGGAAAAGTAATGCAATTCGTACAGCACCATTAAAGAGCTACAGATCTAAAAAAAAATAAATCATGTTTGTGTGAGCTATCATGCATCTTTTGGGGATTTACACCTGTCTTCTTTTTATTTTATTATGATTTGCAGTGCTTTTTCTGTTGAAAGGAGATAGTGCTGATAAAGAAACAGCTCTCTCCTCCTCCTGCTTGGTGTGAACTCTTGCCTACAAGTTAATAATCCATATATTTAAAAGTGTGCCTCTGTGCACATACATGTGCATGCACATAAATAACAATTTTTGAAAAGAGAGAGAGGGGAATGCTGTGAGAACCGCCTCAATAACTTTATGAACTTAAGTGCCGACTGCTCTTAAGAGTTATGATCCTTCTGTTCCATGGTGAGCATTGCTGTGGGGTCATATTACTATTCTTTGTGCTGTACATATTTCCTTGCCTTCTTGCAATAAAAAGAACCCCTGCTTTTTTTGTAAGCATTTCCAGTTTGTAACAGATCAGCAACCCAGTGTTGTTTCTTTGGCAGGGTGAGGCCATCAAGACCTATCCTTTATGGGACTTTCCAGGTGATTTACTAGCTATGACTTTCCCTTCATATCACCCTTGAAGTTTCATCAAAATAATTTGGAATGTACTGGGACCAAATAAATGGCATAGGCTAAAGTATCTGTTTGCCAAGATAACCACACTAAAACTTGCCAAACCAAACATTATCGTTAGAAACATGGCTCGACCATAATGCCTATCTCTGAACTGGAGTGGGAATGGTTTCATGGGAAAAAGTTTGCTCAACAATATATGGCCTCATAGACCCTACATTTGGAGAAGAGACAGCATACCTAATTTAAATAAGTTTAAACTGCAGCCAGTACTGTGGTTTGTGGCAGATCTTTATTACCTGCTGTCTTTTCAGATTCTACTTCTTTTATTTTTTATGTTATCTCAAGATAATTCCCTTTTTTTCTTTTTTTTTTTAAACTTGTTTCCTTCATTGCTGTTTTTGAGGACTTATTAGAGAAAGCAAACTGTATTTCCATCAAAGATTCTTCTTGCATTTTGCCTTTGAACTTTGTGACTGTAGGATGCCTCACAGAACATACAGCTGATTCCTGACATTACAGTGTTTGGGGAGTTTAGTTTGAAGCATCATTGCAGCATTTGAAGTTATGAAAAAATAAAGGTTACATGATGCGATTATTGGAAAGGAAGGGGGAAGAGATGGACTTATCAGCTTTGCATTCAGTACTGGAGTCAGATTCCCAAATTTAGTAGCATCATCTAAGAACAGCTCATACCTTTTAAGTGGCTTAAAGGCTGAGGCTCTGAGAGTCAGTTTCCACACACTTTTTGTAATCTACCTGAAGTTTGTTAATAGAGTTGTGTCACTCATGGGTGGGAACGACAGAGCAGGGTAGATTCCTCAGCATCCAAACCTTGCCCAGCCCCACAGAGGAAAACCAGCATAAGTTGATAAAGCCAGCTGCTAATTTAGTTGAAAAGTCTTTTCCTTTCATTTTTGTGAATGAAACACTCAGGTGAGACACGTGCTACGAGGAGGACGGGTGGCAGCGGGAAAGCCATGTGAACAGTTTGTCACTCAGCAACTGGACTGCAGTAGTGCAGATGAAGAGCACCAGATCAACAGGATAAAAGGGGATTAAGTAATCAGGGTAAGTTCCTTTTCCTGATAAACTCTGTGGAAACTTTACTGTTGTTTCCCCCGTTGTTTAGCAAGAACAGCTATGATTAAACAGCAATGCTGAGATCCCTGTATGGATTTTGTTCCAGTAGGTTCTGAGGGAGAGGGGATGATGGAGCATTAGACTGCCATGTTTTCAGCTGACCTTTCCTTTCCCTTTCACTTAAGCTTTTCTGTCAAGGATCATCCAAATACATGCCGTCTCACCTCATGAATGTGTCTAATGTTCTGTTTTGTCCTTGGTTCAAATTCTTAAGTGGTTTGTAGGGTTTTTTTCCCCAAGCATCAATGCAGCTCGTGTTTTGTTCTTCCCATATTTTCCATCACACTGACAAATTTTGACTATCCTTTCAGCAGCTTTATTGTCACTTGTCTCTGTATTAGTGTTGCTCAGCTTGTCATTTAATAACTGAAATACTAGGACATATAAGAACATGTGAAATGACATATATCACCCGGTTGTCATGTTTGGAATTGTAGCAGCTCTGTTGCACAGGATACAGTTGTAAATTAAAATTTTCCATTGACCTGGAGCTTAGAAGGGTATTCTCAGTACAGTATTTGCTTAGTCAGTTTTGCTGCTCTTGATATATTTATATCGGGTTTTTTTATACTGGTATTTCTTATTTCATGTTGCTATTCCTAGTAAAACCCCATTTCTCTGGCATGCCCTTGCCTTTATGGGAGGTGACATTTGCAACCATTCTTGAGAGTGGGTGAAAGGTTTTGATTGTAAACTGATTGGCAAAACAAAATCCTGTGTGTTTTATGTATGCAGGAGGCTATGAAAGTTAACTTTTCTTTGTATCAAAGCAGAAAGGAAAAAATTATGTCTTTTAAAAATAGCTGTATCTGAAATAATTCAAGATAGGAAGGTTTTATGAGACCTATCTCTTAATGAATTCTGAGACTGATGTATTTGTCTCTTTAAAATTTAACAACATTCAAGAGAAAAATTAAAGATCATGTAGTTTTGATAATGTAGTACGGAGCTATTTTTAGTAACTAAAAAAGCTTGTCAAAAGCACCCGCTTTCCACCAGGACTAGCACATTGAAACCAATATGGCATTTGAATCCAACCCATTTTTGAGTTGTGACAGGCCCAAGATCCCTTTAAGAATTTTGAGATCTCAAATGCTTTCTGATTTACTTCAGGCTTTACAGGTAAATTCTGCCTTGGCATAAGGTCTTGAAATTTCAGATGTGTTGGTGTTACTTTGCTGAAGCAAAAGAAGACTGTATGTGTCAAAATCAGCTTTCGAAGGGAAGGACTGTTTCAGCCTTCACTATGGAGAGGCTATTGTCTCTTCAGAATAAAGTAACAGATATTTCAGAAGTGCTTTGAAGTTGTGCCAGCCTCCTCACAGAGCTGTGAAATCTGATACCTCCGCTTTTAAGCTGTTTGTGAAAGTACAAACTGTAGTACTTGTGGAATTCATTCACTGACTTCCAGACTTGAGTCTGGCCTGGGAACGGGAAGAAAGAGTTTAAGAAAAAGGGGAAAAAAAAAGACTTCAGTAGTATGTGGCAGTTAACTGTCAACTTTGGCATCTTTTCAGATTTGCGGCTTCATGCTTTCTAGAGATAAACTGTGACTTTTCCCGAAGGACTGGAGGATTTTATTTTCTTTTCCACTGAAGCTCTTAGGATTGTGTGACTGTAGGAGCTAAGTGAAGTGCAGAAATGCCAGCAAGATGCCTGCTATGCTCTTAGATAGTTAACTTTTTTAAGGTTGCAGAACTTTTCTTGCAGCTTGTCCCTATTTACATTAGTTTCTCAATATTTTCTATTTGCAAAACAGATTAATAGGATCCCTTTGTCTATATTACCATGCTTTGTCATGTTTCATCTGGGTCTGCCTGAAACCTTTTGTCTCGTTAGCAGGTGAATTGAAGACTTTCTGTGGGCTCAGAACATTCCTCTGTACCCTCTGTGACAGAGGAGCTCATGTAAAAGCAGAGGAGGAGCAACCCTGGGAGCAAACGAATCTTCAAAGAGTCAAACTTTCTTATCCTTTTCATTCTCATTAGTGCTCAAACGTGAGCGGGCAGCAAGGCCTCCATTTCTGCTGTGCAGCCTGTTGCTTTTGTTTTATTTCGACAGAGTTGAAGGAAAGTATCCACGTATATCTCTTCATAGTGGTCTCTGGGTTTGTCTTGACTATGCAGGACGTTTGCATCATAACTTCAGTTTTGCCCCAGCTCGAGTCTTGTCCAAATGCAGAAACCTTTAAGATGAGGATGGTGGTGTTTTTACTTGAACTGACTGGCTTGTCTGGTTACAGCTCAAGTTAACACGGTTTGTCAGCTGCTAACGCAGTTATTCTGTGCAGTAATCCAATCCCTCTGAGCAATGCAAGGGTTATTTTGCAGTGCGGCTGCTCTCAGCAGTGAGAGATGAGCATGCCTTACTACATTGGGTCGGGGGGGAATGGAAAAGGTGCATTTCTACTTGCTGAGGACTGATATGACAGATTTCATGGACATGTAGGGAAAAGTCAGAAAGCTCAGGTTAAAACTGAATTGCAGCTGCTAAGGAAGGAAGAATAGCAAAGAAATACTTAAGTAATCAAGGTGGAGGAGAGTAGAAGTTTATTACTTAATGTGGAAATGAGAAAATAATGGGTGATCTATTTGATGTATTTCTCCTTTCAACAACCACAGAAAAGGTGAATTATGACCAGATGCTTAAAACAGTTAATTCTGATAAAAATAGTTCTGAAAAGGAATAGGTCAGGTGTACTTGATAGATAAGAGAGATTATGCAAGTCAGCAGGACTTGATACAATATCCTATAATATAAAAAATTTGCAAATGCTAAGCTATCTGCCATTCTCTTTAAGAAATGTGGAGTCACCTGATGATGTCAAGAAGGCAAATGCATTACCTATGTTTGAAAATGCAAGGACAGCTGAGGGGAAGGAAGCCATGGAGGATTTAGAGAAAGCTAATGCTTATTCAGTATTGAAAATTAATAATGGCATCAATGACTAGATGATACTTTAAAAATCTTTCTTGTCCTTACAAATATGATAAATAACTATCATGGTGCCACTACATACCAGTCTAATGGGTCTAGGAGATTTGGTGGAACCTTTTTTCAAATAAAAGCTAGGACAGAGTAGCACACGACATTCTTGGAAGCAAATTAGGCTGGTTTTATCTATCATAAAAACGTGGTAAGGTGGGCGCACAACTGACTAAGACATCCCGGGATGAACGGGGAAATGGGGATTTAGAATTTCTAATCTGAAGACTCCCTAGGGAGGTCATGATGACCTTGCTGGTGGAGTCTTTCAAAAACAGTGTAGATATATGGCACTTGATTGTGCCTCAGAAGTGGGATATGAACTAGATGATTTCCTGCAATTCCTTCCACTTCTCTGTTCCTGTGACTCTGTGACGTAAGGCTAACTGGGGAGATATTAATTCAAGTGCAAATAACTCAAGTTAACTGTGCACTGAAGACACAACCCTCAGCTTAGTAGATGACATTTTAAAACCTGGCTGGAAAAACGTGGTTTCGTATGTGGTAATAATGTCCCAAGAGGACATCCCAAGATGAATGGCAGCTTCAAGAATGATGTGGACTTATTGGAGAGGCTCCGAAGTGTGAATGATCTAAGGACTAGGAAACAAACCTAGAAGGCGACTGAAACGATTTGCATTATTTAGAGAACAAAAGACCAAAGGAAACATTACAAGAGTCTTCAAATACAGAAAAACCTGCTGTAAAGAGGAGCAGTATGTTGTTTGCGGAGAGTAAAAGCTGTGCAGTAGATGGAACAAGAATTAATAGAACTAAATTGCAGCAGAAAAGATTCAAAGACGGTATTAAAAAAAAAAAGGTGGAAAAAACCCCTCCAAAACCCAGCTATCCAAAGCAGGGATAGCAATGCACTGGGTAAGATTGCTCAGGTGATTATGAAATCAGTGATGAACTTAAAGAACATTTTAGAAAAATACTTCTCAGAAAGGACATGGAGATAATTGTTCCTACTTTGGGACCTGGGATGGACCGGATGTCCTTTCAATGACCCTATCTGATTTCTTTGCAAAGATCTTTTTTCTCCTGAGGAAGAATGCTTTGCCTTGATACTTGAGGTGCTTGGGGATTAAATTTATTCCTTTGCTTTTCAAAATAGAATTGTTACTCTCTGTTCCTACCAAAATTCTCTGCCTAGCAAGTAGAGAAAGTAGTCAGGACTGCATCTAAAGTTTTCACCTTTCTGTTCCTTGTTTACCTGTGATGAGGAATATGTGGATGATTAACCTGTCCTCTACCCAATTGCAGCCAGCATTGCAACTTGTGTATGGGAAGAAAGAGATGCTGTTTCTTTGCCTGAGATACTACGAGCATTGAACATGTAGGCCATACTGATTATCCAGACATTGCAAATGAAATTGTTTTATGCAGTTGTTGTGAATATGGATTCCTAATTATCATTTGCAATGGTTATTCAAATAACACCTAGACATGCGTTAATTGCACATGTTTAGATTCTGTTGCAAGTAAAACCCTTCCATAGTTAGAGCTTTTGTCTAAATGTTCATTGTCTTTTGGGTACTAAGCTGTTGGAGAAGGTGATGTAAGTTTGAAAAAAACAAACCTGGAAGCAAAATGTAGCTCATATTTAGGCAATGTCAGATAAGTTTTCTGAGGCTAGATCTGTTAAAAACTACAAAATGATCTGTCATTTCTGGTTAGAAGTTCAGAAGGAAGCAGACAGTTTGGATCAGGCAACAGTCTGCAGCGATATGTCCAAAACAAGAGCTTTTGTTCCAAACTGGGCTGATGCATGCCACCAAATATGCAAAGAATGCAGGGCCGTTTGTGGTGCTACTACAGATACCATCACCGGAAAGCTAAGCACCCAAATTCCTGTTGAAATAACATTGCAGTTAAGATGAAGGCAACCAAAATAAGGCAAATCCAAAGCAGAAGGATGTCATTGCCTGCAAGTACAGTAATGTCTGATATAAAACGATCTCTGTTTTTCTTTGAAATCCAGCATTTGCAGACCTCTCCCTCAAGCCAGTGCATTGGCTCAGGCAATCAGCTGTGAAACCTTTCAGGGTTGAAGGGGCGAGGTTAGTTACAAGAAGAGGCTTAAGAATTTTTGAATTAGCTAGTGCGATTTCATTAAAATAATCTAGGAAGGCTGCATCCCTTACATCAGGAAATGATGTTTCTCCAGTTAACATCATTTCAAAAATAAAACATCATAGCCATATATTTGAAAGCTCTGTGTGTAAATGGGTACATATTGGAGGAGTTGTTGCACTGGCTTGTGAAAAGGCTCTACCACTTGCTCTGAGCAATTTTCATACCTGTTTCCAGTGGTATTTTTGTAGCACCGCCACAATTAACAGTTAAGATTGCATTCATACTTTAAAGTAAAGTGGGCTTTATTTCTTGTTGTTAGGTAGAAAATAGTGGTTGAACATAACCAAAATAAACACTGTTCTTAGGGGAAAAGTTTATCTTTCTGGAAAATTGTATGGAAATGTATTCATTCCTTTGGGAATTCAAAGAAGTTAAGAGTAACTTTCTTGAATTGAACTGTCAGGACATTTTAGTGCTTGAAGATTTAGGCAGGCCTAGATTGGAATCCACTCCAATTGAGCTTTCCAAGTTGACTACCTTGAAAATAATTTAAATGAGCAAAATTTCTAACATGACACTTCATTAGTAGTAGCTAAAGTAAAAGAGTAAAAACCCCAAACCCACAGAGCACCTTATCTGCCAAATGGCGCATCTGAACTCTGACACTTGGCAGTTTTGCAATTAACTCCTTTGAGCAGCTGGTAGAGTTCATCTTCAGTAAAGCATGTATTTTGCACAATGAAGTTTATCTTTTACCCCCAAATTTGTGGCACAATAAGGAGCTGCATTGCGCAGGACCACGACTCAAGAGGTTGGTCTGTGTCAGGATCACCTTCTGCTGATATTTGTCAGTGTGCTGTAGGGAGGTATTTTTCATCACCCATAGGGGTGATCTAAAGTAAATCTCTTCTGTTTGCTGTGGGTAAATTTTAAGAGCTAATAAGCACAGCTCAGCACATCTGGAGAATAGGCGTTCATAGTTATTAAACACCATGGTCTTGGCTGACTACAAATTCTCCTCCTGCTGGAGGGAGGCTAGAAGGGGCTCTTGGCCTGACCCAAGCTGGCGCTTCTCATGCTGGAAATCAGAGCATTAGAAGTCTGGGTGCCTGGAGGTTACCTAAACGGGTGTCACAGAAAAAATGGCCTAGAAAATACTGATTAATATGTAAAAACAGGTGGCTGTTGCAGCAGTGGGGGCTGGCACGAGTGGTGAAATGGGAAACAAAGCCGTTTAAACTCCTGGAAAGATCAGTTGGTAAAGGCAATGATTTGGAACCCATCTAGAGAAGTCACTGCAGAGGATTCCTCCGGCCTCTGTTTTGATGAAGTAGTTAAGTGGTATAAAATCATAAATTCAGCACGACTGGCATTTTACTGTTTTTCATTCAAACCATTTTTTAATTATGCTTCTTTTCCTTAAACTCTTAATGCATGTATCAGATTAACAGATTTTCCTGCCCTTTTTAAAAGGAAACTGTGTGCTGATACTAAGCAAAAAATTTAGGGAAGAGGGACAATTTATTTCCAGTGTCTTTATCTTCCATCAGTGACAAGTTGGGTAGTAAAATCTCTCTCATTGCAGAACTGAGTTTGTGTTTTAATGGATAGGTCTAATCAGAGCTAAAAGGAAATTTCACAATATATTTTTTGTAGAGAAGACTCCCAATGCTAATGAGCAGCCGAATCTGTCTCGGGGAAACAGTTCGTTACTAAAAATAAATTGCAGCCTAACTGTAACTAAAATCAGATTGCAGAAACCAAGCAACTCTGATTCCTGATTTCTACTGCAGAAGGAGATGAATCTATTACAAACAGCTCTGATTATTACATATTTTAAAATGTGCCAACTGAGCCCTGTTTTGAAATTAATCCGGTTGTGAGCTTCTATCAAATACGCTTACAGCATTCTCCGGAGATTTTCTTCAGGCTCCCCGAAGCCAGTGAGGAACCGGTTCATAGTTATGAGGCCAAAAGGAAAAACAGTGCACATGAGCTATTTATAGAATATGAAGCAAAACTGTGTGATAAAGGGCAAATGAAAGCTTTCAACGAGAGGCTTCTTTTCGTTCCCAGTCACGTGGTCTTTACATGCAATTTATTTTTTACTATACAATTTAGCAGGGAAATTAAATGACTTGACAACAGCCTTGTTCTGGTTAGAAAAGAACCTTTCAGTGTTTCTTTACTGTTTTTAATACGCTTACTTGTGGCTGTCGCTGTTTGAGAGGTTTTGTTTGCGGAAGTTTCTGCAGGAGCCAGTACATTTCTGGCAGGTGCTGGCAGAAGTGGTGACCAGAAGTTGCCCCAGGGAGCATTCTGTGTTCCGCATTGAAAACCACTCTGCTGCCAGGTCAAAATGCAGAGTTCTTACTCGTGAGCCCCAGATGTTTGGGACACCAGGATAAGATTCTACCTCTTCTGAAATGTTGACATTTAAAGGCAGTATTAGAAGCAAGTAAAGGGGAAGCCAGTCTTTCTAGTTGCTTTTGTGTCCCATCGCCCACTGTATATAAATGTCCTTGTTCCCAATTCGTGCCCTTTTGTTCTCAATGCAAAGAACAAAGGACATTTCTGTCCTTCGAGTTTATCAGCCAAGCCTCATCAGGTATATTTTGAACATATTTCTTTCAATCCTAGTTAATTCAAGTCAAGCATCTGTGCTCCATCTCCAGAGCCCCCCTTTAAGCAATTTTGACCTTGGGAAAAAAAAAACCAAAACCAAAACAACTTGACCTGGGTGCTAATTTGTGGCTTAGCCCCAACACCATATTCAACTCTTTCAGAAATGTAGGAGTTGCCAATTTTTTGACACTCACTGAAATTAGATACTTTACTGCCTAAGTGTGATGTCTCCAAGAAGGGGAATGGTACTGAGGAGAAATTGCATGAACTGTATCCCAGAGGTCCAGGCAGATAAAAATAAGTGGCTTCTTGGATTTCTTTTTGTTGTATTTCCTTTTTCTTTGTGTCTGTGATAAAGTTTGACAGAGGCTGAAGAAACTGAATAGTTTATCTCCCAAATATAGAGAATGATGATGTCATTTCAGAGTATTTTCGCAGACAAGGTGATTTATGGCAGCAGGCTTTTTTTCTTGGACATTAGCAGCACATTTGCAGGTTTGCAATGTGTGTGCTACCTGAGCTCCTCACCTCTTTGGTAGATCAGGCCATCACCAAAACTGTCATGTCTCACCTTTGCCAGATTTCTCTTCGGTCCTGGGATCTCATGTGTTTGGTTAAAGATATTAATACTTCACAGACTAATTCTGCATTGTGACAAGTGAAAGAGTGGATAAAATATCAAGGCTTTAACACCTAGTGATGCTGTATGGGAGCTAAACACTGCAGCAAGGAAGCTGCGTAGCAAGGATCAACAAATGTGATACATCTATCTGCATTCCCATATGTCAGTCTCTCAGACAATTTCACAGATTTGCTAATGGGAGCAAGGTTTTTCAGTAAAGCTTCTTCAGGGCCCTTACAGAAATGTGAATGTACTCCAGAACCTTCATGAGTGATAAGAGGAAACACTGAAAGACACATTTCTACTGCTGCTTCTCAGACACATGACCTCCTTCATAAGTCAGGAGTCACTCTGAGTTTAAAGAAATTGATGCTGGCTTCCTCCCAGCACACGAACTCTTAAGAACTCTGTTTTATGTGTGTGTGTATGTATGTATATACACATATAATGTTATTTTCAAATACCCAGTGGAAATTTAATGGAGTTGCAGGAAAGAAAAGTGGAGAAGGACTAATTCTATATCCAGCACATAACCCAAACACTGCTGCTGAGTTGATCCCCAAGAGGAAGGCAGGGCAGTAATGCAAAGCCAGAGTTGAGAGGTTGGAGGCTGCCCTACAGACCTTGGTCCGGTCTAACAGCTAGAAAGTCCACCTTCTCTGTAGCGTTCTTGCTGCACACTAGAATTGACTTAGTAAAAAAACCCCTAAAGCTCCAAAACTTGAAGAAAAAAGAAAATGGGAAGCGTGGAGGGAAAAGAGAAAGAGTTAATTTCAGCAATGTATTCTGTGGAAGACTTACTTTACTGGGAAAAATTAAAATGGTGATTTTAAACTTCTGAGATATGCCACAATGGCTTATTGCAGTTGTTCAGGTATGCCATGCTCCACAGGCTGGACTTCCCAGCAGACTAACATCTCTGGTGGGACATTGCCTTTCCATCTAACAGCTGCACAGAGACGAAGCAGAAGTGTGAGTAGCTGCTTTTGCTGATGGTTGCGGTGCATGCCCAGCTCTGTTGTGTGAGGTTGGAAGGTGTTCCTGCTCCATCGCGCCCTGCGCAAGAGCAGCAGGCCCTGGGCACCCCGGCTGCCAGAGGTGGTGGCATGCATGCGGAGTGTGGGTCTCTGGAGCTGCCTGAGCTTGGCTTTGCTTCCCTCAGATAGGTGTTTCTGAGCATGTTATGAAGTCTCAGCTCATCTGTTCCTGTCTACTGTGGCATTGCTGATACTTTTTCACTCGTAGTCATTTGTGCGTGAAACCAGTACAGCTCTTCTCCTAAGTTAGTCTGTGACCAGAGCTACAGTCAGTAGATTATAGATGGAAAAACAAAACAAACCCCCACATGCTAATTCCCTTAGCAACAACATTGAGCGAGGGTGAGCCCAAGAGAAGGGCTTTAAAGCTGTGGTCTTGGAGCATAAGTGGACACAAATCTGTCTCACCGCACTGCCTGTCTCAGTCCAACTCGCCTCTTGCTAGCGTGGAACAGGCTGATCCCATTCATTACTGTCACCTTCAAATATAAACCTGCTGGAACAGATAGCTCTTCACAAAGCCATCCCATACTCCCACTGTGTGCTAACAAACAAGACTGTGCTTGTAAGAGCACACCATAANTTTTTTTTTTTTTTTTTTAAAGATGATCAAGAGGGATGAGAGACACAGGAGACTGGCTTAAGGATATTCAGATCACAAGACTTTTTGATGAAGAGAACATGCAGCTGACTGCATATGCTATTCCAGAAAAGTAAACACCACTTGTAAATATCTAGCCCTCTTGCCATCTCTGAAAAATTTCTGCCAGCTGATATAAGTATCTGAGGAAGAGTTTGGAAAGCTGTCTCCCCTAGGCTCCCACCCTTGTGTGTTGGCAGGGTGAAACAGAGCAGCATGAAGAATCCCGAGCAGGGGAGGATAAGCAGAGGGGACTGCCCTGCTCCTGGTTCTGCTGGATCATGTGTTGTGAGCCACGTATCCTACATGCAAGAAGTATATGCACAGGCACACAATTTACAGTAAAGACTTAAAGGATGAACCTTAATGGGCACAGACCTGTTTCAAGAGGTTGCTGAAATTATCTCTTAAAATGTGGGACTACATTACATGCTCTTGTGTGCTCTCAGCTGTTGAAAACTGTCTTGTGTCCTGACAGTCCAGATGCAGGGTAGTCCTTTGGCACAGAAGGGGATCCCCCAGCATAGCCAAGGGGGTCTGAGTACCTGGCAGAGCAGGGAGCTGGCTGGAATTGCACCCAGTGCACAGATACTTAGCTGGGCTTTCAGCCCTAGGAACTCTTTGGACTTGCTATGAAGTAAAGCAGCCTTTATTCAGAGAGACTTCTCTGGCACAAAGGCAGCACTAGGACTGGGAGACTGCCAGATCTGCAAGTTTTACTGTTAATAGACATGTTTTGAAGCAGGCATTGATTTGTAAAGTATTATGTAAAGTGATAGGTCTCTTTCCTGAAGAGTGGCTGAGGCTTCAGAACAAAGCATTGTGCCTTTTCTGTGTTTCTCTTTCCTTGGCTGTTACTGTTATAAAGACTACTGCAAGAAGAGTTTTAGTTTTGCTGTAAGAATTCGTCTGCTTCTGCCCCTCATTCCTCTTCTGAAGTCAGTGAAGTGGAAGTTCAGGTATGCTTACCCTATTTCAGGTCTAAGAGTTTCCAAAATACATCATGATTGTTGGCTTTGGACTCCAGCCCACAGACACATGCGATTCTGATACCACACATCTGATTCTCTGCCTTGTTACCTCCTTTTTCGGTGCTTTGCTTGTACTGCATTAAGATTGAATTAAGCTTAACTATCTCATGAGTCATACATGAGCACACATGCGGTCTGTATGTACACAGAAACAGGGAGACAGGAAATATACTGTGATACTTACAGTGCTTAATATCAATATATTTGCATAACAAAATCCAGCCTGTTTCCATTTTTACACTGACTTGTCTGATTACTTAATCCAAAGCCTCATCCTACGCTCAGTTACTGCTGAGGTGAACCAGTAGGTAGGAGGTGAGCTGAATTGTGTTTCATTAGTCCCCATGCAAGTTGTTCCTTCCTTCTTTTCTTCCTCTACTCTGCTGCTTATGTGCTCTTCTTCCTTTTTTGCTTGCTTTCTTTTTTCTGATTGTTTGTTTTGTTTTGGTTTGGTTTGGTTTTTTCCATCATTTTAGCTTTTGAGCTTCTTGGGTCAGGAGGTTCTTCACCTACATGTTTACATTGCACCTAGTAGTATTGGGCTCTGATCCCAAATTTGGGTCTGTGTGCTACTGCAATATAAATAATAATAAGCGTTGCTGCTTTGGCCTGCAGTCAGGTTGGAATCACTGCAACTCTACTATGCTTGTGAGCACTACCCATTGCAAGACTGTTTTCTTAATCTTTGCCTGAAAGTTATGCTGTGTACAGTAGAAATAACCCCCAGCACAGCAAAATAATAAACAGCAACAGCATAGCAAAAACTTTCAGCTGTGCCAATGGTGGAAGCATTTTCTTGCAAGAGTGCAAATGTGCTGTAAGTACTTCTTGGTTTGTTGGACATCTCGGGATGTGTAAATATAACTAATCCCATCTAGGTTATCATAAAGGGAGTTTATTGGTGAGTCCGAGGTCAGAAACCCCCTAAGGCTCAAAGGATAAAAGAAACAGGTGCTTTCCCGGAGCCTTAGAAGTTATGCTACAATTAGTTCCTTCCTTTCCTTTGGGCTTAATAATATACTAAAGTTGCTATGTTACAGCTATGGTAACATTTATAATAAGAAAATATGCAAATACAGCAGCAACATAATTTTTCCAGGCTGCTTAGCAAGTAAATAGTTGTATACAGAATGGCCTTCAATCCTATGAATATCTTTCTGTCAGAGACAGCTCCTGTTATTTATGATGGCAATAAAACTACTGATTATTATTGGACAAATTTCTCAGACATGAAAAAAAACTTCAGACATTTTACTTTCAAATGTTTCAGTATGTAACAAAAGCTTTGGGGTTTCAGAAGTTTGGTCCCTGAGGATAAACAAATAAAGTTGTAAAGAGCACACCTCGCTAATATGATTGCTCCTTATTAGCATAATAGTTTTCAAATAAACAACCTGCTAATGTCTCTAATAAGCAATTACTCTATGATGAAAACTGCAAATGGAGCCCACTGGTGGGTAACAGATAACAGTAAAATCTGTCAATAAAACAAATACTGTTCTGCTTGAGCAGCTCTGTTCTTTACTCCAAGAGAAGAACAGAGCTGCCTAGGTATTTTTATAGGCTGATATTTGACAGCCAGACATGTTACAGCGCTGCTCTTCTGGTACATTGCTATGATGTTATGTGGAGTCTTTACTCTTTACAATGTTAGTGTTATAACAAAATAAGGCAGAGATTTTACTTAGCTTGAAGCTACCTACTTTGAGTACTTGGGTCAAGTAAAACTGCAGTAGGATGAGTGTTTGCCCAAGAATAGTGATTTGTCAGATTATTAGGGTTTTCTTTCTTTCATAAACTGAAGATCATAATTAAAAATTCAGAGTCCATCCTATCTCTGAAACATGCAAATGAATGGAAATTGTGTCTCGGCATTCTTTTCTTCTTGCTGTTCTAAAACATAAAAAATGATTGGAAAAGTGTTAAATGTATGCAACAATCTCACTTTTCCAAACATTGAAAAGCGTGAAAAAAATTCATAATTTTTCAAGCATAGTTGACAAACTATTTGCAAAACATTTGCAGATGTAATTTACATACTTGCATAGTTGCTTTACCATCGATTAGAAAGCCGTGTTGTGCTTGCTTTGGTCTCTGTATTTCTGCAGTTAGTTTTCCAAAACAATTTTGCATATGTTCTCTTACTTTTCAGAAAATAAGGATATGGAATATAAGAGGGCCACAAATCCCCAAACCTGGTCTGTTCCAAATTCCATGGTGAGTATTAGGTTTTTATTTTATATATAGCTTTGGAGAAAAGGGATCATTTGAAGGAAAACCTTGAGCCATTCTTATCTTTGTTCCACTTCTGGACTGACATCATGGTACGAAAATGCAAGGAATGTACAGTAAAGCCTGGTGTGGGAAGAAGATCTTGGCAGAGGGATGATTAATGATGTCTAAAAGAGGGAAACCAGTTATGTAATAAATACAGCCCATGAGATTCAAACTGAAGAAACCATCACAGGTGCAGACTGTAAACAGGCCCCAGAGGAAAGAATATTGGTCTTTTAAAGGTGGACTCTGTAAACAAACAGATGAGGTGTAGGAAATATCCTTTCATATAAATTTTTATGGTACAAATCACTACATGGAGCACATAAGCACCATAAGTGTTTATAAAGTCAAAGAACATCCATACTGCAGTAAAGCAGCACAAATAGTGCCACGGTGTAAATGTATATAGCGTGGGGAAGATGTGTGGTCTGATGGCTCCGTTTGTTTTTTTGACTTTTGCAAATGACATGATTTCTGCCTCTCTGGTTTTGTTTTGTTCCATTTAGCTGCTCTCAGCTACATAATTGTTCTTTTAGCTTGTAAATATTATGGTCAACCTCCAGCAAAGTTTAGATGAGGCCAATCAAATGTAAACAAGTGTGTCTGTGCCAATTATGTGAGTAAGCAAAGTCATCTCTTGTGATATTTCCTCCCCCTTTTCCTAACTCCCCTGGGACTGCAAGAGCTTTGGAGAGCCTGCTGTGTTAGTGCACAGCCTGGAGTTCAGTTTAACTGCCTGTCTGGGATTTTTTTTTCTTTTTTTTTTTGGGGGGGGGGTGGTATTTGATGTAGGCATTATCCAATGAAATGAGAACAATGGACCAGAATAACTGCTGGGGAATGTCCTTGTGTCTGTCCATGCTTCTGTCCCTGGTGCAGAGATCACTGTCTGCAAACTCAGAACAAAGTTAATACAGGTGTAACGTGCAGTGCCAAGGGGTCCAGAAGGGATGAGGATGAGTAGTGACTGCTGATTAGCTGTAGCCTTACGCAATGTTGCAGTGCTCTGGCAGGACACAGCAGTGTTGCAATGATGCTGTGTGATGATCTCAGACCCTCTGCTTGGCTGTGCTGGGACTGCAGTTCTCCAGCAGGGCTCAGGCTGACCTGTGCTGCTTTGCCCTGCAGCAGATAGGAGGGCCAGCCCCACCGCAGGCCCAGTGGCTGCGTGGTGCTGTCAGAGCTGTTATGGTGCAGGGGTCGCAAGTGCTCTTACACTAGAGTCACCGAACCCACTGCTTGAAAGCCTTTGAATTAAAAAGGTATACATGGCATACTTTTCACCCTTGAGTATTATCTTTGAGTAAAGGGGTTTCACTCCACGTTGCTCTACTGTTTCAGCCCAAATTCAGCCAGCCAGCCAATCTGTCACTCTGTACAGCCCCCAACCTATAGGACACACTGTCAACATGGTAAATGAATCCCATGGGCTTTCTGGTGGGTAAATGTAAACACAAGCAAGCAGGTAGGATATCCCTGCACGTGAGATCCCCCCCATTGCTTTGGAGCCCTTTGCTTTTGTGCACTGAACACAGGCACTGTCTGCTCCCCTGCACCCAACCTCTCCCCATCTCCTGGCCTTGCCTTCCTGCCCCAGCCTTGTGTCTTCCAAATGCCCAAATCCTGCTGCTTTTTGCAGCTGTAGCAGTTCAACACTATTGTCAGCCTTATGTCCCACGCCTCATCCTCCCATAAGCAGTGAGCTGTATTTGGTGGCTGTTGGGTCACGATTTGCGATTAGACATAAGCTAACCTTTAAGGGAGAAAACTGCCAAAGTAATAATTGTAATGCTATTGATCTCCTGGGAACGGAGGCTGGGAGGTGTCTGACATTTTGCATTATTATCTATGGGAGAGGAAGGAGCTGGACTGGTTTTTCCCACAAGAAATGTATCTATTTTTGAGTGCAAAGTACTATCTTTGCCATGGGACCCAAAACAGTTTTCATTCACTGACTCATGGCCTCTGGAGGCTTTTTCCCTGGGCTCAGGAGGCAAATGCTGTAGTGATTCGTAGCTGGAAAAGTGACAGACCAATTAGCTAAAACTCTTAATTTAAAGGTAAAGATGTTACTTGTTTACAGGTCTCTTGGCTTTCAAGAACCAGTTTCCACTAGCCCTGTTCCTCTGTGTTTACATACACAGTTGCTGTAGGTTTGATCACAATAGCTATTGGGTGAGAATCCGAAAGCAATGTATCAACAGCAAATGATTTATCCTGTAGTTCTTGTGCAGAAAGCCAAAATATGATTTCATGCTTTTCTGTTTCTCTTTAGGGTGCTTTCTCTTTTTTTTTCCCCTCTCTTTTTTTTTCTTTTTTGTCTTGTGGTATAAAAATAATTCATTAGCTATTTTCTATTTTATTAAATTTGTCCAGTAGCCTATTTACTTAATTATGTCTAAATGCTTACTGATTAATCTTTCCTTCCCAAGAGACCATATCTCCAAGGCCCAGACAGAAACTACAGGAAACGTATTTGGACAGTGTTCAAGTTGCATCTTTTATTGTGGTGTATGGCAGAGCCAGTATGGGTCAGTTTGGCAGCTCATGGCCTCAGATTGATCCGTAGGATGCTTCCATGTGCTTTGATTATTTTTTTTTTGAACGATGACGAATGTCTATAGTAATTTCTGTGTCTGTGGAGGGTCTGATGGTTGGATCTCAGTCTTCCTTGTCCACATGGAAGGAAAGGACTAGGTAACAAATGTACTCTGGGAGCTGCCAGCGTCCGTGCAGCCTGGGAGTAGTGGCAGGTATAGGACACTGGCAGTTGGGACCAGACATCTAAGCATGCTTTTCTGTTTCAGTCATAGACTACATGGAGACTGTTTAACCTTTAGACAAAGCCTTTCCAAATGAAATGTTGTACCAAAGAAACAAAATCCCAAGGAATAGGATATATCAATATTTAGAATTCCTCCATGTTGCAAAATCTATGCAATAAACTTCAGATGAGTCATTACCAAATGTGTACAGTAGCACTTCTTCATATTAGGAGTTGTTCTTAAATCTATATACTTAAGTGGCTCTTTAAACTATGCTCTAGGCATAGTGAAGTGCAAAGAAATATTGAAAAAAATGCCTGCAGAGATCAAGTCTGTTGGTATTTTTGGTAAATGCATTGCTTTTGCTCTTGTTGGGGGGTTTCATTAGTTTGAATTGTCTGTCTTAATGCAGCATCGAAGTTATTGCCAGTAAAGGAGATCCCCAAATGGCATGTTACCATGGAATATTTTTACTGTTAATATATAATAAAGAGGTAACCCTCATTAATCCAAAAGTCAAAATGCAACTTCATGTTTCTTATTTAGAAGATGGTATCTTAATTGAGCTCCACCTGGCAGATGACTGGGTGAAGTTTGTGTGATGTTTTTGCATAAGGTGTGGCGGTCAGTTAGGTGCAGTTGCTTGTTTTGAGAAACATAGCAAAGAATTTCAGCATGGTGAAGCCGTTTTTGCTGCCTGTTCACCGAAGTCCAAGTTTTCTGTTAGCTTTCTAGAGCGTGGCTTGACTGAGGCTGTCTGCCACAGTAGGCAGAGGGTCCATGAGCTTACATACCTCTAGGCACATAGGCAAGCAGATCTACAGGACAGCACACTGGAGTGGGATCCTAGCTGTATGTTGTAGTGTATGTTATCAAACAACTAAGAAGAGCTCCTTGCACCACCTTTTTCACACTGGTGGGCAGGATGTGGGCACACAATGGTATGACATGCCAAGTGTGGACAGAACTGGCAGTCAGTACTTTCTGTCTTTAATGAAGGAGAATCTTTGATCCCAATCTGTTTGGGAAGTAAACTTGTGGTCGATTATGTGCTTTTTCCTCCTGTTCTTCTGAATCAGTCTCACGTGCAGAATCTTTGCTCGATCTCCTTCTTACTGATGTTTCACGCTTTCTGCTTTCCATTATTTGCCAATTACTAAAAGGAGGTCTTGTAACCAGTACAGCGTTAAGAGTAGATCTTAGAACAATTAGTATTTTCAGCAACTCTTTCTATTCTCCCTGCTTTTGTGGCTTATTATAAAAGTGTCAATCTCTCGCTGCTATCTAACAAACAAACTTCTGCCCTGGATCTATTTCCTCTTGGGCAGTTTGCCAGGAATAACAAATTTAACTTCAGCTCTCAGCTTAAGAAGTTTCACTTCAGTGAGTAGAGTTCAAGTACAGTCTATTACCCTGACTAAGTGATAGAGGAGTCCTTTGATGTTTGCTCCTTGAGTGGCTTATACAAGCCAGGGCTTCCTGTAGGAAAAAGAACTGCAGCTGAAGGAAATACTTGATTGATCAGGTAACCTCTTCCTCTCACTCTTATTTGAGAGTGCCTGAGTGCCCAATGACAAAATTATCCAGAGATGTAAAGAGAGTCTCTGTATGTGCTCAGAAGTCATGTATGGTTTGGTGTTGTTGCTCAGTTTATCAGGTGAGAGGGAGCAATCCCTCTCCTTTTACCTTCCTGTCCCCCACTGCATTCTCCTGCTGCTTTCCCTGCATCAGCTCTGGTGCACCACCACTGCTTGCTCAACTTGCTCAGTTTGTAAGACTAAACAACTGAAGTTAAGTTTTCTGCCATGCCACTGAGCTGAACTGGGTAACTAGTAGGGCTCCTGCTACAGAAGGGGCTGGGCTGCACAGCTGGCACCCGGAGTGAGAGGCACAGGGGAGAGGAGAATAATAGCATGGGGGAACAGGAATTATCCATCTGCAGCTGCCAGCCAGCAGATGAGCCTGGCTGTATCACTGACCCGTGGACCGTGGACTGGGGGGGTCCTCCAGAGCCCTTTGACCTTCAGCTGGGTCCCGCTCTGAACTCTTCTGGAAGATACTGTTTTTCTCCTATGATCACCGGAGCTAAGTTCACTTTATCGCATAAAGTGTTTCAGTACTGCATTTTGTCTCTGTAACAAGGCATAGTGATTCTGACATGGAAGTTGGAGGAAGAGGTAGAAGCTGGCTAGAGTATATAGAGGAAAAATAGGGAGTGTGCATTGAAAAGGTGATCAGAGCATAGGGACCAGCTAAGAACATGGAGGAAAGGGAGGAAGTACCAGCAAACCTTGCATTGTGTAAGTTGTTTCAAGATACTCACTGTTGTTTGGTCAGTGGTCATGAACTGCTGTGCTTGATCTCCAAGCTTGTGTATGTAAAAACACCCTTTGTTAGCTTGTCACTCACAGACAATGTTTTTTTCTGGGCCAATGTATGTTCATGACAACTTTGTCCCTCCCTGATCTTTATAAATGTGGCCACAATGCATGTGGTGAGTGCAGCATTGCTTTCCTGTCCGTGCTGGAGCTCCTGGGCACAGTACTGACTCGCAGAACTCTCTCCTTTAACCAAGGGGACAGCTGAGAAATTTGTGAGTAGCACTGCAGTGTCAGAAGTAGCTATGCTAATAGCTCAGTATTGCTGGCAGGAGAGGTCTTACTCCCCTTCTTAGCTCCTTGCCTTGCAATTCTGTTATTTCCCTTGAGTTGGATGTGTTGGGCTCCTGTCAGATGATTATTGAGCTGATTCAACTCACTAACCCCAAAGAAAACTATCCCCATGTAATACTGTCATCGTTGGCTGAAAGGAGGGCATGAGGAGGTTTGGAGGAAAACAGCCTTTATTTTGCAATTAGATGTTGCAATACCTGTGGATATTGCATGTTCCACAGTGTTGCAAGAGAGTCCCTTGAGCAGAACTCATTGAATTTGGTTTGTAGAAGCTTCTCTTAAGTACAGACGTTGGAAGTTGTGAAATTACTCATTATTCAGTGCATGCAAAGTAACAAGATATTTCCTAAACTATTTTGTTACAACTTATTTTGAATTGTATAGAAGTGGCTTTTCCGTCAGCCATATCCGTGTCCAAGTTCTGGAACAATTTTAATCCTGAGCAGTCTGGCTCTCCTGAGCTCCTTTGTTGTATAGTTTAACACTTTAATAAGGTATAATTATCTGTAGAAATGCACACATTGGAGACCTCAGTATTTTATTGCTTTGCAGCTCTGATGTAGCAGGCGATTTCAGAGTACCCTCAGGATGACTGAATAAACCTGGGAATTGTCTCTTTTCCCCAAGTGATCTGCTGTTGCTATCCACCTTTCAAGATCTAGACTTCCCCCACAGAGAACTTCGGAAACTTTTTGCAGTTAGCCCCAAGAGTGTGTCCTGCGTAGTGGACGCTGACATTTTCCAATCAGCAATGTTATTTTTAAGCTCTGCCATGTCATCAGCTAGTCATGTATCTTATTGCTTCACAGACCTTGTTGCCTGCTTCTGCCTGCAGACACAGCTAGTACAGGCTAGGGGGAGGGTAATTCCTCCTTTTCTGCCTGCCCCTTCCCCTCTTACATCCCAGAGGTCTATTTCTAGCTGGGAATGGGGGCTGATTTCGAAAGGGCGGGTGACTACATATGACAGTGCCTTCTTGAATCCAGACAGCTCTGCTGGGTCCCTTCCTCTGCTACCTGGCTTCTCTGAATCTCTCCTGTAACCCACAGTGCTGCTTCTTCCCCCAGTGGGATTTTTGGCTCTAAAAGTGCTGTCAGTTTTCTTGGGAATTATTTCAAAAACAATTACGATTTTCCTGTTGTACACCCAAGATGTGCTTTCTTTGAAAACCCCATGCACTATACCTCATGTGGGCTGCAGAGGTCATTTTTTTGTGCTTTTATGGTCTTCCTGCCTTACCATAGAAATACTGTTCATCAGCTGGTTCAACATTTTTGCATTTCTTCTCTTGTCCTAGAGCTCAATGCTACTCGTTTCTCAGTCTGAGGATGGATACAGTGATGGTCCCTCACTAAATGGAAACATATTTTTCCCCTCAAGAGGTTTGCTTTTATCCAACTTGTTTCTTGAAGAAAGACAAAAATGCCAGAAACAGAGATGTGAGCTGAAGCAATTTGTTTGTCTGACTGCAGGCTCACCCTTACTTCAAAGTACAGTATGGTTGTGGTCAGATTGTCAGGTGCATGTCCTGAGTGTGAGGAAATGAAGTTTACAATGACTGCAAATGGATAAGCTTTAAAAAAAGTTGAATTGGCCAGGTCTCAATCACATTTCTCTTGGTTTTGCTCATTAAAAAACATGTTCTTACTTTCTCATGAACTCTCTTCTGGATGAAACGTTAGAATGAATTCCATTATGCTCATCCTATGCAGGTAATAAATATTGCAGGACTCCTCTGGAAAAATAAGTGATAAAATTCTGGTATCTTTGCCAAGATTCTCATTTTTGCATTCAATGAAACACATTCCAAGGTGGTGGAAAACAGACTTTCTGGTTTGTAGAAAATTTTATTGTTGGTGGGTTTTAATTTGTTTTTGGACCTCAATTTTTAGGCTCATCAACTCTGAAGTGGGAATCCAAGCTGGGTCCTGGCTCAACTGGCTTCTGACCTGGGGAAGGTTTGGAACAAGGTATTTCAAATTAACAGCATTTTCTTTGGATAAATTCTGACAATTTAAAATGTCTAATACTTCATACTGCTGGTCAATTGTATTTGTTGTGCAAAAGAACAAGACTCTGTCCCAGTTGCCTGGAAATCTTGTATTTTCCCTGGGTATGCTCAGGGAGACACAAGAGCAGCATCCTCTCTGGAAAGTCACCTCTGCACAGATGTGTGGTATCTTCCCTTGCAGCTGCAAGGCTGAAAGTGTAGTTTTTGTGGCTGACTGCAGCTCTGATGGTAAACATAAAATATACTGACTATTTACACTGAGAAGCAAAGCAGCCCTACAGCAATAGGGCTCCTAACTGCCAGCATTTCTTAACTGCCAATTTACTTCCACAATAACTGGGATAAGGCCTTGGGGGGAAAAAACATGACAAGGAACACGGCAAAGTATTAAGCCCCTTTTCTTCAGTAGCAACTGCTCTATTCCCAGAGTTGGCAGTGAGGGAGCAGACATGAGGAGAGCCTGCAGCTTCTTTGTACCCATCGTATAGCTTGGTGATGGATTTCCTCTGCTAGCAAAGGATGTGTAAGTAATTCCTGCCCCAACAGATTGGTCCTATCCCAAATTTTTTAGCTGGCATTGTGTCACACAGCCAGTATACACGGCATCCAACAAGCAGTTGTATCCCTCTAAGTATCCCTGTGTCCCTGGCACGGTGAGCTGCAGCATTATGTCTGCTGGCAGTGTAGCCACAAAAGAAAATTCACTCTCAGCACACCTTGGGCAGCTAGCGTAGCCTGAGGGCACATAGCCTTCCCATCCGTTGGCCAAGTAGCGCTGCACATCCTGTGCTGCTCTTGTTCATTGTTCTCACAGGTGATCGCAGACAGTGTGCAGAAGGGTTGGATGTTTTTCTTTAATGAGAGGAAAGAAGACTATGATAGAATCACTTGATTAAAAAAGCCCCATATGCAAGGAAGGACAGAGGGAGGACAGCCCTGACAACTTTCTGCCAAGGATAAGAGAGAAAAATGATAGGCCCTTCATGGGAAGGGTGCTTTTTAGGAAAGCTTTGTTGCTTTCTTATGAGTCGCTCCCACTTAGCTGGAGGGCCTCGTGTCGTCTTTTGCCCAGCACAGGAGGAAATCTAAGCACCTACCACAGACATTGTGGGCCTTGTTCATGTTTGTTGTGCCAGAGGCTCGGTGTGCCTCTCTCTGTATGTGCTGCTGGTGAAAGTGTTACTTGCGAATTGGTTAAGACTTTCTGGCTTTTTGGTTTTCACTTTTGTGGACAAACACCCCTCCTAAAACTTTGGAGTAAAGATGTGAGAAAGGGAAAGGGAAAACTGAATGCAACAGACATTTTTGCATCATTTTTGAACTGTTCAGATGAGAGAATCCTTAAAGTTCTCTGATCTGAAAAATTTTCATTTCTTTGGAAAAGCCCATGCAGACGTGGATTCTGTTTTCTTGGCTGGCAGTCCCCAGCAGCTGTTGCCACCTTTCTTACAGGTCTGGTAGAAAGCACATAGGCTCTTGTGCACTGTAGGACTGTGTGTTCCTTGACGTGTTTTGTCTCTGTGACAGTCCCCAGTCCTCATTTCAAGTTTTAAAAGTCTGCACAAAGGTGAAGGCTTGGGCATCACACTGTGCAAGTGCAAATGGAAACCACCTTTGTTTGACCCCCTAATGCCCACAGTCTTTGCTAATAAAGATTCAGTGTGTAAGTCCCCATTAAAAGTGACAGTTGGAGGCCAGGAAGAAAATCAGTTATCCAATGTTTGAAATATCCGTTTAGCTGCTGGGAGCCACCATTTGATCTTGAGCAGGATACTTAGATTTGTTCATTTTTAAGTGTCAGGTAGTTCAATGACTTCACTCAGCATTTGCATTTTATGGGGGTACATGTAGACTGAAGAACAAAAGGAAAGTTTGCTATTTCCTGTAAACATTTTTATATAAAAGTGTCACATGAAAGGCTGTTGGATGAAAAAAATACTGTATTGTTGAGTGCCTGGAAAAAATCACTTAGGCATTATTTTAATCCTTGGCAGTAACTATTCCAATGTATACTGTTTGTTTAAGAAATCTAGAACACTGTTTCTGAAATGACTTTCTTAGGACTCTGTGTACAAAGCCAAGTACAGGGAATCTGTGTATGGACAAGTAGACAGAGGCTCTCTCTTCGGGAGAGTAACACCATGTAAGGGTGCAGAAGGATTCTGACCATTTTACCTGGAATTTAATTCAGACCATATTGGGTTAGCAGTGGCATAAGCCTGTAACCAGAGCAAGTAAGCCCAAACGTTGGCAGTCATTAAGGGATTTTTCTTATACCGCAACAATATGCATTGACAGAGAATTCTCTCTCCTCATCTTTTCAAGCTGTTTAGACTGATTGAAAGCTGTTAAACATGCTACTTTTTAGGGCTTTCATCTTTATGGGAACGGTGTTTTGCTGCTCTTCTTCTGTAATTTGGTTATGTCTGGGGGAAAAAAAGAAGAGCAGAGAAAGAAAGAACCTGGAAAAGTCTGAAGATACCCAAATGAGACACAAAAACACATGTTGGGAGGAGGAGGTGTAAATCAAAGGTCTTGGAAATATTCAACAGCAAATTTTGTCCTTTCAGGTGGCAAAAGGATTTTGGTCATTAATTTTGTGTTTAATCTTGTGTCCCATCACAGAAATAAAAGTTGAAAGAGTGGTCTCTTGCCTGACAACAGAAGCAGATGGAGAATTTTGAGCCTTGATACGTCCCTAGCAGAAAATAAGCACCAGTAAGAAACAAAAACATCCCTTTAATAGGGAAATTGGTGGCACAGGTCATCATCTATTTTGACAAGTCATTTTCTCTTGTGTCATTCGTTGTTTTTGCTGTTATCTGTAGGAATGATCAAGGAGGCTGATATGTCATTGGAGAGCGGGAGAGAGGTCGCACATGAAGCATGTCTTCTGTACTGCCTTTAATTGAACCTTCCCTGCTGCTTTTCCAGGCTGGTGGCCTTTCTGCACAGAATTAGCTGCAGGCAGTGCCTTCAGAGAAGCCAGGTCAGCATGACAGCTTGGCTAGAGCAAAAGTCTGGAAGGATAGCAGGAGAACTGAAAACATTGATGGGGGGAGAGTTTTTGAGAATGGTAGATGGAAAACAGATACATATAAACGGAGGAAGGCAGCCATAAAAGGTCAGTAAAACGCATAATGGAGGAAGACAGGACACAGTCTTTCAATGTTTAAAGGACCTTCTTTATACATGTGACAGTTCTGGACACATGAGCTGGTCTCATGCAGCTAGATACTTTTCCCAGGAAACCTTTAAACTATGTAAATGTCCTGTTTTTGTGGTGCTTTTCACAGCTGCTTATTTAAAGACCTCAGGCAGCCTATGAGTGATGGTATTAAGGAAATACAAAGCGGCTAACAAAATGGCCAAACAGTATGAATATATTGTGTTTATTGAGACATACCTGTCCCAGTCTGTTTTTAATTCAAGAATATTTAGTTACCAGTTGCTATGGTGAAGACACGCAGGTCTGAGGAGGAATCAACCTTTTTCCTACCTTCTGATGCCATTGTGCCCAAGGGAGGAGGGAGAGAATATAGAGCCCCTTATTTCAAATATCCCTCTCCCGGGGCAGTCTTCTCCAAGAATTTTAAAGTCATCTCATTTATCTCTATAACCCTGGTTTTGCCTCTTCCCTGAATCCTCATTGAATAACAATAACTAATTCTTATTTACGGTTTCTAATCTGTAGCTAAGTGCTTTACAGTGAAGGTCGGGATGGCCCTTCTTATTTTACAGTAGGGAAGGTGAGTTCCGAAGAGGCAAAATAGCCTTGACCTTGTGATCCTATTCATTCTGGCCCCTCTGCTGTACCTGAATGGAGGTTTCTGCTAGCAAGTCTTCAGAGGCTGTATGCTTACCGTACCAGAGGAGTTGGGGAGAAAGCTCCGTCACCCCTTCTCTCCTGCTCATCAGAAAGAGCCACCTGACATGTCGCAAATCGTGTTCTCTTTGGAGGCAGATCAGGTTACATGTTGTCCTCCTAAATTTTCAGATAAAAGATGCTGAAAAAGGTGAACATATTTAAGAGGGGAATTGGCCACCTGGGGATACTTCCTTTGCTGTACTTTTCTTAAATGCTGTTATAGTGAAATGCCATGGGACACTTATTTCTGTGTATGGGAGAAGTTATATGACTTGAAGTTGTAGGATATTGAATTGTCTGGGCTAAATAATATCAAGCCACTAAAGCCTTCTCTTTGGTCTCTGCATATTTCCGGCATTTAAGGTTTCTTTCTTTCTTTTTTTATTTTGTTCGTCTTTTTTATTTGTTTGTGGTTTTGCTTGCTTTCCTGATGTGTCCCTGAGCCTTCAGGAGGGATAAGAAGCAGAGCCATTTTCAGACCTTTATTGATAGGCAGAAGTAGCAAACCAGAAGTAGTGTTATCCAGTGCAGAATCATTCCTGTGTTTGAAATTTATTTCTATATAACCTGGACAAGAAACAGCTGTTAAAAGCTGTGTAGAAAATAAATATAGAAAGTGCATTAAAGCATCAGTGAGGTACTGAAGTCAGATATATGGTAGGTTGTCAGAAGCTTGAGTTGCTGTTGTGTGCTCTTTGCCATGGACAACTTGCCCAATGGAAGCTTGATCCGAGCCCTGTCCTGACCCCTATGCTTTGTTGCAGTGACTATATCTAAATTGCAGTTCTTCCCTCGTAACTGCAGAATTGCCCTTTCTGGGCTTTCTTCCTGATGCAGGAGTATCACGTCCTGCTGACTGTGGCCCACCGCACTCAGCTCCTTTGTGCGCTGTGTTCGGTGCTTGGCCAAGGTGAGGCTGTGATACTCCCTTGCCAATCCCTCACCTGGGAAAGTAAAGGAGGAACAATTTGTCCTGGCCACAGGAAAAGTGGTGTTCTTCTGGTGTTGCATTTTGTGCTGTACCATTCAGGATAGAGCCAAAGTCATGCAAGCAGGCGGGTGAAAGCAGTTCTAAGCTTTTCGCTGTCGCAGCAACTTGTCAAGGAATCTCTAATAGCTATTTTTATTCTTGCATTGGTTGAGTCAAATCCATTCCATTCAAAATTACTGCCCTGACATTTGAACCTTTCAGGCAGACTGCCAGTGGCAGCACCTTATTTTTCTGTTGGAAAAGGAGAAAAAAATCGTTGACATGTAATGAGTGGAACTAGATAGAATTTGAAATCTGAATGACACCCATTATTGAATAATGAGCTTCAAATCTTTTGTTACAAATCACTTTAACATAGCAACGGTATGGGAGGATTCAGAGAGGATAGTAACTTGTTTTGCCTGAGCACTGATCTTGTATGTAGACAAATGCTCATGAGAGTTGTTCCATTAAAGACATACCTCTACAGAGCAGACAAAATCTTGAACCAAAATGGCAAAACAGAGCAGGTAGGAATGAGCCTATGCAGCAGTAAGACACCAAACGCACCATGTGAAATCAGAGCAAACACTTAAAAATCCCATATTTCTGTTTGCTTGCGCTGCAATGAGCCCTGAGCAGATGCTGCCCATGTGGCTACCCAGGCACAGGAAATCCCGTGCACCCTGGGTGCCGGACAGGCTGTGTGTGTGGAAGGTGCATATGGAGCAATACGCTGTGTGTCCTGCAGGTTGAACGTATGCCAGCCTCATGGCTGTCAGATAGATGACCTCGGGGATGCGTGGGGTCTGTGACTCATGTGCTCCGCCTAATCACAATAGTTGAAGGAGAGGGAGAAGGAGATGAAAATCTTACTTTGCCTTCTTCAGCTTACTGAATCCCTGCCTGGATGTCTGTGTAATTTTATTTTTTTAGAATCAGGACTGTAGGGTTCTAGACAAGTGAACTCTGCTTTGCATCTACTTTTATGAAGCATCCATCCACAAATGTGTTTCTGTCTGTATAACTGTTGTCTCTCAGAATACAAAATATTACTAATGCATAGCTTCTAATTGAATACTAAGCTATAATTATGTGTTCTTTTCAATTAAGCAGGAGCCTCGATGCCCTAAGATTTCAGAATATTGAAAGTAATTAATTGTAGATTAAATTAGAAGCCAAATTAGGCTTAACAAAGCAAAATTTAAATTTGAGAAAATGGTTTTATGCTGTAAGGGGTAAACTTTATGTGGGGTAAATGGTTATAATTGTAGTTAGAATTATCTTTTTATTAGTCCCAAAATATCAAGTTTCTCTATTACATGAAACCTAGGTAAGCTTTGAAAGCATTTATGTAGTACTATGGGGTTCAGAGGAGATAGGTGGGGGGTGTCAGGCTGACACTGGATAGAAACAAATGTAGGTTAGCTGAAATTCTAGGGCAGCTTGGAGATGTTTTAAGAAAGTGTGATTTTTTAATGTCTTTAAGAAGATGAGAGAGGAAAAACAAACATTTGCCTGTTGTAATAAGAGTCTGCAAAGATTTTGACATCAGTTTTTAGTGGTAACTGAAAGCTGAAGGGTTTTGGGAAATTGCTGTTACAGAGTTGTCTCTGTGGATAGAGTCAGAGAAATGTTCTTTAATGCCATATCCCAGGATCTGAGCTGGCAAAGCTAGTTTCTATGCAAAATGCGTAAGACAGTGTTTTTTATGCCTTTTGTAAAAAATGACTGGACCTCTGGTAAAGTGATTGTGATGCTCCGAAAGTTCAAAGATTTGCTGCAGTTACACCCCCTGCGATTCAGAAAACTATTGACATTTTTCTTTCTTATCTCTGGACAAATCCCCTTGCTTGAATGCAAGCCTGCCCCATGTTCTCTTGCTTTGATTCATTCCTGATCTGAATCAGCTCCCACTCAAGCTCCTGTATTGCTTGAAGAATCTCTGTCTGTCTGGCCTGACAGGCTGCTGCCACGTAGCAGGCACGCTCAGGGACTTTCCTCAGCATTAGAAAGGTATAAAATCTATTCAGTGCCTCTGCCTGTGAGGAAGCCTGTCAGCAAGCAAGATTTGGAGACAACCCAGTTAAGCATTGAGTCTGCTAAGATACAACTGAGTGTTTCATAGAATATCAGCAAAGGGATCCCCCCCACACCTTTTGGAAAGGAAATGGATGGGTGATTATATGATGATATGTATCCAGGTGGACCTGTCTCTGGAAAATGTGATTTGGTTTATGCTGTTGAGAAAAGTTAGGTTCCAAGATAGTTTTATCAGTGTATTCTTAATTCTGTGATAAACGTCACCCCTGACCCCTGACATAATCTACCTACTCTCCTTCTTGGATCCTATTTTTGCAGGTACATTGGAGACCAAGAAATTAGAGCCCGACTCAACAAACTGGAACACAGCACAATGCAGTGAGCTAGTGTCCAGAATATTTGAGTATGCCACGTGTTCTGGGGACAGATCAGTACAAAGCTGGTTAGAGAAGTCCTTATGCGCCTCAACTGTTGCAGTTTGTGTCAACTCATGCAAGAGGCAAAGGAAAGCAGCTAAAATGTAAAAGAATTAATTCACTTGTATGAACAATTTCTGGAAGAGTCAAATAGTATTGCTTTAATACCCGACATGTTAAAAATGCACCTTGTTCTACACATCTTTTTGAGATAGGTATGTAGCTTCCACTTGAAATGGTTTTATATCTGATGCAACCTCTTAATGGGAACAGGTTTTCTTCTAAAGAGAGAGCAGGGTAAAAATGTCTAAAACAGTGCCTTTATTAGTGCTTCGTCACTTAAAACGATGATACAGTAACTTCCTGCAATTGCATGTGGTGTGCCCACGCTAATGCTGCAAATGTCTTGGTTAGTATAGAAATACTACTGGTCTTTAAGAAGTGTGTCACTAATTAAGTGTACATTAGACAGCTGTGTTGTGTTCTGACATTAAGCTATATCAGTTTAATTTTTTTATCTGGTCAGTTGTGGTATTCTGATGGGACTGGAGAAGATAAGGTTACAGGAAGAGGCTGATATGAGAAAACCTTATGTGCCACATTAGATTGAGTGGGTCAAATGCATGGCATTGTATATAGATAAAGTCGTCTATTCTTGTTTGTTAGCAGTTACTTTTATTATGGAGCAGAGGAAAAGATAGTGCTGCTTCATCCCTGTTTCAATCCAGTAGAAGTCCATTCCTCATCTAAGCTTTAGTGATTGTTTATTCAATCTGACATGATGTCTTTGGGAAGAATGACATAAAAGAAATGTCTGGAGAGGAAAATGCCACTTGACCTCACAGGCTTGTCCCCCCTTAAGTTTCTCTTAACCCCCAGTTTTCTGTTTTGTCACTATATCCTTTAATCCTTTCTCTCTCCATAAAAGTGCCAAGATGTCTCCAAGCCACTTAGACTGCAGTACTTGTTTCCATGTTCTTACTTGGCAACTAATTCCATGAGTTCATTATTCTGACCCTGAGTGAAATAGTTTGAATTTCCGGTATACACAACTATTTTGGGTTATGACTTCTGACTTTTGAACCCCTCACCAGACTGCACCATTTAAATCTCTTCATCAGTTCTGAGTGCTGTTACCGGGTCAACTCAGTGTCAATATTCCTCTAACAGTATTGTGCTAGTCAGAATTTCTTCCTACATCTTCTCTTGGAACAACTGCAGCAAAATCTGGGATCTTCTGTTCAGAAGGCATGATCCTTTCACTACTATTCATATTCTCCAGGAGTCATGGGATTGTTTACAACATATGAGACAGTTAGGTGCTTTATGAAAAGTAAAACCAGACTTGGTAACTAATAGTCCTTGTCATGTATTTAATGCTCTCCGCAACTGTGCTGGACTGCATTCTGGTCTCATCTGCAGCAATACAAACAGTAAGTAGCACAAGCAGTTTTAGTACATGATCTGAGTGAAGAAAGAGATATAACTTGAGAAAGCATTCAGCACTCTGGTATTCCTGATCTGCAGACATTCCTCTGTGTTGTAAAAATATGCTATATGCATTTTCTTTTCAGTGTTTAAAACATCTACAATAAAAAACCCCCGCAGATATTAAATATCCAGTGACTGCATCTGGAAATAGATCATCTGATTTATTTTATTCTTTCTTTCACACATTCTGCTCTGTAGCTGTAGGAAGTAATATGATATTAAAGAGTGATTTTCCTTCCTGTTGTTTCATCCATTTATTGTATTGATATTGTCAAGTACTCCTGTAAAATAAACTAGCAGCCCAGACTCACTTAATTCAGCCAAAAGTGAGTCTACCAGTGTATATCTTTAGTGAAGTCTGATTTGGTGGAAGGGAGTTTAATTGAGGGTGCAAAATGGACATATGGATGGATTCACAGCTGGAACTGTTTTGAAGTTTGTGTAAAAGCTGATAATAATCTCCTAAAATGCATTCTCAGCCAAAAAAGAGCAGAAAAGGGCTTACACCACTGAAGTGGTATTTACTATTTTTTATTTCCTTCCTTAGCTTACTATCAGCCATGGGAATTTACAAGCTTTCCAACAAGGCTGAAGAAATCCAGGAAACCACAATGACAGATCCACTTGAAAAGACCATTTCATGAGAGTGAGTTGAGAAAATACAAAATATTTTTTATCAGCGGCTGAAGATGTCTATTAGAGACACCACTAATAATACAAAGTTCAGTGTAATAAAAAGTGTTTCTCATGCACAGCTGACAGACATTTCTTTGCATCAATATTTTTTTCTTTCACATGAAGGCCACTATAAGCAATCTGGTTCTCTCAGAAATGAGTGTAAGGTTACAAATTTTGGGCATGTTCTTTAAATAAGCAATATTTTACTCTCTTTAAATATTAATTTATAAACAAGAGATCTGCTAAGAAAAATCTCTATGTTTTTGTGAGGTTTTTTTGACTATGCAAGTATCAATAAACATTGTGTAAGAAGTATGATTGTGTGAACAACATAAAGTGTTGATCAGTATAAGAAAAAAACTCTCATTCTGAATTTGTTGGGTTTGAAAATTCTTGCTTCTATTTTGGCCAGAAATAAGAGGTAGGATGAGGAAGGAAGCCTTTCTAGAAGTATGTTAGTAGCTGTCAGCCAGAACCAGAAAGTGCAGAGGCACACAAAAATGAACAGGGAAAAAAAAAGGTAAAGAAATTCCTTTCAGACCTCAAAAAAACAAGTACAAAATAAAATAAAACCCATTGGCTTGAGGTTAGGGTAGGGATTTGGTGCTATTATTCTTTATTGTTCCAATTTTTGGGGAAGATTTTTATCCCCAAAGTTCTTTTTCTTCCCCAGGACAAATTCAGAGAGCAGACTTTAAGAACTCCTACTCAGATGATTTTGAGAGAACTTTTGACTGATGCATTCAAAGGGAGCAGAAGAGTTAGCCCCACAATACCTTGTATTTGAAATGCATGGCTACCCAGAGGAGTCAGTGTTTGCCTATGCTCTGCCTTTTTGTGTGTGGTATTTTTTACACCTCCCACTAACATGAAGGAATTTTTACTATTGGGTTAAATTGTGCTTCTCCTCTGAGAAGTGATGCCCTTAATCCGGTACATCTCATTTTTGTATTGTAAACTTGCTGATTTTCATGACAGTGACAATTCTACTACTTATTAAGGAACAGTTCAGAGCCTGTCTTTGAGAAAGCGGGTGGTATTCAGTACCATTTTGTGCAACTTCCACAGAACTGTAGACAAAGCCTCACTTAGTCACACAACCATTGGCCTGAGATTGCTTAGGTGTTACTGAGAGCATAGCCTACAGGTGTTGAGGCACTTGACTGCTGTATTTCTGACAAAATGTGGTATGCTGGGAAGAGAGAATCAGACATGGTGTGTGAAGGGGCTTCGCAGTGATGTGTGAAAGGACTTGGCCGGACAGTCTCGTGCATCTGCGCCAATCACCTAACCAGGTGGTTGGTTAGACGTGCCACAGCAGAAACTGCTCATGTTGACCTCCAACTTTTTCTCCTCCAGAGACCTCCCTATCCCCACCTCCCACTATTCCTCCACCTGCAACAGAAACTCAAAGCTCTTCTCTGCCCCTTTGCCACTGTTCATCTTCCCACAACCCTTCTCATCTTGGTGGGCCAGGGAGGGAGTGGAGTACACTGTGTTACTCCTCTGCCTTGGGCTCAGAGCCAGTTCAGAAGAACAATTTGTACACATATTGAGACTGGGCAGTAGAGGAGTTCTGGGCAAGCAAAATCTTTTCCCTTCCATTTCTAGACAAAATTCTGGGGCAGAAAACCTGGCAGTATGGTAGTCCGGTGCAGAGATGTAATCAGTGTCTTTATTTGTCCCACAAATGATTATTATGTGTTGAGATGGAGAAAGAAATTTGCCAGAGTGATTCTCAGATCCCAAGCTGAGCTTCCAAAGCAAGCAAAATAAAATAAAATGAGCACAATTTATGTAGAAATCAGTAAGATACAAACAGTGTGGAGTATCAAGTGTAATACTAGTGCGAATAGCCAAACTATTGTAGTTAGTGAGGTACTGCTGTATAACTGAGCATGTGGATTTTAGCTTGCTTCTGGAAAATGCTCTTTGTCAGCTATGCTATACTTTTTTCATGCTTTGCTGAGTCCTCTGCTTAGTCTACTTCAGTCTCATGAACAGAAGTTTCCTTGACTGCTGCCTGCAGGTGATAACAGCATCACACAAAAACAACATATGGGCATTGATGCCCATCCCAAGAATGTTTTTTTGGGGTAGAGCTTCATTTAGAACAAGGTTTTGGCGCCGCTGAAGGCATATGGGCCCACACTCTCCAAACTATTTGCTGGGTTTTTCAAGGGGCCTTTTTTGTTGGATTCCACAGCACGGTTTCTAGTTCCTTCAACACCAAGAGCTATTAATTTAATAGGACTGAGATTGTTTCCCATAACACAGTGCTCTACTACGGCCTTGTAAAAAATAATCGTGAGGTTTTTGTAGGTTACATGCAGTCCTCAGGATTTTGTAATTTTATTGGAAGGTGCCTACGATTATCAACTAACTTCAGGCTTAATTAGCTTATTAGCTTGTCTTGTAACTCTGCTTGCCCTTTAAAGTTTCAGCTTTTTTCCAAATGTTGCCCAGAGTGTCATTGTGTACTTATTTCAATTTTGTGAATGCTTGTTGATGAATTCTTCTTGGTTTTGAATCTAGTTTAAATAACTATGCCTGTACAGAACCTAGTTTGCTCCGTATAAAATATTGTACTGGCACCAATGTAAACAGAGCTGAAATGGCTAACAGGCCACAGGATAATAAATCAGAATGATTAGTCATCCTCCTGGGACACAGATGAGTCAGCTCAGGTCAAGACATTTCTGGGAAAACTAGATAGCTGGTAAATGTATTACCAGCTGACTATCAAAGTCCCTGTGCCATACCAGGAAATATCCCTGACTTGGGCAATTCTTCCCTTCCTGCAATGTCAGAAGCAAACCAACCGCTTAACAACTCATTCTTCTTCCTTCTATTCCCTGCTACCAGTTTTGGCAAGCCAAACAAATTGTTTCTCCATGACATTCTCTGTATTTGTGGGCTAACAACAAAGCTTTTTATTAGATGAAATACTATCTGCAATGTAACATGCAGCCTTTTTTTCTTCTCGTAGACAAGAGGCAGGGTTACCTCATGATCTTTTAAAATTTATTTCTTTAATAATGTTTTACTGTCTTCTCAAATGAGGTCCAGATTGTCATTTCAGAATAAAGCAGGAGCATTTTCTTTTACTGCACCACGTTCTACCATGATGTGCAAAATTAAAGCCTGTGCTCCCACCTGAGTAAAGATTACATAGTTTGCTGCATTATTGGGATATGAAACAACAAAAAAAAAATCTGTTCTCATCAATATCTCTTCCTTTTCATACTGGTAGTTAAGGGGAGACTTGAAATGCCCTGTTGGGGCTGAGCACTGATGCCTCAAGGTGAAGATGTTTCTTAATCTGAGCTGGAAACATCCACAGCTCCTTTTTATTTTGATAGGCAGAGCTGATCAGCAGATCCACGAGGCCCTTTGCTTGTTTATTTTGTTTTTAAAAGTAACTATTCTCCAAATAAAACATAAACTTCTTCTGTCTAGAATTTTTCATATCATCTTATTTTAGATGTCTCTAGATATGCCACAAACAGGGATGGTCTTGGTGATTTGTTTATGACCTCACCAGGGATGAATTTACTAGGGAGTCTGCTAGTTCCCTCTTCTCCCTCCCTTCCATCTGCCTGTGCCTATTAGCACTTCTCAGTACAATGTGTCAGCCGGGACCTGTTGAGCATCACGGCTGGATCCAGGTCTGATCTAATCATTTGCTTCTGTCATTCAGAAGCTGCTGAAGCTTTGGGCCGTAACTTCATTCCAATGTGCTCTCTTTATCTTGTACGTACCTGTGTGTCAGAGGTGTAATACCGGCCAGAGATTTGGGACGAGCAGAGCTGATGGTAGTGGAAATGTCTGGAAATGTTCCAGTGACGCCAAGGTCTACAAACACAGATCTGTTGAGGCTGAAATGTTTGGAATTACATGCATTTTTGCTGAATTGCTGCAGCTTTGCTAAAGAATATAATCTTGCATCTGGCATATGGCTATCTTCGGAACATGATCTCAATGCCTCTTGGAGCCTCAGATCTCAGGCTGACCGATAGTGGCCTGCCCTGCATCAGGAGACTTCGGGAACTCGGCAGAGGAGCAGCCCATCTTGGGTATGTGCTCTGGAAGGTGGGTTCCCTGTGTTTGGTGTTGTTTCCAGCTTCAGAGCTGTAGATCTCACAGGTTCCAGATACTCAGCCTCACATGTGTGAGTATATTCTTTGGCAAACCCCTGTACAGTGCCAAAACAGGGAACTGAACACGTTTCTGTTCCTACAGTGTGTGACCTTTGTATTTGCTTCTTCAAGTTCTACCAGGACAGAAATTTATATAGAGGGTAATTGTGACTCAGAATTTTACCAGTAAATATACTTCAGAATTTGTGTTCTGTGAGCCATATCAGTCTTAAAGTTTGCTTTTGAATGAAAGGCTTATTTAACTTCCCAACACAATGTGAGTGATGCACCCATCCTCTCTTACAGTGAAGGAGTTGCAGCTATGTCTGACATTTGTTTTGACTTTTTGCTGTTTGAGATGTAGTCCTATATGGTCTTTCGTGATACATCTGAGAATTTTGCAATGTGTGGAAAACTTGCAGACATGGAAAAAAATCATCAGACGATTCAGTTAGATCCAGTCTGTACGTGCCAGTGATGGTCAGGTAATAAATAACTTTGTGCAAATAGATAAAATTATCTACAATGCAATATATTTGTATACATAGCCCCTCATTGCTGTTTCGGTCACTTATCTACCTTGGCCAGAACCGCACTTTCTAAGCCTATGAAAAACATGAATTAGTTTCAGAAGAGAAAAAAAGGTTTTGTCACAGAAGAGTTTGATTATTCCACTCTGGTAGACATCATGAAGGATTTGATATTGCTGGCTTAGATAAGTGTGATTTTTAGGTTTTTCTGAGTGATCTTTTTGAAGCTCAGTATTTAGAGAGCTTGGTGATGGGCACTTTACAAACCTTAAGGTAAGATATATGTCCTGTGGCCTGTCCAAGGCTCTGTTTCCTAGGCTGGATGGGATTCCAAGCCTTTGGACAGATAAATCATGTATATGGCTCGTGGGAGATGCAGATGTTAAACTGATCCTCTCCTGATGATAAAGCTCAGTTAAGTATCCCCTAAAGATTTTAAAATGTAGGCCTTGGTCCTATGGTATAAGGCACATCGATTCACTGGCTTCAGCTAAGGATTTACTTGAAAACAGCACATAACACTCTAGCACATACCACGTGGCAGGATTGAACAGATTCTCCTTTATTTTGGTTTCTGTGAAGCTTTTACCTGAGAATAGGGAAAACTGGTGTTACAGCCATATGGATACTGTTTTCAGTGGCATAAAAATCCTAGTGGTCTACAGAAATTGAATCTAACTGGTACTTTTGTCTGACTGAACAGATCTAGTTGTCACCTACCGTTATTGTTTTTTTCCTATTGCTGCACTTGTGAATAGGACTTTAGAAATACAAGCAGTAATGTCAATGCCACAGAGTATATGTCTGAAATTGGAATGCTGTCTTGGTCCTGTGGATTTTAATTTGTAACATGGATCTCACCTCTATAAAAAATCCAGGTAGAAGCATGCTTCTGGCTTCACACATCTCTTTCGGACTCATTTCTTGCAAACAGAACTGCTCTATTAGAAGCCCCTTCCACAGAGAACTCTTTGTAGGTTTAGGACTGTAAGCAAGCTGTGACAGAAATGCCAGCTGTGACATAGGATTGCATGTCAGTGCTGTGGGAAGATGGCAAAAGAGCCTAGTTCCTACACGGCACTTCTCATTCATGGATTTTGAGGACTTCAGTGTCATTTTACAGTGCTATCCTAAGGTTACTCGGCAGATAAGTGACACAGCTGGGAATGGAGTCCAGGTGTCCTGAGTCCCAGTCCAGTGCTCCATCCATCCTGCCTCCAAAGAAGCAATGTTTGCGAAGAGCTGTAGGAAATGACCGATTTGCCTGTGTTTCACCCCAGGAATGGAATGCTAGGTCAGCAGTATTTATTTTCTTATCTTGATCCCCCTAATTTTTACTTTTTAAAGCGTGCTCTCTGTGACGAAGCCTCTTGCAAACTCAAAACATGTTGCTAGCAGAGCTTGGAAAATTTCTTGCAAGTTATTGACACTTGTAAAATGGTGATTCCCAAACTTTGCCTGTGGAGCTTGGAAAATGATGGTGGGAGGAACTGATCTCCTGGCAGCATGTCAGCTGTGGTCCTGTGTGCCACTCCGATCCCACTGATGACTGGATTTGAGACTAAAGCACGGCTGGTCCTGCCTCTGCCCTGCGCTGGATTTCACCCCATTGCCCTTGCTCTGAATTTAATGGGTTCAGACATACGAACTCACTGTGTGTTTCTCGGTCTGGAGTTAAACAGATTTCTGCACTTAAAAGCCCCACCACCCATTGCTACAAATCTATTAAACATCTCCAGTTAACCATACAACCTCCTGCTTCAGCAGCTGAGCATGTAAATTCCTGTGACCAAATAGCTGCACAGTTAACGGCTTTCACATGTGCTCCCACCGTGCCCATCTCAAGAGCTGAAATCCTAGCCTGGCTTCTCCCCACCAGCAGCCGGCCCGTGACCAGGACACGGCTGTTTTGGGGGTCGGGTGGGGCACCCTGGAGCCTTACTCTTTACGGCTCCCTGGGAGTGGGGCAGTGTGAGTGGGCAGAGGCAGCCCAGGCAGCGGTGGGGCCTCTGTCTTGCCGTTGTCCTCCTCTCCCCCTGGCACTAAGAGCCACTGACTGCTGTGGGAGGCCAGACTTGCTGCCAGACTTTCCCGGGACCTGATCCTGCTGGAGCTGTGCGATAGGGTTCATGGTGCGCCCCCAAGGCATGGCTCGGTGTGCCCTGGGGTGCTCCCTCCCGTGGCCCCGCCACACTTAGAGGAGTGGATACTGCTTTTGTTTTCCTACCTCCCAGGCTGCAGCGAGGGTTTTGTTCGAAGTGAAACAATGCTTATCTGGGCAGAAAGCACTGTGGTAGCTCTGAGGGACAAATAGTTTGTTTCCCCAGCTGCCCCCTGCCCCGGCCAGTGTCTGTGGCCCTGCCGCCCTGGGGCTGTGCTCTGCGTGCCACCCTTGAGCGTGGCACGGAGGGGCAGTGGGGCCCGGGGCCAGCCCAGCACAGGGGCCCGGCAGTGGGTGCCTGGGTGGCTGAGGTGTGCCAGGCAGCAGTGCTGTAAGTAACCAGCCACCTTAGAAACAGAAGAGCTGCGTGCTCCCCCCGGTCTGGAAGCAGGGGCCGGAGAGCCCTCTGTGAAAGGCAGCGGTTAATTTGAAACACAGGCGAAAATCGCGGCGACGCTGGGAGCGTGTTTGCCTTGGCTGCTCCGAGCCCCACGCTGCAGCACCGAGCAGGCCCCTGGCCGCCAGCCAGGCTGTAATATTTCCTTTCGCTGTTGTTCATAAAGGCATTCAGGAAAACAATTGAGTGCAATGAGGGCCTTCCCGTTCCGGCGGGTGCCTGCCTCCGGCGAGCGGAGCCCGGGCCAGGGGGACCCTGCTGGCCTGGGGGCAGTGGTGGGGCCTGGGGCCGCGCTCGGCCGCAGCCAGCCTGGCCCTCGCTGAGGGAGCTGCCTTCTGAAAGCGGTTTCTCCCACCCCTCAAGGCACAACGGGATTTCTCCCGGTAAACAAAAGGAAATGTCACAGCCGTATTTTGGTGTGGGGGTTACAGGCATGCAGTTTAAAAGGATTTATTGATGCAAAAGCTGTGGCTTTTTAAAGTGCCCAGATAGCAGGGGCCACACACCCCTGGGACGTGCAGCTGCAGCCCCGTGAAGGTGGTGGTGTGGTGTTCCTCTGTGAGAGGAGGAATGCATTGCAGTGCTACAAGAAACCCTCATAGCTGGGTCTGCCTGAGAGGCAGTGTTGAATGAATTGCTTTAAAATAAAAAAGCCACTCACCTCACATTGTTATTTATATGGGTGTAAAGTCTCCACATGAAGCGGGCCTCAGGCTACCCAAGATGTCAGCTGTGCAAAGGAAGTCATATGGAACATAAACTAATAAGGACAGAAATGCTCAAATTACATGTCGTTTGCATTACCTGGGGCACGGCAGCAATAAACGTGAACACAAGGGAAGCTTGGCAAGTCTCTCCCTTCTTGTACATGTACCACCACACCAATTGTAATGGAGCCAGCCAGGTGCTGGGAATGCCCCTTCACACCTCAGGGAAGCTCTGAGGCTGCCTGAGACCTTGCAGGATCCTGGCTCTTAGTATCCAGCACTTTCCGAAGTGTTAAAACACCACTGACTTAGGGAGAGTGGCTTGATGTCCTTACATAAATTGGGACAAGCCTATCAAGGCCAGGTTTATGCTTGTTAATAGCCCTGGTTTACTGCTGGAGGGTAGTCCTTGATGTATCTGTGACAGGACAAATCAAAATGTACAGAAAGCACCCGGTGGCCTTGGGCTGATGGAGTTAATGGAAAGTGACATCAGCAAATCCTGGACGGATAACAGGGTCTAAGAGTCTGATGTTTCACATCTGGGATGGCCAACTGGTGTCCAGGAATTGAACCAGGCCACAGTGTGGTTTTTTTCTGGCTCTTGGGAACGCTGGCCAGTTCACATGAATGCTTCAAGGGGCTCAGGAGAAGATGTGTCATGTTCTACCTCTTTTTAAAAACAAGCAAGCTGGGAGCATGATGGCTTTCATCTACTGTAGTGTAGCCCAGACACGTCCTCTGGTGTTCTTGCCTGCTGACTCTTTACCTGGGCACAAAAGTTCTTCTCCCTGCACAAGTTGGCCATCCATGTTTTAGATGATGGGAGGAGGGAGGGGGATTGTCTACATCCCAGTCACCCTGCCTCTGCCAGCTAAGGCACTAGCAGCTAAAGCTGTGGCTAATTAAGCTAAGGCAGAAGGGGATCAGTGGTAGGAGGGAATTGTGAGGGGCAGAGGACTCGAGGGCTTTGTGATCACCTGTGTGAAGCTTGTTCAACTTTTTGGTGTCCCAACTCTACAGAGCATTTTTTATTACAGTGACCTTACATTTCTGTTTTTTTCCAGGTCACTTGGGCCTTGTCTACACCCATGGCATTCAAAACAAACAAAATTCACAAAGAGAATCAATACCTTAGGGGATAGAGTTCATGCAATTCAGAGCCTCAGGTGAGCAAAATGAATTGTGTTTTAACACATGTGAGTTTGTTGAGGAGAATGCTGCTGGGGAGTCACTGAGATTTTTATCCTGGACTTTAGGAGGAGCTGAGATAGGTCTGTCCTGAGCTTCCTTGCAGATCTCAGCTTGTGGGCCAAATTGGGCTTAAAACATGCTACGATATGTTCCTGATGCCAAGGTAATTCCATGTGGGCTAGAACAGCCTCCAGAGTGGTTCATCACCCCCTGCTAATGTCACAGGGCAAGGTGCCCACTTTGACTCAGTACAGCCCAGAGAAGCTGGGCATCCAAGAAAGAAGCAACTGCCTGGGCTGGTATATACTAGTAAAAACTGAAGTCAGAATCCTTGGCTGCAGCATGTTTTCTGTCCTCTTTCTAGTTCCCCCCCGCCGTAGCTAGGGCCTGTCATCTTGCTCTAGGGAAATAACTGCTTGTTGGGTGAAGTCTTGCACATGCTGACATGGCACTTTCACTGTTATTGCAGCTCAAGTTCATCAGTTTAGGGATCAAATTTAAAGGTGTCTCCTTGTTCAGGAGGCAGGAATGCTAAAACTGTAACTTTGAATCATTAAGTGATGTCTCTTATCAGAAGCCTGTTGGGATTAGGTTGTGCATAAATGACCATTGTGAACAGAATAAGCTTATTCTTTTGGGCTAATGCTCATCTGACATCTTATTACAGGAATATGTATTGGAAGGAACATAGCCTCAAGGGCAGATACACTGGTTATCCAGGAGAGCATCAATTTTTCCAGTGTGGTTGACAAGGCCTTTGGCATATTGCAGCCTAGGTAAATTTTTATTTTTATTTGAATGACATTTGAAAAGTATTTGAACTATTTTGAACTGGGTTCCTTTCTAAATGCATTCTAAACGTTTTTTTTTTTTTTTTTACGTACACCCCAAATTCAGCTGATCCTTTTAACATGAATAGTTTGTGCGAGACCTTTGGGCTGTTCCCAGCATCTGCAAAATGAGCGTTGGTTGCTTTTTTCTTTAATTCCAGCAATTGAATTATACTGTTTTGTATTTCAAGACTATTCTGGCAGAGGAGGGGCTTGAAAATTTACCTGGAAATGTCATCAACAGATAGTCCCAAGAGCACCAGCTGGAATTTTCAGGTGCATTTTTCTTCTTCCACATCAGAGGCAAGTGGCAGGTATCTGCTACCTTGAGCAAAAAAATGGCACAGTTCTTGTTGCTGTTCAGACTGGAGAGGGATGCAGTGCATGTTTCTCTTTTGGGCAGAAGAGTTGTATCTCACATCTAGCAATACCAACAGGGAGTTTTAAAAAGCAGTCTCCCCTGAGTGTCACGCCTTATCATATTTGAAGAAACACTAGCAACTCTGTTTCAGTTACAGTGAGTTTGTAATGTTCCTTTATCTCTGTGAAGTCTTACGTTTTCCTAGAAGTTGTGGCAGCCCATGAAATGGACTTCGTTTTGGAGTTACAAACACTGAATTCAAATTTTATCACTTCTTGGAGCCTAACAGAGCACTAGGTTTGCGATTTTATTCACAAAGCTATGGATCATTGCAAATTGCTTCCTACTATTTGACAGCTTCCTTTTTAGAAATTTCAACACTCCAGCTATCTGCCTTCAGCAGTGTATGATTCTAATCACTGCTATGATTTCATAATCCCCCTTTAATTCAGCAAACATTCCAGATTATCAACATATGCGATTTGTATTTTGGGAGAGCACAGTCCAGCAAAATTTTCCTGTTGTCAGGCTTTTAGGTTTTGTAGCCGAAAGGTGCATGTTGTTAACCAGGAGTAATTTCTTAGATATAGTTTATAAATATATGTAACTATTTTGGGTTGTAGAGATGACAATCCCTTCAATGAATGTAAGAAGTAAAGCTGCAGAGTTTAAAGCCAAATTCAGCAGGAAGAAAGAAAATTACTTCCATATATCTTCTGTATGTCATTAAATGGAAAATGAGATAATTCTTCTGTACATCTGAAAACTAAATAAAGAGGTCTATTCTCCTCTTAGTTTCTGTGGATAACTTCAGCTAATTTTTTGTGGCAGTTATGCATGTTGATGGGAGAAAAGACGCCTCAAGTAGGATGATACGGTATACATATATTACTAAATAAAATGCTCATTTTACTTAGGATAATCCATCTTTGTTCCAGATATATGTATGCATTCTTCTTACAGCAAGTATTTCAGTTGTCAGGATGACTTGATAGATTTGTTCTTTGATGTCAAATTCAGTTGCATCACTGTGGAATGGTTGCTACAGAAACCCCAGCCCAGTTTTTAAATGTATTGAGTTCACTCCTTTTTACTTAGAGAAGCTGGATTTGATTTCTTTCCTGTAAAGAAGTGCATAGTAAAATGGGTGAAACCTCTAAAACTGCAGCAATAAGCGTGGCAAAAATACCCAGATAGTGAGATCAGACACAATAAGGAAAAAAGCAATTTAAAGTCCAACAAACAAAGTCTATCTCTTGATAAAATGCTCCCCGTTGTAATTGAAACCAGAGCTAAATTAGATCAATACCAAAATATTAAAGTGTGCCAAACCTGTTTTCTGTAGGCTTTGCTATAATTGGATTCTGATGCAAGAGATAGCTTAAGTAGGCAAAGTCTGTTGACTCAAGACCATGATTATTCATAGAAAAAGAGCTTCCTGCTAAGGTATACAGTACTTTTATCTGGCGTTTCTTGAAGAATTAATACATTTGTATTCTTCCCTTCCATGCTGATGCATTTGAAGTCCTTATCTTGCCTACAGTAAATCTCTGTCTTGCTTAACAAGAAACTATTTTACTCTATAAGCGAGGCATATTGACAACAGATTTAACCCAGACAACTCAGCTTTATTCAATCAGAAGAATGCTGGCCTGGTTTCAGGTTTCTGGGATACAGGCACAAATGGACATGCCCCAAGTAGAATCCATTTGTTTTCCCATGAATGCACCTAGTAGGAGGTCAAATAGAAATAAATATTTTGGCTGTTCGGAACAAGATAGATTACTGGAGTATTTGTGATTCAGACTGGAACTGTGATTACAACAAGCAGAGGTAGCATCAGAAATATGTTCTGTTGAGAGTAAAAAAAAAGCATTGTTTTCTCTCTCTCTCTGTGTTTTAAACTGTGGTTATTCCTTGTCTTCACTAATCAGATTTATGAGAATAACTACATGTATCTTAATGCCCCTCACCTCTTTTTAGAAGTCATTCTGTTCAGGAGTTAAGGAAAAAAAGCCATTTGTGTAGCCTGTTAGTATTTTTTTAATGTATGTATAACTTATACGAAGGAGTAGTTTATGGACTTGCCCTGTGATAGTAAGAATAAATCAACTTAGATCCAGTATACCAGGGGCCCCAGATTCTCTGTGGAGTTACACCAAACAATGGAATAAATTGTGCAAGGGCAATTTGTCCCTAATGTTTTTGGCTATTTGATTTTGTTGAGGTTTTGCCGGTATTATTTAGATATTCACTGTAATTTATACTGCAGTGTAAAAAAACCCTGCATATTTGCCTGCAGGGGAGTGAGTGCTCACTGAAACAATCCTTTGAACATAATAAAAATGAAATCCCCAGGTAATAAAAAAAATCCCTGGCTTTTATGAATAATGCATTTGTGGAGCAGGGGGGGAGGAAGTGCTTTTTAGATTTATTCACCCCTCTGCCCCTCGCTCAACCTGTTGGCAGAAATAAACTCTAGGTTGGGAATGGGATTCTACATTGTGAATGTGTTCTCAGGCTTTTTTCTAAGGTCCTGGCCTAAATGCTGCAACACAACCAGACACTAAATACTGGTAATTCTGATTTATTTGTTTGTTTGTTTGTTTTTAAAGTCTGTGAATGTCTTCCCCTGTGTATTGACCATCTGGTTGTGGGTTAGACTGTTTGGGATATGCCTGGCATGCTGAAAAGCAACACAAAATTGCAAAGTGGTTGGAGGCCCATTGCCGATGGTTTGTTTGGGGTCCTCAGTGAGCTTTGACAGAGAGCAGGTGTTGTGATGATAAATTCAGGATGGGGTTGAAGATTTCTCTCTTCAGCTGGTAAATGTGTGGGAAATGCTGGAGGCGCACTATAAAAATAAATGGTACTTATTCAGGAGGTACTGAAATGGAAACACTTTTGTGTCACAATCTCAATGGAAAAGCTGTTTGAGGATTTTAATGGATTTCACCCGATAGCAGTGGTTTGGGTTCAATGTAGGAGGATCCAGACTCAGATCTGGGTTATGGCTGTTGAACCTAAGCGAGACTTCAAAAATAGAGTTTCAGTGCGGTTCCCATGAACTAGTGCCCCAGTCATGAAAACTGTCACAATACCTATCGCTGTACTTTTGGTTTTTTGGCAGTGTTCCAGAGTCATCACAGAAATCCCATACCTTCTCCATCATTTCATCAAGTGACTTCGACAAGCTATTGGTTTCCAGTTCTCTCTCTCACTGAGATAATTGCTTTGTAGGGTGGAAGAAAACAAAAAAAAGCTGACAGTTTCCAAATGAAGATACTGGAGGAAATTTCCCTAATATGTGTGAGGGGTGTACATCAGGCAGTAGAGAATCCGTTCTCTCAGGGTTCAATTTCTAAGAGTCTCAGCGGATGTGGCGCTCTTACAGCCAGTTAAACTTTGAATAATCCTTTCAGGAATAAAATATATTTTCTGTGACTATGATGGTGCCAAATCATTTTAAGTTGCCAAAAGCTGCTTTGGAAGGACTTGAGGAAACCACAGCTGGGAATTGTGTCACAGATATAAAATGAGATTTATTTACTCTTCTACATCCAAAACTGAAATAATAAGGAAGACAGGAACAGATGAAAGAAACATTTGCTTTTCACAGATTTTCTTTCTTTCTTTCTTTTTTAAATTTAATTTACTTTTTATAGTGTTTCTATAGCAAATCTGCATTTTCAACAGGGACTTAATGCTCTTCTCACTGAGGTCATTGGCCAAATGATTACGAGGAATGAGTCTAATGATGCATTTTATGTTTTGGGTATAAGGAGGAGGGTGCACAAGCTTCACGACTCAGCAGCATCTTGAGGATTTCAAAGCATCACGTTCAGTTTGCAGAGCCTGTTTCCAGGCCCATGTTCACTGGTGCTCTTCTCTGCACGCTTGTTCTGCCTGTGGACTCTATTTACCTTATTGCCCAATATCAGAATTCAAGTGGTGCCCAGGAACTGACTTATACAACAAATAATGAGTTTATCAATCACTATGATTTTTACATGTTATAAAATGCTTATGTATTTTGTGGGTTGCAAGGATCCTTGCTTGTGCTAGGAGTCTTTGTGGACTGCCTGTATTTCAGCCTTCTCTCTTGGACAGTGCTTTGGAACTGTAGCCATATAGAAAACTTGCAGGTTTTGCTTGGACATATATACCCAATATAGACCCACTCCTGTAGTTCTGTCTCCAGGGATCCTAATTTTTTCAGGGTAAATTAAGAAGAAACAGAACTGCAGATGATAATTTTTTAGAAGTCTTTACTTTTTGCTGTTACTTGTATTTGCAAAACTGACCAAATTACAGAGTGAGGAGTATATGGTATGCTCTCTTCTGCTTTTCCTTATCTAATTTACTGAGAGATACATTAGCAAGAAATCTCTCTTCTATCCTGGTGCAGGCAGGAGCTTTCATAGATCAGAGATGATAAGGAATATTGTAATAATGGGAATCTGAAAATACAATACAGCTGAGTGCATGTGTGCATGCATACATCCTATGTGATTGTATTCATGTTTCTAAAAGTATTAGGCCAGTAAATTTTTTGTTCTGGTAACATGAATTATTTATTAAAATACTCTTGCTTTGCGTCAAATGAAACATATTAGAATGCAATGAATTTTTTCCTCAAATGAATGCCCATTAAAAAATTGCACTTAAATTAATTTATTTTTGAGTAACTGATTTGAGCATTTGACAGGTATCTACTTTATAAGCAGCAACTGGCAGGGAAGGAAAAAATGAGGCAGAGCAGAGACAAGCAGAAACTGCTAATTGTGATAGGTTCCATGCCACTGGAAAAGGAATATAGAGAACAGCTTTCTACCGGAATGTAGAGACAGTAGTATCATGGTAAAGAAACTGGAATATGAGGAAAGGTATTTTAAACAATGAAGACATTAAGACTCCTTAAGAAGCAGTAGAATTCTTGAAGGGTACAGCATGGAGTCCTTTGTAGGATTGAGGTTTTAAGATTGTTTAGTTTCAAACACTGAGACTGGGATTCGAAAAGCACATTTCTTACCAAAAGGCTTTCTTATATTCTACAGTTATTAGAAAATGCCCAAATTTGAGAGAAAGGAGACAAAAGTAGGCAGGGGAAGATTGGCATGACTGAAATGAAATAATCTAGTTCGCCTGGTATCTTTACAAACCATTCAGACGTTTATGGAAGGATTTGTGTGAGCAAATGTATAATCCCTGAGGCAATCAGTTCTGTAACTGCTATGTAGAATGCACTTGCCACCACTTCAGTAAAGTTCCATCTGCTTCTACTGTGGTTGATTTGTCCTGTTTTATGGGCAGCCATTCCAACAGGTCTGAACTGGGGATGTAGGTGGTGTTATCAACATTTGTGTTGAACAGTTTTAAGAAAAAATTATTTCATTGACAGGGGAGCAATATTTCCACATTGCCATGCTGCAGACTGACATGCGCTGGAAGCTAGACCATCCAGTCCCTCTTCCTGGAATGAATGTGTGTTTACTCCAGTTCACCTGATCCTTTCATGTGGCAAAGGTGAAAACCTTAACATTAAAGCCTTAAAGGGGATGTAGCCTTAACATTAAAAAAGCAAATTAATCTGTGGGTTTAGCTCATATTGCATATGCATATTGCATATGCAGCATCTTCAGGCACTGCAGGCTTTGGGACTCTCACTGAGTATTTCCACTGAGTGTAATTGGTTCAGCTTTTCCTCAGGTTTTGCACAACTGTACCTCTGAGTGAAATTGAGTTCCTCGGTATTATTATGAGATTGATTAAGCACTTTCTATCAAAATTTTTTTTTCAACCAAATACTGGTCTTAGAATATTTATTGCTTTTTTAAGCACCCGATCCTCATGGACAGTTTGGGGCTTCTCTTTCTTGTTTTAGCTTTGGAAAACAGAACATTAGAATAACAGAGACTGAACTATCATGATGCTTTTCTGGGAAAAAAGGCCAGTGTTTCCTACAAAGGTTTACTACAAGACCAGGTTTTGCTGTTGCTTGCAATCCCTGCCTTATACCCGCTGCAAATGTTAAGAGATGCCTCATATTCTCTTTGAGAGAGATGAGGGTTAAAGGAGACTTGAACTATTTTATTGCTACTTTGGCAATCTCAGTAGACCCAGTTTGATACCTTGCTATTTATCACATGCTTGCAGCAGAGGTGTTTAGCTCTTTTGTAAACCAAACAAGGTCTTTTCTTGTTGTGATTTCGTAAATTGATTTTTCAGTAAAGTTCTGAACTTTATTGTATTCATGACTTTACTAGATGCCAGAGACAGCAATCCTCCAAATTGAGGCTTTAGATGTAAAATACTAACAAATTTCTTGCTGGACCTAATACATCTCCTGACAGAGTACTCCATGTTCCTATTCCTTATGGTACTGAGTTAAGAGATCTTGGATAAATAACTTGTCTGCTGTTCTCACATTTTAAATTAACTCCTTGTTAGTATAATCAGCAGCAGCTCCTCCTGTAGATTTGGAGCCTTTTCTTGCTACCACGTATCATTGGCTTCAGTATAACATAAAAATCCCTTGGAAAATGCTTATTTCTGTGATTCTGTTTTCTTTCCTCTAGCTGAACAGATCTGTGAATAGTCCTATGAATACTGTATGTTGTAATTGGCCTTCTTCTTGGGTTGGTGATAGGAATCAGTTGCCTTTGCTTGCTTCTCACTTCCTTTTCTATTCTTTGAATCCTTCAGACTTAGTGCAGTTACAGTATGTTAGGTCTTTTACATTTGAATATCTCCTGAAAAATAATAGCCTTCAAGATCTGTTGTACTAACTGTTGGTGTCCTAGGAAATGTTGGAAGAGGCACTCAGACTCAGATACTGAAGTAGATTTCCTATGAGGTTTGTAAAACTTCTGTGAATACAATTCAGAGGAAAAGTTGATTTCCTTGTGCAGTGCTATTGATATGTGTGGAAGGGATATTATTAATGTTTTGAAATACTATGTAACAGATCTCTTTCATACATGCAAAAAGTGTGAAAAAATAAACCCAAAACCCACTGTACCCAAGACTAAACACTTGACATTATTTAGTTTTTGGAATAAAATAAATGTTATTGCTAAGAAAGACTTTGAAACTAACTTCCACTCTTTATTTGATGTATCTGTATTATAAATCAGTGTTATTTGGCAATTTTTAGAAGACATTTGCATCTACACTAACAATTTTATGTGATGCTTCAGCTGAGTATGTCTTAAATGGTGAACTAATAAAGTGGTTTTAAATGGAAATTGAAATTATGTCTTTGAAGAAAATGGTAGTGATTATCTCTAATGCTTTAGTAAGTTAAATAAATATTTGTTTACAGAAATATCTACAGGATGGAAGAATTTTCTAAACAGTTTCAGAAATACCTGTCTGCCTTGCAACACATTCAGAGGCTTGGATTGTTTCTTGCAGCATAGAAAATTCAGCCTTGCCCAGAGAACCAAAACAGGTCAGTGTCCCAAAAGATAACGTTGTCCAGGAATGAGTAACAGTCCTCCTGATGATCTGAAGAGAGACTGTCTTGGAGGGTGAAAAAACTGGCAGAATTGCCATTTCTGAGCTCTGGAAGCTTGTTTGTTCTAGAATTACTTGCAAAGGAAATTCTGTCATTTAAAAACAAAGAAATCCCAATGGAGCTTAATTTGACATTTTGTAAATCAACTGTACAACTGTATTTATGAAAACACAGAGACTGTACAATGCTCTGATATTCTATTATTTCATAAGGGTAAGAGATCACAGCTAGCAGTTTTCAGGGGTTTTCCTCTAAAGCCATGGAATCTGTTTGCTTGAAGGGTAGGAAAGCATGCAGAAAAGACTGCAAGCCTCTTCAAAAGCCATCTAATCAAACTTGTTGCTCGTTCATTATAAAATCAGAAACTGCACACTGCTCTTCCTATAGCCTTTCTTCCTTATTATCTCTGGAGGTGATATCTTCAGTTTGCAGTAGCAGCTTCTGTCAAGGTCTGCGTTGGTGTAAAGTCTGTGTGGAATAGCAGTTCTCAGTGGTCAAAGGGTACTTTCAACCCCTGCTACTTGCTGGCATATAGCTAGTATGACATTGAAATGAGGTAGCCAGCAAAATGATGAAGGATCACAAAGGGTGGGATGTGTCAGTTCTGAAATTGCAGTTTACAGCACATTTTCTCTGAGGGAATATGCCAGAGGTGCGGAGGCCTTTGCCCTGGGGAGGAAGCTGTTCCCCACCTCTGTACTGCTCAGAAGGAGCTTTCCTCACTGTTCTCATGCTGCAACGATATTGTGCCTTTTCACTGGAAGCTGTGCTGAAGTATTGGTGATTTTTGTGGCTATCTTTGCAAAACTTTAGTGACTTGCATAATTCTGACTGTAGTCAAATCCTGGCTATAAGTGGCCACCTTGGCTTGAGGAGGCCTCTTCATGGAGAGGACCATTAGGGCAGAACCACAACTAGCAGTTGCTCTCTTTCAAGTGCCCTAAAGCTGTGTTGACCTGCCTGTTTGGCTTTTAGGGAAAGTGAGTATGAAAGCTTGTCTGAGATATGACAGCCCAATAAGAAGTTAACCAGTGTCCCAAGTGAACAAAGTTGTGTCCAGATCAACACAAGGGTGTTTTAGATAGAAAAGGTGTGGATGGAGAAACTTTTTCCTTCATACGGTAGCAAAAGACAAAAGGTACATAATCTCAAAGGCTCATTCCTATGTCTGGTGTAGTTAGTGGGACAGGGAAACCCAGAGCTTGGGTACTCTGGAATACAAAAGGAGCAGTGCTGTCTCAGGGATGAGAGGGACTTCTGGATGGAGGAGCAGGGAGACTCAGAAACAGGGGGGTGGTAAATGAAGGTGCAGATCAGTAAGAAAGGGATTCCGAAAGTATCCAGTGTGGGAGGGCTCAGGAGAAGCGTATAAATGAAGGGAGAAAGAAATCACAATATAATGAGGAAGAGGGGAATGCACAACTGTTTGTATTGGTTATAACTTCAGCACATACTTTTAATCATTCAGCTTTGTTTCTTTGAATTAAAAACTGTTTGTGGACTGATCACTGGCCTGTTCTGCAACTTTTTCTTGCAAGCAAGGGATAAATTACAGATGTGACTGCAGCATGCTATGGAAATATTTGAGCTTCCTAAATGCTAGCTAACTCAAGTACCGGAAGCAATCTTTTCACAAGAATTTGGAGATCAACCCAGTAAAATTTATTTAGCAGGCAAGTTGTTAGTGTTTTGCAGCCGTTGCGGGGCTTCATGCTGCTGCGATCAGCCTACTAAACTCTGTGGCTTGGACTTAACTATTTAACAGTCATGGCCTTTGCAGAAGTATCTTGAACGGAATGTCTTGTCCAGAGCCAGCTTCTACATGAGGGCATGAGGACCTACTGTGGCAGTGAGACTGAAGAGGTCGAGGAGCAGAGGAGTCCGACTTTCAAAAATACATCTGGGGTTGAACAGATTTCAAGGAATCTTCTTGGCCACCGTTGACGTATTGGGGCAACCCTGAGTCTAAAGCAGGGACATTCTCTTTCTCTGTTTTGGTACAATGTCTGGCATCAAGAGCTTTGTATTTAGTTGAGCCTTAAGCATCAGCTTAAGAAACATCATGATGATTTGTATCTTAATACTCAGTCTTGACTTTTCAAGGCTACCAGCTGTTGTTTATAGAATAACTGTGGTGGATTTGTTGGTCAATACATGCCCTGTTTGGGCAGCAGGATGAGAAAGTGGAATACTCCCTTCCCTTGTCACCCCTGAGAAGGCTCAAGTATAAAAAGAATCTTTTGGAAAGTCTGCAGTGGCAGTAGGGAATTATAAAGCAGGAGAAAAGCAAGGAATACTACTGTGCCCGTCACCAGAGGTGCCTGGTGGTAGTAGCCCATTCCCTCACATGCTGGGTGAGGTTCAGCAGCCCGGCCAACGCTCCACTCTGCTCCCACCTCTGTGGCGTATGTGCAGCTTGCCCCAGCCCCTGCCTCTGTCTGGGCTCGCTGTGGAGGCCTAGATCCCAGGCAGGTGATTGGATGCCCTGTGCTGTCCGATACAGGTGTGTGAGTGTGTTTGTATGTGTGGTTGGAGGGTGGGAATGGAAGATGCTCATCTTGTCTGCATTTCTTCTCCCTTGTGTACATGAGTGTAGAGCCTATTAATTCTTACACCTGCTAAAACTCTGCAGAGATTTATATGCAAGGGATAAGATCAGCTGATCACGGTTGCAAGCACATGGAATTTATAATAAATAATGAACCTATTTAACCAAGCAGGAAACAACTGGCTCATAAGAGAGTGCGCAGCACACTGATTATAGGAGAGCTGGAAAATCCTAGTTGTGGAAAACCTGCATAATTCCAAATAAATAGGGAGACTGGTGAAGTCCTGTGCTCTTTCAGAACCTAGGTTCTACAAAAAATTTGGAGCTGGGGTTTGCCACTTACTTCTGCATCTAATTGACCTATCTGATCTTCTTGCATACTCTCCCTGCATTGTGCAGCTGTTAATGGGGCTCCCAGCTCCCAGAACAGTGCACAAAAGGCACTTCTTTTTTGTACACTCAGCTTTCCGGACGCATGCTTTACAACATGAGCACCTGTGTATATCCAAATGCTGGCTTCCCTCTCCTGCATGCACAGTCGTCATGCTCAGAAAATGCACTTGCTGAATTTGTGCTGCAGAATAGCATGGAACCAAAGGAAGGCAGCTTTTGAAAAGTTTGATGCAAGAGCATCTCCCCAGAGCTCTGACATGCCTTGGAAAGTGGATGGGGTTGTTCACTTTATTACTGAGGGTCCATTGTGCCCAAGTAGCTGAAATCAGGGGCAGTTTTTTGCTGGACTTACCAGCCTGGATGTCTCTTCCTCCCATCCCTCTCTTTGGTCTCCTTCTAATTGAGGGGAGATAGCCAAGGTCTTATGTGTAATGTAATGTGACTGCCTGTTGCAGCTACTCTGCCAACAATGTGTCTATTCACCACCTATCAGAACTCTGTGAAATAGATAACAGATAACAGAAAGCTGCTCCTAAACTTCCAGGAAATGTCTTCTTCCTAGTGGGATTGCAAGGAAAGGCCTTGCTCTTCTGAGAGTGTCACTTATCTGCCTGTTAGAAATAAGAGGTGTTTATTTTTCAGACTTGTGCTTTTCTGGCAAAGTTGGTTAAAATTGGCCAATGGCTTCAGAAGTTACTGGAGGAGAGGGAATTTATAATCAGACACAGACAAGCTGGCTTTATGTGACTGTGTGAGCCTCATTTCTTTAGGAAACCATGGTAAAATATTGGATAAAGTTGCAGTAATATTAAGGTTAGAGTTCATGCTGGCCTGTATTTCTCTCTCAATTTTTCTAGCGTGACAGTGTTAGTCAGCCTTGAGCTTTTTGAAACTTTTTATTCCATACGCAGAACTTTTTCAAACCTAGCTTCTCTGTCTTCCCTGATTTCACCCTGCAGAACTTAATCATTAGGTGGGAATAGTGAACACTTCAAAAATAGAGGAGCCTTGGTGGAAGTGAGGCTGGCTAGATTTTTATTTTTTTTTTTTAGTAAAAAATTTAATATTGGCAGACCTCTCTGATTCATTATGGTCCTAAAACAGCATTAAAGCTTTCTGGCTAGATAGATTCCTTAGTGGCTTGCCAGGAGTCTCAATTGCCACGACGATGTTACTTGAGAAAGGAAACATGCTCTACATCTGGGAGCAGGGCTGTGTCCTATATCAAGCACAGTCAGGGAGAGTGTTAATTGTGTTCTCTCAATCTTATTTTTTCATTTAAACCCAGTCTGTTGGACTAGAAGGTGGCTATAAGGACTCTAAAGTCTTAAGCGACATGGGCAGATCCATAAGGGAAAGAGATGGAAATATTTCAAGGGGGAGAAAAAAGCACTGCCTGACATCTGCGGGTTTTGTTTGCAAGGTCAGAAGTAAGTAGAATTGCCCACATAGGAATCAATTCTCAGCTTTTTGCTTGCCACAGCATGTCAAATAGGTACAGAAGGGGTGAATAGAGAGGTACCTAGCTGGTCACGGTTTTCCACTGCAGGTTCAGTGTATATAGGAAAAGGCAATCCCTTTGTGTGAAGTGTAAACTTTAGCAGGCTTTGGCCTTGTATATTGAATAATGGGATGATAGCAGATGTGGCAAGAGACATTCAGGCTCATTTGTTCCTTCAAATGAAAAAGCTCTAACAGGGGAAAAAAAAAGCCTTACCAGAATTAGCTAAAAAAAATGTGTCAGACAAAATTGTGCTTTGAATGCATTATAAGAGCTTACTGTTTTGCAGTGAGAAAAGACAGTCAGGTGTTGATAGCATGTAGGAGGCAAGAGCTGTTATTAGTGAGTGGGAAGAAACACATTGAGTGTGGTGTGGGAGTAGGGCAGATGGGAATGAATCTAGAGGCTTTTTTGGAATTACTCATATTCTGAATCATCTTCTTACAAACTTACTCTCAAAGCCTCCAGTGCAGAGCACCACATCCTCCAAGGTCCCACAATATTGCCATGCTGAGCATGGCATTGAGAGGGATGTTGAGTCATCTCTGTGTGCAATAGTAGTATGAGGTGTTCAGTGAGGAGTTTAAGTAACTACTTCAGCCGAGTAAGTTGTGACTACAGTACACAGGTGGGATGCATATCCATTAATTCAAGCCCCCTGTGGGATGAAAAAGTGGTAGTATATTGTTATTAGGGTAGTTAAGAGTGTCCATGCAGAGCCATTAATGGAACAATTTCCACACTTATCCACTTGTGAATGCGAGGGCTTTGTTGCCAAGAGTCTAGCTGTGCATAATACCTGGTGGGAGCCATAAAAGCATGTCCGAGTGACCTAAAATGTGCCTGGAAATGTCTAATGAGAGAGCTCTTCCTTGGACTTTACATACATGCTGTGTGCTCTGACTGGAGACATATGGTGATGGAGTTATAAATCTGGTCCTGGCCCTGCAGACCGTGGTTTTGCCTACACCATCTTTTGAGAGGCACTGCAAGCTGTCGGTCCAGGCTCTAAACAGCCGCAAAATGAAGGAGGCAACAACAGATGGACTCAATCCAGCAAGTTTGGTACTGGAGGTGTAGGCATACCCAGACTTACACAAATGAGAGCGTGCCACAGTCTGGGAGTGAGAGGCCTGTGAAAAGTGGCAGAGCTGCTAAACAAAGGGCTTGTGCCTCGGACCATTTGGTGACAATGTGACAGCTCAGCAGCTTGGAAAAAACAGCAGCAGAGAGACTTCCCCAGGAATCCCTGACCTGCAGGGCTGTGCTGGGTGCTTTTATGCTGAAGGCTTCACTCAGGCACAGGGTCCTGGCTTGTGGTGAGGACCTCTTGAATTGCCTCTCTGGCAGTATCTTTTACCAATTGCCACCTTAACCTGCCCCCACACAACAGGAAAGTTTCAGAAGGAAACTTGTTTCAAGACAGGTCTGTAGTGCAAGTTTATGACTTTCAACAAGTATACTGTGCTTTATAGCTTTTATAGAATCATAAAATAGTTTGGGTTGGAAGGGATCTTTAAAGGTTGTCTAGTCCAACCCCCCTGCCATGAGCAGGGACATTTTCAACTAGATCAAGTTGC
>RSEF01000009.1:9332272-9375087 GCA_003993805.1 Himantopus leucocephalus
TGCAGCCCAATATATGGTTGGCTTTCTGGGCTGTGAATGCACATTGTTGGCTCATGTCCAGCTTTTCATTCACCAGGACTCCCAAGTGTCAGCAGGGCTGCTCTCAATCCGTTCATCCCTTATGCTCAGTTATGCCTTAAAACATTCTTGGCAATCTGGAGAATACAGTCGAAGCTGTGAGGATGTTCTCCCTTTATCTTTTCCTGGCCTCTTCAGGAAGAGCACTAATAGTTGCTGGGTTAAAGCCTGACTTCTGCCACTACTGTAGGGCTGCACTGGCCCAGCTACAGAGCCTCCCTTTTGGTATTAAAGGTAGGCACATTCTTGGTGAACAGAAAATGCCAACAGAAACAGATCAATAAAGAACTTATACAATGAAGCCTGTTCTGTGGGGTTGTCACAAATCCATTAACTTCTTCACTAATGGATTCTAATTCTGAACTTTTTTGATCATATTCTAAGAGAAAAGAATGTATCATTTTACCAGGCTATAGCTTGCAACTATACACCTACCTGTTTGCCTTTATTTGTTGCTGAATGTACTTGTAGCTATATTTTTACTTCTGCTGCTTTTGTCTACTAATCTAGTTTACCCCCAAAGGACTAAAGAAGATTTATTTTACAAATTTACACTTGAACTTCCTAGCACACAGCAGTGGTTTTGCTCTTAGGTTTCAAGAGTTTTAATGGAAGGTATTTCCCACAACACTTGTGAAATTTAAATGAAAACAAGTCTCTGCATTAAATTTTTATTGCACTTCATATGTAGTATTACATTTATTGCATATTCTTTCTGAGGCTTATTATGATGGGATTGTTCAATATTTCCTGACCTTTGTCGTTAATTTTGACTCAGATACACACATTTATGTAATATTTATCTGTATACATGGATGGGTATCTATCTAGCTAAGTATTAATATATTTATAGTTTGTTTCTGGGCAATTGTTGTCTGAATAGTAATGGAAAAAAGAAAAAGGAAGATAACAGGAAAATATATTTTCATTTCCAAACTACCAGGTGGCTGAATAGTGGGAACAGGACAGAGGAGGCAGAAAGGAAGAAAGTAATCAGTGAATAGTCATAACAGAGAGGTGAAAACACACATCTTAAAAAACCCCAGTAAAAACTGTAGATTCCTTCTGTGTTTTTCTGAAGCTCTGAAACAACTTAAAATATGAAAAACTTAGGCTAATTATTATGTTGATTGGCCCCAATTTTCTTTCTTTCTTTGTTTTCAGTCCAGCCTGTCTCGTTATAATCTTTTAAAATAAATAAATAAAAACTCTCTCTATAAATATCTGAAAGAGTCGTTCTTATATAATAGCCCTTTCTTTCAGCAAAATTTATCATTATAACAATACTGTAGTAGTTTTGCTGGCAGGATCACAGCCAATCAAAGCTATTACAATAATGGAACATTTCATGGTTTTGGAAATTAAATGTGTAACCATGGCACTGGAATGTCTCTTAAATCATATTTGGAGATGTATTTTTCACCAAATGATTTGCACATTATCTCATTCCATCTGAATTTTATTTTCATCAAAATTACACCATTGATTTTTTCCTTTTTTGTTTCTGCAGCAATTTTCCAGTAGAACTTTCCATCTGCTTTCACTTTTTTGTAAGTTTGATGATATTTGTTCAAGAAGCAGATCTAAACTTATTTTATGATGAGGCATAATTTTACAGCTGACTAATGGTCAAACTGTAAATTATGCTGTAAAGAACTAGTAAGCTAAGTTGCAGGAGTGAGTAATACCGTTATCAAAATTAGTAGCTGTAATAGTTTCAATCAATAAGAAAGTGGCTAATGCAGTCAGTGTTCCAGGACCTGGGATCAGCTCAGGGCATGTGAATCCTGAGGAGTTTTACCTGTTGAAGAATCATGGGAGCCAGGCATTTTTGAGTGAGAAAGGGTAGAAATCTGCAGGTGTTTGTTCTCTGTACGTATCCTGAGTCTTTCCTGAGGTGTTTGCATGCACCTGGGAGCCATTTTTGGTACTGAACTAACATGCAATCTCATATTGACTATGAACTGTGTCTGTCTCCTGTTTAGGGGAACTTCATAAGGTTTGTTAGTAGAGCTCTCTGGTTGATTGGAAGAAAAGATAAAATAGAAACTGGAAAACACAGAGAAAACAAAAATACGCAGAAAAGATTAAAATGTATCATATGTGGTATGACCACAGACAGGATTCTAACTTGTAGAGCTCAGGTGGAACAGCTTTCTATTGGAGAACACAATCTTAGTACAATCAGTATTTGCAAAGCATTCACATGAATGTGTAGCTTTGAACGAAATGTTGAATGAGGAAATGAAGTAAAATCTCATCTTGGTTTTCTTGGTTTTGTCATGAGAAAATGTTTCTCAGCTTCATAACTTTTGTTTATATGAATTTTAATAAATTTTGTGTGGATAAGAGAATATATTAATATAATTTGCATTTTAGTATCGTTCAGGAAATGAAATGGCAAAGTTTAAACAAAACAGTTAGTGATGTCAAGATGTATGGATTTTTCCAGACGTATGTCCCACCTGTGGGAATGCCAGTGGCTTGGGTGTAATTTGGGGTCCAGACACACTCAAAGTAGTTCGTGCTGGAAGGGAGGTGCAGAGACACTAGATGGGATGGGTGTCAGTTGGTTTCATAAAAATAATCCAGGTACATCAGAAGAGCAGTAGGGTTTATTAGTTTGGGCACAGGTTCACCGGAATGAAGCTCTTGCAGGCTGGTGCATCCACAGGCTGCTATGTGAAATCAGGTAGAGTCACAGTAAAGGGTCTCTCTTACCTTGGGGATTTCCTCACCTTTGATGTAGGGATTTGAAAGCTATTTCATCGTGCTGGCCTAGTGATGGGGTTGTTGGCTGCTCTGAGGGTGTGATTTCTCCGATCAGAAATTTCATCTTGTACCCAAGAAAATGTTCCAGACAAAGTTAGTGTGTATATTCCTGCCAAAAGCTTTGGTTTTATCTAATTGACATTTTCTTTTGAAAAATAACTTTGTCAGAAAATGACCAACCAGCTCTGGTTTCCCATCCTCTGATCTGTCATCTTTGATCTGCTTAATGAAATCAGGGTTCCAGTAGTACTTGCTGCTGGGCTTTTAAAAATCTTTTAAGCTGCCTTCTGCTTTCGTCTAGATTTCTCTCGTACTCGACTCATCTGCAGCTATTTTTCTCTCCTTAGGGAGAACCCTGATCCTGTTTCAGTCTCTTTCACAAAGGCTGCCTGCTGGTTTGCTGGCTTTTCTCTCTGCTCTTTTTCACCACAAGTGCCCATAACTAAAATGTAATGGGAAAAAAATAATCCCAACCTATTTTCAAACTCAGATCAGGATTACACTGAGCTTTAGGAAAGGTTCAGATCATAATTTCTTGTGAGATCTGGATCTGATTCCTGACTCCTCTGTCTGGTTGGTGCTTGCAGTACTGTCTCTGAACCAGTACTCACAGGTAATTCTAGCAACCAAGCCACTCACATTATTCTGATCCAGTCCAGGCTACATTTTGCTCATTGTGATTCCTACTCTTTTTTGCGGGGCTAACTTATCCTGTTTTTAAAATTAATAAAAAAAAAATAGTATCTTTTACCCTTGTCACAGCATCCTATTCCCCCAAATAACCAGATTCTTTTATTGTAGACTTTGGTGTTTGGAACTGCCGAAGAGAACTTCTTTATATGGTATTTCATGTTGAAAAGGAATAACAACACATTACGAGTAAGGGAAATATAGGGGTAGTTCTGCATGTGGTGTGCTTCAGTGAACAAAAGCATTTGCAAATCTACTTGCTTTGATATAGTAGATTGCAAGAACACTTTACACGTATCTTTTTCAATGTGCCCATAAGTTACACAGGGAAAAAACCAACCCTCTAAGTTAAACTGGCAAGTGTTCAGAAACCACAACTATTCAGTGTATTGCCTGACCATTTTTAAAATGTATTTTGCACTTTTGGTAGATGTTGTAATGCATTCAGCACAGTGTGAAGTCTTGGCGTAGATGCTGGATTCTAAAATAAGATGAGCTCTGCCTTTTAAAAAGAAATGTTTGCCTGTGAAATACCTTTGCTACTAAGGGTCTTTGGGAAGGGGGACAGGAAATAGGGGTGATGATGCTACCAACAGCAAGAAAGAAGATCTATTTAGAATTTTAACAAATAACCACAGCAACAGACAAAGCCCTTCTCAGTGAACGCTGGGTGGGCAGAATTTTGTCGTCTTTGTACATTAGTCTCCTTCCCCAGATACCCCTTAACAGTCAAATGTGCTCTTGGTTTGTGCATATGAAGGTGGCATTTGATTTGGTAGAGCGGGCAGAAGTCTGCACCACAACATGCTGTGTTTCTGAGATTGGTTCCTCCTCTGTCAACTGCACATCAGCAGCTCCTTTCATGGGGACTGGGCTAGCCAGTGGCCAGGGGCGGCCTTCGGAAATGCTGATGGGTTGGCTGTCTGTCAAACCCCTTTCAGTGAGCACAGATCCAGATTAAGGTGCAGAGCACCAGAGGCTCTGGCTGACAGCAGTGGGATTTGCTTACCGTTAGCAGGTCTGCAGCCTTGCTGTTGGAGTCAAGCGTGCAAATGTTGTCAGTGTGGTTGTTGTATTGGTAACACACCTGAGAAGTGCTGTGCGATGTACTTGGCTCCTGTCCTTAATGTCTGTTGCAGAATATAAAGGCTACACAGATGCTAAACTTCTGGTAAAGGTGAGTAGATATTAGGAAACAGAAAGGAAAGGGGGGCTTAAGTACGCCCATGCAAAACCTGTAATGAGCTCTATATGGGTGAAATTCATGCTGTGGCAGCGTGAAGAAAATCTTTGAGCACAAATGAAACAAACTGTGCAATTTGCCATCCAGACTTGGGAATTCTTTCCAGCTCATGTCAAGCTGGAGATCTATGGCTCCCTCCCAGATTCTTCTGTGATGTGTTTTGTCCGTTTGGTTTAGCTGTCCTTGAAAGAGCCTGTGGAACATCCCCGTCCTCTTTAGAGAAATAAGAAGTCAGGCAAAATGTAGCAGGGTCTTTATTCAAGCCCTGGGGTGGCTGCCCTCCAGACTCTGCCAGTGCTGCAGCTCAGGAGGAGCAGGCTGGAATTTTATAGCTGCGACGTGAGGTACTGGTGCTTGCTGGTGCACACTGCAGTGGCTGTTATAGTATTGTTTCACACAAGGAAAATTGTAAGCCCTGCTCTGCTTTAGATGTAAAATGTAGTACTCCTAGAGTACGCCCCTGAGAAAGAGAGAATATGGAGAGTAGCTGTAACCTCTTCTGCAACAGAAGAGACTAGTTGCACCAAGTGACTTGGCCTCAGCACTTTACTGTTCTGAGAATAACATGGTTAGTGAAATCAGTGCTAAAATGAGGGCAGAGTGACAGGGTGTCTTTATTCTCTTACAGTCAGCACTGACTCTGATTTTCTCTTTTTGGCTTAAAGTTTTCTCTCCATTATGTGCCATGAAAACAAAACAAAACAAAACAAAATGACAAAGTATAATCGATGACATAAAATATTACAGCCCTTTCTAGCTTTTTATTTTACTCCATATCTTGGTTTCTTCTTACTGCACTGTCAAGTTGCAGCTGATTAGTGTAAGAAAGCTTTCTCACCCTGAGTGCTGATCACATTTGTACTTAGACCACACTGCTTCTAGTGGTCCTAAAGGGCCTCATGAGTTCCCAGATCTCGCTGCAATATGCAGTGGGTCTTGCTGGCTGTACGTGGGAAGCATATGTATCTCCTTACAGTGGCGTGTGATGTAGCTATACTGACTGCTGTTCCAGTCCACTCTGGGCAGCGCGATGTTTTGTGCGCTCCTGCCAAGGGCAGTCCTTGTTGTTGTGCTTCAGGGTGATCTCCTCATTAATGTGATTTGAACCCATTACCTGTGTTGTCCCCTTTCACGTATGTTCCCTCACATGTGCTCCATCATGGTTATGAGTGCAGGGCTAACTCTGGGAGCCGGTGAACTTTACAGTGCACCTTTGACACTGGAGTCAAGTTGTTGTGGGGAAGTGGAGTGTTGCACCACTGGTGTATTGCGCTGAATGCCTGTTTCTCCAGTCAGCCCTGCATTGTGCTGCCGCTTGTGCAGCTGTGTCGCTTATCAGAATAAAGCCCTCTTGGCTTAAATTGCTTTGTTTATTAGGGCTCCAGGGAAATGTTTTGCAGCCCTGGAAGCTTGTCTCATGTGTTTCCCTTTCAAGTGCTGTCCCTCTCTCACAGGGTATGCCTCTGAAGTCCTTCCAGCCACTGGCTACACCTTCTGAAGTGTCCTGCTGGGACCCTGCAACCCCATCCCTGGGTAGCATGGCAGGCAGCAGCCGTTGCTGCTTTGGGAGCTCAGGCATATCGTCCTCCTTTGGCACACCCCCTGGGGCTCTGCTATGGCTCGGTGTTTGTGCTTTGAGTCTGGGCTGGCTCCGGATATCTAGCCAGGTAACAGCTGCCGGCAGTATGGAAAGATGTCAGTATTTCAAAGGGGATGAATTGTGGACCTTGAATGTATTAAGTGTTGCTGTGAGGGTGGAGGTGCCCTGATGCATGGCCATACAATAAAGGGAACGTTTACTTTTGCTGCCATTCCTGTCTGTGGGTAAGTGAGAGCTGACAAGAGCCCTGTGGCCTGGTTGGGAGCACTCCCCACGGCTGCTGGCTGGGCTGCCAGCACTCCACACGCTCCCCTGGGCACCGCGCTGAGGCTGGCCCCTGCCCAGGTGTGGTAGGGGGGGGGAGGACTCCATCTGGCCTCTTCTTTGTCTTGTGCACCCCTGGGAAAGGAAAGCATGATTTAGCTCCAAAGCATTAAACAAAAAAACCCTGAAAGACTATCCCTCCAGAATTGTCTAACCCTTTATGGCTTAATATAAGCATGCCTGAGGATTGATGAGGAAAGGATGTTGCTCCTGTTGGTAATTACAAGTTTGCTCCATTCAGTGTTTTCTGTTCTGGTTGTTCCATTTCAGCATTTAGACTTTGTCTTAGGTGTGTGCAAATGCTTTCTGCTGTGTCAGGAGCTTTGCTTAGCTATTCATGTGCTCAAAACCTTGGTAAGATACTTATCCTTTCAGGCAGATCAAAGACATATGTTTGGTTGCTTGGAATAGGTAAGCAGGAAGAAAGAAATCTCTTAAGAGTGATGACATGGTATTACTGCTAAGTAACAAATACAGTTAAGTACATATATGTGCATGTCCCCCTAATAATCACTGTTGCCAATGACACAGAAATACATAACAATTGAAATCTTTTTGTTAATTGCAATGGCTGTCAGTCAACCTGTCTTGCCAGTGAATTTTTTTTCTATTTCAGTGATCAGCTCCCTTCTCTTCAAGAGATGAGATTCTGCCAACAGAGAGAGAATATGCAGGTTTTGTTTTAAGAAACAGCGTTTTGACCTGGATGATGAAACTAAAAGGCAAAATTCTTCCCTCTCCACACAAAACTAAGGGGACAAGAGCTAACTGATGATTACTGGGATTCATTCAAAACTCTGTATTTCGGGCACAATATCAGCATGTGATGTATTCAGTATAGACTAGGAAATGTGGTGAGATGCAGGGGCTCTGTTTGTAGATTACAGTGTGTGGATAGATAAATAAGGTTCAGTTTAGGAACAGACATTTTTGCATGCTCGAGTGTTTAGAATTCAGACAAAGAAATGTCATTCAAACAGCAGCGGGTCCGCAGGAGCAGGACTGTGATATATGGAACAGATAACATTCAGCAGTGCAGAGACAAATTTACTCTTTGCAGACCTGCAAAGGAACTAGCTCTGGATCAAAGCAGTATAATGCAGAGCTAGCCTGAGCTCATTAGCCTGGGCGTAATGCCATGCTAATATATCTATACTACTCCCAGGACCCAAGCTAATGGCTCGGTATGGTGCTATGCTGGGTACTCACACCAGCTGGTGCAGGGATTTCTGCATTGTATAGTGTAGACATGCCATAAGGTTTTCGCACCAGCTCTGTAAGCAAAGAAAAAAGAATTAAGGGCAAGATATAGTCCAAGACTTTGAAAAGCAGGGATGTTTAAATTTGGGTTCCCGAATCCTTGTTCATACTCTTCAGGAGGAGTCCAGTGTGACCATTATGGAAGTCAAGGCCAATCTTAGCATTGCCTGCCACAGGCTTTGGATCAAACTCAAGAACTTGAAAGTCCAAAGTACCTAGTAATTCCTACTGATGTGATTTTTCAACACCATTTAATTGTATCTCTGGAAAACAGGCTTGTTGAGCTAGTCAGTCAGCTGCTCTGCTGCCTTTTGAATTTATCAGGAACGAAAAGTGACTCCCAAGCTTATACCTTTGTTCAGTGAATGTTTATATGCAATGTATAAATAATACCCTCTTCTCTCTCCCTCAAAAATAAGGAACAAGTGGTACATGAACAAGAAGTAGATGGGCTAGTTGATATTATTTAATACTGATCTAATTGCCCATCTCTAGCTGAAGCTTTTTTTTTCTTTAGAAAAAAGAAAAGTGAGGGCTAATGTTTGAGTCATATTTTTATTGCTATTTTCACTGGCTTGATTATCTGCACCAACTTGCTCTTACTAAGCCTGTAACTGTAGGTGCCAAAAAAACCAGAAAAGAGACAGTTCTGGCCACCCAATTATATTGTGGCCCAGATGGAATTGGGAAGTACTGGAAAACACAGAACTAAACCTGCTGTTGTAACCAGCAGAGTCTTAGATTGCTTAGTGAAGAAGAGTTTAGGCCCAGCAGAGTCAGTGCACTATTAACTCCCAACACAGCAGTTAGTATCAGCTAACTGACATACAGAGGAAAAGCAAAATCTTCCAGTGGGAGTTCTGCCCAAGAACTGCAAGTTCTGGCCTAAGAAGAGCAGGGAACAGGCAGTTTACATCTGAAAAGCAGTTATATGTTATTTCAGAAAATGGCATACAAACAGTAGAACTCCAATACAAGAGATTGTTATCACTGGGTGACAATAATATAAAGTTTATAATGTTCAGGTGAAATATAAATTGTTCTAAAATCTAATCTGGAGGGATTGAAAGAATGAGTGAGGGGCCAGAATTGTGAGGGTCAGAACTCAGTAGGGTTATCTATCAGGGAGAGAGACATTAAATACTTTTTCTTTGCTAGAAGTCATTGCATTTTAATTTTTTTAACATTACTGGAAATGCTTAGGAAGTAGTTAAGAAATTAAATACTTATTATGCCAGTTTTACAGCTGATGAAGAGGGATTAGGTGTCAGATTTTCCTTCTAAGTAACTTGTGTCCCACAGTAAGTCTAACCTGAGATTGTTGTGTATGTAGTAACACCTCAGTACTGCTCTTCCCTCTAATCAAGGTCATTGATATTGCAGTGATAAAAACCCCACTAGAAATCAAGGCTGGTGTTTTCCTGATTCCTGCTCCTCTCACTCCAACAGTAGTATACTTGACTTCAATATCTGCTTTTTGATTCCTTGCATGCTTTTTGATTCCTCGGAAATTATGGCATACACTTGTGCTTTGAACTACATGAAAATGTACAGTAGTGTAATAGATTAGATAGTGATAGAAGATTAAAAACAGCTTAAATACACTGATTTAAAATTAACAGATGTATTTTCCAATAGCATTCCTATGATTTTGGAAACACGGAAGGTAAATTTCTCTTAGAAAAGTCAGTTCTGTAACACTTTTCATGACTGAAGCAGGATCTGGGGAAATAGTACCTGCTACAAGTCTAAGGTCAAATCCCTCTTGGGAAATGGTAATAAATGGTAGCTCAGCTGCTATGTTCTAAAAATATTTGTCAGATAAAACTGTTACCTACCCAACAAAGATTAGAGGCTTCTGTGACACAGATGGGAGCATGCAACTGTCTGATTTAACACATGATTAAGTATGTGCCAGTACCCAGAAACCTGTAGTCTTAAAATGCAGATCATGCAGCATCAACAAAATTGTATTTGCAGTCTAAACAGAGCGCTATAAACTGTCATTGTAATAGTGGTAAATACTAGTGCTCTAATGTGCCCCAAAGACTGTTAGGACATGTGCTATGGGACCATAAAAAGAATTTGAGAATATGGGAAGATGTTTTCATCAAAATAGGATTCATGATAAATATTAATCTTTCACATGATCCTAAACTACATTTCTGGTCATTTCTTGATGATTACTCTAGTGCTTTGGAGCTCACAAGAAGTTCTTATTGAGCATAATATTTTTAAAAGTACCTTTATTCTTTCAGAGTATAAACTGTCTGGAATGCTTTTGATCATTCTGTTTTTAGCCCCAAAATACAGATTTGTTGGCACCAAGTACTTTTGGCAAAACATTTTTGGAGGATTTTGAAAAAAAATCTGTGGTCTATTGCACTTTCTGACTTGAACAGTTTGTTTTCAATTTTTCATTTCAACTTGAGCTTTTTATTTCAGATTTTGTATTTCATTTCCTTAATGCTTTATTAGTTTCCCTCTTGCAGGACTGTGTGGTGGGACTCGTGGGGGAAGGCCCCTCCTACCCCAATTTTCTTTCATAGGTTTGAAAATCACTTGGTGTTGTTTCTCATGGGGTAACAAAGCTCTGGAGCTTGATTAAAAGCAGCTTCTCTATGCCACTGAGTTTGCCTGTTGGAAGGTGTGTTGAGGGCAGAGCAAAGCTGTTGGCTTCTTTGGAAAAAGCAGTTTAAGGAATGAATTTACAGCTTTTCCAGTTTCAGCAGACGGTCTTGTGGTGTTCTTTTTCTCAAATGTCCCTTACTTTTTTGTGTGTGCTGACTGATGACTCTGCTTTTTCCAAAGGCAAGAACAGATTGCAGAGTTCATCATGTGCCCAGGCAGTCTACCATCTCTGAAGTCATTTTGTAACATGAAATGACGTCTTGTAAAGCCATAGTTATCCCAGGAAAGAAAATGAGATGTTTCTGCTGCTGCCGCTCCTTTGGGAAGCAGCATTGCCTTATTGCTCCCAGAATCTGAATTTTGAGAACTCCCCGAGTCTGAGTTTGGACTGGCTGGCTGTGATGGCCATGCTGTGCCAAGGCTGGAACGAGAGGTTGTGTTGTTCAAATGAATTAAGCAAAGCTGAGCCCTGTTTGCCAGTCCTGGCACTGTGGACAGACTACTTAGGGGCAGTCATTCAGTGTCTTGTAGGTGCATGTTACTTTTGAAAACAAGTCACATGCAGTGGCTGTCTTTCATCTGAAAGGACTGTCTGCCCTATGATCTTCCTGTGTGTGACACTAGACCAAGGGGCAGAGACCTGTGGGCTTGGCTAGCAAAGGACAGAAAGAGGAGCCTGTTGCTAGGAAAGGGGGAATGACATCTTTTGGCCTCACGCTTCTACCTCTTAGCTTGGCTAAGTATTATGTAAACAGTTAACTTCTTTTGCTCTTTAATAGCTTTGTTTAATATTAAGAGTTTTGTTTACTGCTAACAGAAGATGGGTCGCTGGTGTGACATTGGATAAGGAAGCACCTTTAGAAAGGACACATGCCTCCATCCTTTTTGTTTGATTCTAAACAACATGGAGAAGAAAGAGGTTTTGCGCTACATTTTGCTGACTCTGTGTTCATGTTCACAGAATTAACATCACTGCTGTTTCTGCTTGAGACAAATTTGCTGGGGTTTGGGAGGAGGTAGGCAGGGGAATGGAGAGAACAGGAGACGCAAATATTTATCCTCCTTTTAATCATGGTTTTTCATTTAAAAAGTACTAAGCAGCAATTGATTTGGCATTTCCTTTATTTTGCTTATTGGTACATGAGTTGCAAGAGTCACAGAACTCTCTCATTTGGATCTGACATGAGCTATACTGTATGGCATACTCCACAGATCAATAGAAGTTAGAGGTAACGGTTTTCATTTGCTGTTTAGGTAACCAGTTTAGAAATACAAAAAAAAGACCATGTCTGAATCATTTTACTCCAGAATGATTGATTTCAGAATGACTTTAGGAGCATAGTAAGAATGGTAAATAAGGGATCCCTGAGATGGCCCATCTAAAAAGCAGCAGTAAAGAAAGGAGATACAAAACAAAACAAAACAAAGCTGCTGGTGGTGTGAGGGGTGCCAGCAAGTAAACCTGTGGCAGATGCCTGTAGGATTTTCACAGATGAGTATCTTAGTGGTGTCTTCCACTAAGTATCAGAGAAATTTCTGAACTGGATCTTTCCTATGCTAGCAGATGTCATTTAAGCCATGATCAAGCCTTTGTGATTCCTGTTGTGCTCTTAGCTGGTGTAGTCCCTTATCCCCCTGGCTGTGGAGAGGCAACCGAAAGAATGAACTTAATGAGGAACACTGTAACGATGGAAAAAACCACCACTCTAAAAAAATTAATATTTATTTTTTCTTGTAAAGAAAACAATTCCTTAAATAACATAAAATCTCAAACAAATCCTTGTATTCTCCTTCTCCTTTGTTTATAGAATCATGGAGGAGTTTGTTTCTTAAGAGAAAACACATTTCAAAGCTGCTCAGCAGCCTCGGTGCAACCACCTTGGGACTGCCTCCTTTGGGCTGTGGAGGCAGGTAGGACCAGCTGCACCCCGAGGCTGCTGCTGCCCCTTCCTGGGCCCCAGCACCCACGCGGCTGCCCTCCATCTCTTCAGCAATGAACTCTATTAGGTAAGGTGAGATGGGTCAGAAAAGCGAGGCATTAAGAAGCCAGCTTTATATTGATATCAGTGCAGTGGTTGTCCTGGCACTGAAAAAGGACAGTCTTCAGGGTCATATCACCAGAAATGATGCTCACAATTTGGAGAAGATGGCACTAGTTCATTTTTTCCTGTGCCATTGGGAGCTGTTGTTACAGGGGAAGCTGGCAGCTCTATTTTGTTTCCTATCCATTCTGCTGGATCACATCTACTCAACCTCAGCTGTATTTGTGTAAATATGTATATATACATTTGCATACATTTGAATCTGTTTATCCCATATGCTATTCTTAGATGTCTGACTGAATTAAAGAAAAAGAACAAATGCAGAATAACAAGGAGTTTTAAGATTGTTTTATTTGTATATATTTAAACCTTGAAGAAATAATCGCTTACTTGAAGGTATCCAGTACTAAGGTGTTCAGGGAATATTGTAACCTACAGTGGTGTGTCTGCTGATGTAACTATATACATGAAGTAAGATGTGTGATGAGGAACGTTAAAAGAAGTTATAGCTCAAGTAGCATTATAAAATATTCTTTAGAGATCTGGAGACCTTAACTGAGGAAAAAATGAGAAAGGGTCTGGATTTCATACTCTAAACTTCTTGACTTCCTTCCTGATGTTTTTCATGTCTGATCTTTCTTGGACAGTTTGAGATATTTGGGGGTTTTATAAGTGTGATCCCTCTTATTCCCTAGTGTTGTCATATGTTCAAAGTGAAATTTTTTTTATGCCCACAACTTATTAGTAGCAGAATCTGGAAACTTAAGCTTCTGTTTCATAGTTCACAGTGAGAAAGAAGGGGCCATGGTAATTTGAAAACAACAAGTCAAGTGTTTTTAGTCTGAATGCTTGGAAAATCATTAGCATTGTGGCAGTACCGAAGGATTTTATACTGTCTGAGCTTACACTGAAATTTCCTGTATGTATTCAAAATACTGCAAAAGAATGCAGGTGCTTAGGACAGTCAGCCCCAAAAAGCTTCTAATTCGACATTTTTGCACATGGGTTTTGGAGCTTTCCAGGGTTTTTTTCCCCCAACAAGGTTAATTTAAGAGTACTTCAGCTATATCCTCTTGTACTGAAGATGCTTTATTTCTATGCACCTCAGTTAAAGGTGCCCTTTATCTTAACAGTTTTCTTCTCACTTCCTTAAATGCCATTATGAGAAATTTTTATACCTACCTACAGACCTGCTAAGTCACTGTATGAGTTTGAGAAATCAAATCCTCAAAGGCAGAGACTTGCCCAAATTCTGGAACATCACTTTTCTCTCAACGGGGCCCTGCTTCTACAGCAGGACCTGCAGTCAGTAAAAGGAGAGATATTTTGGTTTGGGCTCAGCTCACTAAAGGAAGGATCTAGACCTGGAAATAAAATTTTGATTTTTATTCTTTTTCTGAGCTCAAAGTTTAGGATTATTTAGATTCAAAGGGCTTGGTTTGGCTGCTCCCAGGCTTTACAAACAATATTAGCATCTCTGGTTGGTTGCTTTCCCAGAGGCCACTGATATCCTCAAAAGGAGCATTAGCATCTGCAGCAGTTGTTATTTTGGCAGTAGTTAATGGTCAGCAGGAAAGCTTTACCTGTGCTTAAAATGTGAAGTTTATGTTGGGGATTTTGGAAGTGTCTAAAAGAGTTAGCTAATATACGAAATTTGATGAGAGCTTTGGCCCAATGCTCCTTATACTTCCTTGAAAGTCACAGTTTAGCTTACATCATTCTGGCCTCCTGGGCCAGCATGGTGATGAATCACTGTGAGAAACCAGACAGAGTTGCTGATAGGACTTCCACAGAAACCCATGTTGAGGGAATACGTGGAATCAATACATTGCATAGTTTTCTTGGCCAGCCTCCCTCTGTGGCTATGTTGCCCACTTTTCAGGAAGCAAAAAAATCTGGGGCACATTTCTACTTGATACTGAGCATTTGCCGGCATGGTTGGAGATGTTTTTATATCTATGATGTTAAATAAAGATGCTCACTTGAGCATTTTGTTTTGGCTGAGTCTGCCCTTTCACGATGCATGTGTAACCTCTTTGTGAATTACTGAAATAAAGGAATTTCCTAATGCGAAAGAGAAATTCCACAAATATGAAACCCTTGGTATGTTTTCTACATCAGCCATTTCCTTTTTCGCTTGTGCAATTTGTATGGATTGTCAGCATGATGTGGTATGTGGTAACCAATGCGTGCATGAGGCTATTAATCTTCTTGTTACAGTACTGTGTTAATGTAAGATTTGGGAGAGCAGTGGAATTCAGTTCAAACACTCTCAGCTTGTAGTACTTATCTGCCTACATGGATCCTTATATGCGCTCACAAGCCTGAATCTACTTCTTATGTGCCAGCATGTTCACCCTTTCCTTACACTCTTTGGGTAAACAGGATCTTGATAGATCTTTATTGATACATTCCCATTACTGGGAAGGGAGTTTGTATTGTCCTGTGTGTGCTCAAGGTAAAGAGTATGATGGAAACAATTGGGTCTGACCTACCAGCTATAGGATTTAAATGCCCGAGGGTATGTGTTGTAGTTTTAGATATGTAGGTTTTGAGTTTGTTAATTTGTAGATCAAGATTTCATTCTCCAGCAACTTGCCAGACAGTGAAGCTTGCAGAATAACGATTTGTTATACTGCAGTTTAAGTAAGCACTTAGCCAAAAAGGAGAGAACTCTGAAAGGCAAAAACATTGGAAGAAAAGTGATTTATTAAACTTTTTATTTCCACTGTCTTTGCAATTATCAGCTATCACGTTGTATAGAATTTTTTCCCCACAATGCTAATACTCCCTCTGGTATACGTAGGTATGCTTTTTTTCTACAGTGTTTAAAGTCTGAGGCTTTTAGCAGTTTAATCCAAACCAAAGCATCTTTATCATGGGACTTGCCTTTAATTCTCTCTTAGATGCTTTTTTCCCTGTATGCCAAATTAGATATCATTCTGAAGGCATGCATTCTTAATTAACATTTTTTTAATCAATGACTGGATTCTCAGGAGGATTTTTTTCTATGCATCATTATTTTTCTCTTTCCACAGCAACTTCACAAGCAGATTAAATAAACAGAAAGAAACACTTTGTGGATTTTTCTTGTGACAGCCTGCAAACCTGTGAAGTTTTTTATTTATTTTTAACTTGAAGCTGCTAATTGTAGAACTGTATAATTAATGCATTATCCACGACAACAAGGTTACATGGTTTGTGTTTAGCAAACATGCTTTTTCTGGAGGGTGGAAAAATACATAGTGAAAACTTATGGAAACACTAAGCTGTTTTTCACCACTCTGCATGACAGACAGTCTCTCAACCATCATTAGAGCTGTGTGCCTAATCAGGCTCTGAAAAGGTACCCTGAAAATTGGCTGGAGCCCTGGTATCATCATCTGAGTCCACAGCTTGAACCTTGCGGTTTAGCCTTCCAAGATACGCCGTTACAGCCAGATATTCTCAGAACTGGAATGTTTGCTCTGCTAATTGGCACATTCCTACTTAGATTTGGTAGGACATGCTGATTTGTAACATGACTCAAGAATTTACTTCTTAATGGGTAATTGCCTCTACTTTCCCAACTCGTTCTGTTCACCAGCCTCCTTTCTTTATTGTGCCTGTCTACTGGTCTTCCAGCATTTGTAATCTTTCTTTTATTAGCTAGACATCCTTCTGATTATTTCACATGTTTTTCACTCGTTTGAGAATTTCTTTGCTCCCTGACCTTTTCATAAATCACGTACACATTGGCATGTGCTGGAAATGATGGAATGATTTCCTTATAGCTTGCAGCAAATGATGTTGTGTCAACGCTGACTTTGTTATTGCAGTCATAGAAATATTTTTAACAAATTGGATGTCTCTGCGAACTGAACACTTGGTAGCCACAGGAATAGTGTTACCTCTTCCATTATGAAAATTAGAAGCTGGTTCACAACTTACACAAGTCTTAATGCATCTCTCAGTTCAAAGCAATGATTGTAAACACCATAGATTTGACTGAATTGGTCTTTTTGGCAACCTCTGTTCATGTCATATTTACACCCTCACACCTGATCATTTCATTCCCTTGATTTTAAGATTTTAGTGAAAGGAAAATCATACTGCAGTTCTTGGATTAGTTTTGCAGTTATTGCAATTGTCATTATACAGTTATTGACGTCTGAGAGTTTCTTGGTGAAACTGTTACGTCACTGTTACACAGTGAAATACCTGCAGGAAAACACTTCTGCTCTCAGGTGAAGTTTTCACTGGGTTTGCTCTTCCCATGCTTCTGTGAAAGGGCTAGAAACCCTACAGGTGGCTTTAAGAGCGGTGAGTTCTTTGTCTTGTCCTAACAATTTTCTAATGCTTAATTTGATCAGCTTTTACCGGAATGACTTATCTGGTGCACCAACCTACACATCTTTGTTCATCAGCAGTTAGAGCGTGTGCAGGGAGCCACTGAGTAGCACTGTGGGAGAAGGGAAAGCTTGCTCTTACTCCCTTCCTATAATTGTATGTCTATAATTCATTGCCTTTGAGAACTGTCTTATCACAGCATCAACTCATTAGTGGTTTAATACAGGATAAGCTTATTAGAGATAATCTGTTTACTGAATGTCCTTACCACAGAGCAATCTAGTTAACAGCATCTTTTTGAAGCTTTGTCTTCTGGATATATCTTTTAAACTGATCCCTGATTATTTATCTATATCTATATCTTTAGATCCTTTTCTTTAGACTTGTATCTGCTTTGGCATAAAATTATAGTGTCTGGTGAATACAGTAATAAACTAAATACTCTTGTGGGGAAATAAGGCAAACCAACACCAGTTTACAATGAGCTAGTCAGGGCAAATAATTCAGTCTGTTCATAGTTGATTAGATTTAAAAATACTTTTCAGTATTATTAGGGTAAAACTTTTCTAAAGAGCTACTCTTCCACCAAACGTTGCCACAATCGCAGCAGTGCTCATCACACAGCAGTTTGGATGTCAGATGTTTCCTGTCCAACATGCTGGCCTCCTTGAAAATCTGGACCACTGCTTAAGATGTACAGAAGAGGAAATGGAACCTGGCAATTCATCCTCAAATAGCTAGGTATCATCGGAAAATACTTACAAGCCATTGTATTAAAAAAGAAGAGATAAGGAAAGAGCATTACAAAAGAAAAGCTAAAGAAGAAAAGATGACAGCTGTGAGAAATGTAATATAGTGAGACTGCTTTATCTTTGGTTTTTTCTGACCATTGGGAACTGCTCAATGCAATTCTGCCTTGATAGTTCAAAATGCTCTACATGTCTATCCTGACACAACAGCAGCTACACTGATTACTGAAGAAGGCAACATCAGTGTGAAGAGCACATGGACCCTTTGTATTTCCTCTTTTCTTATGGCAGTTTAGATGCGTTTAAAGCAGAACTACAAATTGTTAAGCAGCCTTTTCCCTTCATAGGGAAGAGAATCTCAAACTTACCAATAAAAACAGTGTTTGCATGTCTTAAGAAATTCTGTTTTCTACAAAAAGCCACAAGTTTGAGGCATACAGGTAATTGATGACAGTTTTCCTGTGATAAAGTTTTTAAGTGAATGTGACTCACTGTTTTAAAAACTGTTTTGTACATTCTGTACTGCTTGCTTAACTGATCCTTTTGCAGTTGATGAAGCCTGGATGCCAAGGATCTAACCAACCTGTCTGAAACCTCTGAGGCAATAACAGGTTTATATGCTACACTTAGACTAATTTTGCTTCACTGATTACTGTATCTGGTCAGGTCTTAGCAAGTGATAAGCGATGAAACTGCTGTACTTAAAGGGTATTGCATCTCAGTGCAAGGCATAATAGATAACACAAACTTGAATAATGTCTTGTAGGCAAAATCTAGCCCTTGTCTAATAGAATTTTTATTTTGGATCTTCCCTAATCTCCTTTCCTTTTTCTTGGCATTATTAGTTGCATTCACAAAAGCAGGTACAAGAGAGATTAGGCTGGAGTTGATACACGTGTACCGATGTGGTATTAATTCACAGTGTTCAAAAAATGAACAGTAAGACCTTTCAATAGGAGTGACTAATTTTGTAATGGCCAAATTTCACAAAGTTCATTCTTTGTAATGGAAAATATATTCATTACAAGGTATGCCAGCACTTTTGTGTACATCAAAAGAAAATAAAGGAAAATAAACATTTCCTTGCCAATGTTTTTAGAAATGTAGTACTCATTCTTGCTGGTGTGGACTGAACATTGCTACCCCAATTAGAATATGGTTGCTCCATGTTGCAGCAAAGTGGAGAAGCATTTCTTTGCAAGCACTTTAAAGCTACTATTGAATTTCTGTAAGTCCAGAGAAATCTAGTACCTCCAGCCTGTAAAACAAGCTTCTGTGTTTGGCCTCATTCATGTTTAGTCTGTTTTTTCTTGGCAAAAGCACTTCAGTGACGGTCTCCACCAGATTGACACTAAAGTGTTTTCTTTACTTGCCATCTGTCTGGACTGATTGGAAAAAGTAAAGTGGGGCTTGTTTAGAAAAATATATAAGCAGTTCATTTGGCACAGAGTTTGTTATAGATGTATGAAAAGCAGCTGGGTCCAGCTCAGGAGGTTAAAAAAAAGTTTTATTACAGAGAGATGACTTTTCATGTACAAGTTCATGCACTAAATGTGTTCTTTCATTTCACTTGCAAGAAGTGACTAAATACATTAGCTATGGCATTTAATTAGTTTTATTTGTGTTTTCCCAGGCCACTTATAATATTATATGTGTGAATAGGGATCTGATTTTTCAAATGTTGCCAGTTGGTTGTAAGTACAGCATTTAAAGGTAGCAGAATAGGGTTCAAAGCTTCTTAAATGCTTTCTTCCACCTTAATTCAGCAAAGCACTTAAACACATTGAAGTTCAATGTTTTATTGGATTGATTGATTGTTTGACAGGCCTGTAGTTTTGTGGGGTTTTTTTTTTAACATTGTGAAAATTTTGCTAAAGACAGCTTAGAATAGTAATGAAATCCTGTTCACATTAACACTTTCTCCAAATATGTTTGTATGTATGTAGAGAGAGCGTAAACATGCTCACATGATGCTTTTTTCTCCAGCTGTGTGAATAGCTTAGCTTCACCCTTATTAGTATTCAAAATCCATTATGGTTAGAGGTCAGAGTCTGTCTTTAAACTAGTTATGTTTGGCCCAGTCTTTTTTCCCCTCCTACTTTGAACTATCCACAGTTGCCTTTTGCTGTGTTTTTACTATGAGACTTCCTCTCTGCCTTTATTGGCTGAACCTCTGCCATGGTGAGTGTGAAGCTGAGCAAAAGCCATTTTTCTATGGTTTCTGAAAAAGAGAGGGAGGCTGAATTTAAATAGCATAAAAAAATAGGAAAAAAAATCTTTTCTGCCTTCTGAGGAACATCAGTCGCTGGTGTGAATTGCCTGCTGTGTGTATTGTAGTGCTTCTGCTTCATCACAGTTCTCTTATTATTGTTTCTTGTAAAAATAAATCAGCTTAAGAGGGAAAATTTCTTTCAGGCCCTCAGGTAGGGGGGGTCAGACCTTCTGTATTTCCAGTTATGGGTTCTGTGTCTTTGTTATTTATAATTTAGTGTACATAATCATCACAGCAAGATTATCAAAAGGAGAATTTATTTCCCTCAGGTTAAAATTCTAACATTGCATCAGAGCTAAAGGCTAGTCCAGTTTCTGGTTCCAGAAACTGAAGAAACTGAGTTATGCCCTGCTGAACCACAATTTTACTTTGTTTCATCGAGAAATATAACCGTAAACATCTGAATGTGTTTTTAAATTTCAGAGCCTCTGAAATTTCACGTTTACGTATACACTTGCTAACATCTTTAACTGAACTGGGAATATTTTGCACTGTTCTAATGTCTTTCTCTTCTGAGATTCCATTCTTGGAAGCATTACTTATGTTGAGTGCTAATTCCTGACTTAAATATGTACTGCTCAGGCCTCATGGATTAGGTCTCATCTATTATGGGATGAGAATTTTCTTCCACTGTGCATGTTTAACATTGCTTCTGTAACCTCTTCTAACACATGAAGATTGAAGACTGAACGTGGTCTAGGTAGCTGTATTTGTTGTTCTGAATTTGAAAGTGTAGAGTGGTAAGTTGAAGTTCAGCAGTCCTCTTCCGATAAGCAGACTGTGGCAGAAAATGATGCACCTGGAAATTATTTATGAATAGGTGAATGTTTTCATTCATGAATTCAGATACCCAACTGTGTTAAACACTATCAGCCAGCTAGCTAGAGACATCTGTGTATGAATTACTGGCACAGGTTGTACCTGCATCTCCTCTGTGGCTGGATTTGCAGGTGGGATTTTTGCAAGGGCAAATTCTGTTGTCCAAAACCAGATGCAGCTGTTTTGAAACTTGCCAATATATTGATTTTTTTCTCTTGAGACTTTGATTAACGTATAATTATTTTTGCCATTGTGTTTGTTTTGCAGCATCTGTTCTACACGACATGTTTACTTTGTCTCATCTTGTCTCTGTGGCATGTTCCCACTCAGTATTTTTCAAAAATTGTCTGCTGGGTTGGGTGATTCATGTTTTTGCTGGACCTTATTAGCTCAATTTACTGCTTTCATTACTGTTTCTTTTCAGTTCTAATGTAGAGGTTTATTCTTCCCTTCTTCATTAAAATTATTACTTTTGGTACATAATGTTTTTACAGATGAGTCAGTTGACTTTTCTAGATGGAGAGGCTAATTTTCATTGAAATTTTATGTGTCCATATGGGACTTGATTTGTCTTTGTTATACTTGTTTTCTGCTGTCATAGTTCTACTAATGGCAGTAGAAATATATTTATATAAAATTTATAGAACAAAGTCCTTTGGTATCGATGACACACATTAAGATAATACAGCATCTTTTATACATATAGTAGCACAGGAAGGTGTATTTAGAACACTGATGGTCTGTTCTGTGGGCCAGGACTCCCCATGACATGAACTGGGATAGGTCCAGCAAAGTTACTCTGATTTATCAGGTCAAAAGATCTTGACACTGTACTTTCATATTTGTAAATCTAACTAGTTTTATAGAAGAATTTCGAGAAATACGCACCTCATTCACTTAATGTTACTGGTCATCGAACAGTAATAACATTGCTGCCTCTTTAGACAAGCTATTGATTGATACCAGTATTTATTTTGCGCATTTATTAACTAGATTTGAGTACACACAGAGGACTGGATTCTTTACAATAAAACGAATACCATGAAAACACAAAACATACCAAACTAGATAAATACAAAGGATGTGATTGATTAGAGGGGTAATCATGTGTGCTTTCATTTCAGAGCAGAGACAAATGAGTTTCTTCCTACATACTGCTTTGAAGAAAAAAGTCAGTCTCCCATTGAAAATTTACTAAAATGTGAGAGGTATTCTTCATGGTTTTCCTCCCCTTTGTATAAATAATTGGGTATAAACATAAAGTTATGGGATAATAATATTTTTGACAGACATAGCGTGGGCAGAGGTGATACGGTTGCTCATCAGAGTGGGCTGCTATTGAGTTTCAGGCTAGTCAAGAACAATGTTGAATTAATCTTGAAAGTCCTTTTGGTAAAGATGGCAATTTTTGCTAAGTTTTCGCATGATGATTTATGAAATGAACAGAGAAAGACTAGTATGAGAGCAAGAGACATTGTCTAGTTCATCCTTATAATTGTGTACTTCTGCAAAATTAAGCCCAGTCTTAGAGGATGCAGTAAAAAGATAGGAAAATAATACAGGAAAAGGAGTCATTGTCGTGTAGTTAAGGAGACTGTATTGAGGACTTGGCTCTGACTTAGCTCTCATGATATGGTATTAGATGATTCACGTTCAGTAATGATAGGAAATAACCTGTAGATGAACTCAGTTTACATGTACTACACTGTTTTAACTCATAAAGAGGTACAAGGGCTGTCAGTAAGAAGAGGTATGGTTTTGCCAGGTTTTCCTTATACTGCTCTAATCAAACAATCACAGGCTTAGAAAAGATCAGCTAAAGCTGAACCAAAACAATCTGGGAGGCTGATGCAGAGGAATAATTCTCTTTTCTGAACTACTTTCTCAAGCAGAGGGCCACCTCCTTTGGATGGTAAACCCATTCACAATTAGTCAGTGCTGGCATAGAGTACTTGGTTCTTGAAAAACGTTTTGGTACCTACGTTCAGCTGTGAATGTCCAGGAGCAGGAGCTCAAGAAAAAGACTGGAGGCAGTGGATGGTGTGTCCCTGTGCCTTTACATCATAAGGTTCATCTCTGTAAAAACTAGTTTCTATCCTAGCTTTTTAGCCCTGGAAAATAGAGGATAGAGGAATCTCCATTTGGCTTGCAGAAAGTTGTTCTGGTTTTCTTCCCATGCAGGTTTGAAAGTCCAGCTGCAATTTCTTGCAGTTCATCCAAATCCCACTGTGTAATTTGGGTCATGACAAAAAAACTGCAGCTGGTTTTGGGTGCTGATGCTGAGGTGGTTAGTAGACATACTGTCTGTAGGAAGTGATGAGTGAGCAGGGATGGGTGCTGTAAACTCAGTACAAAATTTAGCTTGGGGTTTAAGTTCTGGTGAGTGTTGTGGTTGCTGGAGCTGTTTAGTGGCTGGGGAAATGAAATGGTACTTCTCATCTCCTCTAAACTAGTCTGTCAGTATCATACCAACATAACGTAGTAGTGCTGGAATTTGCACCAAGAATGCTTCCAAACAAGGTCCTCTAGTCACACCCCAGCTACCACTTACATCAGTGCTCGTGTGCTGGTTGGAGAGTAAGGAAGAAGTCCATCATATCATTTGACAGATTTCCATTCTCCTGTTCACTTCCCAGTCAAACCTGAATTATCAGCACTACCCTACAGACCTTTGACAGACCTTTGTCACAAGTTCTTCCTCGAGTTTGGGAAGTATTTAGTTTTCTCCTCATCAAGTGAGCAAGAGGAAATTTTTAATTCCTTCTGTATTTGAACTGTATTTGTGGTGCATAAACTGATGCTTTTAGGGCTCAAGGCATTCTGCAGGGAACTTTTTTCTGCAGTACTCTTCTCCCCTCAATTTTTTGCTTGCCCCGGGGTTGAAATCCGAGACTCAAAAGAAAGACTAAGAGGAAAAAAAAGAAGCCAAATTCCCATAAACCCAGTTGATAGATAGGGAAACAAAGGCATGGGAGACCACACAGTAGTTTGATGACAGAGCCAGGAGCAGCTTCAGATAATCCAACTCATGTGCTTTAGTGATGAGAACACACTATCTTCCTCCTCAATTCCTAAGCCGGTTCAAGCTCCTTCTCTGTCCCGGAGTGAGATTTCCACGTACAGAACTTCTGAGAATCACCACTCTGGGGATTGCTGTTAACTCCAAAGTGTGTTATTTGCACACTGAAGTACTTAACTGAGGAGCTTTTCTTTTTCCAGTTGCATTCACAGGAGGTTTGATGGTAATAGAGCTGTCTTCTGGTCTCAGCCAAGTTTATCTTCCAAAAGAAATATCTGAATGGGGAAACAATGACTATATGTGAACTGTCTAGCACACTGCAAGGTCCAAACATTAAGAAAAGAGAAGATTTTTAGGATGGCTGAAGGGTGTATTATTAATATAGGCATGAAATTGAGCAAAAGGAAATTTAGACTATCAGAAAATGTTACTTGATGCAGTGTAGAATTACCCCCTGAGGGAGCTGGTGGAAGTCTCATGGCTTGAATGGTTTCAAAGGGCAGAAAAGTTTTGGGAGCAGCTCTCTGTTGGTGTGGGACACACTGTATATTCAAAGAGGCATTTTCCATCTCCCCACTTCTTGTAGCCAATTCTGTGTTCAACGTCAAATTCACGTGTTAGTTTTCAGGCTTAAACTATGCCTACAAAATCAGGCATAATTGCAAGGCCATTTGAGAAAAGAGGAAAAATATTTTAAAATTGGGAGCCATTGGAAACTCTGAAGGGATAGTTGCCAGGTTTGGAAGCTGAAGGTGAGATTCAGCCCAGTATTTCACACCTGCTTTCTGGAAGTCCCTGTACCAGGTTGCTACGGCCCTGGGCCTAAATTGCCCTGATCAGCCTCACCTGTGGCCTCCCCACACCTGCCCCTGGGGCCGGGAGTACTATTTAAGCCCAGCCCAGGGGCTGAGCTTGCTCACTCCCTCCCTGCGCAATGCTGCTATGGCTGTGCTGGTCTCCAGCTCTACTGCAGCCCTGCTTGGCTTATCTCTGTCCCCACAGAGGGGCCTAACGCTGTGGCTGCCCCGACCCGGTCCTGAGGAGCCCTGGCTGCTGCTGGCCCTTGCTGTCTGCATGTAGGTGGGTCTGAGGCTGTGAATGCTGAGTTTGCCTCCAGGAAATTACTTTCTTGTGAGGAGAATGTTAACGGTGACTCGGCTTTAGCAGTGGGTTTGTGTCATACTTTAAATTTAGAACATTTTTTGTGTTTGTTTTCTTGTAATTTATCTTGTCAAATCAATTCATGCTATACAGCAAAAGTGAACTTTAGGCCCACTTGTTTGACTGCTTGGAAAGAAAATCAGATACCTCACTGAGGAGAAAAAGAAACTTGTGTTGTCTGCCAAGTTTCAGACTTGGATGGAGAGTTAAAATGTCAGCCAACTGGGCCAAATCACAACCTATGGTAAGCTCTGCCCATTCAAAGAGCCTTAAGACTTGATGTGTTTTGTCTAGTTTGGTATGAAATCAGCTCACAGCAGCTTGGAGTTAAGCTCTCATATCTTCTCCTTTCCCTCTGTCTGATGCTTATTGTGTGTTGAGACTTTGAAGCTGTTTTTTAATTGAACAATATGCAGAGTGAAAAATAACACTTTAAAGAGAACGTGCTTCCTCTTAAAGAGCCTTATCCTGGTCATTAGTACCTTTAACAGTCATCTCTGGGACTGGCGGCCATGTTTAAAACCACAGAGGTTGTAATATTTAAAGTGATTGTGGTATACTGCCTTGAGCTCCACCCTTGTTTTAATTCAGGAATTTGAAAGCAGCTGTGAGTGATGGGCAGGTGTGCTGCAACCTGGGGGGATGGAGGAGTGTGTCTGTGAAAGCTGGTGTGGAAAAGAGATGCTTTCAAAACCATGTAGGAACTTTTCCATTGCTTTACAAGGTTGTAGTGTCTCCTCTATCACATTATGCTAAACATAAGATAGAGCATTGTACTGAAGGGCTGGGCTTTTCCCCTTTGTAGGAGCCTAGGGGAACACGAATCCCAGTTAGCCCCTAAGCCTGAGTTTGGAGGATTCAGAGTCTATAGATAGATATTTAAATGTTCCCCGTGGAGTTCATACAGACTGGGCTGTGGGCAAGAGTTAGAAAGTGCAATGTGGCTTTGGCTCCAGGGAAGAGGGATGCTGCCTGGGCAGCCGAGTGGTCCTAGCAATTGCACAGGCCTTGCTGTGAATGTGCATTTGTCACATAGCACCAGAGTTTGGTCTCCAGCTTTATTCCTCCATCTTACCTGTTATTTTTCCTGGTGATTGTTAGACAGCTTTTTGAATGCTGCCTGTGAGAAAGGATCCCCACATCTTAAAAATAATATCTATATATTAAAAATAACCCCTCCGACTCCCTGGCCTTGCCCAAAGCCCACAGTCTGCATCAAACACACAATGCAAAACCCCTTTCCAGTTGTTGCAAGTTGTCTGTGTGTGCTCTAATACTAAAAAGCTTTCTGAAGCCTTTCAGTGGTTTATTTAGAGTTGGAAAGAGCCAGTGTACTTCAGAAGCAGGGACGATATTCTAAACTTAGCTAAGCATAATAGCTATTGAGTGTGCTGCCACAGTGACCCATGAAAAAAGGCAAAATGAATGCAAAGTCCTTGTAAAATTTCTGTGAATCTATCTTTGGATACCTTGTATAAAATAAAGGTCAAATATTGGGAGTTGGCTGCTCTGCTTTGTTTACAAAGCTCTAGTTTAAAACATGTTAGGCCACATATCAACTGTATGGTCCTGTGCAAAAGAAGTGTAATAGTTTCTGTTCAGTGCCCAATGGACATGACTTCATTTAACAAAACTGTAAGTACGTGGAGCACATTTTGGCTGTTTCTGTATGAGACAGGTGGAGAGGGTGAGTTTTTTTACCACAGCTTTTACTGTTAAGTAGTCCGAGTTCTTACCACAGATGGGAAGAACTGTCAGCTCCGTTTAAAGGTGATGTTACAGGTTTAGTGGGACAATTATGCTACAAATGCCCACATATTGGCTAATATCTGGATCCATAAAAACATATGCTATATGCTTTTTTACTAATTGGAGGCACAACTTTTCATTTTTATTATTAGAATAGGCTGTAAATCTATTTAAATATCTGCGCTTAGTAAGTCAATACATGTATTTTCCAACAGCAGTGGCAAAGGTGTCGAACCATATGTTGGGGTCTTTGTTTAGAATTCACAGATGTGACTTAGTTAATTTAATAGCCTTACTCTGCAACTTGTCAAAATCAATTGGAAGATTCTCAGATTTCAATGCTATTTTCTGTCAATAAAGGTACCAGAACCTGGTCCTTGGCCATTATTTTACAAGGATTATAACACTAAAAGTGAAAAGAATCCTGTTATTCTATCAAAACAGTTACTGCAAATTTTCAGGTCCTGGGGAATCAAGGTGTCTTTATTTGGTTTTGAGAGAAATATATGACAAAAGACACCTTTGTATTCTATGTAGCTTGTTGCACGTATTGATTATATAATAATTCCACAGTATGCTAATAACAATGCTGATAGAATATACGGATAATTTGCAGTGGAGAAGTCCACTGGCCACAGGGAGGTAGGAATGACAGTACTGTTTTAAGAGGTAAAAGGAAGCTTGAGAAATGGAATAAATTCAGAAAAGCTTGACCTGATAATTTTTTTGGGGGAGAGGCAATAGGCTAAATGCATCATGCAAGTGGACCACATGCATCTGCAAGTGCCAGAAAATTAATGGAGTCTTACCAGGAAAAGGCCTGCCTAGTAGAAATGCATTTGAAGTCTTTGAAAACACAAGGTTTTTTCTGTCATCTTAACTATTTCTTCCATTAGTATCAGCATATCTGGAATTCCACATACTGTTTGTTCAGTGCTCATTTCATCCTTTAATAAAAGCATCTGTCTTTCCAAAGATAAGCCTGTTTTTCCTCTTTTCTGAAGAGAAAAGCAAGAATGCTTGACAGCTCCTTTCTTTCTCTTTCCTCTGTTCGCTATGCAGCAAATAATCAATCTTGGCTGCATGACATTTTTGAGAAATTGTAGTCGTAAATGTGTCAGTACTTAAGAAATGTGTAAAATGCCCCTTGCATTTGCATAGGTGGGAAATCAGAATTTACCTGAAATGTACCTGTGGTTGAGGAAGGCATAAAAATAAAACTGACTTTGTAACAAGAAAATTACAAAGCAGCTTTTTGAAGGAATGGGGTGATTTACCTGAAGAAAATTGCATGAATGGTCATCACTGTGAAGACTTAAGTGGGCGGCTCCCAAATAAGTCCTTGAGAAGAGCGAGGGTGTCTAATTCTGGGTGGTGCTGAGTGCCCTTGGCATCAGACCCCTTCTTACAAAAGGGTCTCCTTGTTCTTTCTTTAAATGCTGCTACAAGATCAGACATAATGTACCAAATATAACTTCTCTTTTGCAGGTTGGTCTGCAACTATTTTTCTCTTGCTTTCACCTCATTTTATTTTTGTACAGTGTATTTACCATTATTTCAATAATAATGTAGTAACGTACCTCGATCCTTTAAACACATACAGTTTAATGCTTTTCCCAGTGGCATCTCAGCAGGCTTTGCAAACAGTGATCAATCAATAACCTTCACAAAGTCCTCTCCATCACTCTTAGTTACACAGGGAACTGAAGGATAAGGGCGTTGAAAGACTTGCCCAAGGTCACACAAGGAGCTGGTAGCTGACTTCTTTTAATCCCAGACTCCTATTTCAAACTTCAGACCACACAGCCTCATATAAGCGTGTTTATGTTTTGGGCATGGTATAGGGAACAGTCTTGCCACAGTGACTTTCCGGGTCAGTGACTATTCCTTTATAAATTGTAAGCTTTCCAAAGCCAAATGTCTGAAAAGTAAAAACACGAGGGATACTTCAGGACTGTGAAAGCTGGTGTAGTGAGGATGTAGATTTCTCACCAAGGGAAACCACTGATGTGTTCCAACATCATTTGGTTTGCCACCAACCAACAAGCTAGTGATGGTGGCACTGACTTGCAGTCAGTCTGTGCGAGGTATTTGTTAATGTTGCTACAACAGATATTCATTATAAGCTACAGTTACCCACAGTTTACTCTGTTTATACAACCATTAGTGGTTATTTATTAAAAATAAAATTTATGTATGGTTATTGGAGGTATATTTTGGCAGGGAAGTGACCCTGGCAGAAATATGTCTGAATCAACACTCAGCCGGCAGTCACTCTTTATGTTGTCATATAAAACCTTGTTAAATAATATTTTGTTTCTATGTTCAATTGCTGTTATATAAGGCCAATAATGAAAATCTCCCAAAGGATTGGTAAATGGAGGGAGTTTTTTCTGTACATTTTCTGCATAAAATAAAGAACTAAGCCAGTGAGTGTCAACATTATTGCCTAGTTGAAGTGCATGCTATAAACTTCGATAGTAAATTGTTTACTTTTAGATTTTTGCAGGTATAAAAGTTCTCTACATTTAAATACAATTTGAAAGGCTTTTTGAGAACTAAGGATAATTCACATTCAGAAAGCATTTAAATTTCACTTCAGTGGGACTACTCGTGCTTAGAGTTAAGTGGTTGGCTGAATAGTTTAATGCTCAGAAAAGACATTAAAAATAAAACCGGGGAGAAACTTTGGATTCAGACAGGGAAGCAGTGTCAAAACTGATTGTACTTGTGATATTTTAAAAAGACATCTTAATGTCAATGTACCATGCCATTGCCTTTTACTAATTTGCGTTCACTTGATGTTGTTTCAATATTGCTGCAATCTCGCTGTCTTTTTCCTTAGTTTTTGTGTTTGGTTTTTGTTTTTGAGTCTTTAAAATAAAACATTTGGGTGAAAACCACTGGACTGAAAGCTACGGTATAAAACTAAGAAAGAACAGAGATTTCTGCATAGTAGAGTATATTTAAATATATTGATATAGTTTAATGTGAGGAAAAAGTGGTTTCTATTTTGGCAGTAGAACAGATGGTATTAGTTGAAACTGTCCTGCTCCTCCTGAATCTGTCGTTCATCTCAGTGGCCAGTCCGGCCCAAATCACGGCAGTGAGAATAAAGTATAACTTGTTTTGAAGAAGCTTTTGGGAGTATGAAGCAATGCCTCTAGATTAGCAGCAAAAAGGTTGTTAGTATTTATCACACAGGGGAGAGGAGGAGGCATGTTCTAATTCAAGGTATTGGTGGTGTGAATATAGAGGAAGGCTGATAATTGTGAAGTCAGTCCATCTCTGTAGATCGTATGAATGTGATCAGAGGGGTGCATATGTGCTTCTAGAGGCAAAGGCATATGTTACATTGAAAGAAAGAAATGGCTCATCATTTTGTGGACTGCTAAAAGTAGGAGTGGTGGAGAGAATTACCTGTTCTTTGTGGATGTTGACTGTTATCACAGGGGAGGGACATTGGAGGCGCAGCTGTGTGGCTCCACTGGCTGTCTGCAAGGATTCTCTAGGTAGCATCTAGGTATGCCACTCACAAACGTAAGTGTTTGGACAGCTGCTAAGGTGAAGAACAGACAAGAAGGGGCCTCTACCAGTGCTGGCTACTCTGACAAAGACAAACAAGGATAAATACTGTCCTCAAACATTGTCCTAAACCAGGGAGTATCTTACTCTGGGGCATACCTGAAACTGTCTGTCTTTGAAGTAAATAGCTGGTCTGTCTCTTGAGTCAGGAAAACCCGCTGTACAGCCATAGTTGTCGGGGAAATGTAAAACAAACCAGCCCTTGGCTTCCTGAACAAAAGGAGCGCAGTCCCTAGCTGTCAGGGAAAAACAAATAAATAAAGAAAACCTCAGTCCCTTGCTTTGGGGTAAAAACAAACAAAGGAGCCCTCTTTGCTCTGGGCTGGCTGTGGTAGTCACTGTTTGAAAAAGTTAGACTTTGCCCACAGTTACCACATGGCAATATCTCTTTTTTCCCCATGCTTACAGGAATATCTCAGTCTGCCAGGTGGGAACTGTGGCTACATGATAACTTCTGCATTGTGACCAGCATTGGTGTGTGTGCCTCAGCCCAGCAGTAGCGGCAGCCCTTGCTGACTGACTGGTGTTAGGAGGCCAGGGCAGATGTACATTCAGTTCCTCCCCCCTGGGGGGGGAGGGGGGGAAGGAGAATGAAAGACTGTCTTAATCATGTTTCTTTCTTCTGAGAGGCACTATGGCTGGCTTTTGCAGGGCTCTGTGTATCTTTTAGACCTGTAGACCCCTCACCTACCTGAGCGGGCTAATAACACTAGTCTTTCCATGATTAACATATTCTATCTCCTTTCTTTGAGCTGAGATACTCTCTTTCTGACAGCAGAACCAGGCTCATCTGGCAAACAGCAGCTTGTGTAGTCCTGACAGAGTGAATGGCTTCAGAAGTTAATTTTGCCTCCTAGCTCCTGGCCTATCAGCACTCCCTATACCATCCCGACTCTGAGTGCTTGCTCCGGGGCTCTCCCATAAGACTGGTGATGTGGGCAGTGTGTATGGAGGGTCTTGCTGCCTGGTCTCAAACTGTTGTAGCACCTGGCTGTGTGTTTGTTCTGAAAGCTGGCACTGTTAAGCATGGTATTTAACCCTCCCACAGTGGCAGCACGGCTACTCCTACCCCATCTTTTCTCTTTGCAATAGAGAAGCATCTTTTTCCCTGAGAGTGACTGTGTGGGAGGCGTTGTTGAGAGGTTCAGTGTGTGTGAGGAGGAGTCCAGATCACTTCTATTGCTGTCCCTTTCACAGCATTTTTGTTAGAATTCATAGTGCTTGCAGTCCCTAATGATCTGTAAGAACATCTTGGGAAAACCTAGGGGCATTACAATACAAAGGAATAATCAATACAGGTAAAGGATATAATGCAGCGAGGAGAAAGGCTTTACTTTGATAAATTTGAAACCTTTCAAAAAGATCTTACAAAATTGCTATTACTTTTGTGTTTAGAGCTGGTTTTGTGATGTGTGTTTCCCTCTGTATGTCATCATCATAATGTTGTACAATATGTTCCTTAGATTTAAGGAGAGAGCTAGGTGCTGTGCTATGCATAGAGTAGTGAAGTGGCCTTTATCTACAGGCCATCAGGAGCCATCAAGCAAGTGTTGCTCTTTGTAGCAAAACAAGTCATGCAGTTAGGAGTTTGAATCCGTAGCCACACTTATTTGTTTGACTTTGAGTGAGCCTAAAAGAGCTAATATGGGAGAAGAATATATCAAATGAAATACTAGGGAAAAATACAAACAACACACAACAGAAAAAGGTGGCCATTTCATATGGCTACAGATACGGATTCCACAGTACAAGCATGGCTTTTTTTTTTTTTTTTGGTGCCTGCGTGTTTATCTACCAGAGCCTAAACATGCACTGCTCTTACCCTTTCATAGCTTTTTCTTCTGTACTGTAGAACAACTCAGAAGCTGAGTAAGCTGTATCCTGGAAAAACACATTGCAGGAAATGGTATTTACCCTTTGATCTTTAGATCCTTCCTCTGCTGTGATATACAGTAACTTTTTTTTGTTTTTGCTCAGTGAACAGGCTTTCTTCATTTAGATTTATGGCAACGGCTCATTGCTGGTAGAGGAGATTTTAGTGCCTTTTATAAAATAAGGGAAGAAGGACCATGTTTCCCACTTATCTTAAAACTTTCCATACTGTCTGGAGACTAAGGTATTTTTTGAGATACAGATTTCTTTGATTGCAAGGTATTAATTGCATTGGATTGGGTGCTACTGTCCTGACTTTGAAGTGGCACTCCATGCACAGCCCTATTGAACTCAAAAGAAGTCTTTGTAGAGTAAGCTGGCTAAATTGGAGTAAAAGTTTGCAGCACTTATCCTGGAATAGAGTGTTTTAAGTAGTCAGTTAAATGCTTGGAGTGCAATGTAATAACCAGTGGGGCTGTATATTCACCTCCAGATCCATTCCATCATGAATTGTTTGTGTTTATGTACCCAGGGATGTTCATCAGTATCAGCAAAGGGATCAGAATCTGGACTACATATATTACATGATAATACATGGGAAAAACTGGAACCAGCATGGGGAGTTGAAATGAGCCTCTGGCACATGCCCTGAAGCCTTTCTATTGAACTGTGAGAAAGAGGGAATCGCTTTACATTTCATTGAATGCTTCTGGGGTGCTGGCAGGATAGGGTTTGCTGTCTCTGCCTTTCCTCTGTGTTTCTTTAACTCCATGTGCCTCTGCTGGAGGCATGTGTTGACTGTTGAGTGATAACGTCCGTCTCCTCCTGGCAGGATCCAAATTCTATTCCAAACTGTCTCCATTTCCCTTGGAAATGCCTCGCGAGTATGTTGAGGTTCTTGATTGTTGGCAAAAGGCATTACAGACACTACAACTGTTGCACTATAATGTATATCGTATAGGTTAGCGTTTGAAACATGTATATGTGAGTGCCCGCCAGGCACTCGAGGAAGAAGGAAACTTCAACAGTAAAGTGGGAATTGATAGCTGAAGTGTAATATGCTTTCAGTCCTTTTTAAACCCTTACTAACAACTTCCCTCAAAATCTCACAGAAAAGTAAAATTCCATGGTGTAAAATCACTAAGTAAGAAATCTGAAGGCTTTTACAGTGAAGTTTGTGGAAAAGTTCTGTCACTTTCATCTGTATACAGTTATAAGGCTTTGTATTAATTGTATTTAAAGACTCTTCTATACACTTTTAGCATGGTAGCTGTTCTGGAATATGAAGGATATAATAATGAAGGGAAGACTGAGAAGAGGTAGAGGGGGAAAAAATGTAGAGGCAGGGTTTCTACCCAAACTGACTCACTTATAAGGGCTGTAGGCAAGCATATGTTTGAGAATTTCCTACTGGTTTACTATTTTATAATGCCCCTGCAAATCTTTTATTTAAATAAAAATTTTTATATTTGGCTTATTTTAAAATACAACAGATAACACTTTATTTCTGGTCTGGAATTATATCTGTATGTAAATACAACTTTTGTGCAGTAAGAAACGAGTAACAAATTGAGAAAATTTATAGAAAGAGATAAATTTTCACATGTTTTGATTGCTTTATTTGCTAGCCTGGATGATCTTTAATCTCAAAGATCTACAATCATGCAACTGCTTCCTTTTTTAATAACACACTTGAATTTTTCTAAAGATAAAAAAGCCTTTTTATACAGCTGTATGCTTTCATGAAGAATTAATGGCTTGATAAACATTAGACTGTCACTGTTTATGCAAATGCAGTCTGCTCCCTGAAAATAAGGCCAGGTTGCGTAGTGCATGCATGATTTAGTGCAAGAAAAAGAAAATATTTCTTTTTGTAGGAAAACAAAGAGTAGGATCCATGGCATTAAACACTAGTATTTTATATGTAGAAAATTTCTCCTTTCTTAGAGAACTCTCTGCTACCTAATCACAGTTCTCTTTTTCTCTTGGTAGGCAATGGCAAAGAACCAAGTCCAAGCAGTTGAGTGCAGTTTTCTGTAGCTGTTCATGGGTCTCTTAACAGAAGTAATTTGTTAATTGATTAAAAATACTGAAATAATAGTAAAGGCTAAAAGAAATGGTAATGCTTTGGCTACTAAAGCTACTTTTGTCTTCCAAGGCTATGCCTGATAGTCACCATTTGTTTCGTGTGGAGAGCTGTAGAAGGCAAGGAGGAAGACTTTTAGCCATGAGGTAGTAAAGCACTTAACGTGCAGTGCTTTTGTTGATTGACCTTGGAACAGCAGATAGTAGTGCCTTTTCTTCCCTAGAGTTCAGGAGGTGATTCTGAAATCCACATTTTCAGAAACCTTTTTAAGAGGAGTCATGCTAGAAAGGAGTGTAATGATGACAGATGAGGATTTGCAAATGTATTCCTAATCTTAAGGTTATGTTTGTGGAAGCTGCTACCAGGCCCCCAATTTTTGGTCTAGGTTTTGTTTATGTGGGCTGCGAACTGAGGGCATAGTTTGCAGTGTTCTGTACCCCACAAATTACTACCTTGTCACCAAGATCCCAATGTTGCCATTTTAGCTCTAAACGCTTAACTTTTGGGTAACATGTACTTTTAACCTTTTGGACCCAAAAGTTAACATATATCTAAATAAAGGTTGGTTGCAGGCTGCTGAAGGTTGCTTAGGGTGTATTGCCTCGAGAACAGAATTTCTCCTTGAGGGTCAAAATCTGTCAGTTTTGCCTGGCCCTGTGAAATGTGGGAAGAGCTGCTGGCAGGGAGGCAGGTGAAGCAATGAGAACGTAGGGGTGGGTGTCTTTGGGATCTGTCAGCCCAGGTCACTGCTGTAAAATCTGCCAAGGCAGCAGCAGGAGGGTGAAGATGGAAGCAGGCACAAGGCAATACCATCAGCAGCATCTTTCCTGCTTATCACACAGCGGGGGAACTTGCTCAATCTCAACATCCCAGAGCAACCAGGAAAGATGGTGCCAGGGTGACATTTTCTGTTGTCGTGACTTTGCCACCCCCAGGAAGCTCCTGTCTAGTTTGTGGCTACAGCTGGCCATAGCTGGTGTTAGGAGATGTTGCCATCTTAGTCTGGGATTTACAGGTTTTATTGTGGTTGGTTGTGCTAGGTTTGCAATAATAATTACCCTATAATAAACTAAACTACTAAATGATTCTAGCATTAGTTATTGTAGTAGTTAACAGGCCTAACTGGAGTGAATAATTCTGTTAAAAAGACTTTGATTCTGTTAAAAAGACTTTAACTTCTGTTAAAAAGACTTTGCCCTCGAACAGGTTGTCAGGAGTTGACACTGAAATGTAACACAAAGCCCAAGCTGACTGAAAGATTTCTGATGACTCCAGAGGTCAGTGGATCCTGCTGAAGGGATCCGTGTCTATTTCTACTGAAGCCAACGACAGAATTCCCATTGCACAGGAGAAAGCCAGAGCAGGCATGCAGCAGAAGTAATGTGTAAACAATAGACACATTAATTTACAGTCACATTTTCTTTATTTGACTATGTGAAAGTACAACTTCCTCTTCAGACAATACCAGTTGTTGCTGCTTTGTTCGCTTCTGCTTTGAAAATAAACAACATAAGAAACAGCTTGAGGTATCAAATATACATAGAAATGATGTTTCCAGAGAAAGCAGCCTGAAGTCTTGATTACAGAGGAGGTCAAGCAGCAATGTGGTTGAAAACGAAAGTCAACCTTATGATTTTGAGAGGGGAGTGGTGCCAGGGCATGTGATTTTTTTTTATTATTTTTTTTTCCATAGTCGTGGTTGGCAATGTTGATAACTGGCATAGATCTCCTATGTTTGTTTACAGAAGTTTTTATGTCAGAGTGCAAGATGAAGCTCCATACAATGATGCAGAATGTTAAACTCTTGATGCATTTGAATACTAATAAATATCTTCACAGGTAGGAGTTAAGGGAGGGGAGGGGTAATATACAGTTTTATATATGGTCATGGCCATTCTGATTTAAAAGATCAGAGTAGAACAATTTGCAGTAACCAGTTACAGAGGGAAATCGTGCAGTCTTTTCTGCTTGCCATATTGAGCTACCTGTAGTGTTTTGTAATGTAGGTCCTCTTCAGGTCTCCTTATCCAGAATAATATTTTACTGAAATTAAATATTCTGTAGTTGATGTATGTCTAACAATAAATAATCACAAACAGCCTGAAGTGCTTGCTGAGGTATAGCTGTGAAATGTCAACAAGATGTTATAAGCATGCTTGCCAGAAATTATGTGTGGGGAGTATCTTAAATCCTTACTTCGAAGATAGGATCTCATTTGAAAAAACAAGCACAAACAAAAAAGCCCTACCTATCACGTCTTAACTCTTACTTTTGTTTTCTCTGTGCTTTTTACAGTTTCTCACGTATGTTTCATGAAGAATATTAGGTGGGGGCTGTGCTTCCATTGTATCAAAGCTGGACACCTAAAATGCTTCCTACTGATGTGTGTTTCATAAACTCAGCATATTTATGGCAAATTCCACTGCTTTTTTTTGCTGAGGTGCCAGAAACTGTCCAGTCACAGCAGGACTGAGTTTAGCACTGGCTAATTTTCCTGGGTTCCTGGCCAGTCACTGATTTATTTTGGGTATGAACTCTGTGCTAAAACCCATACTGACATGTTTCCGCAGCTCTGCTTGATCATGCTGGAATAAACTAGTGCTATGATAGCCTGCCCTACAATGATACTGTTTGAAGCATATAAACATAAGAGTAGCTATACAGTTTTTGGACTAAAGGTTCACCTTGCCTAGTTATTGTCTGCAGCAATGACCAGAAGTGGATGCCTAAAGAATTTACAAATAGGGCAAGTATGTAGGAAAACTTGGTCTAAACCCTCATGATAGCTTTTTGATAGTTTGCAGCTCAGAGACTTTGAAAGCAGAGATGGCTTCTATTATTTAGTAACCTTTTGGGGCTTCTCCTTCATTAACTTGTGCAACGTCCCCTTAAACTTGCATAAACTTTGGTATCTGTAACATCCTTTGTCAGACATTCACCCGTACCATAGTTTAACTAGAAATTATGTGACACATCTGTAACCTCTTTGTTTAGAATCTACCACTTCGTAGCTTCATTTAACAGCCCTTAATTCTTGTACTATGTGAGCCTTTTCCACTGTTACTGTACCCTTTCTGAGTGTGTGTGTGTGTATGCATGCATGTGTAAAATATCACATGGATATTTAAGATGTGGTTGCATCAGGTTGCACTGTAGCATATTGGCATTCTTTTTCCTGTACTCTGTTCCTGTCTAATAACACCTAACATTCAGTTTGTTGCAATTTGCTGGGTAGGGAAATCAAAGGATGCAGTTAGGACTCTTCCGTTGCAGGCTGCAGAATTTGAGGAGCAATACCATCCTTGGTTCATGCAAATTTGCCAACCTACTAGCAGCAGTCAGGTCACTCTGGCATTGTAGCCATGAATGCTGACTGCAGAGTTGCTTTAGCTAGAGACTTTCTGGTACTCTGCTGCTTCATTTTCTACTAACTCTGGCATCCCTGTGCCAGCCTGCAGTCCACAGTGTAGACATACTCTAATCATATCCTAGTCACAGTACTGAGCAGAAACTGAGTAGGGACTAGTGCTTTTTTCTTTTTTATCATTGGCAGGGGTCTTCATTCCTGATTTGACACAGAATGCTCAGCATCTTATAATAAAGCTACTGTGGTAAAACAGGCCCCAACTACACATGCTGCTTGTGGGAAGCCATCACGCTCTGGACTGTCAGGGACATTTTGGGCCCTCACGAGTAACAGAGGACTAACATTTATTTAAATGGAACAAATGTCTCTGGGTATGAAGTGAATCCATGCCTAATACTGCTTCATATGTTTTTGGCATGCTCACCTATGATTTATTTGCATATTAACTATAGTTCTCATCAATTAATTATGTTCAAATGCATTCTATACGTTCAGAAACACGTGCTGGGTTTTATCTTCCTGTTCAAGTACATCCTATTGGCAAATGGCAGCACTGGAAAGCAACGAAATTAAATAGAATGCAAAGGCAACTTGATTTGCCTAGACATTATTTAGTCTCTTGATAGATAGTGGCCAGAGTCTTTTCCCTTTCCTGTTTAGGAGGGAAATTATGGTTAATATTTTGAATGATAATACAAAAAATGAAAGACTTAATTGCTGAGTGAAAGCATCTGAAGTTTTACCTGGTAGTAGCTGGAATGATGTAATGTGAGAAAACACAGCTTGTGGCTAAGAACAAGTCAAATAAGCTTGAGCAAATTGATATATATATATATTTCATGTCTGAAAGTGAGGGAGCCCTGTTATTCTGGTTGTAAATCATGGGAGAAAGTCAAGAAACCTATTGCTGGTGTCAGAACCAATTGTGTGTATTATTGTGGTCACTATTGGCCAAATAAATATATTTACATATATAATGGAGAATATGATTGTGAGTCTTCGCATCGGGGAGAGCTATGTCAAGAGCTCCTCAGCACAACTTTGTTTTCTTTAGTGCTTTTGTGTTGGTGTTTGACAAAATGTCCACAGGGCCATTTCTTTTTTGCATTCACAGGGTTTAATCCTGACTAATTACCTCAAATACGTTGAGGTATCAGAGTGCAGAATTTGACCCTCAGACATTGTTGTTTACTTGTTTTCTAATGGTTGTTGATTTGAATGGCAATGGAGATGGGCTCAGAAGGGCAGACTCCACCTGCTCATGTGAAGCTGCACTGTAGTCCTTCAGACTAATCACTGTTATAACTTTCCAAATCTGATAAAAAGAAAAGATGGGTTGAGTCCCATATCAAAAAGCTTTTTCGGTTTTAATTCCAGAATGAATGTGTAAATGCCAAATTAAGGAAAGTGGAAGAATGCTCTCTGTATGTTGCAATTACTAGTTCATACCAGGTTAAGCGTTGGGTATATATAAATAACCAGGTAGTATCCAAGGATTTCTGGAAACTATTTGAATTTCTCACTCCAGAAATATTTCCTATGAGCAATTCAGCCAGGGAAATTCCAATTATTGTTGTGATGCTCCTAAACCCCTGAGAGCACTTCTATATGCTGATCAGCTCCAAAATTACTGACTTGATGGAATGGTCAGGATTGCTTTTCTGCAACTGGATGCCATTTGTATAATATCCCCTGATGAGTTGCTTCATGTTGTGCTGTATAGAAACATTACAGCTAATACTGTAATGCAAAGTGTAGTGAAATGCAAGATATTTTTGCAGTGTCCACATAACACGTTTGACTGTGTGTCCTTCCCAAAGCTCAGCTGGCTGTATGGGCTTGAGCTGGAAACTCCATGAGAAAGGAAAGCTATGGGGGAAATAAAAATAAACAAAAATATTATCTATTGAGTGAAGAGCAGTGAGTAATGGACTTATCTAGCATATCACAGCACTGAATATTTTGAATCTTATCTGAATTAGTCTTCTAGTGTTCATCATTATGAAATCTGAAAGTTTTTGTTTCTACAACACCAGAAACACAAAGGTCAGCATGAGTACACATCAACTTGACTGTGTAGCAAGTGGCATAACATGAGTTAAGCTCCTCTATGTGATGTGCAAATTGCTAAGGATGAACTTACTTTGTCACACTGTGTTCCAGGTGCATTTCAGGTTGGCAGGATGTCTCTTTAGGTGGCTGCGAGTTTGTGGTTGAGATTATATCTTCATTTTGTTCCCTTTAGGCTTGGGAAAGGGCATGGGACAGCAGTAAATGGACCACAGATACCTAGGGTCTGATTAGGGAAGGATTATTCTAGTGCTAGCAGTGTGAAATGACTATTTAAATATTCATAGGACAGCTTCATAGGAGATGTTGGAACATTCACCTGAAAGATGTAGATTCAAATCTATTCAAGCAGTAGAGGTTGTTCTACAGATAGGTTCAAGACTTGGACTAATGTGCAACTCCGTGAAAAAGATGGGAGAGTAACAATGTCACTGGGAAATATGACCAGATTTTTCCAAGAACTTGCTGAAAAATAAATTCACAAAAATCCATCCCGATATGCACCTGATGTCTCTGAGACTAAATTCAATTCTCAATTCAGATAGAAGTTAGTTTGCAACATTTAACTACTCTATTAAGTAAATGTATAAAAATCAGATCTTTAAAAAAAAAAATCTTCAGTCAAACTCCCACCAGCTCCCTCTCCTTCCTTTGCTGTGTGTTTTGGTTGAACTGTGACAAAGGGGGTCTTTGTGTGAAAGGCGGATATCTATAAGGGAGCAGAATAAGTATTAGCTTCCTGTTCTACTCTGTTTTTGGGAGCTGGAAGGAATTGCCTTCCACACTGCAGCAGATAAACATGGTAGAGATGACTGTTCCTCAGGGATTCAATGTAATGCAGAATATATGCAAACAGCTATTGCATAACATACTGTTGCGGATGGGCTGGTTTTGCAGTTGAGGATTTTATGCCTTGCTAAATGATGGAAGATGCCAACAGTGCTCAGAGACTGCTGTGGTATTCATACAAGGTGCTTTTCCAAATTGGCTGCTTCACTAGACTGGCAGACAGAAGACTAACACAGATTTTTTTAAATATAGAGAGAGCTTCTATAATTTAAGCTTCTCCCCTGTCCACATACAGCCACTATATCATAGTAGCCTCTATGTAGGTCATTAAAAAAAGCAGTTGTATATACAAGTGATGTTTAATAAAACCTTTGTTGGCTCAAAGACATGGTGCCAAAACAGTTGCTGCAGATGTATTAGGTGACTGAAGCTGTAGTTAATTTACAGTATTATGTCCCTCTATTTCTCTGTGTGGCCTTGGAAACTAGCCCACTCCATTTAAAGTGGAACCCTTGCTTATTTCCTCACTTACTCTGTTTCTACATACTCACTTAGATCTATTATGAGAGGGAAAGATTGAAAGTAATATAGATATTTAACGAGATTGAATATAAAGTGGAATTTACTGATTAGGCCCCTGTAATTACGGTTTATGCAGGAAGAAGCACTCCTAGGAGATTCCTGCAGATAACCAGCAGGAATTATGGCGCCTTTCTACTGCACTGCTGAAACGTGGCTTCTTCCAGATGCTTCTAGGTTTCAGATAAAGAATCTGGAGGCTGCTTGTGTTGCCTGCACTGCCTGCTGCAGGGCTGCTCCAAGGGGCACCTATCTTCTAGCCTGTTTATTAGCAATTATTTCCATTGCTGCAGTTCCCATAGCTCCTCCCTTAGGCAAGTGGCCTGATCTTAAGGTAGGTAGCAGGCATCAATTTGAGATTTACCAAGGGACTATTTGGTTCTGTGACTTACATGGAGTTGGTCTTGGTTTTTACCACTTTGACAGAAGAATGACCCAGGTCAATTTAAAACAAGCAGGTAAATCAATGCACATGTGCAGACCAACTAATATACTGCTTTCAGATAAAATTACTGCACTTGGATTGTCCATTTCTCTCTGTAAACATGCATGACTGGTGAAAACTCCCTATTAAAAAAGAAAATCATTATTCTGTGACTCATCACTACAGCATTATATATTGCCTAGCAGCATAAGTAAATTTGATTTAAAATCATAAGATTTAAAAAGAAAGATGGAAGTCTTTTTACTTGCTTTCTGGTCTTTGAGACTTCATGGTACACTGAGGTGTGAAGATTACTAATTCTCTGGCCCTGAGAGTTAGGCTTTCTTTAAAAGCATAAGAAATAAAATAAAAAATATCAATTTTGATTTCCATGCAGTCATACTGCTGGAAAACTCAGGCAGTTAAAAATAAATAAACAAATACACTATGAGACCTGGGGACAGAATTGGGAAGTCTGTCTGTACTGAATATTTGTTTCTGTATAAAAAGCCCACATCTACTGTCTGTAAAATGTGGGCATTTCACAGGCTTCCATACATTTAGAAGGAAACTGACTGCATCATCTGAGTAGCCTGTTTCTTCACAAGGGTATGTTTGTTAGCACAGATGACACTTGCCCTGTGCAGAAGGCCAGCAGGCAGCATATGTACCACTTGCCGCTCTTTTGAAGTCTAAGCTGGTTGGTTGTGGAATTCAAGAGATGGCTCGTTCTCAGAGTATCCTTTGCACAAGACTATGTCTCACTTCTGTCTCTTCATAGATAGCCTAATGTGTCTGTGGGGAAACTGTGGACTTTCTTGATCGATGTACTGGTATCTACATGTGCCTCTCCCCCCTCCCCCCTGCCCTTTTTTTTTTTTTTTGAAAACCCACCTTGAAATAAAACATCTTATAAGCTGACCATGGAAAGAAGGCACTTGCATTCAAACCTTTCCTGAGACAGCAGCCTGGGTGTAGGTGCTCAGACTTTGGACTGTGCATTAATAAAGGTCATGCTTGGAAAAAACCCACCCTGGCTAAGTTTACTACCCAAGAAGCATGATCATAGAATCATACAATAGTTTGGGTTGGAAGGGACCTTTAAAGGTTGTCTAGTACAATCCCCCTGCCATGAGCAGGGACATTTTCAACTAGATCAAGTTGCTCAGAGCCCCATCCAACCTGATCTTGAATGTTGCCAGGGATGGGGCGTCTACCACCTCTCTGGGCAATGTGTTCCAGTGTTACACCACCCGCATTGTAAAAAAATTTCTTCCTTATGTCTAGTCTAAATCTTCCCTCTTT
>RSEF01000009.1:9375187-9462582 GCA_003993805.1 Himantopus leucocephalus
TGCAGCCCAATATATGGTTGGCTTTCTGGGCTGTGAATGCACACTGTTGGCTCATGTCCAACTTTTCATCCACCGGTACCCCCAATTCCTTCTCAGCAGGGCTGTGCTCAATCCCTTCACTCCTCAACCTGTATTGATACCAGGGGTTGCCCCAACCCAGGTGCAGGACTTTGCACTTGGCCTTGTTGAACCTCATGAGAACCTCATGGCTTTTTACTTAAATTACTGCAGTGAATTGTGTTGCTGTGGTTGAGGCTTTCACCTGCTGCTCAGTTTAGTAAAAATTCAAGGGAGATGAGGTAACTTGACAGATCTAATTGTATCACTTCATCTCGCTGTATTTCAGATTTCTTAAAATCATACTTAGTGTGATTTACAAACAAAACCGAATGCCACTCTTTCTTATTGGTTGCTCTCAGAAGTTCATTTAGAACAAAAGAATCTTATTTACTAATTAGAATTAAATTTTGGCAAGCTTTTAAGTGATTTTGAGGTAATTCAAAACATAAATAAACTCTAAGAGGAAAGAAATATGTGGAAGCCACATGTATAATTGAAGGACAAGTTAAGGAGTCTTCTGTAAAAAAATCAATTAAAATTTAAGTAGAGGGATCCTTTAAAATTATAATGAAAATTTTAAGTGCATTGGAACAGTTTTATGGAAGAAAACCAAAAGAAGTATTTTGCATTTCAAAAGCCAATGAGATGAAAATTCTCTTTATAACAGCCAAGAGAGCTATAAGATAGGGCTTACAATACCATGAATATCATGCTATTAAAATTAAAACCTTGCTGAGAACACACTGATCAAGTAATTCTAATACACCTGCAATAAATGACTGTCTGAATATTACTAGACTACAGGTGGAGAGAGTGTGAAGTTAATGCTGAAATATACAGTCCAGTGAACCAAAATCCTCGGTGTTCCTGTGGATGAAAAGCTATTAGATGTGAACACTACAGTAGCAGTCTATCCACTAAAATTTGATGTTATTTCTGGAAGGGGAGGTATTGGATTACATCTAAATGCCAACAAACCAGCTCTTCTGGCACTCTGATTTAATTCCTGGAAGTACTGAGTTTTGGAAGTGATATTTACAGGAATGTCTCTTATACCCATGCTTTCTCACCCTTTCTGATGGCAGTGCTACAGCAGGTGAAAACTATCTCCTTCTGTGCAATTCCCAGTAGCCTCAGCTCTGGGGAAAGAGGGATGAATCCCAGTTCAAACACTCAATTCCAGTGAAATGGGTGGGGATTTGTCTGGGGTTTGGATGTGTCTTTAGCTGTTAGTGTCTACACTTGCAGCTGTAGTCTCTAGCTACATACAGTACCTACAGTTCATCAGTCAGACCCTTCATTGATTTCTCTAGGTTATCCCAGAAATTGAACTGTATTCAAATTGGAAAATGTCATTCTAGGCTTTGGAGATCCCTCCTGCAAGTCCTCTCCTTGGGTTTGTCTATAGTGCTGCTGACAGGTGAGTGTCCATATATGCAACGCGCTCCCCAGCTCACTTGCTTTGTAAGCTGTGGACAGCTAGCAGCAGCTCTAGGACTGCCTCCCTGGCCATGGTTTGGTGGCATGGTAGGCTCAGATATGGGCCAGTGGCTTGAACAGCTCCCCATGTGCCTGCCCAGCGTTGGATGGTCCAAGTCTGGCTCTGGGAGCAAGGGAGCTGAACCTGTTGTGGCTGCTTGTGATATTTGTCCCCTGTTCCTTGATGGCCAATTTTGGCCTTTGCTTCCTCAGAATTCTGCATCCTACTGCCAGGTGTCCTGACTGCCCTTTCTGCTTGGGTTGCAAGTTTTCCCTTCTAAAAAGCTATCTTGGGCTATTTTTGTTTGGAAATTCCTTAGAAGGTAATGGTTTGTCAGCTAGGCCTTTTGATTTTCTTTGGCAGGCTGCTGTCTGGGATACTAGCAGGCATATATTATATGACTTTAGCTCTTCAACCATTGTGGGTTAATTTAAGAGCTTAAATGAGAAGCTTGAGTAAAAAGCCTCAATACATGAGGGTATTTCTGTAATGGATGGATAAAAGAATTGCCTCTGAATTGCCTTTGAGCCACTCAGTCTGTGTCACTAGAGAAGATTTTCCCTTGCCTGTTTCGGGTGACTGGATTGCTGACTTGGGTGCCTTAGTTCAGTGCATAGCATCTCTCTAAAGTCCTTCAGACGCTGTAAAATGTAGAGTCATGGTGAATGTGGGTCATCTACCAGAGCAGACAGTAAATTGGAAATCCCAAAGCATTGAGAGGGAGTGTGGGGTTCATGCTAGGAAACCTGTTAGGACTAGAAAAAGGGATTTTTCTGCTGGGGAATGCACTGTTCTGTCAGGTATTTGAAAGATAAGGATATTTCTAGTGGGTGGGCAGCTAGAATTCAGATTATATCCCACAGGGAAAGGTGGTTTATCTCGAGTCTTCCAGCAACAAAATATAAACTATTTGCTAGCAACAATAACTAAGGAAAGGAACAATGTTTAGGCTTATTTTTGATCCTTCAAAAAGCATGTTTGGTGACCTGTGCCTGCCAGTGACCCCTTGTTCAAGGAACTGGAATCTGGCTGCACTGCTCTCCCACTGTGTCTGACACTGTGGCCATGGAAGGGAGATATTTAATTATACATGGGATTATTTAAAATCTGGCACTGAATGGCTTTGAAATGTTGCCAACAATGACATTCCTAAATAATATTCTTACTGCTTCAGAGAGAGTAAGTGCCAGAGTGCCAGCAGACACCTTCCTTTTCATTTCCCCATGACTGACAGAAGCTGTTTTAAATAGGCAAAAGGTAGTCAGCAATTGCAGTGTGCTGCATCTAAAATGCTTTTTGACCTGAATAGCATTCTGTTGATAAACAACAAAACATCATCTGTATATGGAGTTCCCTGTGGCATTTCAGGTAGCCATAATCTTGCTTCTGTTGGCATCTGTTTTGCATCCCCCAACTCCTGGCACTTCTGTTTGGGGGTGGTGCTATGGTACCACTGCCTTAGTTGGTTTTTGTCTGTATAGTGAGTAGCTCTCCAGGTGCAGAGGAACAGGTGCAAGCAGGCTTTTTGTCTGTGTAATACAGAGGGAGGGTCTGTTGTTTGAGGTAATTTCTTGTATGCTCCCCTGCTCAGTCCTATCATCACAATTGGTATGGCCTATTCTGTCCTAGAAGCTCTAAACCACAGAAAAATCCTTTCTATGTTATTCCACTAGTGTTGTTTCCAAAGTTGCGCCCATCAGTTTTATAGAATTACAGCTTTAGTTTCATGCTGATGATTCTTTTTTGCCTAATAATGTGTTCATTAGAAAAATCCTGTGTTGGTTCACATGAAATGATCCTTAGATTATCCTAACCAGGAAGTGGTTTCAGTTGAAGAAAAGCGAGTTGGGACTGGAGTGCCTATCACGGAGCCAGTAAGGATGATGTGAGGTACTGCTGATGCATCCTGCCATTCTTATAATTTGTAGACTCCTGGATGCAATACTGGAGTGTGATATAGGATACCTGGGCTCAAATTGCTTCTGTGCTCGCTTGAGCATGGGAATGCGAACTTGGATTTTCTGTGACAACTGTGATCATTCCAACCACTGGCAAATTGCTGTTTGGTGAATTTTTGTTCTTTAGCTTTTATTAAAAATCCCCTTACTGCTGTCCCCCCGCAACCCAACAAGCAAAAACCCTCAAATCCCAACCCAAGTTAGAAAATAATAATTTTGGCTGTAAGGAAAGAGGAAGGGGTTTCTTGAACTGAAACAAATGTTTTCATCTTGCATAACATTTAGGATAAATTCAGTTTTGGGACTGATGTGAAATACTTCTGGTTCCTCATCCGGTGAGCCATGACATTGATTATTCGCACATGGGGATTTTTTGTGCTATGTTAGAAAGGCAGGCATTTTATGGGAGGTTTCATGTTAACTTTTGGCCTCGAAGAACTGTGGACAAGACTGGAGTCTACCTGATGTTTCTCCCTGACAGAGGGTGGGAGTAACTTATCTCTCCTATGTCTTCTTACTGTGAATAAGTGTCCCTTTTTCACAACCTGTCTCTGCTCTGCCTGCTTGACAGGATATGCTGGTGCAGGTTGATTGAGATTTGGGTGGGGAAGAGGCTCCTCTTTCTTTTATGTTTGAGTACAGGACAGCAGAGAACAGCCCTGTACAGAGCTGGCAGTTTAGAAGATGTGAATGGCCCCTAGGACGGTAGCTGTGCATCCATCAAGTTCCCTGAGTAAAAGTAAGAGAGTAGGAGGAAACACTTGAAAAACTTGGCAGTCACAGCAGTCAGAGGGGAGCTGAGCTTTATTCCTTGAAGAGCATTTAAATTGTTGCCAGAAAACCCTTCTCCCGCTCCAGTAGCCTTACATACCTGGAGAAAAAGTTGCTAATGGTTTAATGTGACTCCAGAATGTGTCTTTAGAAAGTTGATGTACTATTTCAAAGCTACTAAAAAAAAAAGTAAGTAATACTTTCTTTAATGCATATGTTGGATTAATTATTTCAGATTTTTCTCCAGATCTGAATATAACTGTTTTCCAGAACTAAGTCTGGTCAGGTGGTAAGTCTTATTATGCATGGAGTTTTCCTTGCTGAATCCCACAACATGACCTATGTCCTGTTATATGTACAGAGCAGGCAGGACCTCTGCCTTGTGTTTTTTATAAACCTTTCTTGTTCAGCTCCTGAAGCTAGCTAGGAAAGTGCTTGTTAATATGGTCAGCTGATTCCTGTGCCTCCTTACCTCAATCCATTTCCAGCAGCTCTGCAGCAAGCAGGAAACTTTAGCTGTGTATAGCCTTCCTGTCAAGGGGCCACAGAGGGGGGATGCCAAAGACATTTTCTCCGCTTTCCATGTGAACACAGGGTCTCTTGCAGAATTCAACAGCAGTCTCGTATGTTACTCTCCATGAAATCGCTGAATTACAGGTCTGACAAAACAGACTTCCATCTGTAATTCTGTGTTGAGAAGCTGGATGATGTTCTGGGTTCTGTAACACAGGAAAAACACTCACAAAAATAGGCTTACTGATATTTGTTGAGAATATACCAATGACTGCCTTTCTGGACTTTTGAAGCTCAACTTTGCCGTTCTAGATGCAGCTTTTATCTGATCCACAGGAGTTTACTGGAGCGCATTAAGTTGAATGTTCATAATAGTTTTCTCAGTGACCAGCCTTGCTGAATTTTCCATGATACATATGATGGAATTGTATGCAATTCCCATTAATAGTTTTCCAGTTAACTTGTATTTTTGTTGTGTTTATCTGCACATATTTGGAGACAGATGTGCATAATTTAAAATTGTTACACTTAGCAGAGTTTGAAAAAGGGTTAAACATTTATAAGCGTAATAAGATAACCTAGAGTTATGTTAGAAAGGATTAAAAACATAAAAGATATAAATCCCTGTGCCTCGGGGGATAACTGATGGAGTTTAAAAAGGAATTTCCCTGATGGGTAAATTAGTGTATAATTGCCCCCACAGGGACTCCCTCCTTAAACATCTGATACTAGTGTCAGTCAATACCACACTTGGTGGACCTTCAGACTAATTCAGGATGGCAATTCTCAATCGTAGCAACTAACGTGATATTGTGATGTGTACAATGTTCCTTACTGGCAATGTAAAAAATCTCTGCTGTGAAGTGACAGTGTATTCTAGTAATAAGTTGTATTATTCTTATGTGATATATCACAGTATGTAATAAATGGTAAATGTAATTGTTGGTACTATGTAATGGCTCTGGATTTGCACTTTACAAGAAGGGAAGGTCTCTCAGACACAGTGGAATCGGGTGACTTATTTCAGGCAAGTACAAACTATCTATGGAGACCATTAAAAGACAGATCAAGGATAGTGTTCCTCTTGTTCCCACTCTGACTCATGGATTTTTCAGATGAAGCTTCTGTGAGCTTTGTGACAGAAAGGGCTTCAGGCAGAAAAGCAAGATAAATACGTAGGTAGACAGGGACCGAAAGCCTCACTCACCTCTGAGCATCTTGGATGTGTAGGAGAAGAGGGACCGTAGGTCTGGGGCTCTGTAGATTAGACCTGCACAGTGAGGGTGGTAGCTGAGTAAAATATTGAGAGAACACAGACAACAGAAGACGTTTTGGTTTTTTTTTTTCCTTTGCTTTCAATGATGTAACAAGTAATCTGCTAGGACCTCCTGATGCCGTTTTCATGGAGGGTTGACAAATGACTGTCAGCGTGAAAAATACAATTGCCCATCCAGAAGTCAAATTCTTTCCATGGTCTGAGAACTGTCTTAAAAGTGAACCTGCAGTGGGCTGTGTGTTAGCCCCCTGCTTCATAGCCTCTGTGGTGTAAAGGTAACAGAGACCCTGCTTGGTAACATTCACTCCCTTTTGTAAATGACCTCAGGTTCATACCTTACAATAATATGGGATTTTTTAGTTTTAATTTGGCTACATCTGATTTTTTAAGGGGTGGAGTTAATTTCCGCATATGTGATCACTGTAGACTTGGTAGTCAACTAGAACTGTGAACTACTACCTCTTAATTACAGGCTAGATAGTATTTTGGGCAGCTAGACTGAATATTTCCTTGCCCAGATTCAGCAATTATGTGAAAACTGGCAGTAAAAGACTCACCCTAGTAAAAGTCTAGGTTGAGACAAATGAGCACAAACACTGCTGCTAGGAATGTTCTGATCTCTCACTGAACAGTTCCATTCTTTGCTCTGAGGGAGTAATTCTAAAGAGTTTGAATTTATTCCCCCAAATACATTAATCATCAAAAGATAAGCATTATGATGGAATTAAAAAATACTTATGGACTAGTCCTAGCCATTGGTTGAACCATGGCAGCATGTGGTGACAAGACGCACACCTCTATTGCCCTACTGAGTGAATATCAAATAGGGCAAATATGAGAATGTTGTTACCCTGGAAGATAGAGCCACAGCCAGGTGGTGTAAGAAGCTAGAAGGAGTCAAATGGATGAGGAATAGGCATCTGGGGAGAAGCGAGGAACTTGGCTGATGGGTGAAAGAGCTCTGGAGACAGCGATATCTCAGAACATAATCATAAGTAATTTCAAACTTTTTACTACAACCTTACTTACAACAAAATATATGTGCCCGTAAAAACAGAAGCTTTTGTGTCCTCTTATTTTCAGTATTCATGGTTTCTGTTTCATTTCCTATTTACATAGTAATGTTTGTTTTTGCATTCACTTAGTCAAAGCTTGTCTTATGGGAATTTTCTAGATGAATGATTATATCTTTTTTTTTTTTCCAACTAACAAACTGCACAACAGATTTGTACATCAGGTTTTTAGATGGAAGTATCATGATCTAACAAACTGTGAAAGTACTTTTCACAAGTGCATTTTCTCACTTACACGTGAATTCATGAAATATGTTTCACTGGCTTTTTGATATGGACATGAGATATAAAAGCCAGGTTTGATGAAAGGTTTGCAAGGTTTATGGACTTTGTTTATACTGTGAGTTGACTTGGTCAGCCAACAGTCTGCACAGGGAAAATCACCAAGTCGGGTGTTACTGAATGCTGGTTGTAACTGGCTCAGTCTATAAGATCTACTGAGTGCCATGGAAAAACTCAATGGTGGTGTCAGGTGAGTTTTGTCTCTGGACACGCATTCTTCTGAATTTAAAATTATGAACAGGGGAAAAGGAAGTATTGGTGTTGCTCAAAATTGTGGGGTCAACAGCTGAAAGATCCACTGAAATGAAGAGAATGGGAACATCTGCAGCTAGTGTGGTACCTTCTGCTTTTGTTCTTTCCTCCCTGTTTCACTGCTTCCATCAATCCTGTCTAAGGTTTTACATAAGAAAGGTAAGTTCTTGAAGATGAACTTCAGAATTAACACACCTACACTGCCTATCTTTTCTTCATACTAGTGAGCATTTAGTGTTAGGTGCAGTAAGAACGTGAAGCTGCATAGCAAACTGGATTGCTTAGAATTTCCCTATAAAGCTGCAGTCATCTGGTAGCACTGCCAGGGTTACAGAATTCAGACTACAACCACCTCATGCCACCACATTTTCCCTGTCCTGGGTAAAATTGACGTTGTCCTGGCAAAACTCTAAAATCAATGTAACATTTGAAATTTGGGTAACGGTTGTACAAAATGGTGCTTTGCTACTGGAGAGTGTCCTTAAACTATAATCTTGACAATGTGAAGAAAGAATGGAGGTTTTTTCCTCTCTGCCCCCTCTCAAATGCAAGGGTGTCTCATGCAGCCTGCAGGCCTAGTAAATGAGAGCAGGTCTCTTTACATAGCTAATCTTCCCCAGTAAATAATTCAATGCATTAGAATGCAAAAAGGAAATAAACATCTGCTGACAGATAAAAGGAAAGTCACTTTTTTTCCTGCAGGGAAAGCAAAGAAACTTTTAACTACTGTCTCAAAGCAAGTTTTCTTGCAACCAAGTGTGTATGTGTTACCCTCTTCCCCCCAGACATTTAAAAAAAAAATAAAAAATGAAAGGAGTTAAGGGTTATTGAGCACTGTGAGTTTTAGCCATTTATCACAGCTGTTTCTGTAATTGTGATTCATGGGGAGCAGTCAGACTGTTCAATGACCAGCAGGCTCTGGCTTTGTGGAGTGAGGGTCTTTTGCTAGCGCGCTGGGTTGCAACATAAATCATGTTGGTTGACTTAGGTATGTTGTATTTTTCTCCTGTGTGTGCTCTAGGCTCACTTTTCTTTTTGCCTGTAGTTGTATCTTCCCAGTTTTGCTTTATGGAGACTTGTATTTTCATGCTGGGCAATTACAAAATGACTGCCCTTCAGAAGCCCTGGGGAAGTTTGGTGCAGGTGTGGTGTCCCTGCCTGTGAGGACTAGAGCTCCTGCAGAAGCCATGTAGCCTGGGAGAAGGGATGGTGGGGGAAAGGATGGGTGGACTTGTGTATTCTGTCTGCCTGGTATGGGATGTACAGATTGTTTTGATTAAGACTGGAAGAACTGACCTGCATTATCATTTGAAATCTGTTGGTTTCTCAGTCTCATCTCCTTCCTGTCATTCTGACTGACCATTTCCTTTGCAAGAGCCACTTCTGAATTTTCCTGGCGTTGCTGTTCTCTTCAAACTTCTGTTACTATGGAAGAGCACTGGAATTGGTCTGGGTGTCTTGAAATAAAAATAAAATTTAACACCAATTCTATTTGTAAAACAGGATCAAAGGTTAACATTTTAACTTTTGACTTAAGTTTTTAATGCGTCTTTAAGAAGTAAATATAGGTAGCTATACCAGCATGTTTATGGCAACAGAAAGTTGAAAATAGGCTCAATTATGTGAAAGCTGGTGGCTTTCACAGCTGGCACTTATGGTTCCTTGCGCTGCAATCATATTTTTTAATAGGTATGAAAAGTATATCTAACTTATACAGTTATTTTGAGCAGATTATTTAGGGCTTGACATAGTAACAGGCAGAGCTTTAATCTTATTTCTGATATGAAACTCTCCCAATGGCCTCTGTAGTGAGCACCAATGAAAAGACTATCCCTTTTTTCCTGCTTCAGTGCAATCTTAAATACTCCACCATGATCATTTGATCACCTTGCCAAGCGTTTGAACAGAATTCATGCTTATAATATTTCATTAGAAAAAAAAAACCCAAAAAATCCAAGAACAACTTCTGTTAGTTGTTATGCTTTTAGCACGTCGCTTCTCAAAACTTTGTGGCCCTCCATGTAGCTTGCAAGACTGTATACTGTTTTCTATATTCTTGGGACAGAATGTCCATTTTTTGAGAGAACTTTTTACTTCTAAGTACCTGTTTAACTCTTCTACACAACTCCTTTTTAATCCTTTTTAAAAAAATCTTTTTGTTGCATGTTATTTATTCTGAATCCCATACTGTTTTATGAAGTCATTAGAAGATTTAGTCTTTATAGTTGGTGTGGGAAAATCTGTAAGTTTCTCTGGAGGAACAGAATGTTTAAGTGTTGTAGTAGAAGCCTGGAATAAATTAATAATCCATGCCACCTGTAGCCTCCAGAATTTTGTCATCTATTTAGCAATTTACATTTTCCTTCTGATTTCGTAACAACCTTCCCTGGTTTTTAGGTCATTGTCTTTTTGAGTTGATCAGTGTTTTACAACAGAAGTGTGTCTTTAATAATACAAAGGTATATGGATGTGTTGTAACTCTTCAGCAGTTTACATCTTGAACCAAATTTTGTGCTTATAATATTGCTTGTTGAGTAAATCTCACTTCTATGTCCTGACACTCCCACAGTTCTCCACATGCTTGGATGCCCCTTTCCCCTCAAATATTCATGAAATCCTGCCAGTGACTTGAAGCTTCCCTGAAATAACGGCCAGCTCCCAATCTGTGCCTAACTTAATCTTTCCAGGCTTGCTTTATAACTTTCAGGATTCACCACCTCATTGAAATATTTTTTTGAATAATAAAATCATATTTTCTCTATTCTAGTTTGTATTTTCGTGTACAAGTTTAATGGTAGGTTTTTAAGACAAACTTGTTGCTTGTTCATTCTTTGGCATGTTTCATTTTCTGTACAGTTGCTTACCCACTTTGTAATTCAGCATGAATAATTTCAGTACTCTCAGAAAACAGCCTTCCTCACACCTGTGCAGTCCCCTTGTCTGTGGCATTGCACAGACCTAAGTGAAGGGTGAATTTGCCACCTGATGTGGATGAATTGCACTTCAACTCACTTTAAGTATCTAGGTGGGAATTTATGCAACATCAAACAAGCTGCACTTTTGATTAAGTAAATCAAAGAGTTTTCTGGTTAGGACAGTCTTGCCTAGAGCCTTATAAAGAAAGATGTGAGAAGACTCAAGTGTTTGCTTTTAACAGGGTAAGTTTGTATTTTCCAAAGTGGGATACTTTACCAATATAATAAAGGAAACTCAAACACAAGCTGCTAGATCTTGATGAGAATGTAAATTGACTTGTTCTGCTTGGTGGAAAAGCCCCCTGACCCAAAACATGTCATTCCATCTGTCAGCATGTAGGCACCAGAGGAGAAGAAAAATGAATGCTGTGGCTTTAGAGGAGTTACTTTTGGAATCGTTTACATAGCACCTAATCTCTACCCTGGTTTAAAAGATAAACAGTTTTCTACTTTACGTGAGAGGTAAATCATTTCTTAAGTCAAAAGTAGGTAAATAAAATAAAATGTTGTTATGGAAAAATTTACCTTGATTCTATTTTTACTCCTATTCTGTTTAATCACCAAAGAAAGGCAGTATAACAAAAAGGTACTGCACTTAGATCCATCATACACTAGTCATATCTTAACCCATTGTCTTGCTTGTAGATGTCTTTTGATGGAACTAGTGTGGATCAGCTTTATGCTGGTCTTTCCAACACCTTGTTGATGGTCTTTAGATTTGATTGTTTACCTGATGCATACTATTTGTTACAGGTGTTTTATTTCTTTTTTGAATAAAGGCATAGAATAAATCGGATTGCAAATCAGAAAAAAAAACCCAACAATGCTGTTTAGGAAATACCTCAAGTGTATTCTTCTGTGCCAAAAAGCTCAACCATGTGGGAAATAGCCCATCTTTCAGTACATCATGAAGCATTTTTACAGAAATGAGATTATTTTCATATTTCTTCTGAAATCTATGAATACAATTCCTTGCTTTTTTGACAAACTTCCACAAAAGAGGGAGAAACATGTTCAGTTCTGATACAGTTTATCAAACCAGCTGAATCTTAATGTGCATGACTTTCTCAACTAATGCCTATTATTACATGAAAAATGTAGTAATCCAAAGTGGTTTTACTTCACTGCTTTGTGCAAACATTTAGCTTCATGAGGTTCTTTTCCCTGCAGATTATGTAGTATCATGGGCATTCATGTCAGTTTACAAAACAAACATGGTATGATTCTGCCCTTGGAGGCTAATATTTATATGAACTGTGGTGGAAGAACGAACATGGGTATAACTAATAGCCTACCAGCTGTGGTTTTGAGGTTGACTTCTAGATATTAGGGAAGATCCTCACCTGGTATAAATCATCAGAGTTTCTTTGGTCTTGATAGTGCTTTGTATGTTGAGAATGAGATGTGTGATGTCTGAGAGACTTTTTTGCATGATAAGAAAAAAAAAAAAATACGCTTACTGCTTGTTGTTATTTTTTTTTATTTAGTTCTATGACAGCTTTCAAAATAATTTGTGAGAATATAGTCCAATGATACAGCATCATGGAAATGACCAAGCACTTTGAGACAGCAAATATCTTTTCCTTTCCACCAGATGAATGGAAACCTTGGATAATTTTCTATAGAAAACCAACTTGCCATTAAAATTAATCATGTACTTAAGTGCTCTGCTGAACAGAGGACATACTGTACGAGATCACTACAGTAGCTATGGCTTCTGACAGAGCTGCCCCTAAGCAAGGAGAGGAAAAAAAAAAGTGAATTTCCTCTGGGATTGTACAGTTGTATCTGTTAAACAGACAAACATAACTTGATATAATGGACCATACAAACATAAATTCTGAGCACTGAATAAAACAAAGTTAGATTTTTTTTCAGGGTGGACAACTAATGAAACAGATGCAGGTATTTTTATGTTTAGATTGTATTGTTTAGGGTGAAGTATTTTTGAATGAACATAGAAAGCTGAAGTGCATTAAATGTCTCTTTCAAGGCTCAAATGGATATTTTTTCCAAAGCAATAATGTAACAAATTAGTCAATATCGAACTGTAGAAAGAAATGAAAGGTTCACCAAACATCTGCTGAAAACATTAGGTCTGGTCAAAATGAAGCTTATGAGTCCTGAAATGTTTCCTTTGTATCTTTTGGAGGTAGAGTCTCATGCTTGAGAAAGCTATCTATCTATTAGGTATAAAAAGATTCCAGTCTGGACTGAGCAAATGATTGCTGATGCTTTACAAATATAACTATACTACTTAGAGCAAGAAAATCATATAGTTTGGGTTGGGATTTTTTTGGACTTGCATAGGATCTATAAAGTATAGACCAGCTTTTTTTTTTTAGTAGTGTTAGACAGAGTATCATGTTAGAATAGACTATTTCAGTTGGAAGGGACCTACAATGATCATCTAGTCCAACTGCCTAACCAATTCAGGGCTGATCAAAAGTTAGTGTGTTATTAAGTCCAAATGCCTCTTAAAGACTGACAGGCTTGGAACACTGACCACCTCTGTAGGAGGCCTGTTACAATGTTGTTACATTCCATTGTATTAAGAACACAAAACCAGGTGTACTGCCACAGAAAACTTGGCGTAAAATATTTTTCTTCATTAGTCCCATTTTTGACAGAAAACTAACTTTGAAAGAGTGGAAACTTAATAAAACAGAAAAGGCCAAGATAGGTTTATATAAAAATATGGCATTTCTTACATTTTTCAGCATGTAAATATTTGTTTACTGTTTCATGCAAAGCAAATTTTGCAACAAATAAATAGTTGTAATACAATGGCAGTTTGCTGTGAGTGCATAAATCCTAAGATTACTCTTGTATTGATAACTGCTTTTTATTTTATCTGTTTACTGACTATGCAGTGCTCTACAGCCATAAGATTAGTGATGGAGAAGAAATTTTGGTTCATCCACAAAACAAAAATCTACATCAATGTAGGTGACAGACCATCTGGGCTATTCGGGTGTTAACCAGAGATGATTTTAGGTGCACCAGAGCTTAGATGTCACCCAAGGAGTATCTGTATTAACCTCAAAATCAATCTTCAAAGGAATTTAAGTAGGATAGATGGAGATGGAAGGTGTGTAAAACGTAAGAAGCTATGTATGGGAGATGTGGTGTGAATTCCTCTAGCTTGTGCCTCTGGCTTTTGCATCTGAGAAGATGCCCTTAGGTATTTGAGATGACAAATATTGTAGAAATTGGGAAGGACTCCTATTATTAAGTAAAGGCTAATATTGCCTTAATTGTGTTTTTTAGCTTTTAAACAAGCTTTTAAACTTGTAATCTTTTACTTCCATTTGTTATACAGTACTTCAGTCTCAACAGAAAAGTCTTTCCTTTAAGTGCTGGGTGCTTGAGGGAATGGGTCAAAACTAACAGGTGGGGAATAAACGGCCTTCATTGAGGCAGCAGTAAATCAGAGTTTTCTAAGTATGTCCAATGGTGCAGATTCTTCAGGAATCTAGATACTGAGGAATACTTCCTGTTGATCTACAGAAGATCCTCGTTGGGGGCAACAGCATCAGATGCTGGCTTGTGGGCAGCCATTCCCCCCCAGGTAGAGACAACTGAGCATTTTCCCTCTTTAAAGAAACAGGTAGAAGAGAACAACCCACAGTTCCAGACAAACCCTGAAGTATCACGAGCATTTTTATAAAGTAGTAGGAGGTGTCTGAGCTGTAGCTCGTAGTTCATCTCCCATATGGAGCAGGCTCTGTATTCTACAATAAAATGGTGATTTAAAGTGAACTGAGGTAGGAGTTCTCAATTAGCAGCTTACTGATGACTTTATTTCTCAGGAGAGAAATTAATGGAATGTAGCAGCATCTCTTGCTGATTAAAAATCCTGTTTAACATGTGTAATATATTTAGGTCTATATTTACATAGAAGGAATTCAAGCTTGAGTTACGCTCTGTTTATTTAAGTTCAGTTTCTATACCTGAGGTGGAGTGAGCTGTGGAAATGTCATGCCTGCCCCAGATCTTCTGCACATAAGAAAGCACCTGTATCGTATTGTGTGTCTTAACGAAGAATGCGTCAACCAGAAATAGGTTTTAACCACACATATGAATGTCTTAATTTTGAGGGCACCCTCATCAGATTTTAAGGGGTAGGTGTGGGGAATCTTTAGGCAGACAGGGAAACCTGTGAATTAGTGATTGCCAAGGGCACGCAAGCTAAACATCTGATGTCTGAGTTTCAGCATCAGATGTATTGTTTTGTTGCTAGTGAGATGTCATTTTTTGGAAATAGCACCTTCTAAAGACTACTGAGCTAAAGGGACAAAGGCAATTTAAAACCAACCCATTTGTAAAAACACTCAACAGCCACAATGCAGGCTGAATTCTAGAGTTTCTGCTGGCATATTTGAAAAGTTTGTGATTATATTTTACTTGATGGGAAAGGAATGGCTTGTAAGAGAAGGACCCTGGACACTCACCCAGTAGTTCCCACCTATTTTTTGGGTCTAGATTTGGGTCCGAGTTAAATAATGATTGGCTTGTCTGTAGAAGAGTTTGTGCTACTCTGAAATGAGGAAGTGCTAAGTGGCTACAATACACTTGTTTTTTGGTTTTGTTTTTGTTTTCTTCACTGTCTCTGGTCCTGCCAGAAATAGAAGTGTTAGTTTCCCTCGCCGGAAAACTTTTTGCACAGATTTTCCAGCCATGTGTGTTAGAGGTGAATAATTTGAAAGTAGATTTTTGAGTACTATGTTTACAAGTCTGAGGGGAATTAGACACTAAATTGCTGTTAGGAATCTGGACCTTACAGCTTAATCCTGACGTCTTTTTACAGTGGAACTCCTGCTTAAAGCAAAGTGTATATTTTATATGGTCATCTGGAAGGAGAGTCAGGCTTGAATTGATCATGTTACAAGCCTAGAAGTATGTTAGTGCAGCAAAGTGTCTAATTAATAGATCCTGGAGGTTATCTTAGTATGTGTTCAGAACTAAGCTAACATACTCAAATGGTCATTTTGCAACCTGGGCAGAGCTTTTTTTCTGGCCCACCTGCAGCTATTTAGAACTGAAAAATTTTACCCTACAAGACCTGCAGGACAAGTCTTTAGATATGTTTCAGAGCAACACTTCAATTTGGAGGTTTTGCTTAAAAACTTCATTGCACTTTGACAACTGGCTAGTGGCTTCCAATACAGGGAACTGGGCACATAAGTGTTCCACACCTGTACCACAGTAATACTATAGTGGGCACCCAGATGGCACTATTATTTGGGCACTAAAAAGAAACTCTGAAATGGTGTGACCCTTTCTTTGTATGTTTTTAGGCAGCTTGTGATGACTATGCTCCTTCTGTGGACAAGAAGCAATTCCTGTCATATGAGTTTAGACATAAGAGTCTATTATTAAAAGGACAAAAAAGAAAATGTGACTTCCATCTAAGACCATAGTTATTCACTGTCTATCACAGCAGACTTATTAGTATGTTTCCATCTGCTTTGGAATCTGCTGTTCAGGTGACTATTTATTTTTTTTGCCTTATGAAATAATTATTTTCATGAATATGTAAGGTTTAGTATGTAACTCCTGAAGCCCTGTTATGAAGTCTAGATATCTTTTAACTCTAAATATCCATTTCGGTTATCAACACCTTGTATGCAGTTTTTGTCAGTTCATATTATTCGTCAATAAAATTTACTTATGATGTTAGTTTTAAAAAAAACCCCACAACTAGTCTATTAGGGTTCTCCCAAGAAAATTAAAGCAAATGCAAGATATCTGAGAGAATGCATTTTGAAGTGGTAGAATCTAATTTTATTAATCACAATGAGTACGTATCCTGATATTTTTCCCTCTCTTGCACATGGTATTTATTTATAAAGTGTGAAATAAAGGTTTAAATTATGCACATGGATTTCCACCTTCATGGAACAGGGTTAAACGTAGCTATTCCTCCATGTGTGCAGACACCTCTTTGAAATATGATTTTTCTTCCATGTGCTTTGAAATGATCTTAAATTATCTCTGACGTGTGCTGGGAATTATTTTCTGAAAGATGGAGCAAAAGCAGTTCTTCTGACTTGGTGACCTGGCAATCTTTTGAGCAAGACAATGGAAAGAGCCTATCCTAGACTCTCTAAAGGCAGCAGTCTCAGTTACTTGAAGTTGTTTTCTGTGTGAGTAGTGAGACTAAAGATGACTCATGACTTTCTATAAAGACCAGAAAACAGTCTGTGTTTAGCGATATCAAAGTCAAACTGGTTTGAACTGAAGTTCAGAAGGTAAGATAGAAACGATATCCATGTTTTCTGATCTAGGTAGAAGAGGAAGAAGCTGAAAACTTTTCCTTCTACTGTTGTCCATGTAGGAAAGCAGTATTTCCTGGGGTACACGCTCAGTAAGGAGGTTTCCTTTTAGTTTGTCTCAAATAGCAAAAAAGAAAGGGCTAAATATCTTTCTAACCCCCTGCCTAACGATGACCTCAAGATTTATTTTACCTGGTTATCATAGATTCATGGTGAATTCTCTTCTGTCCATGCTGGGTGTCTTTCTAGAGCTGCCTTTGCAATATTAGGTCTTGTTTGGTCTAGAATCCGTGCTAACAAAGGAAGAATGTAACAAATACTTGAAATTTTTGTCTCTACTGTTTACTAGATTCACTTGAGTCTTCAGACACCTTTGTGTCTGGCTCTGCTAAAAATGCAGTGTTTATAGTATGGCTGCATTTGATTCAGCTGCAATTCTCATATTTTTGTGGCTTCTGTTTCACAAATAAGGTGACGTTAATAGATCGTATGCAGTTTTCAAGTAATAATGTTACTCTGTGCGTTCCAGCAAGTCTGGCCAAGTCTATTTCCTTTGTGAGATCGCAGACTACTTTATGCACAAGCCTTCCTTCCTCATTCACATTGCTTTTATTTCCTTCTTTCTCTCTCCTATTTTTTTAAACTACTTCGTGTACAGTACCTAGTTTCTTAATTCCTGATAATTACCACTGCTACTTCATATATATATACCCTGTCTGTGGTTTCAGGTGCAGACAAAGCTAAATCTCAAATGCTTCAGATATTGCTACCTTCTGTAATGACTCTGAGTAGTAGCCTTCTCTTTGCTGCCCTATACGCATGGGCCAAAAACCTGTCACTTATGAAAGAAGATGCTTTTATTCTGTGTGCTCAAAGTATTCTATCATTATCAAATTGAGAAGCAAAAATGCTTGATCGACATCATATTTCTTTGATCAACAAAATTTTTATAATGTTTTAGTTCTGGTGGTGGTTTCTGACAAAAACATTTGACTTCTGTTTTTTTTTATCATCACAGACACATTTTTTTATTCTACTTTTTTATTCTACTACAAATATTCTACATATTTGTTTATTCTACTTCAGTGGTGTGTTTTGGGAGAGGAACAATGGTGTATTCTCATTCTTTGGGAGAATTCCTAATATGTCATATTTTCAGTTTTGAGAAAATAAATTTTGCTTTGCACGTTTTTCTCTGGAAGCCTATTGGTTGGTATACATATGAAGGTATTGTAATATATTCTTGTTGCATATGAGTTAACAAAGAAATCATTTTCATTGGTATTGAAAAATGTGAATCAAACTTCACAGTTTACACAAGAGCTTAGGAGGTGTATAATCCAATGTTTAAGAACTAGCTGAAGATTTGAGGTACCCTGGATTAATTTGCTACTCCAGTGTGGATTTCCTATTTAGATGAGGGCTTCTTGTGCTTCATTTCCTTAGCTGCAATGTGTTTACAGTTACACAGGGTGCTGTGATTAATGTTTGCCAGGTGCTATTAATACTGCTGTGATGGGAGCCATCTAAATATTAACAATATCCAATAGAGTAGCAGTGTGTTTCTGAGAAGTATAGAGGCTGTTTTTTAGAAATGACCAATGAATCTCAGTGAACATGAGTATAGAACAGTGTGCCTGCAGAAGAAGCACCTTCACACCTGCTAAACCTATACCCCTCAAAAATGAGATTTCATCATATTTAAAGGGATAATGTCTACTGAGCTTATCTATGCAATATCTCTTTTTTCATATTTCCTGATAATTTCTGGTCAGAGAGTTCTGCAGATTAATCTATATATAGCATGAAATACATGTACGTCAATCTAGGTAAACACTGGCCCTGAGAGTTCAGCAAAAGGAATGTATTTCTTTCACTTGTATTTGTGCACCTCTCATATCTCCTGTCCATTTGTGTAGTCTTACATTAGATCAAGTCCCCAGCTGTGTGTAGGGTCTGGTGGTCTTTGCCTCAGATAAGTGATGAAAGTCAAAGTTACTCACTTGTGCCTGGCTCAGAATTCTGCATCTACAGATACCAGCAAAGGATAGGAGACCCTTTTTTCAACCTGGAACATGACATTGCTCTAGAAGACAGGTTTGTTCAGGCTTGTTATTTTTTTGTAGAAATTATGAGAGCACATACCTAAGTAGAAGAACGGGATTTTTCTATGCAAAGACTACCTTCTGGACCAGAACATCATTAAAACTATTGGCCTCTGAGGGAGACAAATGGACTCCTAGTATGTATGTTTTAAAAAAACAAACAAAAAAATTGATACCTCTGGCAATCCCTGGGCCTCAATTATCTTAGAAAATATTCCTGGGAATATTAGCTGTACCAGATACTTGCTAGTTTAAGCTAGAATTGTTAAAATGTTCTTGGAAATTGAGGGGGAAAAATCTGTCATCTTAACACACCCTTGGATATATTTAACAGGCTCTACTGTTATGAGTTGCTTCTAAAAGGCCAAATGACATGCCCAGGTATTTCCTTAACAACTTTTTCAGTTTCCCAGTTCTGGCATTTCACAGTAGCGTTACTACAAGAATTTAATTGGTCTCTCTTGTATATCTGGCAGTTCTCTCCATCAGTTCAAACTTCCTGTTTGCATTACCTCCCACTCTCAGTTACAGGAGATGTGTACCTGCCTATACTTTTTTTGAACTCCACTCTTGCATGTTAAACTTCTTGTGAAACTCCAGAGCCAGTCAGGCCATTTTTACATCCTGGTGCAAGCTAATCTTGAGGTCTTTGGCTGTGAAAATTTCATGTTTCAGCAAAATAACTTAGTAGTATTGTCAAGCATTTTAACAGTGCTTATATTCAACTGTGGAAGTAATCTCACACTGGGAACATGGCTTCACATCTGCATGGGAACCTGGACCTATCAGCACCTGTATATACCTATAGGAAAACTTGTTAACGTCAGCATCATTCTTCATGGGCTCAGTGTTAAATCCTGCAGGAGCAATGCCTGAAGCTGCAACTTTGAACTTGACCTTCCCTGAAAATGCTTCTCAGATTTGTTCTTAATTAATATATCTTCAAAGTTTGAGTTTGTCACTTTCTCAGTAAGCTAGTTTTGCTTATGAATCTGCCACTTAGCTAAGTAACATTAAACACACTGTCAAAAGCTGATTGATTGCCGCTTTCCATGAACTTCGATGCAGGCCACCCAGTGGGTAATAGATGTGCATTTGGTGCAGTTTTCCATGCTGCTCTGTTTCTGACTCCTTGATAGTAATTTCTTGATTTCTTATCTATTTCTGTAGTTCTATGCAGAGCTCCTGGAGCTACATAGGTTAAATCCTCATTAGCTTCTCCTCCCCTATATTCCTCACCTGGATCTTAAATTTTTTCCTCGTTTTCTGCATCCCTAGAAGTTTATTTTTTCTCCTTTTAACTTTAGCCATAATATTTTGTGCAGAATTATACAAGCAAAATGCAATCAGCTCCACAGATGTCTTGTAGAACATGGGGTCCTCAGTATCTGCCTTCTCGCAACAGTAACAGTCATGAGGGATCCTGCAGCTTCAGGCTTCGCTGGGGATAGTCTATGAAGCTTGCAACTCAAAGGCTTTTTCCAAGGGTCCTGCCTTTTTTGTTACAGCTTTCTCTTAAACAATAAATGTCTGCATCGTAAAAAGGAGGATGTCAGCATCGTAAAAAGCCCTTTACCTCTCATGGAGCTGTTTATAGAGGAGCAACTTTCTGTTGGGGAAAAGCTCCATCAGGATGGTGGGAGCAGCGAGAGATTGTGCTTTCTCATGTTAGAAATCAGTTTCACTGGCTACATTAGTGTCCAGCTGTATATTCTAGCAAGAGTAGGAGATTTCCAAAGGTCCTGTCTCATGTAGCTGGGTGCCATGTGCGTGTTGCTTTAGAAGTCTTCTGAAAAGACTTCAAATGAAAACTTAGATTCTTCACCCTGATTTCCGAAGGCAATGTACTTTATTAGAAGTCCCAGAGGAGCGTCCTGTCACCAGAGGCAGTAAATTTACCAACTTTTTATACAGGCTTTTGCAGGAACAACAAAAAAAAAGTGCCAGAAAGCTCTAAATTAATTAATTTAGAAGATTCACTGTACTGAGGGTGGAAGTGATCATGGCAAACTACATCTGAATGTGGTATTCTGTTTCTACTCATTTCAATTGACAAAGATACGTGATATTCACTGTTAGGGCAAAATTATGTGAAGCAGCTGCACTGACAGATAAGATTAATTATCCTTTACATTGCTGACATTAACCCTACTTGTCATCAGGGCTGTGGGAAGAGTTGCCCCCTCATCAGGTCATTTTGTGAACACGTTTACTACCAATACATTATTTTAAATTAACATAAAGCATAATGAGTCAAAATGGAGGCTGCCACCTGTGGTTTTCTATCAAGACTTTAGGATGATCATATATCTCGGATTTTAAAATGCAGAGGGGAAAACGTTAGTAGCCATCAGACTTTGGAGATCCCACAGGGCATATATGTCTTAGATACCCTTGTAAGCAACTTACCGCAGTGAACCTGAGATGGTGTCATTAAGAAGATCCCTGAGACCAGAAAGCTAGTCTTGGCTTTAACCACCAGTTCTGCTTTCTATAGAGATGTTGCTCAAATATGGGCAGGAAGAAATACTGGCATACCGTAAGGAGTAGGATGTCTGGCTGGCGAGTTTCATGTGAAAAGCCTACTCCAGCTTCATTTTTGTCTCCATTTATCTGTTCTAATAATTAGGATAAGGTAAATATTTAGCTGTACTCTTGGACTGTGCTAAGAGGAAACCAGGACCCTGGACTATGCTGACAAGCAGAGCTGGCCAGTGAGTCTGCTGTCATGCACTCAGGTGAGATGAGCGTGTCTGTCATCTCCTTGGCTATGCTGTCTGGCTCTGGACCTCTTAGAAAGATGTGTGGGTCAGGGGAGCTCTGCTAGTGGAAAGTGTCATGCTGGCAGTCTGGGGGTGCAGAGGTCCTCGGCCTCTGCCAACCTGGTGGAATGATGTGTTGAGGAATGCTGGTCTAATTTTTAATGTGCTATGGGGAGAATCTTCAGGGCATATCTTCAGATACAGGGTGCTGGGAAGCCAAGGATGGCTCCCTAGTCTTTGTGGAGATCTCTAGGTTTCTAGCGATTGAACCTTTGTAACTACATTGATACTAAATCCCTCTTTGAACTTCCAGTAGGAAGTAGGAAAAATGACAGTGTTTGGTATGGGGTTAAGACATAGATCTGCATATAAAAATAATGCTAATCTCTTGTCCCCTCTGTCATATTAAGGTCAATTTTAACATGAGTTTGGGGCATTCTTCACTGATAAATCTTCATGTAGGGAGTAAGAAAAGCCAAGTGTGTTCAAATTTGGGGATTAAAAATTCTCCCTGGAAAGAGAAGAAAATGTTAGTGTTTGTAGAGAAATAACATTTGTAACTTCTAGCAGGCTGGGGTAGCCCATCCCCTAGTTTGCAACAGTAAGCTAATTAGAATTACAAAAGCAATGAAGAAATATAAAGTGTTAACTTGATTAAATTTGGAATGGGGCTTCCCACCTGTTCTTCTAAATATAAGTGACTCTGCAACATGACCCGTTCGTCGTCAGAGGTGGGTAAGCCAGTGAAAGCTTGCACTGAGCCCTGGCTCAGGCTGGGTGCTCTGTCCGTGAATGAGGGCAAGCCAAGGAAGGGAGAAGCCTGCAAGAATGTCTTGGCTCTACTTCCTGGCTCCCATAGTGACCTTAGATACATATCACTTTATGTAATATTTTTTTCAAATGTGTATAGTCAGCTCTAATGGCTCGTTGATCCCAGCTAAGCTCGTTGGCTTGGCTGTGCTGTCAAGTGTTCTTGTTTGCCGAGGTCTAGTAAGTTATGTGACTCGAAGCTACAGCCGTTTCCTCACTATATGGAAATAAATTCAAAAGCTCCATTGTGATCACTTGTTGAAACAGCTCTGACTTATTGCACTAAGGTTCCCCAATGCTGACAAGCTAAACAACTTTCACTTGGTGCAAAACCCTGCCAAGCAAACCTGCTTCCAGATCTTATCCGCAGTGTGAAGGAGGTGTCTTACACGAGCTCATTTAAACAACTTCACACCATCCTCCTCAATAGAATTGAGTCTGGGTAATCCGCGTGAATCTCTTGACTTAAACATTGAATCTCAATATATCACTGCTTAGTGGGTGACAGTCACCATCCAAGTACTACTAATTAGCTTTTTATTTAAATGAGTCCAGGCACTAAACTTTCGTGAGCGTGGCATGCTTGCCAATTGCAGCTCTGAGCAAAGTTCTGAAGTGCTCTTGTAAATTCCACACGTTCCTCTTAGGCACATTTTCTGTGTTGCTGTCCTACAGATATCTTCCTCTGCTCTGCTGCTCGTATCCTGAAATACAGGCTTATTATTTATTCTGCCTAACATATCCATTTTCATAGGGGGCCCTGGCTATCAAGTATTAAATATCTGTTTTGGTGAAGTAATGTTATGTTTCCGCTAGTGCTGTAACTCTGCCTCACTGCAGTGATCCTACATTGCTTGACCTTAAACCCATCAGGGTGCATTGGCTAGCAGCTTCCTTCTTGAATATGCGTTATTTTCTTTCCCAGGGGCACTAATTTGAAGCAGCAGCCCACCTTCTGGTGATAATATAGAGCTGGACTGTTACCTGCAATTTAATGGTGTGTTGGCATTGAAATTCTGTCTTTGTTCCAATTTTATACATTTTATTTATATACATCATATATTGCATTTGTTACGGGATTAAAAATTGTGTTCCTAATGAATTCCATGGCAGTTTTGAAATAGCTGTATATATTGCATAAATAACAAGCTTTGCAGCTGAGTAGTGATTTACATCTTCCCAAGTTGCATGATTTCTTTGTCAGGCTTATTTAAAAACTCTCAAAGGGCACTTTATTTTTTACCTCCCTTCCCTTTCCCTGCTGCTGTATCTGTAATTCAGTGCTCTCAGAAGCCACAGGGGAATGGCAACCCTCCACAAGCAGGCAGGCTGACAACAAGTAGCGCTGGCATAAAGTCCTACCCCAGTGCCTTTGCTACAATTACACCTTAGCTCTGCTCTGCACTATCCTGCTTGTTTGTTCCTGGACCTCTTCTAAGCAGGGATTAAGGGCATAAAAATGAATTGTGCAAGACTCTTCTTTATAGTGGTTTTATGCTGTGGGGAATTCCATTAGAGATTAGCTTTTTGAACCATAAAACTTCTTTCAAATCTCTTCTAAGCTGGATGTGAATTCTAGTTTCCTGAGGTAAATAAATACAACTTTCCAATCCTGTTCCATCCACCTGCCAAAATCAGGTCTGTAAGGGCAGCCAAAATCTATTATTGGTTTACACTGGTGCAAATCTTCTGACGTTAAAGGTTGAGTCTGTGTGACTGAGAGTGGAATTTGGCTTGTGGCCTTTGTATTTTATATGGCATGGGTGAAAACCTACAGTTCAGACTAAACTCTTGTGACCAGATATAAGAGGGAGATGGTGGGGAGAATTAAGAAAAGATACTTTAAAAGAAAGTGCGTATATGTGCGTGTGGGCATATGAGTGTGTCTAAATGCTCTAATTGCTTATTTCTCCTTTGTATATTAATAAACTTACATAAATATATTTATATTAAATAAAACCTTCAAATATAAACTTAGAGTTATCACTTCCTTCCAGAAGAGTGGCATTTTTTGGAAGTCTTTAATACACGTGCATGAAAGCCAGTCTGTTAATATTTTTCTCTAACATGGAGAATATTTGGGTGTCAACTTTCCCAGTTTGTGCAGCGTGTAATACCCAGACAGTAGTGTTTAGAACTGAGGTTCCATTATAATTGTGAATTGTGAGAAGTAACTGTTGCTTTTTTTTCTTTCTTGCTGGCTTTTTTTCTATGTACCTTTTTTCCTTTTTGCTGTGACATCTTTAGATGCTGTGATCATCATCTTTTCAGTTGAATGCTGCTGTATTCCACCAAGAAAATCCAGTAGCTTTTTTTGTACACTAGGTAACTCTAGGTAATATTAGAAGCCATGAATTTGGAAACTTCAATTAAGCAAAAATTATAATGAGGTTTTCTTAGAAAAGCCCATGACTTTGGCTATGGAAAAGACACTTGTGCATAGAAAAACTTCAAAATAATAATACTGCCTCATTCCAAAGAAAATAGAGACTCATAGGAATGGCCACCTTAGCTTAATGATAATTCTAGAACAACAACTTCAGTTCCCACTTGCACTGTTTTAAGTCTGTAGCAACTCCATTGAAGCAAAAAGAATTACTCAAGATTTATATGCTGACAATCTCTCTTGCGTTTCTTTACACATGTTTGCTGGTGATTTCTTTACAAGGCTCAGTCATTTTAAGCAAAGTCCATGGGAAGAGAGGGCTCTTCTAAACTTTGAGAATGTAAAAGAGGGTATCTAGGGTCAAACTGGTTATCTGTGGTTTTTAAGCACTGCCTGTCAGAGCACTGAAGTTTTATAATAGGCGAGGGAGTGATACCTAATATATTATAGCAACTGGAGTAGGTTCTTGGCCCACTGTGGAATAAGCGCTGCATTGCGCATGTGTAAGTTGCTTGAAATTTATGGAGTATCTCACGAGTGCAACTGAAAAGAATTGCTGTCTCTCTCTCTCTGTCCCGCATGAAAGTTTAGAGTCTGAGTCTCAAGGTGTTAAAAAATAGGAATTGTGATGTCACATAATGTTTTGATGTGCACTAATATCAATGGATCCAACTCACTAACACTTTTGGTTTGGCCTTGAATTTCTGTTGTCTGGTACTTGCAAACTGATTGCTTTCATGAAGGGATTTTCTAAATCTTGTGCTAGTGCAAAATCTAAGTCAGAAAACTTTTTTTTTTTTGCAAATGTTATTAGGGTGTTTCTGGATCTGTGAGTGTTTAACTCGGATTCTTAACAAATTTGCTTCGGAGGCTGTCTTACTCTCCTGTGGGGATTCGGAATTTGGGATGATTATTAGGTCTTTCCTTTCTGACTCTGAAAGTGGGAAGGAAACTAAAAACAGAAGGGTACTTCTTGAGGGAACAGCTGTACTGTTAGTCCTGTGGGGTTTCCTCTGAAAACATGGCTGCACAGACTCTGAGATGTACGAACATCTTCTGTCATCTGAGCCTGCCTAACGAATGTGCTGAATTGTGTTGGGAGAGGGCAAAAAGCTGGATAGTGCTGGCAGAAATGAGGACGGTAAAAAAAGAAAAAAAGGCCAGGTCAGAGCACCAAAGCTGGCTTCAGTTCTGCTTTCCAGTGGCTACAGTAAAAAGATTTTTTTTTTAATATTTTGTCTCTTGTCCTGGTGTGTTACAGGAGATCAGGAGATGTGCAAGAATGGTGGCTTTTTCCATCTGGGTTTTTTTGTGGGTGGGGTTTTTCTTTCTCCCCTGAAGTTCTCTGCAAATTTTATGCAATGCTGTAATCTTGTGCTTGGTGAGGAGAAAGTTCACGTTTCAATGGAGACAAAGCTACTATGTAGAGAAGCGCCTGAGGGCATTAAAAATTAAACTGTTGTGACCTTTATTTATCTTGATAGACATATATAAAAAAAAAATGAACCAAGAGTGACTTCTCCATGTATTATGCCTTTCCTCATCTCTGAAGCTAATATTGACATCTGTAAGCATTTTGTAATGTTATATAGAATACTTGGACTTTTTTTTTCCCTGCTTTTCATCAGCACTAGCTTTAGCTTAGATGAGTAGTGAGAATATAAAATAAATAAGGAGATACAAGGATATGAAGAATGACATGCTTTTGAACAGTACGTGGCAAGTAACATGATTCTGGCTTATGCTATGGAGCAGGGTGACAAAATGGCCCTAAGTGGCGTGAGAAATCTTATCCTGGGGAAAGCCGATGTTGCTGATGGTCCCAGCTCTAGCCTAGGGAAGGTGAGGGGCGAGGGCCAGCAGAGGAAGAGGGGGTGTGTGCGTGCAGGCAGGTGCTGATCCCCAGGCTCTCCTGGCACTGGTGACACAAAGCAGTAACTTCTATCTCTGAGGAGTGGGACTGTTGCTTGTTTGCAACTGTTGCTGGCACTATCGATAATATTCTCATGCTTATCTAGCTAGAAATATAAAAGATATTAGGATGCACTCATACAGCAAAGATTACTAGAAAAACTTAACACCCACTCACCAATTTATGCAGAAAACTTGGAGTTCTGGCAAAAATTGTTTCTGGACAGGTGATCAGTATGTAGATTTGAAAGACAACAGGGCATATGGGAGATCCTTGTTTTGAAATCTACTGAATAATCACCACCCCACAATTTATTGTGAGAGTTCCAAAACCTGTGTTTATGGAGGAGGTGAAGAACAGCAGAGGTAGTATGAAGTGTTATGATCTTCTGAATTATCTATCTATTATATATTTTAAATTTTAATTTATTTGAGTGGTGTCTTCCTTGGTATTAAGGCTCAATTTAAATATGGTGTGCTGCCTACCAAATCATTGAAGAAAACCAGGAGATGTATGTAATCTAGTTTATGTAGGAGAAAGTGCAAAACAATGCAGCACAACTAATTGTGATACGAAGATACTGGTGGGTATTACGTGATATGTAGGACAATATGAGAATCGTGAGAATGAACTCCAAGTAGCCTGTGATATTAATGGAAAAATTGTGAAGCATGTACAACATTGTACTCACAGGTTTCCTTTGTTATTCTTTATATTGTAATGGATACCTGGGGACCAAGGAAACTGGTTTCTTGTTAGGGAGCAGTTCCTAGCAAATAAATGTTCCCCTTTTTTTTTTTTTGCTTTTGTGGGTTTTTATTCTTGATTTACACACACACACACCCACCCACACACCCAGCTTTCTTATCTCTCAACTGTTCAGAAAAATAAAGCATGAAGTAGGCAAACAGATTTCTCTGAGTAGATGCTAAACTTCTGGAATAACTGTTTACAGGGTTGGGCTCTCTGCTTTCATGTATATATACAATTGATATTCAGGTATGAAATGCTAAATGACTTTGCCTCAGAATCCTACTGTTGCTAAAACCAGGAAAAGCTTTGTCATCTCTTCTTCAGTTATAAAATTGTCTTGTCTTAAGCCTCTTTTCTACTTTCTGGTAAGAAGTTCAGTAAAGTGTTCACTAGAGACTTCAACTGCAGAGACCTGCTCTCCTAAGCTTGTGAACTCGATCATTTGCCTTTTAGGAAAGGATTATGATAAATGGTAAGTTAAACTCCATGTCACTGCTTGCAAAATCTGAACTGCTGTAAGCAAGGCATCCAGCAGAGCTGCTGAATAGCATGGTGTAAGACTTGGCACTGTCAGTTTCTGCAGGTTTTGCCAGGCTCTTTCGTGGCTTTTCTGCATATCATATTAATTTTGGCTTCGGTAACTCTGTTAGAAACAGAAAACTGAAAGAGTAGTGAGCACAGTTGTTTTAGCTGCCTTTGGGTTACTGAAACTCTAAACAACCAGAAGACCTTCTTTAAAATAATAATCACAAAGATTTAAATCTAGGGGGTTTGTCTTGTTTGTTTTAGATTTGGGAATGAGGCAGAGGGTCAGACACACCTAAGCCCTTCCTGATGACCATCTACTCTGCATTTATTAATTACTTTCCTTTAAAATGTGGGTGTTATGACATTACCTTGGACAAAATGTCTAATACCCTGGTGGGTAAGGGTTTGGTGAGATTAGTATTTCATTTAATTCATTATATTGAAGCATCTACCATATGTACAGAGCTACAACTCATGAGGGTAGCTTTGGTGTTTTGTGTGAAGTAGGGTACACAGAGTCATAGGGTAGTTTCACACTGGCTGCGAGTGGGAGGCTTTTGCAATTGAGTAGAATGGGGGGACTCTTGCCTCTAGAAGTGACAGAGGCCTGATGAGGAACACTATCATGGAGAAGGAAAAAAAATTGTGTGGTAGAGTTTCCTTATTGGAATGCCAGGTTATCAGGGAGCAGAGAACATGTCTTACGGAGGCTCAGAGCAAATCACATAAAAACCCCTGCTACTAGGTTGTCTGAGTTTAAAGTAAACTTTAGTTTTTGTAAATGCCTTTACTCCTCAGATATGGTTATGCTGAACCAGTTCAAATGATATTTTCAACAGTTCAGATATTCATCCTTATGTCTCCTGTGCCAAAATAGTGTTCTTTGAGACAAGTATTTTTCTGTATATTGGCATGACTCAATAAGCAATAAATCAATTATTATTTTAATTGAGTAATTTTCCTGTTGAAAAAGAGAATAAGAAATTTATTTATTTAAGTGGGAAATTTTTTTGGATGCTTTTTGCAGTTTTAGTTGATATCAAAAACTTTGTTTAGTGTCAAATTGAGATTTAAATACCCAGAACAGAAAAATTAAAAATGACTCGGTACTAAACAGATATACTTTAATTTTTCATGAACTTTTCAATGCGATTGTAATTATGAATACATGAACTTGAACATACCATTCAGTATCAAAGATGATGCTGCCGGCAAAGTAACTTTTCCCTGCAGCTGCAATAAAATAAGGGATTGTATTTGTTTGTCACAAGAATTTTGACTGATTTCAGAGACCCAGTTCTGTGACTGAATTCTGAACCTCTTGGTACTGCGAAGAGTTTAGAGTCTCTAAAAGCTCCTTTAAAGCGAAGGTTAGTGATAGGAAGCTTTGTAACTATCTGTTCTGTAGATGAAATGGGGCTGTCTTTCCTATTTTAGGTCAGTATCCTAGATGTCCACTTGGCTCAGGGAATTGTTAATAGGCTGCCTCCATCTGTAGGTGACCAGGGTGAATATTGCTGAACTTGACAGCATCCAAAAACTATTTGATGGCATGTGTGGAGTAAGTTTGGAAATCCCAGCTTTTAATGGACAGCTATCTGTGGTACAGGAGCTGTATTCCCAACTCACGTTTTCGTTGGTGCTTTTGATGCAGGCACAGGGTGAATGAAAATAAGCATCCTGCTGACCTCTGGATGTAATTCTTTGAGTCAGGTCTTGGATGCCTCAGTGAGGGAGGAGTGTTGGCTCCCCCTGTGTTGTACCCATTTGGGGGAATCTCCATCTCTAAGGCCCCAGTTAGGCATATGTCACATGATACTTGCCTAAGATAGGGATTCCCTTTCCCTGATGGAATATTCCAGCAAGGGAGTTATATGGATTCAGAAGGTCGAATACTTAAAGCAAATGCCAGAACTTTTGGCAGCTTTTTTTTTTTTAAGGCAGCCGATTTTATTTCTCTCCTGGTAGGTTATGGTTGGCTGGCTCTCCTCTTCTCTGGCAACAGGAGTATCATGAAGTAGACATTCCTGTGTAGTTAGATCCAGTGCCCATCAATAATAGAAAATCAAAGACAGTAGCACCAGTAATTAAAGCACTTTGTCAGTCTGCTAGTATTTTTAGGAAGCTGATGGAATTTGGCTTGTCATCTAATGCGTTGATCCTTTGCCAAATGTCAGGTCCCCTGACCAGCCACCCAAGTCACTCTACCAACTGTCATCTTCCCTTGCAGAAAGTGGAATGCACTGGAGTCGGCAACTTGATGAAGAATTAACAGCTTCTGCCAGCATGCTCTAATTAAACAGCTATATAGACAACAGCTGTGGAAAAATTCATCAATCACAGAATGTTTATTATTGGAATTAAAACACCTCATAACTAATGCATAGATTTGCATTGATTACCATCTCCTAGAAGGAACAAGTGGTGCCAGCTTACTGCGCCTGGGCATTTTGGATGTTTCTATCGGTTGCACTGTCACCCATCTGCCTCTGGTTTGTTAACCATAGTTAAAGGGTTGATCAGCTTCTTTGCAGCAAGTCGGGACCTACATCTATAGAACTGTGATGCTGAATGCTACAAGGAACTCTAAATTCACTTTCTCATGTGGTTCATGGGGTATTTCTGTGTATCAGCCTTCTAGGCACATGGACAGGACTCGATTTATTCACACATGAGCAAATCAGAAGTAATGCAGAAAATACTAGCTTAGTTACACTGACATATAACCATGGTTAGCTCAGAAACAAGATAACAGTAAGTTGCTCAATTTCAGGTTCTCCTAGCATTCCACTGTCTAATCTAACAGTAGTTGGAATGGTGTGTATCTTTTTTTTTTTAATAGGAAGTGTCCTCCTCAGGCAGTATATGTTGCAGTCAAGGTACTAGAAAACTCAATATACAAAACACTTTCTAAGCTGTTTGAAGACGATCATATAAAAATATGCTTGCGTGCACTCACGTTTCTATATATTCAATGCAATGTATTTGTGTTGGTAATAGCAACATCTTTGCCTGTTTTAGAAGCAAACTTGTCTATTTCTGCCAACGTTTACAAGGACTTAAGCAATATGAGTATGGATGCAGTTCTGAAGCACTTGATCCATCTGTTTAGGGCCAGTACAAGGCCCAAGGTCCCACTTCAGCCCTCAAAACTTGTGGTCCTCTGCCTAGAACCATTATGTCCAAACTAAATAGAACAAACCTGAGTGTTAGTGCTCTAATACAACATCCTTCTCAAAAGCATGAAACTCAGCAGAAAGGAACAAGCAAGAAGTTGACTCCAAGGTTCTGAACCTGTGATGAGGTCTGTTGTGGTCTGCAGTGCTCGTGAAGTTGTACTTAGAATCACACACTTAGGAAGCTGGGAGTAAATGCTTTTCCTCATCTAGAAAAAAGAAATGCTTGGAAATATTCAGTGGTGCTGACAGAGTTTGGAAAATGTATGTTAGGCAGGCTGAAAAAAAAAATTAGGGGATTTGTAAATGAGAGAAATTCTAGTGTTTTAATTTGTTTAAAGAAAATGCCTGGAATGCAGTCCTGGAATGTTTTTATGACATGATAAGCAGTGGCATTTGTGTTTGTCTGTGTTAGGATCTCATTCTACCTTTTAGCACAACAGAAATATGGTTATCTCAGAGGAGGTTGACTGGATGTCTTTAAATCATAAAATTAAAACCAAATATAAAATATGGTGCAGGCATCTAAACTTCGGATTCCTGCCAAATACTTCTATTGCAGCCAAATACTTCATGTCTGTAATAGAAACTGTTTTGTCTTGTATTTTAAATTAACTTTTAGGCCAAACTTGGGTATTACCCATAGTGTGCAGACATATTTGATGAGGCATTATAAACAATTATTTCTACTGTATGATCAAGTTAAGAGGTAAATAACAGTTTTTTAATGAATAACTTAAGTCTCATGTCAGAGTTACAATCTTTATCTCTTGACTTGGAAAGAACAGAAAAGAATCTCATTCTATATCTTAACTAATGACTTCGGTCGTGTTTATGAGAGCTGAAGGAATTCAAGAAGTTGAGGAAGCCTTTCTCTAATGGGCATGGTGAACAGAGTTCATTCAGTTAACTGTAACACACTTTTCTGTTTCTTTTGACAGGTGCTTCCTTACATGCTGAGCACAGCCCAGACCTTTGTGAATAGTCTGTTTACTAAGATGAGATAAAAGTACCTTTCCGGTGGGTCTTTCAGAGATTGTGCTGTCAGATGCTTTTCTGCTTTCACACAGGCTTGATCCTGAAGTTACTGTTGACTGTAGTAAAGGTAAGACTTCAGACTTTTCTTTTTTCTTCTCATGAGAACAAATTGGGCATGCCCTTATGTTTGCCATAGAGTACTACTGGGACTGGCAGCAGCAAGACAAGGTAAAAAATCAACACAAACAGTGAAATGTTTATTGATACAACATGTAAATGTTTCATGTCCTTTGTGACAACTCGAAGATTGTAGTCATGGCCACGCTGCATTTCCACTTACATGGACAGATGAGCTGGCAGAATGTACCCTAGTATTTAAAATATGTTCACTTCCTAGCCTTGTACCAGGAGAGAATTTGTTAACTCTAGAGTTAACATACTGTATGTTGTTGAGGCAGCTCTACTAAGCTGCTCTACTTGGGTGCCATGCTCAAACTATGGTAATTTATTTCTGATATAAGAATGTCCTTCTTAGAAACTGCTCTGTCACTTGTTCATGCATAGCGGAGGGTATCAGTACCGAACCCAGTGCATGTAGGTATCAAGATGTCCAAAAGCTCTGCCTATTTTGGAGGACGCGAGAGGTTTTTAAAATGTATGTCAGCATTTACTGCACTGAAGCATTTGACTTTACTGCCATACTTGCAGTATTTCTTCTATTTAAGAAGAGTAAGGAATACTACTAATTCAGCAATAAAGTTAATTACCAGAGACTGTAAATGTTTATTTGTTCTTTAATAGCAGCAAATGCATTATAAATTACTCCCATGTTCATCTATTGTAAACCCCTGCTGTTAGAGTAATGCTTTTTCTTATGATAGCTGTTGGCATTGCAAAGGCAAAAAAATATGAATTTGGTGTTAATGGTGGAATAACCAACCATGTAAAGTGTTATAAACCTGCTACATTTTTAACTAGGACTTGCCACGTAAAAAAGATTAAAACTATTACATGTATATTGATGGATATTGAACTAGTTAATATAGTCTTTATTTACTTTAAGAAACCTGCTTTTGTAGGCTTCTCAAATCTGAAATACTATGTGTTTCATAAATGTGGATTCACTACATCTGATCTCTAAGTACATAATGATAATTCTTGGCTTTTGAAATAAAAGTGTAGAAAATAGTATGCTTCAAGTTTTATCTGTTAGACTGAATACAACTTCACAGATGCTTATGAAAAATTGATAGCAAAATTTAATTAAATTTTGAGAAAGTTACAGACTTTATAATATTGTTGGTGGCAAGTACTGTTTCTATGGCATTGTAAATGTACCTAATAGTGTTCCAAAAGACAGTATTTGTCAACATTTGAACTAAAATAATGAAATCTGGTTTAATTTACCCCTTCACTTTATGCAGTTCTGTGTGGCCATTCTTACTTCATATTAAGTGTATCCTGATTAACAAGATCTCTTGTTTGTTAAATTATATTTTATGTGTCACTTACATAGAAATGAAACATAAGTTTGTACTGAAATAGCACAATCTGTGAACGAAGAGCTGCTTTATAGTTCTGCTTCATGCAGGACGCATTTTTCTACTGAACTGATTCCCATTTACCTAAATGAAGAAAGCTAAACAGATTCAGGATTAAGACAGATATATAATAAAGAGGGGAATTAGCAAGGTGCAATTTCTGCTGTGAGGTGATTTCCTTAAAGAAGTAAATTTTAGAGAAGGATTAAGAGAATTGAGAGCAAGTTTGGATTTCTAGACTGGGAACACTCGGTAGGTGTGGAGGACAAAGTATTTTGGAAATGACAAAAAGAAAAACTGTATGCAGAGGACCAGGCTGGGAGGATGGTAAGTGTTATGGGCAGAAAGAAAAGTTGCACATACCAAATTCAGTTTACACTAGAAAACTGAGAAATTGCCATATCGTACTGTCTTTTTGCCTTTAGTTTTAAATAAGTTTTGCCCTTGGGTATTATGAGAGAGAAATCTCCACTTTTAATACCCTAATCAATGCTGTCTTGTTTTCTGCAACTACAGTCTTTTCATAGTCTTTTCAGTCTTGACTGCTGGTCAAACTTTATTGAGCCACTTAAATTGATTAAGGTTTTTCCAATTTTGCAACATCATCTTTAATGCAATGAATCCAGTGACCTAACCATTTTTTTTCAGTGTTATTTCTGTCTCAAGAAGAGAAGTTTGGAAGATTATCCAGCTGTTGATATGCTGGATTCTATATTGGCAATATTTTCATGATGAAGCAAATATGATATGAAAAGCACTGAACTTTTTTTTTTTGAGAACAAGAGGAACACCTTACCTACACACTCAGATATACTGTTGGAGACACTGAAATGTCACCATAAAGGCTGAATGTGATTTCCTTGCACAGCAAGAGCTCAATTTCTGGGAAGATTTGGCTTTGGTATAAAAATCAGAGCATCTACCATACATTTTTTCAGGATATTCTCTGCCTAAAACATGAATTTTCTGAGGATTTCTGAGTAAATGTGTTGGGGTTCTAAAGTGTGTTTCTATATAAACACATGTGATTATTTTTGGACTTTAGTCTTGACTTCCATATACAGTATCTATAGCTTTGGAAAAAGTTCCCACTCAAGAAGGCAATTACTTGCTTGTTGAAGAAATAGTGTCTTGGTGAGAAAGACTCTTTTGTTTATTAGCCATTGCCTGCTTTATGCTTTTTGTGAAAATATTTGCAAATGTCTCATTTAAAACAACAGATCCAAAAGAGTGGAAAGGTGTCATCTGATCTAACATTCAGTGAAGACAACTGAACTCTTCACTGATTTGCTAAGAGTTTGTTCCAGTTGGATTAAAATAACCTGTAAAGCTGTAAGTTGTGCTTTCTTACATTTAGAAGACTTAGACACAGATCTGACAAAGGCAAAGCGGCTTCATATTTGCTTAGATGTTTAAAAAAAAAAATATCCCTGGAGTTTAATCTGCGTTCGGTTTCAGTATTGCTGCTAGGCTGGTGAAGGGGATTAAGGGAAGAGGAGAGGAGCAGAACACTGTGGTGTGAAATTTTATCCTTGTTTTCAGACTCCTACCAAAGGTTGATCTCCTTTGCCTCCAGTCTTAAGTGAATATCGGAGTCCTTGGGAAAAGGGGTTAATTTCATGAAGTGGGGCACCACTGCGTGATTTTAAAAATTGATGTATGTTACTGAGGAAAGCTTGGTGCAGTATGTAGGTGTGGGATGGACTTTTAATCAAGCCAAGCTGGCAAGAGAGGAGATAGAGTGTCCACAAACATTTAACATCTTGTGACTTCTACCTGGGGTGCCACTTGTCCTCTACTTCAGTAGATAAATATATGACTTGTTCCTCATGTTATTCTTCAGTGTTTTCCCACTAACTTCATTTTTTTTCCATTTGTTTCTGTTTTCCTTGTAACAAAACCTTACACAATTTTATGAGAACTCACCTAGTCTAACCATATCTCAGCATGGTCAGCTGTTGCTTCAGATGGCACACGTGGCATTCCCTTATATCTGAGCTGTTGGGTTTGTGACTCTGACCCTGAGATTGGGACATACAATTCTGACCACCCGAAGGAAATGAACCTACTGATATTGACACAAATGTTAGTATAGGAGGTATAGATGTACTTGCAGAACAGTGAACGCTCATCTCCAGCATGCTCATCTGTCTTATATTGAGGTAAACTCTCATCGGAGAGGTTTTATACTTCTATTAGAGAACATATGCTGCAGATAACTTATAAGGAAAAGTGAACTGTACGTGGGTCTCACATCCCACAATGTAGTGCTCGAAGGGGTTCAAAGAAAATAGTTAAAGGGCTGGGGAATCTGCAAGAAATAAGAAAATACATTTAAGAGTGTTGAAAGCAAATGCCTAGAATGAATTTTCTTTATGATCTGAAATCTGTCCTTTTGCTTTAACGTTGTGACCAGATTATAACAAAGGTGTTGTACCTTCTAGTAAAGTGCTCTGAGAAATGATTACACGTGTTCAGTTAATACAGTGTTGCTATGCCATTGTGTCTTTTCAGTCATAAGTGGTGGGATGGGAACAGGTTAACGCTGGAATCATGTGTTTAGTGACTTTCTGGGTTTGATTACAGCAGCTTTGCTTGCTGCCCTCCCAAACAAGCTTTCATAACGTGTGAGGATGATGCATACCCATCAGGATGCTGTTGCTCTTCACATTGTTATCTCTGTATTTAGGCCCTGTTTGCAATCACTTAGAGTTCTTATTAATCAATGTAGTGATGGCAAAGTCAGTCTTATTTCAATGTCCCAGACTGTTTATGGTGTTGCTTCCTCTGGGCCCTAAAACTAAAACAACTTTTGCAGCAATGTTGATGCTGGTTTTTGCTCTTTCTGCTCTTCCATGGAGCATACTAGTCTCTCACCTCTGCTCACTGTGCATTGGAATTAGAATGGTGGATAATAATTGACATATGATACTTCAGGTATAAAATATGTGCATCCAGATATTTCTGTCCTCCAGCTCTGTGTCAGGTTCTGTTGCCTTTAGCTGTGTTTCCCTTGAAACAAGTTTATCATCAAAACTTATTCAAGCTATCATGAATTTTCAAAACTTTAAAATTAAAGTTTCAGTTTTATAGATTTAAAAGGATGAATTATTTATGATACAAATTGGAAATATTCAGTTTTAAATAATAGCACAATGTCATTACGTGGTGTGTTATCACTTGCATTTAAGCTTAGAAAAACAGATATTTGGCACAGATGGGAAGAATAATCATAAACCTATTTTTATTAAAATGCCTTGATATATTTTTCAGAGGGGATTTCTCATTCACATGTAGGTGTGGTTGTAGTTTTCCAAGTTTGATAAAGACTGAATGAGATGAGTTTGAGAACTGAAATATTTTTAGCACCCTTATAAAGGGGAATATATTAGGAATACTAGGAAAACTTTGTGAGTGCATGTGTCTATTTCTTTTTCAGGGAATCTTCTAGTACAAGTGCTCATTAATCCGTGAAACCACTCACAGGTTTACTTCCTTTGAAAAAAGGTGATGCTACTTCTGGTCTCTCAGAGTTTACATCCACTTCTGCAGGGTTTCTGATTTGCTTGTGACTAAGGTCCATGAACTTCTCCCTTTCCCTGTGGAGATGGCACATGTGTTTCTTTCCCAGCCGCTGTTGGCTCATACATCACGCTCAGATCCTCAGCGCAGCCTGGCTAAGTAGTTGTTCTTTGGCTAGTATTTAAGGTCAGTGTTGCTTCGACTTAAAATGAAGGCATAACATACTTGAACAGTACAGCCTGCAATTTCCAGAGTGCCTGTGAATTGGAGACTTTCACCTATGCAAGGTTTTAATTTCTGTGTTTTCATTTTAAATGAATAAAGCTTAGATCTATTGTTCAAGAAACGGAGAGCTTGAATAACTGTAGGCCTGCTGAGCAGGTGATGGCTGAACCCCTGGACAGCAAATGAAAGGGAAAGTACTTTCTGCTTTCAGTAGTAAAAAGTTTTATCTCCTGTTTGAAAACTCTATAGACACATCCGTCAAGCAGTCTGACAGGGAAATTGAATTGGGTTATAGCACTGCAAGAAGTCCAGATTATGTTCCTGCTGAGCAGTAACAAATTGTGGTGAACTTTATAAAAAGTTTCTTTCTGTTTTTCACAAAATAATGCAGTATAGAGCTAGTCAGTGGTCACAAGAGACACTGGGGAAACTTCTGGAAAAGCTTGTTATTCCTTAATAAGGAAATGAAATGAAATTATAGATGTGGCTTTCCTTTCCTGCAGAACTGCTTGTGTTCTTTGCTGCTTTATAAGCACACCAAACCTGCACAACGTACAATTTTCTTTTTTTACTGCAAAGTGAAAAAACTTAAATTACTTTCCTGACCATCAGGTAATATACTTGTGCCTCGGTTGTGGTGGGTCACCATTAACTTCCACTGAACACAGTATGAGGTGCAGCTATTCTGCTGGAGGTCACAATGGAACCCTAATTTTCCCCCTGTGAATTTTGCCCCAATAATCAAAGAATATTTTAATTCAACTCACCTCATGTATGCATTTCAACTAGACTTGCATTTCGGTAACCTTGCTTATCTTTCGTTTATTTAAAGAGGAGCTCTTATACACAGCTAGGATCCAAGTGCTTTTGAACTCGGTGGTGTTCAGATCTAGAACCATAGCCTATCTTTGCTTTTCTCTATTATCATTTCATCCTGGTTCTGAATACCCTCCAACTCAAAGCAACTTCAGACCCGTCTCCAATGGCAATGAGAAGCTATGAATGCTTGAAAACAGGTCTGGAGTTGTTTTCAAGCTTTGTGAACTTCAGCCAGCCATTCCATTAAGGTGAATGTCAGGTTTTTAACAAAATCTGAAACAGGGAAATGTTTCTGGTGTCAGGTTTCTTTGCACCCTTCTGAAAACCTTTGCATTCATATGAAAAATTAACGTTGTTTATATACTTGCGTGTATCTAGGTATGGATGATTAAGTAAAAACTTTAATATGTGAGATCCTGGGTGTTTTAACAAAAGAGAATTTAATTCCTTCTGTTAATTCTTTGTTGTCTCTTCCATAACAGTTGCATTTAACTACACAGCTTAGTCTACTTTTTACTAATATCCACGCATTCTTAGACTCAAAAGAAAAATAAAAAAGGAAGAGAAATTCCCTTCTATTTGGATGTTCTTCTTCCAGCAGGAGCATTAAAAGTATTGGTCTCCAAATATCTTGTTTATATGGAAGTTAAGCTACCTTTTAAAAATAGATACAAATGAATGCAACTGAAAAATAAAGGAGAAAGCTTATTAGACAAGGAAGGCTAATGTTGTTTAATGAAGTGTGGCATTCTGATCTGTTTTAAAAGCCTTGTTCTTTCTCAGTAAGCAATAGGAGCAAAATGTTTCTCTTATGGGCTTCTGCTTTACACAGAAGCATGCTTGCCTTGAGGGATTCAAAGCCTAAATAAACCTTAACTCACAAAAGATGTAAGTATGAGAAATCTCATCCTTTTTCTGGAACGGCTTAGGGGCTGATTGTTTATTTAACAAGCTGGTGCCCTGATTTTGCCACTGACACACTTTGACAAAAATCCCCTCACAGGCATTTAAAGTTGCAAAAAGGAAGAAAATTGGAAAGAAAGATGTGAGTCAATGTGCAAAGCCACAAAAGTCTGCTGACCTAGGCATTTTCAATATTTAGTAACTATATTTAAAGTTGCAGAGCTAGAATGATCTGAGAGCAGTCAGTAATATTCTGATGTAATCAAACCAAATGAGATCTTCCTATGAGTTCTTGGTTGCTTGAGTTATTATGTACAGGAACTTATTCTGGGGAAGAGGGAAATCACATCTATGGAAAGACCCAGAAGAGTAGTTACAAAAATCCTAACAGACTGAAGTGAAATTTAAGTAGCGCATAGGCTTTGTGCCAGCTCATAAAAGGTGAATGTGTTTTACCCTTAGATGTCAAGATTGTTGAGTGGCTGAATTTGGGAATTGCCTTTTGTTCTCTTCACTGAAGCAGCTGGGAGTTGTGGTAGAAGGCAGGTGCAGATGCTGACATAGCATCCCTACAATTAGCACTTCCCAGTGGAGTGTTAAGTGCCAAACTCAACTATGAGAGCCAGTGCAAAAGTCAATGTTTTGCCTGTGGATATTTTTTGTAGCAAAAATGCTATTTTGAAACACTCAGGCAAAACACTTTTCACTGCTGTAAGATTCTTTTCCCACTAACAAGAGTTTTCTGGATGCAAAATTCCATTCCATCTAAATAACTTTTTTTAACTAAAAAGCATTGGCTATCCATCAGGGAAGAAGGCTTTTTCCTATGTCCAGTCTCTTTCCTTTTTCTTATTTCCACTTTTTTTTTTTCTTATACCAAGATGCAATAAGAGGGGTGTATGGAACAAATGGAGGAAAGGGGAAACAGTTGGGGAAAAAAAGCTTTTTATATCTTTTTGGAATCAAATAAGGAAGAATGAAAATAGTGTTTTCTCCTTAATTTATATTAGGTTTTATTTTTACAGTTGGAAAGGAAGGGCAAAGAGGAAGGCAAAGTGATTTCCTTTCAGGTCACGGATGCTTCTCGCTTTTGTCATATGAGTTTCTCCAACTGTTTTCTACAAGACTAAACTATCACATTTCCCCAAATGAGATTTCCTATACTTGTCTCATTCCAAGTCGCAGCAGGCTCTTCAGTGATTTCTTTTTGAGTTCTTGTTTCTGACGTTGTGAAACTTGGATTCTACTGTAACTGTTATATGAAGATTCAAACCAAACTCTTTAAATAAGCAAAATTTTCAGTTTCTTTTCATGTCCCTGGGGTGTTTGGTTTTTGAAAGCACTATTTCAATATGATTTTGCTTTGACCAGACAAATTATTGAAGTTTGTCAATGACAGGGTTAGTAACCCTCCTGACCAAATTTGAGCGCGGGATTCTGAAATGTGCAAACAGATTATATTACTAAATATTATGCATTTAAGGGGATAGACATTGTAATGAAATTCTACTTCATGGTGTCCTGATGTTTGTTTAAATTTAAGTAATGGTCTGAAATTGACAGAGACTTGCCTAGAACTCTATCAATTGCAGGATGGAAATCTGGAAAGAGTAGGGATATATGATTTCTCATCTTGTCTAAGTGGATTAATTCAAACCCCCTGAATAATTTTTTTTTCTTATTTTGTTGTTTTTAGCCCTGTGAAAACTTGACAGTAAGTACAAGTGGAAAAGAATAAAAGAAAAATGAACCAAAGTTTGATTTGATTTCAGTTTCAATTTAATCTGAAATAATTTGCTTAACCCTTTTTATGTTTTCAAAATGTATTTATTCATGGAAATTTATGTATTTATTCATTTAAAACATAGTTTAAAGGTTAAGATTCATTAAAAAATGTCATACAGCTATATCCTAAATTGGAATAAAATCCAGCATCTCAAACTCTCCTCAACCAAAAACTCTTATTGCTCCTTACTTACTCTGCCCCTAGAGAAGAATGCACTTGGAGCAGTTCAAGAAACTTCGTGTAAAAAAAAAAAAAAAAAAAAAAAAAAAAAAAAATTTTTTTTTATTNAGAAAAATAGTAGCATCTCCTATTTCCATTTAAGTAGTTTTGACTGGAAAATATAATGACTTATATTCATTTCAAATATTATAATTTTTCCCTGATAATCTCTTCTTCTGAAAAGTTTTGCCTCCAGTGTTTTTCTAATTTGCTGAGGGGGGTTGGGAGGGAGTCAAGCAGGAGAATAGGGCAGAGACACCTATTTTAATGAAAGGTATTCAACCAGTTCTGCTCTAGATTTTATTTTTTTTTTTTCACGGAGTAAGGGATTGTCCCTCATATCTACATTTCTAAATTCATTGTGTTTGACCTATTAACTAATGCATACAGCAAATCTTTAATTTTCAATACTTGGTGGCTAAAGATGAAAATGGGTCTCATACAGTAACTGCAAAATGAGCTTTAAATTCTAATTAAAAATCATCAACACTACATTTCACATTGTATAGTTATGGGTCTGATATTTTCTGAATTGGTTACGCTAGATTACTTTATAGTACTTTGTGATTGAGAGGGAGCATGGCTTTTTTTTTGAACAGTTTCTTTTGCACAGCAGGGTGACTTAAATTACTGTGACTGACATCCTCCTAATATGCTTAAAAATCTTTGGAACAATTGATTTGAAACTTGAGCATTTTCATTCTGATTGGATCAGAGTACAGGGAAGAAGTTGGATGTGCTGGATATGCAAACATATTTACATAGCTGCTTCTCTTAAATCCTGATCCAAGGTGTATCTAAGCATGTGTGTAAACTTAGCATATGAACATTGCCGAATCAAATGGAAAAATTCTGGGCCAGTAGAAACTGTCACACCTCACAAGAAAAAAAATGAATCCAGGACTTTATGCAATGAGTATTTACACATTGCTGGTGCTTAGATATTTGAGAGAAATATATGTAAAAGACATGAGGCAAAAAATATTGCTATGGTTGATATTCTCCTGGATGAAGGATCTTGCGTATATAAAAACCCAATTGACATCAAGGATGCTTTCCCTGGTCTAAAATTAAAACCTAAAATTTTCCCTGGGCTAAACCCTAAAAAAAGGATTTTCCGTGGCAATGTTGCTATTAACCTGCAGTGTGTAATAGGCTACTTACTTAAGAAGGGAGTCTCTCGTGTGGGAATACCATTGCCTCCCCAACCCCAGTCACTAGTTCAGCTCCTTTGATACATTTTGTATAAAAACTGTGCTTATAGATCTCTAGGTACCTGTGGGTTTTATCTGGCCAGTATGTGCATTCCTCTGCAGAAGTAGTATTTCAGTCTTGCACCTAACTTATCAGGTTAAAAACACTTTTGCGGTGACCCTCGTGATATCAATATGACAGCACTAAAGAAAGGTACATCTTTTCCCCTTAATCCACTTGCCTTGTCCATTTCTCCCACAAGGCAAATGCTATCTATCTGGAACTAATGTGGATTGAAGGGGAAGTCACGCTAGCAAAGGTTTGTGAGTTGACTGAACACACACATGTCCTTTGGTACCCCCGTAATATGTTGTGGGTTATTCAGTCAGCTGAGAACTGAGGTCTGGAGTTCAGTTGGTATTTAGCACAAATGATGTCATCGTACCTACAGGGTACACTTACATAGCAGGGCTCAAGAGCTGATGCTAACCATGTATTGATGTCTAGTTTGTTATGCCATGCATTAAGCTTATGTACTGTTAGTGTCACTAATGATGTATTTTGCATTTTGGTTTAAAATATTTAGCAAATATGTAAGGCAATGAGTTTCCTAAAGGTCTGGAGATAAGTGTATGAATGCAATTTTTGCGACATTCTCCGCTGAGATTCTCACCTGGCAATTCTCCATTTGTTCCAAAAACTAGAGAATAGCTCTTCTTCGTGTGTCTGGATTGGGTGTTGGAGAGCACAGTGCACTGCATAAGAGGGAGACAAAGCTGGAGGCAAATAGTGAAGAGAGGCAGAGTTAAGTGCGATGACAAAGGATTGTGTGGTAAAGCATTATGGCTAATCTGAAAGTTTTGTTAAACTTTGTTTAAAAGATAAAAATCAAGCCAAAGCGGGAACAGTTTGCCTGAAGGAAGGTGCTGCCTTTATGCAAGTTAAGTGCTGACAAGTTAGGCAGGAGTGTGCAATAACTGCTATTCCATAATAACAAGCAGTAGTAATAGGAACCTCGCTATCATGTGGCACCCACGCACCCTGAGCTGTTAAACCAGAACATCCAAAGACCATCTCTTGCAGCAAGCATTTCGCATCTCTCCAAGCACTAGAGTCCCTCTGCTTTTTCCTTCAGTCGCTGTATTTATGGCCTCTTTCATTTTTCATATGCTTACAAAACAACAGTAATTAGAGGGTAAGGTAGAGCTGCCAAAATCTGGTTTCTAGAAAGGATGGCACATGGGGGTCTGATCCAGCCCTGGAATCCAAGGAATGGAAAAACTGCAGTGCATGGGTTTATACTGGAATTATCTTAGTTTAAAAGAGTACCCAGACGCTACCTTGAAGCCAAGCACCACAAATGGGCTGTCTTTAAACTGGATCCTGACAGCAGCTACAAACCTGCAGTTTCCCTGAACTTGAGCCTGTGGGACCACGGCATGTCTTGTAGCATCTGAGCATCCCTGGCAACGGCTAGAGAGCATGTGTGCACCTGTCTTCCAGGTGTTGTGTGTTTGTTTCTTTTTGGTCTGCATATGATTGGTAGTTCTGTCTTTTCCCCACTACTTCTCAGTTTTGTTGGCGATCAATTTTTTTTTTTGAGCTTTAAGTGGTAAAAATTCCTGTTCTGTTAAGTTTATGGTTTTTGCAGAGAGTGAGGTCTTTTGGGCTAATTCCTATAAAGAACATAAACACTGTACTGGTTAGGCATGTAAATCCACCATACTGACCCTTAAAGTCCTGCTCAGTTTTCATCTAGTCATACAGCTGCTGCTTTTCATAGTAACTGCATCTTCGCAAGCACAGTCACATTGTGTGTTTGCATGATATGGGGTTTGAGGGGTGGTTTTTGTCTCTTTCAACTCCAGAGCCTGACCCATCAGGTGATTCTGCAGCATACCTTGTGGATACCAGGCAACCTAATGGCTACCTCTTTGTCAGGCAGCCTGATGTTTAGTGCACATCTGTACTATGGCAGATGTCTTATTTCACAACAGCTAGAGCAGCCTAGCTGGCCAATAAAGAAAAAACAATCTAACCTTTCCATAGTTTTACAAAAAAAATCTCTTGATGTGTATAAAATTTGATATCTAATGAAACAATGCTGAATCATGTGAATACATTGCAGTCTGTGATGGATCGGAACTGGAATGCTGACAGCTCTAAGGCACTTTGAAAAAGTTGGTAACAGTTCAAATCTCATCAGCTTCTGAGATTTCATCTTTTTCTTTGGGAGGGTGGAATAAACGTCTCTGGACATGATGCCAAGCTTGAATCTTTAAGAAGACTTAGATGAAAATTCCTTTCTTCTTCTGACCCTCTCTCTTCTCACCCATTGTGATATTATACAAATTGAATTTCGGGGCTCATGAGCTAAAGTTTCTGCAATGGTCAGCAGAAGTGTCTTTCCATCTGATTACCCTTGAGGTCAGAAGCACGTAATATATTCAGGGTGTTTCTAATCGAACGAAGCTCAGAATATATGAGGGTTGTAGACAGCAGCTGGCCCCAGCAGAGACTAACAGATTTGCTGAGAACCTGCAAAGATCTTGGCAGGATGTCAACAAAGATACTGCAGGGTTGCTAGATGCCAGGAAAACGAGATCTTTGGTTTGTGGCAAGGAAAATGGTATTTAGGGAGGATGGGATGTAATAAATTACAGTAATAGCACTGCAAACAAGGCTCATCCAAAAGTATTGGAGACTGTGACTATAGTGGGAAAGTTGTGTACTCATTTTCATGGATGAAGCATTTGAAGTAGAAGCAGATGAAAAAAAGATGTGCTTTCTTATAGTAGCAGAGTATTATCAGAGCCAGGAAAAGGTGTAGCCCAATTCTATGTAGGAATTGGTTTTTAAAAGAAGGGAAGGATAAAGGGGACAACAGTAATGATGGATAAAGGGCTTAGCTGACACAAAATCATAGGGAAGAGAAGCATGCAGGCTGGGTGGATAAAATAGAGATGTTTGTGGAGAACAAGATCATTAAAGATTTTTCAAGGGCCTTACTGTCTTTCTGGGGTAGCAAGAAATTGAGTCTACAGCATCAGGAGTTTCTAGCATGCAGTATCCAACTATAAATTTAGATTTACTCTGACTATGAGTTTGCTAGTGATTTGCTCTGGCAAAATACGCGGGTATTTCTCTGAAAGCTTCAGGTGCTAGAAATTTTAGCTGGCCATCGAGTGTAATGGTGCATGCCTCAACCATGCCTGACCCTTCGATGTTTTCAGAAGATTTTAGGTCAGTCTGCAGGAAACTGATCTGTTTATACTGATGTGTTCTCCTTGCTCCCTTATGAGAGTTTTAGTGAAAAAAGGTGCTCTCCAAAGAGCCTGTCCAGAATTAGTATGTTACTGAAGCAAAATTGTGGCATTTAAAGAGCCAGCTTCATGAGGAGAGAATAGAAAACAGATTCTCATCTTCTGTTCTGCACACTGAATGTGACACAGAGAACAGCAGCCCTAATGGGGAAAGCCTATGTAGAAAATTTCTGCCCTAAATAATAGGTTTTGATCAGTGTTCCACAAATTCGATTTAAATTATTTCAGGGAGATTTCCTCTTCATTTATCTGGTATAGCAATCCCAATTACTTATTGCTGTTCTCAGGACTTGATTATATAATATTCGCCCTGATTATTTTATCAGGTTAAAGTCTATGGGTTATTGACAGGTCTGTGTTAACTAGGCAGCTTTGGTTTTCTGGCAGGATGCCAGCAGAGGGGGAAACCAGCTGTTCCTTAAGGTGGAAATAATAAAAAATGCCAATTGATGAAATCTTTCTGACTTTTGCAGAACTGGAAAAGGCCATTAGTAACTCCTGGAATTCCTGTTTCTTGCATCCTTGTGTTCCAAAAGAAATAATGTGGCAGGCAGGATACCATTCCATTGAAAATGTAATGCAATGGGCACTGGCGGAAATGCCAGATAGGGAATCCAAAATGCAGACTATTAGTAAAATACATGGATGACAAGCAGTTCCTTACTGATACATGGGTCTATTTTGAAGTAGGAGACAGCATGGGCTGGTTGTAGAGCTATTGAATGGGTCAAATCCCAACTTCCTTCCATGCTAACTATCAGCCTGCTCAGAAAATAACAGCTTTAAATAGCAGTTCAAACCTCTCTGGTTTTGTGATAGTTATACAAGCCTATACAGAATTTTTCCACTGTCTGTGATTTGTTCCTTTCTCCCTCAGCTCAGCTCCCCCAAATCACACTTAATTGTGCAGCATCGCCTTTAGTACCAGTATTAAACAGGTAATAGAGCAGAGGACTTGGGAGTGGTACAAAGTGCAAGAATTACAGACCCACAGAGGTGTTTCTGGTGACAGTATCTATGCAGGCAATCTGATGTAGAAAAGAGAAAACCCTGGAAGTCTCTGAATGCTTGGCTGTAAACTTCTTTTTCGACATCCTGTTAAAATAGGGAGCTAGTGGTAGCAGACTGGTCAATGCGGCTTCGAAAGCCATGGGGAGCTTTCGACAGCAGCTGCTGTGTGTCAGAAGTCTATAAATTGACTTCCTGCCATGGGTGGCCTACAATTAGTTCAGCTGGAGAGTTACTGGGGGAAAATCCTTGTCCTCTGTCTTACCAGCAGAGCAAACATATCCAGGGCCATGCCCAGGGCTGGGGAGGGGTTTGAGCTCCCCAGCTCAAACACAGATTCCTCGTGTGAGCCAACAAGATCTTGCTTAATAAAACTGGTGTGGGTGGAGACCTCAGTGTTCTGTTGAGGGAGAGAAGGTGCTCTCCTTTGAGTAGTATATGCACATGTCCATCATGCTGTTTGTTTTCAAAAACTCCCAGATGAGAGCACACTTCTCTCATCGCGTTTCAGATAACATCAAACAAGGTCTTTGCCTTTTTTTTTTTTTCCCCTCTTGTTCTTTGTCTTCCAGGCAGCTATGTGCTATCCCCACTGTTCAGGGTGGATGAATGTTTCCTTTCCAACGTTCAGTTCCCTTTACAATAATCCTTATCTACCAGTTTTGGAACTGTTCTTCTCCAAAAGGATTTAATTTCCTTTAAAAATTGCAGTCTCACTGAATCCATAACCTAACATGAATCTCTGGCAAAGGACTTGAGTTTTGGTGCGGTAGGTGTCTCAAGATTTAGTAGCCTTTATCATCATCTTTGGAACTCATTATTTAGTTTAAATTTAACTCCTGAGCTGCTGAATTCAAGCCTCTTGCATTTCCTTTCTGTCCCTGATGAATTGGCCTGTTTTCTGCTAAGAGAGGTATGTAATGATCTCAGAAACATATAAGCTGCTTCTCTACCTGAAGAGAATTGCTGAAACTTTCCTCTACTCATTTATCATATTAGCATATCGCTGCCCTTCATGCCAAAACTTAGCACCAGGTTTGAACTCCTTTAGGTTAAAAACTGAACCTGAATACGCTGCTTCATACCAAGAAGAGTCATTCTTTTGCATATCTGTGGTTTTCAAATACAGTCATGAATTCTGAAATGAGGAGGAAAAACCCACAATGAGATATTTTTGCAAGTTTATCCTGGCCTCTCTCCATCCCTGATTCCTATGCTGTGCAGGATAAGGCTATGTTTGTAGTGAAATGGGAAGTCCAAAAGAAAGCTTGAATGTTCAAAATTCTGGAGATGTTTTGAGCTTTGTGGAAGTTGGTAAAGTGCAGGAAATGTTAACTTGATTTACAAAAAGAAAATGCAATGCCTGACTTCTCAAATGTGTTTTAGGTTTAGATTGTTTCAGCATCATAGATTCTGGAAATTGTTTAAATGCAGTTTAGATACCTGTTCAATAACACTTTCTGACCTTGATGACTTTTGGTGTTGTGAGGGTGAGGCATAAATAAGTGGGGAGAAAAAAAAAGGGAAACCACAAGTTGCAATAATTTTTAAACTCTTCTTATTAGAATTGGGATCCAATTTGAGCACCCCCGGCTTTAGCTGCTTATTGGAACCTTCTCTTAGAGCACTGATAACTGCTTTCCCACTGTTTGAGTTCAAATCCCAGTTTCAAATACCTACAGTCATAGACCCCAGATATGAACCTTACAGATTTTTTGCTATGTCTCTCATAATGTTCTATCGTGTGTGGCTATGTGGGCAATGAGCATCATTGCAAAGATATCGGGTTCCACCCTACAAAAGCAATTCATGTATTTGTATATGGGGTTTGTTCTTCTGCCATTTTCTTCTTAAGGCAGAAGGTTCAAACACAATCTGCATCACTTGCCAGCACATCAGTCAGTGGTGTTGTCAAAATAATATTCCTAAGGAAAAAAACCCGCTTCAACTGATTTCATATTGGGGAGGGCAGAAGACAGTGAGAGCTTAATTATAAAACTCCTGTGACATGTTGTGGCAATTTGTTCTGTGACGAGAATCACTGTCTGTCTGTGCATGCATATTTTGGAGAGATATTATTGGGGAAGGGCTCTGAACCCATCAGGCACAGAGGCAAAGTTTCATACACAAGCTCTCTTTGGAGCCCCCTGTGCCCTTCTTCTGTACAATTACCTGATACACACATTGGAATGGTTCATGCATGTGTAAATACAGAATGCTTTCATACAAAGTGTATGGATATAATTTCAAAAGCACTGTTGAATTTTTGGCTTATATAGGCACATTCTGTGGCCTGACAAGATTACTCCCATTGGAGTAATAACTAGAAGTTTTGCTTATTTAGGGCCTGTTCCTACTCCCTTTGAAGCCAATGGCATAATTCCCAGTAATGTTTAGTGGTGCAGGGTCAAGTCTTTAAGGATGATAGAATTTGATGTTGGAGGCCTCAGTCAGTGCTCACTGAAGTACACAGGGGTTTCCCCAGTTATTTCAGTGAACAAATTGCCATTATTTCATGAAAATAATTACTTAAAAAGCAACTTATGTAGAGATGGTGTTGGTGTTAAACTTCAAAAAGAAGAAAGTAAATCAAGAGACTTTCTTTATCCTAGCTGATACCATGCACTTTTTATAACAATAAAATGTTTAGTTCAAGTAGGTTCCCAAAAGTTTGGAACAGCCACATCCAAAAGCAATGAACTTTTTAAATTGAAAAGGACATTTTGTGTTGCTGCCACATCTCTTGTGATTTCTGAACGCATTTCTCGTCTACTGTTGCAAGAACAGCCATTCTCATGATATCTCAGCCTTCATGCTTCTGGTCTCAGCTGGTCTGACCCTATAGCATCTGCAGGGAAAGGGAGATGATGAAAAGAAATGTTGCAGCTGCTTTAGAAAAGTGCTGGCTCTTGCTAATCTTAAAGGCCAGTACCACTCAGAACCATTGCAGGTATAAAAAAAAATATATATATTCCCTTCTCTTTTAATATGCTCCCTGACACCCAAGGAGTTCCCTTTAGTTCTGAAATGGCCTTCACCTATATTTCTCTTATGATACTGGAAGCTTGCCAAAGCTCAGTTATTTTTGTATTTAGATTTTGGTACTTCAGGCTTGCCAAGCTAGATCTTTAAAGGGATAAAGTAAAAATACAGAAGACATGCACAGAAAGCTACCAGAGGACATTTGTTGGCATTTTCTTTCTTTGGTTCAACAAATCTATTGGCCTAGAGGGAGAGCCCATCTGTTTTCCCATGGTTTTAAAAGGAAAACAGAAGGATGTGAAATTTATTGAGTGTGTATTAATATTGTATTTGGATACTGCTGATCTATTGGGTTGCTTTAACTGAAGGACAGAAAACAATTTTCCCATCTTTTTTTTCTGTTTGGATCTGCTCACATGCAGATACAACAGACCTAGGTACGTAGAGCAATCTAAATAATGTTACCGGCTAGATTGCCACAGTCCTTGGCTGGATGCTATTTGGCCTCCTTTCTTAATGTACAAGTAATATCATCTGTGTGATTTAAGCTTTTTTCGGTCTATATGTCTACAACACTTTTTATCATCTGGTATATCTGCCAGTCCTTTTACAGGAGTGAGGCCCAATGAGCCAGATGTCCTTCCCCTTTCAGAGGCAGCATTAACACTTCAGGCCTTGCTATACCTTAAATGCATATCCTACAGTTCCAGCTTTTGGCACCAGATTCCATTTTAGATAGATCTGGAAGCTAATAAACACAGTAAATATTTCCCTATCTCTCTTCCATTACTACTCTGAAGAGTCCTCTAGGCCTAGGACAGTAGGATACCTACCTTCTAGGTATCTAGCATATTAAAGAAAATACAGCAATACGAAACTGGTATGGTTTTAGGTGTTGTCAGTGGAAATAGAGATTCTGGCCGTTTGTGTTATACTACGGATCTGTGTTCATGATTTATGATACTTCCTGTTCTAATCCATGTGTTTGGTCTCTCATGCAATGGTAAATTTTACAGCTGTTTGAATAATTGTCTGGTCTACTATAGAAGATGGCCATAAATTTTAACAAGTTACTCTGCACCAATTCAACGAGACCCAGATGAACTAGAATATGTCTTTTTGTATGATGCATGTTGTACTCTAGCTCAATAGCCTTTTGGTCATGGTGGACCATTTGGTGTTCACAGAGACACCCAGGGAGTTCTAGGTAATCTGAATGCTTAGCTGTGGGAGGATGTGAACCAGCTAGGGTTGTTGAGATCAATATTGCTGGGTTGTTCTGGGACTGAACAGCATGTCCAACCCACTGTCATCCTGTAGTAGGATGATGGATCTTCTGGAAAATCTGCAAACCACTCCTGGAGCTTCTCCTCCTTTTGTCTCTGAGGTAGTGTTATCTGCGTGTGGCTTTCAGCCATGGGGTTCACAGAGTTAGGAAGACCGGTTGCTTTTGGACTTTGCCAAGAAAAAGATTAATTTCGGTTTTGTGTGTGTATTTGATCGTAAATATGAAAGTGTGTTAATAGTATAAGTATGTATATCTGTAATGAGTGTGTGTTAGTATTTAAGTCTGTAGCAGAATCCCAAATAAGAAGTGGAGCAAACTGAATATAGAGATTATTAAAAGAGTGACTACAAAAAGATGCAGGGTGTATATTCATAAAAGGAAGTTCTTTGTCCAGATGTCCCCCTGCACTCCCTAGGGAATGTTTCTGATTGCTCTCTGAAACTTATATCGCTTCAAATGAAATATATGATACAAAACCTTCCAGGCCCAGGAAAATTAGCAAAGGCACTTAAACTGTACAACAGCATCACTTAACTGCTCTGGTTGAATTATATTATGAATGACCTATCACAGAAGCCTCTAGGGAGCTTCTTGTTGAACACTTCAATGTTAGAGAAAGCTGCTTTTCTTGGTTTTGTTTTTAAAATTATTTTTGTATTTGCACTAAAGGAGAGAGGAAGTAAAAGACTAAAGTCACGATATTAGTCACAGAAATCTCTTCCAGTAACATGGTAATGTCTTTATCTGCACCTATGATGAATGTTGAATTGTGGAATAATACTGAAACGTTCTTAGTGTTCATCGAAACTGATGGCGCTGATTTTCTTTGTGTGTGGGTTTTTTTTTTTGGTTGGTTGGTTTTTGCCCCCTTTATACCTGTAAAATGTGCCCAAGGAATATAAATTCTGATTTAGTAAGGCTTTGTACTCTCACTTAGCCCAGGGATGAATAGCTGTAAAGGGAGAGAAATGGCAAATCAAGCCCAACTGAAGACATAAGGTGTCTCCTATTTTTAAGGCAGCACGGCCAGCATAACACAATCAGACAAAAAAAGCGAAGTATTTTAAATAAAGGTTGTAACCTGGGATTTCAACATTAATGAGTCTCCCTGCTACTGATGTCTGCTGCTGGTCAGATGTACGGGTATGAACAAGTCAGAGGAACATTTTACCTCATTGTGACCTAGGGCTGCCTAAAGACATCGCGTGCAGAAGGCAACCTTGAGTTGTTAACTCAGGGTAGCTCGCAGAAAACAATTTCTTGATTTTTGAATAGTAGCGGCTCTTTTGTAACTTTGTAAAATTTTCAGATTGTTCTTTGGAACTATTTAGAAATACTGTGTCTGTCATACAGCAAAATAGAAGTGTTATCTGTAACCACTTCAAAGCTTTTAAAATACAACCTAATAGAACATCATAAGATCATTTCATATACAGATCCACTCTTTATGTAATTGTAAAAGCTGGAAAAAATATCAAGGCATATAGAGCACAGATGTAGAAGTCGTGGGGAGAAAAAAATCTTTGGTTTTAACTTTAAGTTAATCTTATATTTAGTCTCTACGTGGTAGTGTTGAGTTCAGAGATTGTTGAGATTGAATTTTAGGACAGACCAGAACTGATGTGGAAAAGAAGAGTTTCTTGGTGCAAAATTTTTCATGCAACAGGAGTGAAAAAACAGTAAGGATGAAAGATTGACATACTTATCCCATGACAGGCATTAGTTGTTTTGTGAATTCTTCAGCGGGCAAAAACGCATAAGAGATTCTTCAAGGGATAAGTAAAATACAGATAAGCTCTTTCTTGGATGTTGCTCTCTTGTTCACACTACTGTGATGTCTGTCTCTAGCCCAATAAACACTAACTCCTCTTTTGCAAAGTGGCATGGCTTCAACAGCTCTTCACAGGTGCATGAGGACATTGTGCATCTGTAGACATGTGGTGAAGGTGTTGTCCTGGCAGGTGATAGGTTGGGACCTGACCCTCCATCTTCCCTCTTCAAACTAAGCTGTATACTGAACTGTGTCTTGAATAATGACTGTAGTGCTTGCCGTTGTGTGGCTGAAAGAAAGAGTTGTTGTCTCCATGTTTTCAAATCAGTTTCCATAGGAGTGTCTCCAGTCAGCATGATAACTTGCTTATTGCATGCAGTTCCTCAGGAGATAGGTGAAGAACTCCTCCCAGAAGCATAAGTAGGCTTAAATATGAGCAGTCCTGGTAGCATCTGCAGACTGTATGTCCTGGCCATGCAAAAAAGTGGAACTTTATGCATCCAAAGACCTTTAGTAACAAAATGAGTGTTTGTGAATTTCCCTAGGAAAGCTTGGATCCTACTCTTTCACTCGGCAACTCAAAATGTCACCTTACACACAAAAGTCTTGAGATCTGGATCCTTCAGTTTTGAATGGGAACAGAATAAAAATAATAAATCACCTTATAGGCCTTGCCTACACAGGGCAGAGAGGGTGTAGGAGATGGCAGTTGAGAACAAAAAAGGTAAGGGTTACGCCAACCTGGTTCTGCAGCTCCCAGAGGAGTCTAGGAGAGAAAGCCTCACAGCTTCTGAAAATGCTTTCTAAATAATGTAAAGGTAATAAAGCACTAAATAAATAATGTGTTGATTTAAGAAGTTGCTCATGGGGTACCACTGCAATAACTGTTAAAGGCAGCAGATCTTTAAAGGCTGAATACTGGACATCAGTCAGATTGCCTTAGTATCAAGAATGATAGAAAAGGCTACTACCCCCTGGGACTGATTTGAGAATGGGAAAATTGTATAAGCAGCTAATGAGAGGTGTTGGTTAGAGGCATAAATAAGCAGCAGTACACTTGAAAAGACAAGGAGGTGTCAGAAGGACATTTAGCCTTGCACTTTTCAAGAAAACACAGAGACTGGAGGACAAATGAACTAAAGGTTAGTGTGGAAACTGGAAAAATGCTGAGATACTGAAGAAAGGAGACAACAATGAAAGCGCTCACCCAGGAATATGTATCTTCAGAAATAAGCAGTAAAAGAAGAAATGTATTCAGACTCCTTGAACTCTGCAGTAGTTAGAATTCCATATAATTTATTTTTGTATCTTTCTGTTCTGTGAGCAAAATAGAGAGGTTTTTCTATAAACTAAAGCAATGAGCATGATTCCTTAGACTCTACCTATTGACTTAGAGTGGTCTCTGGGTTCCCCTGGGAAATAGGCAAGATGATCACTTTAAGGTGTAGAGGTTGCAATTTTCTGCTCAAATTAACTTGCTGACTATGTTGATTCTTCACCCATTTATGGGGATTTTATTTTACTGAGTTAACACAGAGATTGAACTTAATATCTTTTTAGGGAACTTGATATGAAATCTCACTTTGTTTTTTTAATTTATTATTTTTGTAAGTCTCTCTTAGCCATCAGCCATTGCTGTATTTTCATAGATGTGCAAGTAGTATAAATACTATGACTTATTGTCATTCTGCAGCTAAAAATCCTTTCACAAACAAAAGGACTTTCTGTATTGGGCTAGGTTCTAAATTTGGTCTTGGCGTTCTTCAAGAAGCAGCACCTAATTTTTATAGAAGGATTACAGTTTCTCTTGAAGAACTTTATTAAAAAGGACAATTACAATAGAGAACTCCTTAATTCTTCCTGATACTTTCTGATATAGTCAGATATTGAATGCCTATTCTAAATCACAAATCAATAATCTAAGTTTGATTAAACTTTTCTGGCTGATTCTGCCAAGTTTTTCATCCCAACTGGCCACTCTTAATTCACTGGGATCCCTCAAAATGTGGTACTATTAACACAAGCAGTGCAGGAAATAATTCAAAGCCATGTTTGTTATGGAGGGGAAGGTGGCGAGGAGGTAACCTTTTTTTTCTGTCGCCAAACTGAAGTTTTGTTGAAAGGTATTTTCCCTGTGGGATGACTTCTTTTTAACAAGTAAAAAGTGATATTCCATGAAACATTTCTAAAACAAATTTTCCTTTCCAGCTGCTGTTTTTATGTCATATGGGGGGGAAAAAACCAACAAAACCAAACAGAAAACCAACCAACTAAAAAAGAACCCCAAACTACATCCCCACAAACTGTGTTGCCTCATTTAATGTTTGGTGATCCTAAGGTTTTTGTTTTCATTTTTATTTGATGGATGATAGTTTCTTACTTCTTTCCCTTATTTTAATGAAAAATAACATCTCTCTCTCATCTGTTCCCAAAGAGAGGAGAAGTTAAATAAGAGAACAGCCTCAAACTTTTTATGACAGAAATGTAACAGCAGCCATGCTTCAATCTGTGAGACTCACTGGATGTGTTAGCACTTCCAAATTTTCCATACGGTAGCATTACAGAGTCTATGGTTTTCCTTTTTCTCAAAATATAAGCTAATGTTATTGTCTTGAACATAGTGTTGCACCAGTTAGGGATAAAGATTGGTTTGTTATTGTAGTCTACTAAAAATTTTATAGACCAAAAACTGAGTTGTACCAAGAAACCGATGTGCAACTGATCCAATCTAAGCAAAATAGATAAGTCAACTTCATAGGAACAACCCACCACATTTTTAGTGGATTAATATATTACATAGCATTTGACAGTTGCCCGGGAAATGCTGCTGCAATTTATATCGGGCAAGCCCTAAATTTAAGGGGAAAGATCACAAGCGTCTAGTTGGTATGGATAGTAAAATCTCCACTACTTTCTCCATTTCTGCTGCTAACTGGGAATCCAAGGTTAAGAATTCAGAAGGAACTGAGGACTGTGAATCTTGTTGTTACTTAGACTTTTATCTATCTTCTCGAAAGTATAGATATGTCTTCTGTGTGTATATATCTTCTAATAACAAAATGCAGATGCAGGCACTTTCCCATGACATGAAAATATCTATACTGGAATTTCTGCCTTTCTGAAGATAACTGTAATTTGCACGTGTCAAGTTTTTCAGAATAATATTTTGTCAAGTTTTGTGAATAATGCATGTGAATCTTATAGACTCATATTACAAAGTTGATAGCAAGCTTTAATCTGTAAAGAAAATAACTAAATCTTAACCAACACAAATTGGTTACAGAAGTCTACTGTTGCATTTGTATTATAATTTATGCTAAGTTTTAGTTTTTCCACAGTGTTTATTAACAAATATATGTCAGGAAATTGGAAAACAATGTTATTCAGGAAAGAAAAATGTCCCATGTATGAAAGCAGCCTGTTGCAGTACTTCTCCAGAAGTGCCTAGACACTGTACAAGTTGTCAAGTGAATAGGCATCAGAATGCTTAGTCATTTCTCATTTGGATGCAATTCATATTCATAAACGGTAACTTTGATTATAAAAGTCTGCTGGAAAAAGCAATTTACTCTTTTCCTTCTGATTTCTGTGTCTAAGGCTCAAAAACACCCATGGAGAGTGTAAATGTAGTTATCTAACACTGGGGTTTTTTTCCCCCAAGCATTTTTTTTTTCCCCTGTATTAACATCCGTTTTAATTACTGCAGCAGTTCACAAGACCACAGTAGTATGTTCTCCTTACTATCGGAAGTAGTAGAAAAAACGAGCAGACTTCAGGTTTTGGCTCCCTTTTGTACACCACTGGCACAAATCAGTAGCAGACAGGACTGAGAAACCTCTATAGTGACATTGTTTCTGAGACTTCTTATATGAGCAGAATTCAGAAATTTAATTGGTTATGCAACCTATTACTGCAGCACTTCACACTGAGTGGCACTAAGTAATTACACTGTAACTGCTGCACAACTGTTGTAATTTTTCATGCAGCTATGTTACATGATAACACGATAACGCTCATGCTAATACTAATGTTGGGTTAGGCAGCTAAAGAGGGGATTACAACAGAGAAGTGCTAATAGTATGTTGTTAGGAAACAGGATGCCAAGAAGCCATTAGAAATGAGAGTAAAAGAATAAAATGAAAACTACAGTGGGAAATTGGAAAAGATTTAAGGCAAACTACATGCAGAGAGCGTTGTGCTGGTTTTAGTGTCTTTAAATCCTTGTTAAAGGGTATAGACTGCGAGGTCAAAAAATCATGGTGTTGTGAAAAGAAGTGGGAAGTGATGGGCTTGAGAGCAGTCACCTCGTTCAATGGCTGCAAGGTGTCCTCACATATTGCATCTGCTAGGTTTGTGGAGTAGTTTTTGGCATAATGCCATAGATATTTTTCCAAAAAGAGTAAATTGATATTCCTAAAAATACCAGAGGGTCTCCTGAGTAACATGAAAACAAGAAAAGGGCTCCAGATGGTGGTGGCAGGGATGAGATAGCAGGCTTTGTTGCAGTTTTGTAACATCTGAAGTGAAGAAGGTCAAAAAGTGGTGTATTTCTGCATGGATGAAAGGTCTCTGTACCCAGAGCACTGCGACCTCCTGTTGGTAAGCAGACTGGCTTCCTTAAAAATGTTATACGAATAAATGCCAGCACGTCGAGATTGGGATTTTCACAAGTACATCCAGAATGTGATAAGTTTCCTGCCGCACTATCATCACAGTGACATACACACAGAAGTGTCAGCAAGCTTGTTTGATTCTGCACCCATATGTGGCAATGGGAACAGCACAAGGATCTCAAATGGAAGAGGACAAGCAGTGAGCTGAGTGCTGTGCCACAGCGGGGGTTGCTCCCTGCAGAGCCCCTAGTCTAAGCAAGAAAGACCCAGGGCAGATGAGGACACGAAAAGATTAAGGGCCTGTGTAGTCTGCAGAACAAGAATCCCCTTGGAGACCAGTGCTTGGGCACACAGGCCAGAGGTGTTGTAGGGAAGGCTTAGGGGATGGTGAAGCCTGTGCTTGCAGTCTAGCCCTTGTCTTGTTCACTGTTGACTGAACTGCTGCTGCTTTTGCATGTCTTTTTCAGAATACAAAATATTTCTATATGAAATATGTAGACCTCTGTGATTAACTGGTACACTGGTAGTGTGTGCTGACACCATTGTTATACCCACCACTTGCCTACATCTGAGGACTGAAAATGAGGATTTTAATCTTAGCCACACATGCATATGCACACCAGTATATGGACAATACGCTGTCTGGTCCTTGCTAGGTTAAACTATAAGAAATGTAATAGTAAATAGTGCCAGCATCACACTTGTACCGTGTATCAGCTTTTCAGTCCAAATGGCCTAGGCTGGTGCATGTAGGCTTCTGCTTTATTCATGGGCAGAAAAGCCTAAAATGAACAAGCCATTTTAAAAGTGAAACTGACCATTTGAGAAGCTTTTTCCCTACAAATTGTGATGTGCAGGTGGAAGGCAGGGATTTTAAGTAAATTTTGGACTAACTTGCACAGTAGATACTAGGTGTTTCAAATCCAGAGGCATGAATAGCTTTCTTAAGAACAAGCAAAACAAAAAAATGTCTGATTAGAAAATAATTTTTCAAACATGACAGTGTATTCAACTTTCAGTTATTTTCCCTACTGGAAAAAGGAAAATAACATCTGGGGCCCATTTGTTTTGTCTGAAAAACATCAGGAATCTTAAACCTGCTCTTTGCTAGTGAGGGGTTAGGTCTTGTAACATGCCTGTTTTGATTTCTTATGCCTCAGCTAAATCTTTGAGAGTGTTTTCTATCTAAAATACTAATTAATTGTTTCAAATTAGTGAGATGTTAATGTAAGCATATCGGGTTTCTTAGCTTTTTTTGTGGTCATGCCACTGGGGTTTTCACCAGTCCACTAATTCTTACAGGGTCCCCCAGGTGTTATGATACCTCACATTCAAACACAACCTCTGTGTCACCAGGAAACACTCAGGCATTTGTCAAACATAAAGAGACAATGGACAAATCCACTGGTCTTCTTTTGAACCTGACCCTTTCCAATCAGTGCAGTTGAATTCCACAACGAAGTATTATTTATTGGGCCTGAGGCCCAATAAACCCTCATTTATTTTTTTTTTTTCCTGTTGATAAGTGTGTCTGCATCTTTACATATTGTGCATCCAGGTTACACTTTAACTGTGTCAAAGCATCATCGCATCCCTGATCAGGGGATGGTACTGGCAGCTTGGCACTGGTTCAAAAACCATTGGTGAGTTCATGTAGTATCTGTTTACACTCTTCCTTGTATTTGCAGTTTTCTCTTCTGCATCTTTTTGGCAGAACTGGTGGCTAAAGTGGTATTTAGGATTGTTTAACACTATTCATCATAATTCTCCCTTACAAGTTGCTTATCTGCTAGGATAAAAATTTTCATGTTGAGTGTTTGCTATAGGTTGAATTTCTTGGAACAAGTAAAGGTTGTCATAAGCCATTGAGTCTGATTTTCTGCAAAGCCATTCAGGAATACATCCTATAATTCTTCATCCCAGGATGTGAGGAGGTTGGGGAACCTGCTGGGAAGTTGTTCTTAAAATCCTTATTCTCTGATGGTTAGAAACTTTCTGAATTCCACCACAAATGTGTTCTTGACTAGCTAATGACATATGGGTGTGAAGGGGGTCCCCTTGTCTGTATGGTATTTCAGCTGAAATCGCTTCCTAATATTTATTCACTCAAGTAAAAGGAATTTGCCCACTTTCTCTTCTACTGATATGATTGTATGTTTTTAGGAGAAGTTCAAATCTGGCAGAGGTGGTTCTGGGATCAGGGATAGCTTTTGCTGTTCCTTCAAGAACACTGACCTAGGATGAATTTGATCAATGTTAAATGTCAAAATATTTTGGTTCAGAATTGCTCAGTAGAAGCAGATGACTTCACCCTAAGGTTGAGTGCTGCCCTAAGCATCACCCCAGGGCATCCAGATGCTGTGCTTGTTCTCCTTGTGATCACATCTCCTGGCTGTGCAGATGTGGGACAGCAAATCAGATAGAAAATTTTGCAGAGAGGATAAGAAATGAGCAGAACTGGTGGGACAAGAGTGAGGAGACCAGGATATTAAGGGCTGTGCAAGGTAGGAGGAAGCTGAGGCTGGATCATGAGGGAAGTTCACTTCTGATGAGTTGAGGTTGAGACTGCAAGTGGGAACCAGTGATTGTGGGGGGGGGTAAACTGGACGAAAAGGACATGGTGAGGAAGACTGTGAATGAGGGATAAATTGAGAACAAATAAGGAGTTAGAGAGCTGGGGTGAAAGCTGAGTAGCTGAACACAGTGGAGTGAGACAAGAGCTTGGATACATGGAGTGGCACCTGGGTCAGGAAGAAGGCAGGAACTATGATAATATACTGTGAGCGATCATAGAAAAGTCATGTCTTACAAGGGTGATATCCAATGTTCCTGAGACTTAAAGTTGTTCTTTTTGTCACAAAAAACATTGAGATCCATTGTCAAAGCACTTGTGATATCTTCCCTCCAGTGGCTGGCCAATATAGAAGATGGCTAATGTACTACTGCTGTAGGCTGTGGCTTTCACTGCAACTGGCTCAGGGTAGTGCTCATGTGGTTCAGCCACCCTGCCTTTGGAACCGCATGAGAGTTTCTGTTGTTGTTTCTTTCATTTAATAAGCTTGTTTCCTGGGTAATCTTATTTCAGGCATTTTCTACCTTTTGGCTGATTGACTTTGCAGATGTAACATGTTTAATGTCACCTGCCATAAATCATAGATTTGTCTATTCTTCTGTAGCAATCAGCGGTGACAATAGTTCATCACTAGGCAGTATTTCTCCTGAAGTTGTATCTTGAACTGTCACTATTTGCCAGGACTATGTGCTTCACAGCTGCAGAACAAAAAGGCATCTCGCACCTCTGAGAATTTGGGACCAGTCTAAATTAATTGTTGACAATGAGCCTGAGCTGACTCCATTTGCACGAACATGGGAGTGGAGGGGAAGGGACAGCAGTGGTGGAGTGGTTCATGTTCCAGGTCAGGGTGTACTGCATTCCAGCAGCAAAGGGCTCTTTAAAGATAGCCCTTGCTGAGATTCCTGGGTTAGGCTAGTCCCAAATGGATTGGGTTGGACCTGTCCTGTTAAGTCTTCCTGACATGACAGATTGTGTTTTGTCATGTGGGCTCACTGGTGGGAGCCTATACGATATTGGACAGCTTGGTTCTATGCTCTGTTTCTATGTATTAACATACATTTAACGTTTAAGTATGCAGCTCAAATTCTGCTTTTAGTTAAAGTCAGCTCAACTCTGAGGAAGTTAACTGAGTAAATAAGGTAGCATTTGTTGTAACTGTCTTAGAATTTGGCTTCATGTTGCTAACTCTGTTTTTCTCCAATGTACTTATTATTTTAGAAAACACTTCAAGTATGTCAGCTGGCCCAAAGGCTACAGCTGCAGTCTGATCATAAATACAAGCTAATGAACAGAATTTCACTATCTGTAGCACATTTTTTTTATTCTGATAGAACATAAACACATATTAAATAGGGCATAGGTTCTAATTTTCTACACTAAGTACTCCAATTTAGTGGCTTCCTGAGGAACTAACAAAAATGTTCCAAGTCCACAGGGGACTTCTCTGCTCTCTTAGAAGCACCTTAGAAACACTAATGTGAGTAGTAGACTACCACAAAAAATGGCAGAATTGCTGTATAAGTGAATAAGTAGCAGCATAACATCCTTTAGGAAAAGCGGTTTTAGTATTCAACAATGAAAGAGCGTTAATGTTCTTTGGGAAGTTGCCCTTAATGTCAGTAGGGAATGAGCATGCTTTGCATCTCGTAACAGGACATTTATGAAAATGAAAGCACCTCTAATATGTTTCTGAAGGTCACTTGTTGGAAACCAGAAGGTGAATAAATGTAGTTGCCAACAGCTAGGCTTAGTGACCTTTAATGTTCTGGTTCTTGGAATATTTAGATTTATAATAATTGTTTTGGTGTTGACTAATGTTATTATGATGGTTCAAAAATACTTGCACAACAACATTTCAACAGATAATTCTTTCAGTAATAAAATAATAAATATATTACAGTGAAATTATTAAATCTAACTTGCTGAATAAAATATTTAACAAATACCTTTTTTGGTATTCCACTAGGCCTGATTATCACCTGAATTTTGAGTTTGCAGTTTCCTATTGTATTCATGTTATTTTTCTGCTGCAAATATTTGCCTGGCTTGATAATAAATTGACAATCCACGGCCTGAATTGTAAATGCCCAAGGGACTAGAGCCACTCTTAAGTGCATAAAATACTAAGCAGCAAAAATATTTCCTATGCTATATTCTTATTCTCCCTGTGGGGCCATCATAAGTACAACTGCTTAAAAGCTAATACCAGCTCTTGGGAAAGCCTGCACGAAAGTTTTGCTATCCCCTCTCAACCAAAACCTTCTCTGATGTGACACTGATGCTGTGTTTGAGGGTTTCCTTCAAACTGGGATGAGTACTCATCTGTTGCAAAAAATGGCCCCCAGCAAGGTGCAACTGATCCCAAAGCTGTTCTGACTGTGGCTCTGGGATGGACTTGTTGATTCATGATAAGTAATCCTCTGAGGCTTTTGTGGTGAGGACAGCTATGTGTATTTCTCAGAATGGTAGAAAATATTCTTGTGTTTCCTATGGGATATATAAGGCTCAGTGGCAGCCTAACTTCTGACGTGCTGACCTCAGCTTCGCTGGCTGTGCTGATGCTGGCCAGGATCCCCTGCAGAAGGAGCCTGTGCTGACAGTGGCTGTGCTCTATTTCTCCTTGTGTGAGACAGGTGAGCGCAGAGTGGGCCAAACAGCCTCGCAGCTTGCTACTGCATCTCTGGAGCCTGACACATCCCTGCTAAACCCCATAACTAATACCCTGCAAAGCATCTGAATCAGTTGAAAAGCCAAAGTTGGAAAGCTTCCAAAGATCAACAGAAACATGCTATTTCTGCTTCCCCTTCTTTTTCCCCAAAGACTTTTCAGGTGTTATTTGAGACAGAGGAGCTCGTGAGCTCACGGTCTCATCTACGTTTTGCCTCCTGCAGGTTGTCTCTCTTTTACAAGTTCCCAGTGCAAGGGCATCCCTGTGGTTTCCCCTCCTGAAAATGAGGAGAAAAAAAATAATTTGAAAGGATTTGGATAGCAAACAGAAATGTTAGCTAATGGCTTGTATTTGCACGTAATCCTGTGAACTGCTCCGCACCCTTAATCTGCTGATAAAAGCCAGCAGGCTCTCCAGGTTGTTCAGCAGTACTGAAAGATGTGAGGCCAAGAATGCATAACTATTCCAGGAATGCATGTCCCTGTGAGGTGGAGCAGAGTGCACAGAGATGTCACTGTCACATCACCTGCAGTGTATTGCTCTTGGATGATGCTCACAGAGAGGATACTGCCCCTTATCTGGCCTCTGTCTTCATCTTAGCCTATGTGGTGCAGTTGCCCAGAAAACAAATAGCAGAACTGAGTTAATTGCTAAAGAAATACTAGAAGGAGAACCACTGAAAACAGCTTGTAGGAAAAGAAGCCGTGGCCACTGCATTCCTTATCTATATCTCTGGTCTTAACAAAATCCAGGCTGTTGGTGCATACCAAAAAGAATTTAGGTCTCATTCATCACTTCCTATTTGTCTTAAAGTGAATGCTGTAGATAGGATCCGATTACTGTGGCACAAACCCCTTTTGTTTTGCTTTGTGGTGACACAATTTTGCACCAAGATTGTATGGATCCTGTTTTCTCAAAAGCTGCCCGTGGCAGCTGGGATTTCAAAAGCCTTAGGATACTTTCCAGCACAAATGGCATGTTCCTCAGCAGCCCTGCAGCTCCCATGATCCAGGGAGCAGTGGGAGACCAGAGGCAGCTGTGGAAAAGCCTCTCCGCAGCCGAGGCGGCAGGGCATGCCCTGATAGTGGGGAGAGGTGGCAGAGCTAATTCCTCACTGTGCCTGCTCTTTTTACTAAAGCAGGTCAAAGAGCTGGTAGCAGCATGTTTAGCAGCTAGTTTTTGCTATTTTTCTGTACACCCAATTTTCTGTGAGTAACTTTGTTGTTTTGTAAGTGTTTACAGATCAATTTGGGGCAAGAAGTTGCCAAATTGTTACGTACATTGGCCACATGCTTCATTCACTCTTCATTATGTGTAGCATGTGGTTGGTCACATAAATCCTAGGCTGTTATTTGCTTGATAAACAAAATTGTTTTACAAGAAGAATAATGAACACCAACCATAAATGCTCTTATTTATGCATGAATTATCTTTCCAGCATTCTAATGTGGGCATTTGTATGACGAAGAGTCATTCCTACAGTATTGTGAACCAAAACTTTTGAACAGATATTTGTGTTGAATATGATGAGAATACTTAAACATCTGGTATTTGACTGAATAGTTGCACACGCTTGCTTTTACTATTTCATCAGAGAGAGCTCAGAGGGTGATTTTCAAAGGCATAAGGGCATTGAAAACAGAAGAACCAGCTGAGACTCAGAAGTTTTATGATGGGGAGGGGTGCTGGAGGAGAGATGAATTCCAGTATGTTTTTGTACTGAATTGGAACAAAAAGTGACATTTCAAAATTTTCCTTTCAAAGGAAAATGGGAAAATTTTCAGTTCAGGAAAATAAAAAAAAGAGTGTTTTGAGTTTTCCAAAATGAAACAATCAACAGCTGTCATAACTTCTGACTCCTGACTCTGTCATGGCACCCCGGGAAGCTCTCTGAAGTTCAAAGGATTGCTCAGGTTAGAGCCACGATGGCTGTCAGGCTCCAAAATCCGTGGCAGAAAATCGAGAAGACCTGAATATGCCAGTTATGATTTGATGGCTTCCTCTGGTAGTCATCGTGGCAAAGTTGCTGTCCAATGCCCAGTTTGGGAAACTGGGTTTGCAGCAGTGTATGAGGCAAGGTGGAAGCAAACCAGTTGTGTTTCCAACAGGAATCTGCCTGTGTTGGGAAGATGTCCCGCTATTTCATATTAATACATCAGTATTCCTATGGGAAAGTGGTTTCACCAAGAAATTCACCAGCAACTGTTGGAAAGGCAGTGAGGTTGGGATGCAAAATTGTTAGTTTTGGAAAATTTCACTTGAATTTAAAAATTGAGTACATTACCAATCATTTCAGGTAAATGCAATCCTCCCCGCCCTGCCCCATCACCTGACTGGGAAGCGCAGCAATTTGGCTTGGTTCAGTTTGAATTTTGCTTTGCAGCTTATCTGTCTTCACTCCCATACTTTATATACCCATAAACTTTAAGACACCATAGCTTTTGCCTGTGAAAACATTTGGAAAATGATTTTTCAAAAAGCTATGCCAGTTTGCACCAACTGGGGGTCTGCTCACTCATTCATTAGGGGAGAATTACAGCCTTGTGAAGTGTTAGCAGTACTAAGGGGCAGTTAAAAGATGCACAATAGGCAAAATTTAGACAATCTGTCATCTAATTTTTTTAAATACATAGAGAAAATTATTTTATGACATTGTGTGTCATGGTGAACCAAATTGTCCATTGGGCAATGGTATAAAAAGCAGAAAACCAGGCTCTTGTATTCAAAGAGAAAAAAGTATTCATTACAGAAAAATGGGGAGGGTAGGTGAGGGTTAAGCTGAAGAATGTACCAGCGCGGTTCAGTTGAAAAAGGAGTCCAGTAAGATTATACGTGTAGGCAAAGCGACTACTGACATTTTTCATTTCAAGCATTTTACCTGGAAAACTGGAGCTATTTTTTATCTTTATTTTCTCATAAAATAAGCCAAACATTCAGAAGAGAAAGGAGAGTTGGTGGACTTGTAGTTTTAATAACAAACATATGCCTGCATGTGTGTGATTTCTTTTTTATGCTTTATAATTGGCATGAAGTCCTCATGTGACAAGTCTTCAACTTTAACTACTGAACTTGTGCCGACATCAAAAGTCATTGTGGAATTTCAGACCTTTGATGTCTGGTTTAACGGAAGAGCTGATGGCTGCTAAGGAGTAGCTACCAGGAACAAATAGATTTTCTAGGTCTCATCACACATAACTTATTTTCTGCTCATTTGTGACATTTTTCAAAGTTGCACAAATGTTCTTCATAGTGCCTAGTTGTATGTACTTTTGCTGTTTCTGATGTTCACAATGAGAATTTGACCTAGAAAAAAACCTTTATTGAGATAGAAAAACTAAATTAGGATATTAAAGCCATCTAAAAACCCCAAGATTTCACAATATTTTGTAGTGACTTTGTACATATTTATTCTTTTTTTAGTCCTGCATGCCATATTTTCCCCAAATTGTATCTTTCTGACCCTGTAAGTGCTGTGGATGTGTACTCATTTGCTTTTCCTAATGTTAACCTATTATAGCTAGAGAGAAGAGTTTTTAAAAAACAAACAAACAACAAACCCAATCCCTCTGCGCTGCCCTGCNCCCCCCCCCAAAAAAAAAAAACAAACCCAAAAAACCCCCCAACCAAAAAAACCCCAAACTCGCAAACCAACAAAGAAACTATATTTACTGTTTGAAGTCATGCCAACTGGGTTTGGTCTTACTTTTTCCTCCCATTATATCTCAGGAATCCATATTGCTATTTTGATACAAGTCCAAGCAGAATCTGACACCTAACAGGAAAGTTTGTGCCTTCTATATACATGGCACTAGCTAAAGGGTAGCTGTGTAGTGTGCATAAACTATACTTGGAGTAGCACAGGTATGGAAAATGAGTTAGAGATGGCAATGTAGGTGATATTGCAAAACAGAGGAAAAAATACAATGGGTAAGGAATGAGGATGAAAGATGAAAGGAGAATGATGAAAGAAGAAAAAAAGAAAAGAATGGGAGACAAGACGAGGAAACAGATGTACAGAACTGCTTTTATCCTTGCTTAGCCTGCTGTTAAAGTGGCTCTGGAAAACAGTGAGGTACTGGGTAGATCCAGCTGCTTTCGTGTAGCAGAGTTTGCAAGCAGAAATTCTGTCGGGTTCAGACAACATTTTTCAGAAACAAAAGACACAAAAAAACTAAACAAAAGAATGAAAGAGTTTATTGTTAGTCTAGAATCTGCTTCATATGATGATCTCCCTTTATGCTGTGGATCTTGAGTGGATTTGCCAGGAAAGGCCAGCTTAGCATTGCACATGAGGCCCCCAGTGCCTCGTGGGATCTGAAACCCAAACTGCGTATGAACCTCCTGAGACATCTCCAGCCATGCTGCCAGAAAGCAGGCAGGATGCCTCTTACCCTGTGTGCTGATCTGCTCTGTGCATGCAGTCTGCTGACACAGTCCATGAACTTTCTCTGTTCACAAATGCAGGCATGTCTGCTTAGTTCCTTTTCTCTTACCTTTGTACGGGCATGGATTGTTTCTGTCAAATACAGTGCTAAGCACCTTAGGAGATTTCTGTGCTTGTGCGTATTTAAGAAAGAGGATTAAAAACAATAGTTCAGTGTCTGGGACACTCCCAGAACAGTGCCCTTATTTAGCTTCTTGCTGAGGTGTGAATACTTTTTTGATGATGGAAAGTAATTTTCATCAGTGTTTCTAAGAGGTTGTCAGGCTGAGACATGATTGTCTGGACTTTTCTGAGTAAGGAATATGAGGACATGTTCCTGCAGCTTAATAAGAGCTATACAGTGCACACACTGGTTTATTTCTTCAGCAAGTAGCCATTACTGCATAGCATCTTGAAGGCTTTATTCTCCAAGGAGCATCTGCAATCTGCTTGATTCTCTTGACTGCTAGTATTTGTGTTTGGCTTTAACAGATCTATAAGTGCATGAACTGTCCTGTCTCTCCAGCAACAACTGCTGATTATCATCCTATCTGCAGAGACTACTGAACAGCAGTTAATTGAGCTGATGGAAATTTTCTGCTAGATAGAGCCCTGTCTTTCACAGCCATTATGGTAATAGTATCTGTATCAGCAGTGTGATAGTACGAAGATATTCCCCCCACAGCCTGCCCAAGTCATTTCATGCAGAATTCATAAGTGCAGATATGTTTCCCTTCTTGGGAGACACAGAAATATGGAAACAGGGTTCAATTCATCAACTTCAGATAAAACGGTTTATTCTTTGCTTATCTCAGCTCATCCCCCTGAGTATCATAGACCTGTGAAGCCAACAGTCTTGAATCTAAGTTATTCTCTGGAACAACGGGCAGTATTTTCAATTGACTGTGCAATAAACTCACCAAAACAGACATTTCAGACAAAATGCAGCTCCCTGAAGACAAAAATCCACAAAAGGATTTAAGAAGGTCCATAGCCATCATGCAGGGGTTAGGAGCAGCAGCGAGTGGGGGTTTCTAGAGTTCAAAGACTCGCTGTAGAATAGGTGGTCCATCGGGGCTAAAATCATCTAGAGGAATGATGTGTGGTCAGCTGTAATAACCAGGTATTCATTGACAGCTGAATCAACTGGGATTAGCCTTTCGGGTGAGCAAACCTCGAACAAAGATTTGAGCAAAGTTTTTGGGTCCACAGCAAGACACTTTTCCTCTCTGTCAGTAAGCATGGTGTCTCTAATTTAGTCTGAGTGGTAGGTGGAAATGCCTACGCAACAGCTTCAGGAAAAGGAGGTGGAAGTGAAACAACAAACAGTTATAGCCTGGCAGTAAGGATGCGTGCCTGACAGGACAAATACATGAGTGTGAATTCTTTTTGGCATAAGCCGGGTAAATTGGCTCAGGTGGAACAAGTATACTAAAATGGCTAGGTCAGTTCTGGTTTGTTTAGGACTATTTTACAGTGTAAGGGTCTAAGTTTCCACTAACAGTGACTTGGAGGGTGTACATCCCTTTGAACACAAATTTAAGTTCCTAAACCACAAACTGCTATTCTCAAAACCCTGTTCTACTTCCAGTGCATCAGGGAGATGCCTAGCTCTGTTTTCTGACAGACCTTTGAAAGCTCCCTGTCACTGTTCTGCTGCTGCCAGGTAGCCAGAAATTTGCCTGGTACTTGTGCTCTGACAGAACCGAAACACCTGGTGATCTGTGAGAGCCCAGCTCGCCTGCCCACTGAAAGCTCAGCAAACTGTCGGCTCTGCACAAACCACAGTGGGTCTGTAAATCCTTCCCTGCAATCAGTTACCTCTGTGGTTGCAATGGGAGAGATGCAGCCTCAGTGACACATGAGAGGAAACAAACTGCATAGCTATTGCAAGCTACAAAGGCAAGTGGGAAAAGTAGTAGTAAGGATATCACCTGTTTAGCTTTCCTTGTAAATCTGTCCTGGATGGAGCTCTTGCCCTGTGTTGCAAACTGTGAAATCGGATCGTATGTATGGTTCAAAGTGTGTTCCCTCCGCTGCTCTGTCCAGCAGGCTCTAACCTATATTGATAACAGGGAGGCTGAGGTTCAGCAGTCTCTCTCTCTCCTCCCCTCTTTTCAGAACCATTCTGGTTCATATTATTTAGGTGAGCGAGAGCAATAGCAGCTCTTACTCATCTCCAGATATCCTACATATTTACATAGGAAGAGGGAGATCGATTGTTCCGGAAACAATTTGTGCATTTTTGCCATTAGGTAGTACAGAATACAAAAAATAGCCTTTAAACTATGAGCTGACATCCAGGTATTCCTTCTCTGCCAAACCAGACACTGCTTCCTCTAGTGTACTACTTCCCTCTCTTGAGCTGTAGAGAGAGTGTGATGTTGTGCTGATTTATTTTTCCGGGGATAATATCCTTTCGTGATTATCCACAATGGTGCAAGTACTACGCCAATCTGCTAAGTCATTATTTGTAAAACGTATCTAAAGTGGGCTCCCCTTTTTATTGGTTTTAAGGGGAAGGATTTGAGCTCTTGGACTTTGTTTTAATTTTCCACAATGAGTAATTAATATTTCTACCTGCTGTTCAAGTTCTTTTATGAACTAAATCAGCAGCTGGTTTGAATGATCGCTATTCTGTTGAAACCTGGTAGAATCACGCCAGTGTAAACCATTGAACTACTTGGCCCTATTTAACTTTTTCAAGTATTCAAAAAAATTGTATTACTCTTACTAAAAAATAAACTAACAAAGACCATAGAGCATATTCTTGAGGAGTCTACCTGTAATAAATCAGGTTCATAAACAAGTGAGATGGGGAGCGGGACTGAAAATTTGGCAGGAAACAGATTTTATTCTAAGCTTACAACTGTTCATAAGGCAAACTCTGAGAAAATGCTATTAAAAAACCTAAATATGCTGGTGTAGGTCTCTTTTATCAAATTGGAGACAACACTGTTAAGAGAATCATCTGAACATGCTCATCACACAGCACCACAAAACTAATTAAAATTTGCTAGGACCCTTTTTGCAGGTAAAACCCATCCAAAGAAATGCACACATACAGAATGTCACCACAGCAAGAACAATAAATGCTAGAACATTTCAGTTGCTGAAGACATTATTTTGCTTATCACAAGGCATTCCTTTCCACTTGGCCAAAGATGGTTGCTGTACATGGCAAGATTAAAGTTGTACTGTGGGGCATGATCCAGTTTAATATGAGGGCCGTGAATGTGCACAGTCCCATTCACTCTGTACCTCCAGACCCATTCTACTATTACATGCCTCTGGTAACTGGCTTATTTATTAAACATTGGCTCCAAGTAAAACCCAAAGGCTTTCTTATTACTGACCATTCATATTTCATTTATTCTGACTCTCAAATAAGCCTGGACCTTCCTTTGTAGAAAATATTTATCATTTACCTTTACCTAAGCACAGTGTACAGTGAAGCCAGTAGTCTGTATCTTCTGCTAATGAATCATGATACGAAGGGATTTTCAGGGAGTTGGGATGCACTTAATGATACCGTGATCCTTTTTCTCTTAAGCACTTAGCATTTTGAGTCTTGAAGCTATATTTGAGTGTGCACAAGCAAATCAAGACTGAGGAGATAGGTTACACATCTTTAATTTTTACGTTAGTGATCAGGGAATAGATGGGAGTTATAAGTTGCATACAACAGAGAGCATGTAATTGTGTTGTACTTATAGTAGCTAGAAACCAATTTATACTACTAAAAAAATGTGTATCTCAAGTGTGACCTCCTTCACATTTGTCACTCTCTCTCCATCCCTCTTCTTACATGCAAGTAAAGAAAACTGATCTGCCATTGATATTCCTGATGATGCTTTTCTTTACTAGACAAACAAAGACTTAAAGTTGCCATGGAAATGCCGAAATCTCTCAGTTCATGCATTTATCAAAGAAGGATCATCATCATCAGATAATATTGATAGAATGTATGCTGTCTCTGTCTAGATACCTGTCACAAGTCTCTTAACGTCAAAAGAAAGAAAAAGAAAAATGAGGTGCAGTATTTCATTAATGTCATGTCCATTGATCAGTGTCTAAGTGAAAATCAACTCACCAAAAAACAAATATGCAGGTATTATTTCAGTGTGTCTTCATTTAAGAAGTGTGATGACTTTTAAGATCTCAGCTTTCCAGAAAGCCAACTCATGAAAGAATCTAATAATTTTTTTTCTATGCTCGTTTGAGATGCAGTAGCTCTTTGCACCAGCTCTTCTAGTACTGCTGTAGAACCTTCTAACACCTTTAGTCTTCCTAACTGTTTTATAGGTTTGGATTCCCTTTGATCCATAGAGGCTGCTGGAGCAAATGGCTAAGGTTAAAGGATAAACTAGCTCCCACGCTTTGTACATGTGAGTACTGATGAACTAAAGGCCACCAACACTTTCTGTGTTTCTGTAAAGTTGGATATAGGCATTTCATCATCCCTTGCCTTGGTTCCAGTTTTCAGATTTATTTCTGAATGGCTTTTGCATGAGCTTTTTGTCGCATGTTTCAATTTCACAGATTACCGGCACCATCAGAGCAAATCATCTGAGCACTGAATGTGTAAGCAAAACTGAGATATTCAACATTTGTATAAAGGCAGATACATTTTAAAAAAAGCATCAAAAAGAGCAAATCTCCAAGAGAAACTATTGAGTTGATAGCCTTGAAGGAAAAAAAAAAAGGCAAAAAACTAAAATAGTCGTGAATTTGCAACATAGGAATGGCACCAATCCAAAAATATATTGGGATATTTTGGTAGTGGAGTTTTTAGTGCCATCATTTCAAATGTTTGCTTTGCTTCACAGTGCTGTATTTTCATTGGCATTTAATAATTCTCTGAAGCTTCCAAGATTGTGATGTGATCCGAACACCAAACCCCTGGTTTTCAGGTGAAAGTTGCCTGGGTTTGCAGGACTGAACTGAAAAGCTTGAAACATGAATGGAGCGGGAATTTAAGAAGTACGTGAATCTGGATGCCTCTTTGTAGTCTGGTTTCCTAAGAAAATAAGGCTCGCATGATTTTACTTTGTCATTTAGTTCAGTTTCACAGGGATGAGATATCAGAAAAAAATGAGTCTCCCAAAAGTTTCAGTAGTAGATGAGAGGAGTATACATAAAAGAGATGCCATAATTACATCCTATAAATTTTCCAGCAATGCGAAAGGCTACATGCTGAGTTCATACATCACTTGGCATTGGTGTCCATATGGGAGAAATACTTTAAAAAATGTCCCAAACTCTGAAAAACCTTCTGCCAGAGTTTGCAGAATCCAGTTGCAGAAGCCCGATTTTACTAGCTCTGATATCATGGCACTGTTTGCTTGTTCTTGTTTGTGCGTTTCCCTCATCTGTGGAGAAAGGTTTCACTGAGTAGATGGTGAGTCTTAAAGAAAAGCCAAGCCAGTTTCCAACATCTTGTATGAAAGTATTGTAGTTAACTACATTTAATTCTGGCAAGAGAAACCACCATGGTGTAACTTGTTTCTTGTTAATCAGTTAAATAGGACTGAGGCATGATATATTGTACTTTGGCTAATAACAGTAGATCTAATTTCCATCAGGTACATTTCTCATCATTACCATACCTCCTAGCTCTCAGGGTAGCAAGTGGAAACACAACTGCTGGCCTTGGGTATAGTATTTTCTTCCTTATTTTTAAAATGCTGATATTGACCCGTAATATGTGTATTTAAGACTCGGTCTCCAGGGCCAGTGAAGACATGCACTGCTTGTAGATTCAGTGTGTACTCTTTGACACGGATTTCTATTTTCTATACCCTTTTTTTGCCAAAGCGGGTTGTCTTTTCTTTTGCAGTGTAGAGATTGGCATGGATAGTGATTGGCCAGACTGGTGCGGATACAATTTCTTATAATTAGAAGACAAGATCTAATTTCATTGTACGACTCAACTACTTGTTATCACAATTTTCTTTCCTTAGTTAATTGTATTTCAGGGTAGGCATGTTATAAACTAATCAGTCTATTGTCACATGCCTGTTAATTTTGTAATTAATTATTGTGGCTAGAGCTGAGTGAATAATTTCTAAAAAATAACTTATTCAGTGACTTTTGCCTCTTTTCTGTTCATTAATCCTGTGCAAACATCATGATTTCCTGAAATTGGCTTGTCATTTCACTGTTATGCACTGAGTTATTCTTGGTCAGCAAATACCCAACATGCAGTTCATTACAGCCCTTTAAAGCCTGAAATAAGGTGCATTTTGACCAGATTCAAATGTTCACATGGTCACGTTACTTATCAAACCCCTTTTGTAGGACTATGTTTCTTGAAGTTGGGTTTTTTGGAAAAATGGTTATAATCGCTAATCAGACGTTTACTTTGTATCAGCATTCTTCCAATGTTTAATTATTGTTCTTTTTTTATTGGGAACATTCTTGCCTGCTAACTTGTTTGGTAGAACATCAAAAGGTAAAGCAAATGCAGCAGGAGGCTGGAGAGGTTTCTTTTGAAAGGCTGCAAGGTGTGCAGTTTTGCTGGTGGGCACTGTATCCAATTAAATAGTTTGTGGAAGCAGTCGATGCTAATTCAGCTGTGCTATATCCTGATATGAATTAAATATCTGCCCAACCAGTATCTTCATGATTTGAGGAGTATTTATAGGCTTGCTTAGTACTACTTCTGTTGTGACAGTAATGGTGTGCTGTAGATGTGTCCTTTAGTTTAGCTGTGCTTTTCCACTGTCAGTTCATCCCTCTTTAATTACTTTTCAGCTTTCTTGGCAGAGTAAAATAGCTGGTAAGTTGAGCCCCACTCGGGTCAGGTTTGCACTTTGTGTTTGTCTTGGTCTTGAATCAATGTTTATGTCGCCATTTGCTGACCATCCACACTGTTAAATAAATAGTGTCATTGCCCTCAGCCTGGTCAGTGACACTGAGGTTTCTCTTCGGAGAAGCAAAGATCCAGCCTTCCCGGGCTTGAGGTGTGCTCAGATGCTTTCATGCAATGTCAACACAGAAATTTGCATTAAAAGCAGAAAGCAGCAGCTGAGAGATGGTACAACCCAGCTCCTTGGTGCGTCTCGGCTCTACCTGATGGAAGGAAAGCACTCTCTCTGCCTTGCCACAGGCTGCAGGGTTTTGGACTAACACATACTGACTTTGCATTGAAGCTGAGGAGGAACCCTCATGTACTTGGCCTCCAAACCCAGCTGAGAAGTGGCTTAAGAAGTTGTTCCTTACTGCCTCTCAGCTCTCAGTTGCCTCCTCTCAGCAGGGAGGCATATACTGGAGGTCTGCTAATTTGGACCCTAACAACAACCAGGCAGGAGATTGGCCAAGCCAAAGCCCCTGAGCTCAGGTTTCAGGCCAAATATGCAATGTAGACATTCCCTAAGAGACGGGAGTGAAACTGTAGCCTGAATTTCGCTGGCAAAATGCACAGAGTGATTCCAGCCCCCTGTATGCAATAATTCATTTTGGACAAAGCTGCTTCCCCGTCGGCCTGTGAGCGTCCTTACAGCGTGACATTCCTGGTGAGCCCCCAGCTCACACCCTTGGGCTCTGTTGCCATAGCTCTGTTTTGCTGCTGTTTGCCATTCCTAGCTAGATAACCTTTTGAGGTTCCCATTACTTCATGCTCTCTGTGGGCGCCCAGAATTCAGTTCAATTGTTTCCCAAACTTTTTGGTACATGTTTACAGCCCCCAAGCTCTCCTGCTGACTTGTCAGATGACACTTCACCTCAGTGGCTCCCCAGAGGCTCTTCAGTTTCCAGGCTACCTATGATATTTGTTTTTCCTGGTCTCCTCATTCCCAGGCAGGCAGAGCTTCTATGGAATTGTGACTGGTCTCAGAGCAAGACCAAACCATTTGATGCTTTTCTTATCTCTAACGAGCTGCTCAGGGGTGAAATAAGATTGGTATGTTAGGGCACAGTGTTTCTTACAAATGTCTTTAGCAATCATGCAATGGCACCAGATGTGGTGGTGTGTGCACTGCAATATTTTACAGGATAGCATTTAGTTTGATGACGTTTGCTTTCTGACAAAATGGCTGTGGTTTCCAGCAAGGTGGAACCAGTACAACTGCACTGGATGTGGCTAGGGAAGACATGAAATGGGGAGCCTCTACTACCTCCTGAAGCCCATGGTGACACCAAGTATCAGACCAGTTCTGCATGAGCATTGGGATAGATTTGGATATGCAGGACATGGATCTGAAAGTATTCTGGACAAAAAGACTGCAGGTGAAACCCTTGCTCACCTCATTCCCCTGCAGGGACAAACTGGAGAGGCAGCAATCCCATCCTGCATTGTGAACTGAGTCAGAGGGAAGGATTCTGTCTCTCCTTGAGAAGTGGGTGGTGAACTTGGGAACACCCATGAAAGATTTCACCTTCACTGAGTAATTTTGTAGTGGTGCTGAGGTGAAATTTTATTCAGATTTCTGTCTTGCAAGTCTACATTTCCTCCTGTAATGTATGATACCCTTGAAATATTCCCACAGTATTTCTTTACAGTTTTTATATTTAAAGGAGTTTCTTTTCTGTACTTTTTAAAGCAATCAGTGTTGCGTGGGTCTGGAGTTCTTCTAACATCAACTTCACACCAGTGTATCACAACTTATTACAGTGGAGTCCAGACTGCTATTCTCTAGATAATCTATTTGTTAGGATAACAGCATTTTCTTTGTGTTAAGCTCCTTCTTTTTACCATATGCTATCCTTATAGTAACTTCTATTTTGCCATTGATACTTTCATGTGAATGGAGGCTGGCTTTTCTAGAAGCATTTGTCTATTTGTTAGCTATAATTTAGCTAGGTATTCCTGACCCTTCTATATATTTTTTGTTCTTACTCTGTATTGGCAGGGGCTTGCTTCTTCAATATTGTGAAGTAAGGTGTCCCTTCTCGGAGGCACAAGGAGACATATTTACTCTTATACTTACACACCCACCCCACCCACCCCCCCAGATGTCTGTGCTGTACCCTGTGCCTCCAATCAATCCTTGTCTTGCTCCAGGGTCTTCCAGCCACCACTGACACCTTAGTACTTTCCCTCCAAGATTCTCAGGATTTTTCACCTCCTTGTATTGGAAAACAGCAGCAGCAGGTAGGTTTTGAGTGGATTTGGTGCTATTTCATAACCATCTACGGTTACAGCTTTTGTGGGTGCAGCGATAGCTTCTGAGGCTAAATATTAGGTGTGTTCTGCTTAGTGGTACTAATAACATTTCTCACTAGCAGTCAAGAGTAAAGCCATAACAAGCAGTCAGAGGGTCAGGCACAATTGTCTTTTTTGGCCTTCATAAGCCATTAGTCTTATTTTGCTCTAAAAATAATTTTCTGAAACCCAGGCTTGGCTTTTTCCTTTTTGCGTTATGCTATAATAAGCTCTTCAAATACTTCCACAGAAAGTTGCATTAGACTTGGGCCAAACTACAATCTGGCTAGAATGCCAATGCGGGTTTACAATTTGTAAATCAAGATAATGTATTCAGAATAGCACGGTGTTGCATTTTGCAAATTTATTCATATTTCTAACCCATACCTATCTCAGTATTATTCATGAGTGTTATGGGATTACGGGATATTTCTGTTTTGGTTTCTGGCCTGGAAATGTTTTGGGTTGACTTGAAACATTTAATTTGTCATGAAACTAAATATTTCATTCTATCTTATTGCTTTACTCTTTTAAAACCTTTTTTAAGAAAGGTCATTTGAAACAAAAAACTAAATGGTTTATTTTGTATTCCTTTTTTACAGTTGGAAAAATTTGCTAAATTGAACTTGTATTTAAAAAGTATATTTTGCAGTATACTATTTGCCAAAATAATCACAGTAGTCCCCCTGGATTAATCCTTTACTTACATTGGTATCTATGAAAATTTTATGATTGCATTTACACATGGCAGAATTGCTGTATGCCCTTTGCAATGAAAAGAAGTGATACACTCTCTTAAAAAAAAAAAAAAAAAAAAAAAAAAAAAAAAAAACCCCTNAAAAAGGCTTCAATATGCTATTTAACATTGCATATATTCTGGGACTATTACTGATACATTTTTAATAATAGTCTTCTCTGTGGCAGACAACTGTGACATTAGGAAACCTGACTGTGACATGCTGACAAGCTAAACCTAGAGTAGCGTTGTGTCACTTTGGGCAAACTTTGCCCCATAAATAATGAACAAGGAAAAATTGTTTACTTTGGTATACTTAAGACTATAGCAGCTGCTATGGACTGTGTCAGCAATCAAAAATTTCCCTTATTATGAAAGTAGCAATAAAAGGAAGTGATTAAATGCAAACAAAAAGCCCTGATAGGACTGTAAGGCTGATTAAAATGAACAAAATCTGATGTCTAGGACATTAGCGTCCCGCAGATTGGCCCCTGGACTAGAATGCAGGTGTCGCCTGAAATCCTGCACAGTTGGGAATGCTTGCAATCCCTCCTGGAAGCAGGATGAGCTGAGCAGGAGGCACAATAGCTGTCCCCAGTGTGCTGGGCCTGGCTTTGGTCACATTCATATTTAGTATTTAGCTTCATGCTAATTTAGGTTTAGGTATCTTCTTTCATTTTTTTAGGATTTCGTGTATAGCTGGTAACCCTTGCTGAAGTGATCATATGTATATTTTTGCGTTCATGATACAGGACATGCATACGTATACTTTATAATAAACAGAAAATGTTGGAGAACTGTCTTAAGAAGCCTTTTATTTTAAAAGTATGTTCAGTTACCATCTATATCAAAAACAGGTGTTGAAGACTGGTGAGGAAAACACCACCTGATGGTGGATGCACAGATTCTTCCTTGAAGGTGGAGGGTTAGATTCCGGTTTGCTTTAGTAAACAGGAGCTTTTCACTTGCCACCAGTTAGGTGATTGTGCCCTGTAGCTGGCTACGTGGATGTGACAAGCTACACCAGAGAGCTCACTATGTTATAACCTGTCTACTGGCTCAAGCAACATGAACACCACTGCCCAAGTCAAAGAAACAGGGATGTGGTGCAGAGAGTGAATGGGTGGATCAATGGACGCTAGAAAAGTCAGACTGAGACTTACACGTATGGTAGCATCAGCTCTGTGTTGGTTGCACCTGGCTGATAATGTGCATAGCTAAACCCAATTGTACTACTCAGCTTACACAGCCTCGCTATTTGAGCCAGGATTTGTTATTGAGCTTTTGCCCCATTTCTGTCACATTGTACCTGCCAGCCCTAGCAATGTCCACACTGAAACTGAGTTGTTTTGATTTTCTGGAAGTGTATGGAAAATGTTTGTTTAGATGATGCCAAATGCTTCCATCTTTACCATAGATCCAATCACGTGCAAACAGATACAGAGGCACACACTTGTGCACACATCTGTTTATATAATACAGGCTGCAGAATACATGTTTTTCTATCAAGGAAAGTGTTTACTTGCTAACTTTTCACAGCTGGGAGATTTAAAAAAGGAATATAAAGTACCTGTAAAAACAGACACTGGCTTAAAACTGAAGCTGAAAATACTTCTGTGCTAATGTTCACGTTACCTGTTATATAGGGTGGTAAAGATGAACATGTGTTCTTTGTGCTGATCAGACTAATTAAAAATAATAGCTTCAAAATTATTTCAGTGCTTTTACTATAGTCTAAAAAGAAAGCTTTGTTTCACAAAGAGAAATAGGGAATCTCACACCATTTATTGAACTTGTGTATCTTAACAAATTGCCTTTTGATTTTTTCAAGGATTCGCAGCTAAAGCTGTGAACTCCTTGGTGCATATGGTGAACATACAGCACCTAACACAGCAGGCTCCCCGTCCAGAGGGGAGTCGCTGCATGTTGGCACATCATTGTTATTGTGGCATCTCTATCAGGACTGCACAACTGTCTCCATTGATAAAGTGGCCTGGCGTGAGCGGTAACACAATGTGAGCCACTGTCTCTGTAGACATTCTCTCACTTGTATTAATACTTTAGCAATAAAACATTAGATATTTTTAAAAGTGGGAACTGTTTTTCACCAGAGATTTCTAGTAGCACCTGATGATTTCCTCATACAGATAAAAATGTACAGACTGGCAGACATGGGGATCAAGATGTTCCCAGTGCTTTTATCGTTTCACCAAACCTTATCGTTATTTTGCATCAAATGCAAACTGATAGCTTTTTGAAAAACAGTTCCAATGTTAAGATAGTTTTCCACTTAAATGTTCCTGTATGAATCTGAATGATTGGTTTGTACATGTTTCTGAACTGGATCAAGCCTTTTGAAGTTTAACAAGCTAAATATCAAGGAGCAACAAGAGATGCATAGCCATGCTCTGCAGCGTGTGATAGTGTTCCTTGTTTATGCAAGAGGTTTCTGTATCAAATAACAGGATTAGAAAGACCTGGTGTATCATCAGTTGCTCAGGATCATAGTGTTAATTGATTCTGAGCCATTTATCATGAAACTCGGTGGGAATAAGACTGAACCTGATGAGAAGCCTGATGAGCAACATTTTGAAATCGGCACGGCTAATTTGAAAGGTATGAGTCTAACCAAGTAATCTGATTTTCAGAGGTAAGGAGCGGTGTCAGTTCACAGTAAATGTAATGGGATCTCCAGAAGAATTGATACTTAAAACATCTTTTACTTCAGTAACTAACCATAGATGCAGGTGTTTAACAACAGCAGCCCTGAAGTTTAAAAATGATGATGTGCAGTGGATATCGGTTTGGGATTTACGTGTTTTTGCTGTGTGATGACACTGATGGGATTATGAGGAACACGTTTGATACTCCTGGGATCATAAAGTTCTCTTAGTAATAGACATGATAATTCCCTCTGAGATTTTAATGCCTCTAATATTCTTTATATGTTTTCTATTTTGCTTGGAAGTTTAGGAATCCTGAGTTTCCTTTCCCCACTGTGATGCATTTTCATTGTTTCAGCGCATGTGCCTCTGTCCATCTTCACTTAAAACCTGCTGGCCTGAGCACTCTGCTGTAAAGGTAGCAAATGTGGATTTCTCCCTCCTTGGCTGAATTCAAGTCAATGACAGAAGATTCTGAATAAAGGAGGCACGGCTTCTTCCAGTGGCAGAAAATTGTGTTTAGATAAGGCCACTATATTCTTATAAATTATCCGAAAGGAGTGATGTTAGCACCCAAGGGCAAATCTTCAATCTGTGGGTCATGGTAAAAGGGAAATGCTTTCTTTATAGTCTAGAGTCAGGTGCATCAACTTTTGCAAGGAGCAGTTGCATGGGATTTTTTTGTCGTCTTATATTCTTTCACCTCACTTTTTACATGCACAATTTAAGGATTATGGGTACTTTATGCAGCAATCTGGATTGAATTTTGGCCAAGGGCCTGAAAGGTAATGGGTGATAACTGACATGGAAGCATTGATTTCTATTATCAGTTCTAGTCCTTCAGATGCACCTTGTCACACCATTATAGCTGCATTGCAGTCTAACAGATTTACATCTCTGATGTAAAATTTTAGGGATTTTGTTAATGCTTATGTATTTGCACCCATTGCAAACATAACTGTATGGAGGTAAAATCATAGCTACAACTCTATAGTCTGGTTGACATCTTCTTGAAATACTGACTCTGAATCTGTAATTGATAACCTAACCTTCTCATACTTTTTTAGAGAGATTATTTTAGGGAGACTCTTTGCAATCATGAATCTCTACAAACCCGTAGAGAACTTTGAGAAAAAAGTTAAAGTCTAAGCACACGTGATGAACACATCACATGTTAATCTGAAATAGGTGTTCTGGCACATGCCTTGTACTATAGCCACTCAGTGCCCTGGCTTGAGACAGGCAGTTGAGCCCGTGTTAGGGAAGCTGGCAACTGATAAAGAAAAGGCTAATGTGAGGAACAGTTGTGTCTCAGATCCAGGTTTGTGAGGCAAGCATTCATACTGAGTTTGCTTGGAAACAAATGCTTTTGCAGCAGATTTAGTCGACTCATGCACCCCAAATAGCCGTTCAGCTAAAGCACTCTGCACATGGTTCAGACAGCCCAGAAACAAAAGTTATTGATATGCAGTTTATCCTGCTCAGTAAGCCTGATTAGCTGAGGCTGTCTGAAGTGCATTTGCCAAGAGAAGCAGGGAAAAAAAAGTTTGTCAGGCTTGGGCTTTTTATGTCTGTTGTTATAAATGTGACCATTAGGAAATAATGGGAATGGCAACTTAATCTCATTGCATTGTTGAAACTGAGTTTTTTCAAGTTATTTGGAATCTGAAGACCTAGTGCTGGCACTTTTCCTCACATTCATTAGTCCTTTATTCTGTCAATGATGCCCAGTTAAAACGCATGATATAATCTTGAGGACAATAATACCTTTTAGTCTACCAAGTTTTTCTGTATGAAAATGAACCTCATGGAATAGAGGTTCATGTGGTCTCTAAGCCAGGGTTCTTCATTCTTCTTTCCATGCTATTCTTAGTTGTTGCATTTCCTTACTAAACTTCTGTAACATCTAGCTACAAAACTAGGGAAGGAAGAAGACCCAGACAAAATCAGCAAAATCATTAAAGGTAACACAAGTTAGAATTATTAAGGGTAAACTCCTTTTTAGTTGATTTACTGTGGTATTGTATCTCCAAGGGACCTCAGGCACTGGAAAAAGTCAATCCAAATCCAGCCACAAGCTTAAGCACTTGGATTTGTGCACAAATGGATTTGAAGCACAAATACAGGCTGGGCAGAGAATGGATTGAGAGCAGCCCTGAGGAGAAGGACTTGGGGGTGTTGGTTGATGAGAAGCTCAACATGAGCCAGCAATGTGTGCTTGCAGCCCAGAAAGCCACCCGCATCCTGGGCTGCATCAAATGCTTTTAAACTGAAAGAAGGTAGATTTAGATTCAATATTAGGAAGAAATTCATTACTCTGAGGCTGGTGAAACACTGGAAGAACTTGCCCAGAGAAGCCGTGGCTGCCCCATCCCTGGAGGTGTTCAAGGCCAGGTTGGATGGGGCTTTGAGCAACCTGGGCTGGTGGGAGGTGTCCCTGCCCATGGGGGCTGGAACTAGATGATCTTTAAGGTCCCTTCCAGTTCTAACCAGTCTATGATTTGTAATACCTCTGTTGTGACTATAACTTAAAAGTGCATCACTTTTAGAAGACATATTTTGGTCATATCTACAAAGAAAAATCAGTTCATATGCCGAAAACTTGTAATGTAAAAGTTTGAAGTGTAGTCGAGCAGTACATGAAAGAAATCCTGTGCAGAATCCCCAGCTCAGTCTGTTACACAGTATGCCAAAAAAACCAAATTGCTGGTGCTGTTCAGGGGTATTTTCAGCACCTGATATGGAAAAAAAAAACCCCAAACCTCTCCATGGTTAAACCTATTGCAGATCTCACTTGAAAGAAAACATTGCCTCTCTTCCTTCTGAACACAAACCCAAGATGACTAAGATGAGGTAACTAATGCAATTCCAAACATTTTATTTATGAAGTCAGAAGTATTTTTAAAACCACTAGTTTTTATTAGTTCCAAGCTCATCTGTGTCAGAAATGCTCTTCATGGAGTCACATCCATGTATGGGTCATTCAAATGAGGGCAGCAGATGCAGAACTTCAGGGAGACATGATTCATTTGAAACATTTTATGGTGGATAAACTCCTTCTTAGCAAGATTTTTTTTTCATTTTCAGAACTTGAGAAAGTTCATATTAATACAAATAATCTGTAGCCTTGTTGACATGACCACCAGGGAATGCCTTTATGGTGCTAATGGAAGGCTGAAGTATGCTTAATAGAAAATTCAGCCTACAAAGATGTGTTTTTTTGGTTTAAGAAAGTCTGCTATTACAACAGCCCTGACTTTACACTGCAGTATTTTTATCAGATTGTGATTGCAGTCACTGCATATGTCACTGCAAGCTGAAGTGATGGGGTCTGGAGAGTAATGTTAACGTGATTCAGAGGAAATTAATCAACATTAGTCAGCACTTATCTCTCATGTACTTGGGGTCATGGCCTGTTCTAAACTAACTTATTTTCTTCCTATTCAGTGATGCAGGAAGGAAGATTTAAAACCAGCAGTAGGGTAGTAATAGTGTGACAGGAAGAAAAAGGTCACTGGGAACAATATGAAAGCTGATTAATAGGATCATCCTCATAGGTGAATTAGAATTCTGCAAATGACTTTTCTATCTCTTATTCATTCCCTATTGCAAAGTAGTTTTATTCTGGGACAATGCATCTGAACAGGTGCACCTGAAAAATAAGTCTTAAAGGATATAAGAATTTTTTTCCATTGAATCCCTTTATATTTTCATTTGAGCATTAGTGTGCACTAAGGGGAAGAATATTCCAAGCTGTGTGTAGATTTTTGAAGAAGAAACCATCAAAACCCCCAAACAACAAAACCCTCATGGCCAGCAATGTGTGGGGATCCACTACAATAAAAACTATTCCTGCTGTTCACAGGCAATGAAAAATGACTCTCGTTATTAATCAATAGCATTTCCTAAATAATGCTGTTCATGATATGCTTGATCTCAATTAACTAAGGTTTAAGACTCTAAAGTTTTGTCATAGTCGGTATGTCTGGGGATAACGTAATGCTAATAAGTAAAAGGATATAAGCCATGAAGCTGTGGTGTGGTGCTCCCGCAAATAAGGTCTTCAGAATGTTCTGAAGGTGGGATTTCTCTTTGCTACTTTTAACCATCTAAAAGCTGGTGATCTGGGCTCCTTCTACACAAAGTTGAAACAAAAAAGCCACCTACAAGGAGGTCTTTCTGCATTAAAATTGCCTTCTTGAGGTGCAAGTCCACTGGCTTCAGAGGTAAAGCTCAGATGCAAATGTACTTCACAGGGTTAGGCAATGAGAAAGTGTTCAGCTTCCTGCTCTGATACCCGTTCTCTCTTGTCAGTGCAGAGCCGGAGGTGCTTTCTAATGAACCTCCAACCTTGCCAGCACTTCCTATCAGTTTACTATGTACTATTCAGCTATATATTTTGATTTGAAGTCCTTCGTGTCATGGGAGAACATGTTGTGAACATACCTTAACCTGGAAACTGGAGGATAAAAAGCATAAAGCACCTTTTTGCTATTTTAGCACTCTATTGCTGACTCCATTAAGGAAGTGAAGCATGCACCAGTGAACAATACCATGAAGTTGGTACAGTTTTTCTGATCGTGACTTATCTGTAAGGCTGTGGTTAGTTTGTCCCTTATTTAAAAATGTGTTCTGTGGGCATATTGCAGTGTATCAGTTGCTTCTGAGCTATTTTCTTGTGGTGTTGATTTAAGTTTTCAGTTAGTAGATCTCTTTTCATGCCATATTTGATTAGTCGCCTTTGTTGTGTCCTCCTTTACTGCTACCTCCCAAGCAGGCTAAGGACTTGCAAGGTTCCTATAGGCAGATATACAGATTACATGACAGGTACATAGCTATATGCGAGCACAAATCTGTACGTTCAAATATGGTTTTCAAGCCTTCTGTTTATTTTTTGTGGGCAAGTTGTACTCTTAAGTGCAAAGTGAACCTAAGGGCCAATACCACTTAGGCTACATTATCGTTTTGTCCAGATATTATTCAGTATTTGCCAGGGTATAAATCAAGTCTGGTCACATACACCCTATAGTTTTTTCAGTAATGCTGTACAAGGAAGTGCAAATATAAAGTTGCCTTAAAATGCAAAAGTTTGAGTAAGGATGAATTTTATTTAAGTAATGTTGAAATTACTATAGCCAAGCCCTTGGGGAAAAGGTAAGGGAAGAAACTTAGATCCTTCATGCTGTAATTCCATATTCTGACTTTCATAAGGTGAAGTTTGGCTCTGATGTGTCTTCTCAATATTTATCCCGTTCACTTGCTAGCTTTGGATGAGGTACATTAGGCCTGGAAATTTACATGGGGTCTTGAGGTTCCTGTCATGTGAAAGTCCTCTCCTAAAGTATAAATATTTACAATATATGACAATGGCCATCAGCTGCTGTGAAGATCTGAAATGCCTGTAGTCTGAGGCAAAAAGGAGGTTTCACTTTTTGCTTCTTTCTTGGTGGCAATAAATTTATTAGCCATAGAAGAACAAATCAACTGATTGGATTTGTTTAGGTAATTTTTAGTTATTTAAAGAAGAACTGATCAAGCCCAGCACGTGCAGAGGATGCGTTATGTTGATGTACAGAGAAGTCTGTATTCATTAGGAGGTGGCATTTGTACTGTCAAAACAGTGAACTAGTTTCTGAACAATTAAACCAGGACAATATTGATGGTAGGAAGAAAAGATGAACGCAAAATAAAACAGCTCTTCCCTTTAAATGGTGTAGAGAATGCGATGGGGAAATGAAATCCATATTCCATGAACTGAGCTTACAGCAGGGCCTGCTGCATTGCCCCTCAGCTGCTTACTTGAAGCTAGGAATCGATGGCAGAGCTGGAACCAGCATCACAACATCAGCACCACTTATCCAGAGCCAGTCCACATCTTGTTTGTGTCTTGTGAGCTGACCAAACAGGCAATGTATGGAAAACGTGGCTGTGATGATTGGGTTGGTTCATTACGTAACTTTTCTGCGTGGCGTGTCTCTGACTTCTCTTGGAGTAAAGCTCACCCCAAATGAATTAATTCTGAATTTAAACATGGAAAAAAGGGGAATCCTAATCAACATTGACACAGAGACCACAGTGCCAGAAAACAGAGCATAAAGACACCGAATGAAGTATTTTGTGGAAAGATACTGTTGTCTTGTGCAACTTCAGTTTCTTCTCCTTGTCTTTTTATGACTTTTCACAATTAATAATTTAATTTTAATTCTGAGTTTTGCAAACTTGCCAGTTTTCACTTTTCACGGTTCAATGGAAAACACTTATTTGAAATGCTTATTAGAAGAGCCTGGTTCCATGTTAAGGTATTAATTATGTTCAGTGCTATATACCTCCTTGAAACAAGAGAAAAAGTCATCACTGCAGCTTACCATGGAACCAGAGACAAGGAACTATTTAGCCTAAAGAGTGGTGCTGGCACAGGGTCAAGTATATGGATTGATCATGAATTTATTTAGGTGGCAAATAAGAGAAAATATTTTGCGCGTTCTTGAGCACTTTTCTGGCAAGAGTTGTGGGGGGCAGAAAATGTGATTGCCCATGAAAGGTGAATTTCTTTTTTTATGAGATGAATCCTAAGATATGGTGACTGCAATGGAAGACAACTGGAGATGTTGACTCTGGGAAGGTTTTCAGATCATCTTTGGCAACAGGCATGCCTGAAAACTAAAAATGTGTCTCTCATGTCAAATACACTCTCCCATCTACCAGTGTCCCCATTTTCCCAACACACTTGCCTGAGACTGGAGTGAGATCTGTGACAGTCTCGGTATGGTGTCACAGCAAAGTGCACCATATGTTACCCATTGAAAAATTATCCTAGCTTCCTATAAAATACACATAGCAATTAACTGCTCCTACCTTGATTTCCACTGGGAGTTCTGCATAAACATAGTATGCCCCCAAGGCAGTAGTAACTTATGCTCTGCAGTTTGCAGGCCTTATGGATGCACCTGCACACAATTCATCTGTGTTAGGAGTCCTAGGTGGAGTTTAGTTTTGCATGATAAGTCTATGCATACAGAAATAAATGTTTCAATGAACTATGATGCCATTTTTTGCTACCCCTTCCATTTGTGTTGGCCAAGGTGCACAGTGGCCCTTGATGCGATACAGTTTCTCAAATGTGTAGTTATAAGCTGACTAATGAGATCTCAAAGTTGTAGCCAGCTTTGCAGAAAATAGGTGAGAGTTGTAAAACTCAATGCGAATTTTACCTTGCCAATATCCTGGGGAGGAGACTCTCGCGTATAATTGTGATGCCAAGGAAGGCGTGTGGAGAAAACATCTGGGGAAAAGTGTAGAAATGGCCTCTGGAAAGTGGGAAGAAGCATTCTGAGAACTGGCTTTTTGAAAAGGAAGGTGCAGTAGGGACTGGATACCCTGAATTGCATCTGGTTTTTGGAGTTCTGGTTTCCATGGCAAAGCAGCAGCACAGCTAAGCTCTTCTGAGATAACTGGGAAATCTCTGAGTGTTCCAAATAAATTCCTAGTTAATAGCTTGTTCCATGACTCTTATTCCAGAGAAGACTGGAAATTTGCACATCAGGTTAGACAGGACACGATGGGTGATGAACAAACTGACCTGTAGATGTTTAATATATAGGAGTTTGATAGATATATGAGTTTGCTAGTTTTTGGGGGTTTTTTTCTTTTTTTTTTTTTTTTT
>RSEF01000009.1:9462591-9499174 GCA_003993805.1 Himantopus leucocephalus
TTTTTTTTTTTTTTTTCAGAAGTGGGTATAGACCTGTAACATATATAGAAGCAGAAGGAGGGAGAACCCCCTGCCTGTTTTCTGAACTTAACTGTGGAATCATCCCCTAGAATCAGAACCTGGATTTTGTTTTTTTAAGATCAGCTTTCAGTCCATCAGAACATCCCCGTCTGGCTTATTCTTATGAATCCTGATACCTCAGCGTAAAGTCAGAGCATGCAAGGATGTTGTGCGTTTGGTCAGCTGGCAGTATTGTATAGGTCAAATTCTTTACTGGCGTTCAGGCTGTTCTAGAGGATAAAATTTCATCACCCATGCCTTCTGCATCCAAAGCTACAAATGGCATAACTCTCATAGAAGGAACTGTGGAACCATTTTGGAAAACTGAAAGGAGATTCACACTGGTGTCTCACTGAAGTTCTGGTGTGGGGCATAGGGCTGTCATTTTAGTTCATCTCTGAAACGCAAGTTGTGCATAGCACTAGGCAACATCAAAGTTTCCTTTGCTGAAGAAAATTCATGTATGGTTACGTATTTTTGCAAGGCAAGAGAAGGGGAGTTTTCTTAAGTGCATTTCGTGATTGTTTTGGTTAGAAGAAACAAGGCTGTCAAATCCATGTAAACAATTTCTGTGTTCCTCTGCAACATTAAAAATGGTGCTATAGCTCTAGCAAACCCCGCCTGAGCTGGATATCCCTGCTCTTTGATGATGTTGAGAGACTTGTGACAAGCTCAGGTGTCCTGTCTGAACTAATTCTTCTGATTAACTCTATTGGTAAATGATGTTGTAACAACATTTCTCTGGGGATGGTTGAGTAATGGCAATGCTGTGCTTCCCTTAACCTGTTCTCTGTTTTTTGGCCCATGCAGAAATGTTGGAACTGGGGGTGAGTAGGGTAAAGAAAGGACTTTTGAGACTGCTGGAAAAGTAGGCTGTGAGTGTAGGAGACACGTGCAGTCGATGTCCTGCAAATTGCACCATGCTGCTGGGCTTTGTATCTGTTCTGGAATGCGCCATGGAAGAGGAATTCAGTTAGGTTAAGTGTGACATTCTCCTCCACACAACTTCTACAAAAGCCAGTACGTAACTAGTTAAAGGGATACTTCTTAACTATCTCTAAATGCCCACATAGCGTATTCTTGCTGGCAGGGACAAACTTCATTGTTGCAAGGAGATTCCTTATGTTTGCAATTGATAAGAGAACACACTATGTGTAATGCATTCACCTCCTTAGCATATAGTGCAAACTAATTATGATCCCTTGCTCCATGTACACATAATACAGCATAGGCTTTGTCTGAGCACCCATACCAATACAAATTTCTGATGGTGCTGAAGCTGTTGCGTATACTGTACACTCTGATTTTTCTTGCATCTAGAATGAAGGGCACTCTTACAGATTTACTTGTGTTTGCAATTCTGTGTTGAGAAACATGCCAATCTTATGTGGCATGTGAGGACACAGTGGTGTTATAATGATGAGTTTGCTTGACTGGCCGTGTCTGTCACAACTTCTGCGACTGAGCTGTTGCTTAATAATTCAACAAAACTTTTACCAGCTTCTGGTTGCACTATGAATTTTCTATGAGGTAATACCATGAGGCAGCATCTTTAGCTTGTAGTTGTATTGCCGTGCATGATGGAGGTAGATCTTTTTGCATGCAGGTGTCACTGTATTGTTTTTCCCTGAACCTATTAACGTGCAGTTAGATTCTTGTAACTGGCTACACCTGTTAACTTAGATTGGTAAGTACTTCAGGTTTTGTGTAAGGATGAAAACTTTCAGAAATTTGATCTCATTGGAAACCTGTTTAAGCCCATACTTTGGTTTCTCTGTGTGCCAATCCTGTAATAAGGAGCTCATCAAGACCGCGACTTTGTAGCTGCTGGAAATTTGGAGAGTTCAAAATCTAGTTTCATCCTAAATGGGTATGAAAAGTTTTCTTTGTAATATTCCAATTAGATCTGAACAATTTGCTTTGCATTACAAATGCAGAAGGTTACAACTGAAATGAAATGAGTAGAACTTGTTAGTGGAAGGTTGTTAATATTGATGTTTCCTTGGAGTGTTATCTGTATGCTTCCAAAATCAAGTTGAGTTCTTGGCAGTTGCAGTCCTCTGCTTATACTGAGAGGGTTGCAGCTAAAATACTTTATAGTAAGTTTTATATACTGATTAACAATTCACATGGGGTAGATTCAACACTGGAAGCAACCTGGCTTCAGTAGAAAGGCCTGAAAGCACCCTGTCCTGGGATAATCATAGGTCCTGTGAGTAGAGCCTTCTCTTGATGTGTCTGTAGGATGGGGGGAGATAAGAGTTTTGGTTCTTTTGCAGAACTGTCTTCTGTTTCTCTTATGGATCCTGCCTGAGTGTATGGACTGTTAGGGCAAAGGTAGTGATAGACTAGAAAAGGCTAACTTTCTGAACACTGATACATCTGATAAATAAAGAAGGAACATAGCTACAGCCATGTCAAAACTTACAAGGTTTGAATCATGGATAGGAGCGATTAGTAGTAAAAACTAGTGTTCACAGGAAAATTTAGGTGGTTTCAGGATGAGGTAGTAGGTGAGTAGAAGATATTAGGTTCTGAAATTTGAATTGAATTTTTAGACTTACTAAAAGATGTAGGTACCTACTTAGTATTTGAGAGGCCTATTGTCTGGCTCACTACTTCTTTAGTCCTAGATGTCCTATATTTTCCTCCAGGAAAAGATTAAGAAGCAGTGTGTGTATGGGCCCCTTACATGTAATCTGTAGCCTGCTTCTACTCTCTTAAATGCATATGAAGAGAAGCAGGTCATATTGATGTAGAAAAAGCACTATCGATATTTTGCTTGGTGTTTTATAATATTTTTAAGATGTTCTGCGTGAAAGTTCCCACTGTCCTTAATCTGGCTGGATGAAAATTTCTTGGCTAAACAGTTTTGGGAGGAAATGCAAAGTGATCTTGGGTTTTTTCCAGCACTGGGTCAACTTCTAGAAAATTGAAAAAAGTTGACAAAAAGAAAATCTCTACATGGTGTTTGGAACCACTGTTGCCTTTGAAATTGAAGTGTTAATAGTAGTAAAAAATAATTAAAAAAAACCCTAAAAATTATTCAATACTGAAATGGAGCATTTTTAAACCTGAAGTGCAAATGTTTTGATTGACCCAGACTAAATACTTCTGTTTGAGGATGGAATAGAAAAAAAGAAAAGAAAGGTGTTTCAGTTAAAGAAAGAGTTTGATGTTGTAACTATTTGGCACAATTTACTTAGGCAAACCTTTATGAAAGCTCAAAAATCTTGGCTGATGTGAATTCAGTTTCTAATTCCTAATCTTTATGAAACTGTAATCAGAGGAAGCCCTTGATTGAATCAAATGTGTTGTGAAACTGTAAACATTACTAAAACTCTCCACGTTGTATGTACCAAAATCTTTCGGTCAACTCTACAACCTTGTCCTGTGGTTGACTATCTCAAAGCATCCTGATAGATAATATTCAGAAATTGATTCTTTGGTGGTGTCTTTATGTGTTAAAGATGTTAAGGGTTTTGCTGTGATATAAGGTAAGGTTCTTAGCTCACTAAAGAAAATGAAAACAATTAGTACATCTCTATGTTGTTTTGTAGATTATTTGTTGTTTCTGGGACTTGTTCAGGGAATCAGTTAAAAACGGCTAAAAATCAAGTAGACCTGAACTGTAAAGAAAGGCTGTGTGATAACCTCTTTAAAATCCTAAGAACTGATCCCCAGTTAGTTTAACTTCTCATATCTCCATGTGAGCTGCTGGCGCTATAGGACACCAAGGTGCTTTTCATGGAAAAAGCCATGCTAATACAGGGAGACGGTATGCATCTGACTAATTTGTTGTTTCCTGCTCATCAATATCTGTATTTATTAATCTTTCCATAGACCTAAATATTTTTGCAAATGTTAATGTATCTAACTGTACATTGATATATGTGTGAGAAAATTACTGCTATAATACAGAAGACAAAATTGGGAAACGAATGTAAATGACTGGGTTAAAACTATGCAGGACGTGAACTGAAGGCTGAAAAAGTACGCAATTCTGACCATTTGTTTTGTCTGATAATTGCTACATCTTAGTTCCCCAGCATCCTTCATAAGGATAATTTATCTTCCAAATCTTTAAAAGCTCTCTGGGCTATTTTCAGTTGCTTGCTTTTTAATACAATAATTTAATATCATATGCATTTTTTACTATTTGCTCCTTGTGTTGTTACATAAAGATTTTCTAGTCCTCTTTTATCCATTTGCATGATTTATTTAGGTCTTCTACAACTGGTGTGAAAGCTTTTCAAGTATGCTAAGTATTCTTTATTTTCCTTTATAGACTTGCTATGTACTGCTTCACTTGTCTCCAAGCCTTTCCAAGTTTTTTTCATTTAAACCTGTTGTCCAGTTTTAAGACTTGATAAAGTAAAGTGTATTCTTCCTTTGATGTGAGCACACATCAGTTATCAATGCTAATGGAAATTAGGTGTATGCTGAGACTAGGACAGACCTTGTAGAGGCTTATGAGTACTAAAAGAAAAAAAGATCTTTTGTTTTGACTGAGGGAAGATAGAGATACATATACATTTTCCTTGAAAGCAGAAAACAGAAGAGGTCCTGGACTTGCATGTTTTTATGACTTACAGTATGGATCCTGATTCCAAGGCAGAGTTCTTCCTATCCAATGTTGAGGTGGTCTTGTCCTTTTTACCTCAGATTGTTACCTGTATAAATGCTACTAACCCTCGTAAAGTCAATGAAAGCAGAGGCTCAGACACAGGCTAGAGGAGCATTGCTGGCAGACTTGTACATGAGGTTTACTGTTTTCATCTGCAGAAAGCATTCCCGTGCAGAGCTGCACAGCGCCGTTCTGTCCTGGGTGGATGCAAAGCTCTGCATGAGGTTTCAGCACTGAGGAGGGAGTCTCGGATCTTCAGTGCCCATGGGTGAGGTTGGGGAGATGTGGCTGAGGATCTGATTTTTGTGCCTAATGCATGGCAGAAGACTTTGAAATGTTGACCTTTATAACTGTCACAAGAAATTTGCTCCTGTGGCTTACGCTCTTGAATCCCGGGCTAACTAATAGCCTATGATACTCCACTGGTTTTCCCCCACTAGAGAAACTGTAGGGATTTTCTGTACCCAGGGAGCTCTGACATTGTTACAGCTGTTGTAGAGAGAAAAGAGGATTTTGTCACAGGCTGGGCCACGTGGTTGCACAGCTGGTGCTCCATCTGACTGTTGAGATGCTATCACACCTTCAGCCTGTACTTTGGTGGAGCTGTATAATGGGGGGAAAGTACTGCTGATTTTCACACCTATGGCGGACCTCTTGTGAGCTGAAGTCAGTGATTGTTTGCAGGACTTGCTGGTAACAATATCAACAGTGGATCCTCATGGTAGTATGGCAAGCAAATTGTATTAGAGGAGCACTGGGTAACAATGTTGTAATAGAAGTTCATTTAAAAATATGATAGATACTTTGTTTACACTAGCGTTGTTTTTAATAAATGCATAGTAAAAGGAGGGAAACAGGAAGAGATGCAGTAAATGAAGCCAAGCTACTGCATTTAGATAAATAGATGTCATATTTTTAGGGCAGATATTGACCGTATTCATCATGGTTCACTGATCTTGTTCCTTGATCATATAATCTGTGCTAATTGACACAAATATATTTCCTGTAAGTTAACTGGGAAAGCATTTGTCATGGCTAAGTTCATGGTAACACACACAACAACCAGTAGAAACAGCAGCTTAATGACTTCCACTTTGATAATGCTGTTATTTTGCAGAGATATTTAATAACAGCACTTTGGTTCCTATCAAAAACCAATTTAGCAGATTTATTAGCTTGAAGAAGGATGTTAAATGATTATGTAAAATTGTTCGGTACAAATCACTCAGAGGCTATGTAGAATTCTCTCCCAGCACTGATAGCAACATGAAGAATCACACATTGTTTTGAACAAGTGTTAACATTCCCAGAAAATTCTGTGACTCTTTAGGTGAAGCAGTAAAAATATCTCGTATCTGTTAATCTTGTTCCCTCACTTAGCCTGCTGTAGCAAAGTGTCGAAGGTTACATAAGAACAGGGAAACTTTCCTTAAAAAAACAGAACTTTCAGTGAACGTACTGAAGATCAGAGCAACAACACTATAACCCGTATCTTCTTGGTGATATAGTGCGATGTCCCACCAGCCCCCAGCATGCCGCTTCTCCCACCCAGGATTTCTGTGTTGTATGGGCTTGTGAGGAGTAGGGGTGGGAAAAGAGTCTGACATCTGTGCTAGGGATTTCTTTCATGGAAGGTCTGTGTGGCTCAGGACCTTTTTTCATACCTCTGAGCTTTTGTAAGTTGGAATGAACCAGAAGATGGTTGAAGTTCTCACTTAGATCATGTCAGTAAATTGAAAGATTGTTTTGAAGCAACAATCAAAAATCCCAGTTGAACCTTTTTGAAAAAAGAAGGGGAAAAGATGACATCTCTTACTTATTAAGTGCCAGTGCTTTTTATTTAGTTAAGGCTGTTTAAACATTCCTTTAATTTTCCCTTGCAATGCTACATCATTTCTAACATTTTGTTATTTGATTTTTATTCAGCTGGCTTCTAGCCAAGGACATGAAGATGTCTAAAGACCTTCACCCTATGAGTATTTCTCTAAATCATCCTATAAGTGTGGATGATTTCCAGAACTGATGTTAGATCGGTCCTGTAGAAATCTTGGAAGTGTTTTAGTCTTTGCAAGCAGTGGGGAGTAAAATGAGAATTTAATGTCTGTATTATCTTGACATTATAATTAAAGGTCAATTTTTTCATTGATGTAAATTAGGTATTTTCTACTTCCTTTATTGAAACTTTACTACAGATGAGGATCTGGACCTAAGTCTCTAAAAGGTCCCACTGTAAAACTTTAATTAGTGGCTGATTTCAAGGTTCTTTGGGGAATTTGACATTCTTCATCTTTTACCTGTTCTGTGCTAGAGAAAATATTGTTCGTATTCAAATATGTTAAATGATGGTAGCCCTATCTTTGTGTACTGCGTTGAGCCCACAGTTGCCGTGTTTTTATGTACAAACCACAACTTTTAACTTTTATCAGCTTAAAAATTTCTAGCTGTTTTCTGGAAATTAGCTCAGGATTTATCACAGAGAAAATCTAGCCCTAAATAGACAGTCTGGGCTGCCACATGAACTAGGAATGCATTAAAATCCAATATATTTTAAAAGTTCCAAATATTGTACTCTTATGCTTCTACTTCACTGCATTTCTTGAGGAATTCAATGTGAACACTAGCCTTAAAGAATATGAAAAGTTAGTATTTCTGCTAGAGGGACATTTTGTTAGGTTTCGCTGTTTTGCTCATCATGCCATTAGCATATTAATAGCTATGTATTTTAAGAACAGTAAAATACATGTCTCTGTACGGTGCAAGATAATGTGAGAAATTAGAAACAGTGGATTCTCTGTCTTCCTTCCTAGCTCTAGGTAGCTGTAGCATGTGACCTCATTTTTGGTCCATGGCTATAAAAATACCCCATCCTTTAAACATAGAGGTTACCTTGAATAACCCATCCCCACACAGAGTTACATTGCTAGCTTTCCAAATCATACAAATTACTCTGAAGTGAAAACCGCAATGGAAACAGTCCAAAATCACATTCTTGGCTCAGCTCATCGTACCCTACGTTATTTGCCAGTTCCCTTTTCCTTGAGCTTTTGGGGTAGTTTATAAAAATATTTCTCTGTATTGCATTGAACACTCAAACCAATGTTATTTTCTTCACGTTCATTACTTTCTGCTATCAAGATACTATCAAGAAGGAACAAATTAATGTAAATCAAATAGCACATCTATAGCTCAAGCTTATTTATTATGTTAAACAGATGACTGGGTTTATTGTGTTTGTATGTTCCTTGTAGTAAACGTTATGATTCAATACTTGAAAATAAACATCAGAATCAACAGTTGGAAAACATCTTTGTGATATGCCACAAGGTGTCTTGTGGTTGCTTAGAGCTTCAACTGATCGCTCACAAATTTCTGGGTCATTAAAGGGCCTTTTAGGGGGTGTTTCTTGGAAACTGATTTCAATGCAAGACAACATATAAATAATCAGAATATCTGATCTGCATTAGGTATATTTCAGGAGAAGGAATTTCAGGGAATAAAGAAACGTAGTCCAATATTTCTACATACATGTGGCATTGGTAGGTGGTAATTCTGCAGCATACATACTGTAGTTTATATTGTTCTGTACAGTGCCTCATTAAAGAATATTTATTGCTGTATGACAGCTTGGTTTTGAGAATCTAGTCTTAACATCCACTGTTTAATAGATGAAGGCCAAGATGGAGAAAAATTACTCTATAAACAGAAGTAGGGAATATTTTTAAAAAAATGCCTGAATATCAAGGATAAACTTTCTGGTATGTTCACATGAGAGGAGCAAGTAGAATCCATACTGCTTAAGACGTTTAGAAGAAGCTAAAGATCAGATTATGATATCCTTCTGCAGCTGGCATGTCCCATGAGCCATCAAACAAATCTATTAAAAGCCAGTTGGATTAGCAAAAGAGGGTGTTATTCTGTAAAGGTAAGTGTATCATAATCTCACTATTAAATGGTAAATCCTCTGAAGGATTTTTCCTAGAGTACTTTGGAACAGATATGTTACTACTATTGTTAACCATAACAGACTATAGTAGGGCTGAGTTATAAAGACAACTACTTCCCCCCGTAGAGGCAGACAATATAATTCCAGATCCTGAAAAATGAAGCAGTTACATACTTAATGCCGGTGCTTGATTTCCTCTTTATTCATGGGAAGGATGGATTAATTGGTGATTTCAACATTCAGTGTATCAGCTTGCAGTGCAGTCTGTTCTGAGACTACTTCTGCTTCAGACTAATGATCCATGCAGTAGCTTCTTGAACGAACTAAAACTACACTTGCAAACACTGCCTTGGATTCTGAATATCTCAGACTTACTGCAACCTTTCGCTATCAACCACTCATGGATGTTTGTACTGCCATAAACATTTGGATGATCGCTGTTCTTCATGTTGTTTTAGTCTCATGTGAATATGGTTGTCCATTCATGTGTAAAAATTATTTCTAATTAAACTATTAATTAAAAGATTTCATATATTTAGTCTGGAAGAAAAAAAAATTGGTATGACATGAATGACTAGCTACACAGCATAAATAAGAAGTGGGGAGGAGACCAAATGAATATTTCACAAATTCTTTGGGTAAAGTTTGTTCATCTACAGCCCTTTCCCATAGCCCAGTGAAGTTGATGAGAGTTTGGGGCTTTGGCTCAGGCCCTTCAATTGTTTGCTCTACAGTTACAATAACAAACGCAACAGTAGTCTGTTTGCAAACAGCTGGTAGTTGGAAAAAGGGCTGAAGTTGTCAGCAAATGTATTTCTCAGCACTGATTTGACCAGTTGTACACACTACCTTAAATGACATTTCTTCCCTTTGATGAGAAACGGTAGAGTCTATGTCCAAGTAGTTTCCTCGGTGGCTGTCACGCAGTAGGCATAGCGTTCTGTGGCGCATATCCATTGCATGTTAAATACCTTCCAGACGTTGCTGTTTACTACCCGGTATAAATAGGCTTTTTTCCAATTGCTTTATCAAAAACCAGTTCTGGTAGCACAGTAGACATATTTGTGACAAGTGGTGTTAGGCAGCTCTGCCCAACTTAAGGTTCGCTTATTGATGATAGGAGATGCTAAATATTCTCTCTTGGCAGAAGAATGATGACATTTTTAGAAGCAAAAGATATTTTCATCCAAGCTATGGTGGGTTTTGTTTGTTTGTTTTTGTTTTTTTGTTTGTTTTAATTTAGGTTAAGAACTATTTGTATTAGGCATCCTAGTGTGCAGTTCCCTAAGACAGATCAAACTTCTGTAGTAGTCGTTAAATCTCACAGAGGAGACGATTGAATTCCCGTGCTTTTTTATATCCTATTTCCAGGTTCAAATATCTCATCTGAATTTATCTGCATTTCCAAAGGTCCATCTGCCTGAGAACTGTGCTGAATCCTTGGCTACAGTAGTGCCCTCCAGTGTGATAGCACAGACACCTCCTTTGCCTGCGTGATTTAAGTGCTGCTGTTCTTGCACTTTCTCAGGTTTCCCTTTTAAGGTAGCAAAAGTCAGCAGCTATCACATCAGCTCATAGCCATTCTCCTGTTTCCCACACTCTGTGAGTGTGTGTGTACCTTCCCTTTTTTTTTTTTTTTTTTTAGAAAGTGGATGAAAAACACAAACTGTAGTCATCAGTCATGTTTGTAAACTGAGCTGTGACGTTGTCAGACATGATTCTTTTTCTGGTCTGAGGCTTGTATTTTTTTTTCTTCTTTGTCTTTTGTGGTCCACAGGCTCTGATAGAAAATGTTTGTGAATGACCTGTTAGTCACCTGTTGGGTTTTGTGATTGGTATGGTTGGGGTTTTTTTTCCCTTGCTGTCTTCCCCTTCCACCCCCCGTGTTTTCTATTCTTTTTCTTCCCACTTGCTGCATTCATCGCTGAGCAGGTGCCTCTACAGCCTGGACATCCTGTGGTAAAGATATATGTTGGCATCCTGTTCCTTCTAAAATTGCCTGTTTCTTTATGTGGCCTACAGATAGAAGTGAAAGGAATTACTGGTGGGTATGTCTCGGCCCTGGCCCGTGTTGCTCATGCTTCTGTTATTTGGGCAGCTGTAAAACCAGGAAATACTATGCTACTGTCATTGGCATAGTAAAAAAAAAAAAAAGCATAAAGGTGAATTAATAAAGTCTTTTGTGAAACAAAACAAAAAACTGGAATGATACAAAACCAGTTTTGTTGCAAATTATTTTTGTTCCCTGTAGCATTGGGATCTGTCATTTCCTGCTATGAGATGCAGACAGCAGAATGCACTTATTTCTCCTCGTCTCACACAAACCTCTTCAAATCCAGATTTGGATTCCTGTGGTCAGATGGGAAAAGAATGGGATGGAGAAAAGCTGTGAATCTCATTACTCTCCACTGCAGTGCTAGGGTGAAAAGATATGTAACGGGCTCAATGTGAGTGAAATCCTCTCCTGCATTTCATACTTAGGCTATTGTCACTTCTTGACTGTAGTAGCTACCATGGTTTATTGCACATTCTTTGTGCTAGAGTTTCCTTTCCATGACTTTTCAGATTATGGCTGTTCCTGTACAGGTTGGCAAAGGATTTTGCCTTTTCAGTACACCCAAAACAGGCTGTGTTCCTCTGAATAGTATGCCAAGTGCTCAAGGAAGTGAATGTCCAACATTAATGTATAGCAAGGGGTCTTTGACACTACTAGTTTTTCAAGCATCGATTTTGCAGTCCTTGGGTTAAGCAGCAGTTGATGGGATTAAATGCTGAAGTGCTAAAATATCAGCACTTCATTATGATGCTTAACAATTAGGAAAACACCCAGTGTAATGCATATTTGATCAGTTGTAATGACAGCACTGTTGATGATACATTAGCTGTCTAGTGAAAATTAATGTATATTCTCTCTTTTATGTGTCTTTTTCTTTACCCTAACATTGGGTGTGTGATGCATGTTCTCTTGTTGCTTAGTAGACTTCCATTTGGGCTATTAAAGATGATGTTTTACATTGGCAAACTTTTCAGTATCTTCAGTCAACCTGTGATCTAATGGATGGACAGTGCACAGCCTGGCTCATCACAAAGAAACACCCTTACTGTGATACTTAAAAGGTGATATTAAAGTGAGTAATGGAAAAAATGAAGTCAAAATTATCTCATCTGTACATGCCCCATTATCACAAATGGAAGCTGGTTGAATATTTGCCTGTCACAATTTTTCTACCAGTAATTATCATGTCAAGACTGAAAATATTCTATCCACAGGGAGCTAGTGGATACTATGCTTTTTTAAATGTTCTGTATGCATGATAAGCCTCCCTTCTCCGTTAGCTTGCTTACATTTTGACTATTTCTTTTGAAGTAAGAAACAGATGGCAGCATTCACTGTAATAAGTGCAGAAAAGCATGCCAGCCAATTAGGGAGGTTTCAACTGACTGAAAACCTGGATCCTTTTCCAATATTTTGGTGATGTTTTTTTCCCCCCTGTGTGTCTAGAGGAAATTTTTATTTATCATTTGTTTAGTAGAATCATAAAATTAGAGATTAAAGGAATCTTAGATTGTTAAATCTCTAGCAATGAACCTGAAAACAAAGAGCTGGAGTACAGTTTATGGATTTTTTTTTTCCCCAAAGCATCATTATTGTCTGCCATAAAATAAGAAACCCCAAAAATCAAATAGCCTTGTTAATGTGAACCCCATCCCTCACTTGAATGGGCCAGTATAAACTGTGTCTGTATATGATTTTAAAATATTTACTAATTCTTCAAACTCTAGCACATCAAAGTCTGCCTCATCTAGTAAGTCCCCTTTTCAAATATCACAGGATTTAAAATAACTCTTTCTTAAATCCTTAATTGTCTTGTCAGGTTCCTGAAATTGTGGAATTGCCATTCCAACAGTGTGCTTCTCAACGATGTTTAGGGGGTGACCTGCTGAAAATGCAGGTCATTACTGAGATGCTGCTATGCACCTGTACATACCTTTATTCCTTTCTAGCAGTCAGTATTATTGAGACTCTGAAAAAAGGGCATTTTGGCTTCTAATATGTGATTATATTCCCTGGTTGTGTAGTGCTTTGATCATTTTTGTGAGATATTCTGCAGCCCTGTCCTCACGGTTCCATTGTTTCATTTCAGAGGTAGAACTATGCAGGTTCCACTGCTTTAGGATTTTCAGCTCAAATTTTATTTTTTATTTTTTTCTACTGCTTTCTGCCGCGACCTTTCTTTGCTGTTCTTAAGATTATACTCTCCAAATGTCTACTGTAATGCCATTATGTATATTTCTCTGCTAACCTTTTGGTATCATTCTTTTTCAATGACTTTTCAATTCTAGTCAATGAGCTTCTAAGGATGTAACCTGAAGCAAAACTGGTGCCACTTACTGGGGTAAATTAGGCTATGAAAGATGAAATTCTGCTTCAGGCACTAAAGCAATTTTCAGAATAGCATATCAGCTTTTATCAGGCTTGGTCTGTTCTTCCTAAATGAAGATATTCGGTCTGTTTATGGGTGACTACGGTCACTCTGGGAAGCATTTGGTGGTAGTTAAGGGTAAAATAGTGATTGTTCTTCAAAATTAGAAACAACTGGTAGCTCTGCAGTGATGATTTAAATTTCTTTTTTAAATTCTTTAAAACCACAAAGCTGTGTGTTGTTCAGTGATTGAATACATTTGGACTTATGGAACTTTTCATTTAATGCTGTTCTCCATTGTTTTTGGCTGAAGCCCAAGCCTCACATCTTCTAGTTGCAGGATTCCTTTCTGCAAACTCCATCCTTTGCTGAAGGCTCAGTGTAACATGAGACCATCCCCGTTTCCCAGCAGGCAGCACATTAAAGGTCTGCCTGCTGACCAGCTGCAAAGACAGGTGTTATTCTCCTTTTCTTTTTTCTTCTCCCTTTACTTGGTCTTGTAACTTCCCTAACATACTGTCAAGTCCTGAATGAAATGAATAAGTAAATTTTATAAGCTTGGAAAAAGCTCTAATTCAGACGGTGTGGAGCTGGGGAATTTGGTCTAAAGTTGAATGCTCTTAACCGCTTGTTTGCCACGTTTTCATTGGACCTCCAAGAGACTGAGCCAAACTGCAAATCCAACTCGTAAGGGTAACTGTAGACATCACAGGCATTGAGCATTTATCTTTCCAGGCCACTTAGCACTGACAGCACCACACTGCAGATTCTGCAGAAGCCTCAATCTTTGGATATGGCACACCCTACCATAAAAGAACTACACACAAATGTGGTGTATGTGTAAAAATGTGTGAGCTATCAGTGCACCACTCTCACCTGTATCTCTTTCACATGCACGTTACCTGTGTGTTGGGTCTAACCCACTGCAGTCATGGGGCTATGTGGATCAGAGACTATTTCTGTTGTGTTCAGAAATCTTTAAGAAGAATAAGTTAGGCCTGAGAAGGAAGTGCAGTGAGCCTAGTCCAAAACCCAGACTAGTTTCTTGACCTATTATTGATGAAAGGCATCTCTTCTTCCTGCTTCCATCACTATCGCATGCTTTTGGTATTTTGTTTAATGTCTAATTCAAACCATAACCTTCTCTGCCATGATCATTTTCTCATACTTGCCTGTACAATATCATGTACACCTGTGGTGTTCTACGGGTAACATGGTTTAGTGGTGGGCTTGTCAGTGTTAGGTTAATGATTGGACTAGATTATCTTACAGGTCTTTTCCAATCTAGGAGATTCTGTGATTCTGTAATACATTTTGGATATTTGGATGTTTTGATGTACTAATTTTGAATTTAAAAATTATAACTATTTCTTTAAAAAGGATTTATTGCAAAGAAGGAATTATCATTCAAATTGTATGAGATGGCAGTGACCTTGCTCACTATAATAATTAAAAGTACTGAAGACATAAATATTAGCTACTATAAAACTATAACCACATCCACTTTTCTGCTTTTCGTTGCATAGTCAAAACATTGTGAGCTATAAAATATGTGAAAAATTAACTTGGCTGATGGGACAATAATTTCATCCATCAACTAGTAATACTATCCAATTCATACTAAGCTTACTGTATTCTAGCAGAGTTTAGGCAACCTTCTGAATGTTTGTTAGCAATTTTTATTAAGTTTTGAAAATTAAAGTGAATTAGAATATGTAGAAATGCTGACAGCACTAGATTTTTGTTCCTTTTTCCTTTGTCTTTCTTAGGTAAAACACCAGTGACGCTCACTGGGATTTTCCCTAAGGATTGAGTAGATTTGAGTATGTGAGATCTTATTCAAGCTATTTAAAGCAAATACCCACGCTCACAAAAGTGTATCAGGATATCTCATTTGCTGGACATGAATAGTGATAATGTGGCCACTCTGCTCCGATATTTCTGCTGCCCCTGACCAAAATATTGTCCTGACTTAGAAAAATATTATTCAACATTTACTGCCTAAAATTGTATACAACTGTAGATTTTAGTCAATGGCAGAATTCCTGCTAGTGTCAATGGAACAAATGCAATAGTTATTGTTGACAGTTGCTTTAGATGCTTTGTATTATTTGCTTTTAAAACAGAATTGCATCTGGAGCCCGTGTTGCGTTGGAGATTACTCTTACTGAGGTCAGTGATTGACAAAATTACATTTTTGAGTACATCAGTCAAGATATTGCTGGACAGAACTGTTCCTTTATATATTTCAAGATTATTTACCTTTGGTAATGTGTGAAATAGTATAGCCTTATAGATCATATTTACTGGAAGTGGCATTCACAGGAAAATATTGACCTTGTAACAAAACGTGATTGTGTTTCCTCCTTTTTCTCTGCTCTCTTCATGCAGTATAGCTGAATTTCCATAGATAACGCAAACCAAGCTCCAATGAGATATGACAGTAGAACTGTGGTACCCCTTACTTTCAGTTCAACCCTTGCTTTAAAGGTAGATGACTGGTCTTCTGTTTCCATAGCCATCTCTGCTTGGGCAAAGCAGATTAGAAATCATTCTCATGAGGAAGTTTTGCATCCACACTGCCTAGGTAAAATGACAGCATGATGCGTAAGTCAGGGAAGAATCAGATCCTAAATTTCAGTTGTGAAAATGTGGGTACTTGATCGTGATTTTGTTGTGAAGGGAGCAAATATTAAAAATGAACACATTCATTTATATTTCAGAGAATGTTACAGGGTATGATAGCTATATTTAGCTTGCGTGACAGCTAATAAACTGTTGCGTGCTGACAAGGAAAAACTGTGCTGACGCTTACTGTGTCTTTTCAACCAAAAGTCTTGCACCTTCACCAGTACTATCTTATGGCTTCTTTCAATACCTCAAGCCACTTACTTTATATATATATATATATGTATATATATATTGCATGTTACTGTTCAGCTGTGTTAGTTTGGTTTAGCAATGGGTTAAATGTAAGAATAATTTACATGCAAGACGTGATTTCACTTGATCCGGAAACATAACAAATATTCAGAAGGGACAATGTATAGATAACAGTTGGCCCAAATCACTAATTTGGTTCTAAAGTCACTTTCCAAAGCTTTGGTTGGTATTGCTTTTTGGATAGTTTGTTTCTACCATTCTTGGAAGCTTTATGAAGTTTGAATGCAGGTTCAAATTATTTCCAGGTCTGGTGACATGTGATTAAATCTGATGAATTTAACAAATACCGTAGTTGCCTCTAAGAACAATACAGTGCAGGATTGCTCAGAAAAATTTCAATAACCTATTGTTTGCTGAGCCTGCAAGACTGAACTGTGTTGCAAATATAGTCTGGTTTTATCTAAATGGACCAAAAGCTGAGGGTTTCTGGAACCTCGTCTGCCTTCTGTCTGTTCACCTGCCGGCCTTACGGCAGATTCCCTGCAGAGGCTGCCGCGGAATCTAAGCCCTGGTTCAGTGGTCCCCAGCCATTGCGCTGTCTTACTGTAGGAAGAGTCCAGAGCTTCCTGACTCTCTGCTTTTACATCAGCCAGCCAGTGACATAGATTTCACTAATGAGGAAATTCCTTGGCTTTGGAGGTCACTGAAATAGATAGTATTTGTAAATATTACTGCTGATGAATTTTTCCAAAGTACTCCTTTTAAAAAAAAGTCAATTATTATGTTCAATCAAAATCATATCAAAGTGGCAATAAAAGATGGAGTGAAACTTTTAAAGCAACAAGGATTTTTTTAGAATTAATATTTAGATGCTTTAAACTGGGCTAAGTATTACAAAGGTCTGAACTGTAGTATTCTTATCAGATGAATATTTCCCTTTGAGTTGAAATAACTTACTCAGAATTCCTATGTGTCCGTATTTTTCCAAGTCATATCACAAAACCGTTTGGAAGATAGAGATGGATGTGCTGACAGCTGTGGAGTCAATTCTTCACGGCCACTAATTATAGCATGATTGAGTTCTGCAATAGTGCATCACACAAAATATTTGTCTTATCAGGACAAGCCTGATATGTGGAGAGGAGTAATTATTTCCTCCCCTGCTTATAATGGCCTGCAGATTCCAGGGAAAAAGCAAACCTAGTGAGGAAAAGTGACAACTTCTAGTATTTTTAAACATCTACCTAAAGACCAGGTGGCCCTCAGACTCTCTACTGTTATTTTCTTATAGTTATTGACTGTTCTGAGGAAACCTTGCTATTTTTTTGCCCTCAAACACCAGGGCTAAGTGGATGGGTATTAAACAACAATTCTTTCTGGTTTCAGAAGGAATTTGTTGAGTTGAAGGACTGCAGAATTTGGCAAAGCACTGGCTTAACCCCATTACAGTGGGTTAAGTTAGCTGCATACACAAAATGCATGAATATACAGTGCTTTGCTTTATGTTCCCTTCAAATCAAGGGTTGATTTCTGAGGTTTTGACTACAGCTAGTGCTTAAGGATTTTCCACCTCAGGTCTCAGTATTTAATATTTAGATTCAGGGGCTGGAAGTTTCTTGGCATTGGTGATGTTGATATTGCGATGAGGGTTTACCCTGTCCCCCAGCAACTGTACGAGCAATAACTGAGTCACACCTCCTTTCTATGACTATTTGTGGAAGCTGACCCACACTAGGGTTATATTATGTCCAAGCCCAAAAAACTGTTTGTATTATGCTTAATGTGCAGGAATGTGTTCTTGTATACCAAGTTTTAATTTTCTCTCATTTATGTTGATGCGCTATTGATTTCAGTGATGTTTCACACAATATTTCTTTGCCTGTTGCATGGAGAATCAGGCTCTGATAGACAGGGAGGGCCTGATATCCTTCACTGAAGAACAGACAGTGAGAGAGGGCGAAACTTTCGAAACCTATTCTAATTACGTCTTCACCCTTCTTCCCCTCAGTAGGAAGTCCTTGAAGAGTGCACTCAGCTCTAGAATAAGCCAGTGCAGCCTTGAGTGGACTGGCAGAGATCTGTGTAAACAGATTTGCCAGAAAGGAAGAAGTTGTTCCATAGCTTGTGACTTCTAGAAGATAAGGAAAACACTATCAGTTTACAGCTGTTGCCTTCTTTTGGGCCTCTGATAGCATGAGAACATGTGCGTGATCAAGAAGCACCGAGGCTGGTAGGTTCAGACGTTCCCTGTAGGTTCATCCTGCACTGGGCCTAGTGCAATCTTGAGTTCTAGACTAAAAAGGACCCCTTTTTGTTACAGATGCAAAGGTATTTACAGGTAAATGAGAACAGCCTTGTCTCTGAAAGACACAAGGATGTTTCCTTGTGAGGGAAACCCCTAAAAGAGCAATAAAATAAGTGATCTTCTCCAAAGTACCATTGCAGAATGCATTAGCTAGCAAAGGGACTGCTGTCAGAAATAGCGACAGAAAATAGATAGTTTATGAGAAAGCAAAATTTGTTTAAGTTCTGTCAACTAGTAAGGGATTTGCTTTCAGCTTTGTGGGAAATACAAGACTCAACATCAGATATGAGCTAAAGCTACAATAGGATCTGTTTGCGTTTGTGGATTTGGTTTTTAAACAAAATTCCAGAGTGTTTGTGTCTACAGGCTTGTACTTGTTGTAAATGTGTGGCACCTATATATAAACACAAGATCAGAAATTGAACTTAAAAATGCATTTAGGTAATGCAGATTCACAAGATACTCTGCATCATTCAAGTTGTTATATTTATTTTTGTATGATATTAAGTAGCAGCAAAGGCAATGTAACGCATGTTGGATAACCCTCTTTAATAACAGGCTAAGTTAAATTGAATTAAAATTGCAGTGGGCCTGTGAATTCATCCAGAGAGTTACCATGGCTCAGCCAATTTGCAGTAACTTGAATTCCTTGCATCATCTGAGCATGTGTAAGCTTTTGTTTTGGGTAGGAGGAAACTGTTGGTTGCACAAATCTTGGATATCTGAATTTTCACAGACTAATTGTATCTCTGGGTGCCTCTCTACAAAAGGTAGAATGTGATATTGTTTCATGTAGGCTTTGGTTTATATAGATATAGCTGTAGAAATAACACTTATACTTTCTGGTTAAAAGGGCCCAATTCTGCAAATCATCTTCTGTTAGGGCTCTTCCCAGATAGCTCATTGACATTGTAGGTTTATTCCACATAAACAACTAATGTTACTCCAAATCAACCCTGTACTGCATAAAAGCTGTGCATTGAGATGGGACCTATTTCGCTTTAAAGCATTCCTAATTTCATTTTTGGACTTGAGGAACTCTGTTGATTGATCCAAAAAATGCCAGCTTCTCAAAAACCCAGTTCTCACCACAGTACAATGACTATAATCCCAGCATCAGATTTATCGTGATTTTCTTTGACCAGATATGTCAGTAGTTTAGAGGTTTTTGCACTAATAAATTGCTTTAGGTTAATGTGCGATACCTTCAAATCATTGGAGATTTCATTGTGGAAAATACTTTGCAAAGCTGCATATCCTAAATGGCTGCACTCCAAAGTCTGGAATTCGAATCTCATTTACTGTAAATGACTGGCAACCAGAAGATGTATAACATACTTTTTTAACATACTTAATAGAATATAGAGGGAAAAGGACTGATTTTTCAATTCCCATATAATGCACATGGACTTAGTCAAGAAATTCACCATAAATAAAGGAAATACTTCTCAGATAGTAATTAGGATAATAAGTATTATGTTTGAAAGTGATACTGTGAGATTTGATATGTCCTCAAGTAGTGGGTATAGAAATCTTTTTGTTGCTTCTTTCTCATTTGGTGATCTCAGGTCAGGTGAGATTGCAGAAGGGCTCAGTGCTGGTCTTGTTCTACCTCAAGTTACAGATGCCTAATGGCAAGAGAGTTTAGCAAGAGTTAGATAGATGGTGAGTGCTTTTCCAAATCCCACATACAGAACCCTAACGCAAGCAATATGGATGCAAGTGGGCTCTAAACTAGGAGCCCAATGTCAAGCTGATAAATCTATGCTCATTATCCGTGGTCCTCCCTACCCTACCCCGCCACCTGGGAATCAAGCAAGTGCCTAAAAAAGAAATGTTGGGTCTAAATATGGGCTTTTATTTTCAAAACTATGTGTTGACTTACATAAAATCTCATGTTTGAGTGGACTACTACTCTTCATACTGCTGTGAGTAACAGGCTTCATTTAGCTCTGCATGCTTTCAGTATGCAATTAAAAAATACAATAGCTTCCATCCTAGTTTTGATAACTAACAGTTACAATTATGAACATTGAGAGGGATAATACTTTGCATTAAAAGGAGGGTTTTTTTATTGATTTGGGGGAGTTACTTATTCATCTGCTTCATCCCATAGCAGTCATCACCTGCCCCATTCACGTGCAGGAACTCCTTCCAGTTTCCTTCACAGAAAAAGTTACCATTCTGAGGAGAAAGAAGGCAAGGAAAATAGAGCAGAGTACATATAATGTCCCTAAATATTAGTGAAAGACTTCAAGTAGGTCTTGCCAGAGACTGTGGACTAATCAGGCTCTTGATGGGCCACATAGTTCCCATTGCCACATCTAGTTGACTAAGAAATTTGGATCCTATTTTGGCTTTGCCATTGACTGGCTGGTGTAACCCTCGGCCAGACATTTAATTCCTTTGTGTTTTTGTTTTCCCTATTACACATAGCCTGCCTTGTCTGTTTAGTTTGTAAGCATGCCTGGACAAGGGTTGTCCCTTGTGGTGTTTGTATAATGCCAAGCTAGCAGGGCTTCAGTCTTGGCTGGAGCTTTGAGGTGCTACCTGGGTATAAAATTATTACCATGTTAGTCCAGTTATCAGTTATCCCAGTTTATGTTGCACTGACAGTTTGCTTCGTTAACTTGTAGTAGTGCGGATGAAGTCAGGGTGGGTCCCCGTGTATTCCCACAGCGGGCATTGTTGAGCTATAGAAATAAAAAAAAAAAATCATAACAAAGAATGTGTTGGAACCTTCTGTGCAATCCTGGCACCATTTGGGTTGTTGTAACAACTCTTTCTTTCTTTGGGCTGAATTGGTTTTGGGATAGAGATTGTAATGCTTTGAATGGAAGCCACAGTCTCTGCAAGACATTGAGTGAACTGTAGCAGGTTACATCACTTGGGTTAAACACCTCTTTTCACAACCACTACGCTTGCTGGCATGCTCAGCGGAGATGTCATGGGCTGTATGTGCTTAGAGACTGAATTACCCTGTGTCTAACCCAGCTCCTCTCTCAGCACAAGAGGAGTCCTACTTTCTTTTGACAGGAATGTGAAGGGGGTAGAGATGAACTAGATATCTGTACCTGATCTAGCAGTCTGACAAGATTTTTTTTTTAGATCAAAAACACTCCAGACAATTTTCTGAATACAAATAAAGTCAGAGGAATATTTCTGGAAAGACTATCATTCTAATGTGCTTAATTGTGCTCTAAATAACTTCTTCAGTATACCTCTCAACTTTTTCAAACGTTGCTGTACATGTGATTCACAGGCCCTGTGAAATCACAGGGAGTCATTTGTATGTACTGCTGCTCTCCAGGGTAGCAGCAGAGCATAAGAACATCTTTTTGGGCTGTGATCAGGTGGTGGTGTTCTATGTCCTGAGCCATGGACAGGCAGATCTATTTACCCACGTTATATTTAAGGTGTGTCTTTTGAGGGCTTTCAGAAAAGGGACGGGAATAAAACTAAACCAATAAAAGGAAAAAACCACAACCTTAGCTCAAGAAAAGCTAGCAGGGCTCAGTAATAAAAGGTTGTAGAGAGTGACTTTAGAGATTGAAGCAATGTTCACGACACACTTTTCAACAAGGTAAGTGGTAAGCTATGCTGGCTGTAGAAGAAGCAATTTCACAATACTCCTGCAGTAGGAATAGGGCTGGAGGGAACAGTGTAGCAGGTAAGAAAAAACATCTGATTTTAGAAGATTTAATTTCCCTGAAGAAAAACTAAGCTTTGTTATTGAAGAGTCAAGTGAAATCCTGCTTGTAGCAAAAATTCTGTTCTCCTTTTGCACTCCTGCTGCTTTCTTAGGTTAATCAGCACTGTTATTATTGCAAGAGTCTCTCGGGAGCTGGGCAAACCCGTAGTACTATTTCACCCATGCTGGAGAACACATGGTCCAACTAGCCAAGGGAGGGGTATTAGTGACGTCCTTAGATACTAGCAGAGCTGGGACTTGAACTCATGTTCCTTGCATCCGAACTTAGTGTGTGAATTCCAATATCACTATGGAGTCCACCTTAGTTGTCTCTTTGCAGAGAAAAGTCATCTTTGGGTCTTCCAAAACTGGCTTTTTGTAATAGTAACAACTGTGGTAAAGTGTTAGATGTACAGTACTCTAAATAAGTTACTGAAACAATAGAGAAAGCAAACAAGCAGCAGGTTAAAGGGATTTCTCCCTGTCCAACTACCATGGGTGCAATATTCTCTGTGCAGGATTTGTTCTGACTTGTTCAAGTTTGGTGAGAGTACATGTGCCTCTAATGTGTGTACGTAGGTCCTAGTCTTGGGGGGTGGGGGCTGAGCACTGGAACACGCTGCAAATTAATAGCGAGAATTGACTTTTCACTACATGATCCTACCGGCCACAAGTACCACAGTGTAATCTTAATGACTGTCCATGAGCTGAGGAAAGTGTACTGTCCTGTCTGCTAGGAGCACATTCACACTTGCCCTATTGAATAATTTGTCTTTAATTACTTTTTTCTATATTACCATCATTTTATTTTTAAGTAAGTCGCATTTTTTCCTTCAGTATTACCATCAAAGATTTCACCTCAGGTCTTAATTTCTCATTTGCTATTGATGTGTCATCCCACAAAATGAAATGAGGATTCATGATTGTTGTATCTTCTTGAGCAACTCAGATCCAACATATTGAATAAATTATGATTATCAGTTCGGCGTGTTTCAGAAAACAGTTACCATGCACTGTTGATAAGAACAGTTGTAATCTGGGGAGACATGGATTTTGTCTGAATAACAGATTCTTCTGGGCACCTCTTGGGAATATGTAAAATCGGAAAGTCTTAGAAAATGCTAATTCTTTCATACTGTTACAAATGGCAGCTTTTGCTAAGTATGAGGCAATTCCTGTCACTGAAACATGAAGTTGAATTGAAGTTTTTCCACAGTGACATAGAGAATTAAATCTCTCTTGGATTATACTGACTTTAATGGAATGAATTTAGGTAAAGAATATAGACTTTGACTTCTTCCACAAAGGTTTGAAGCACCTTGAAGCACCCCATGAAATCCAGCACCTAGTCATAAAGCTTGCCCATTAATTCACCAGTGTGTTACTAAGGACCAGAGTCTACGATTACCTGTTTGCTTGGGGTGTTATCTGTTTTGATTCTTCTTGGAGATGTGTACAAAATAGCTCTTTGGGATGGGATCATCTTTGTGTTCCATCTTTGTACAGCACCTAGAATAATTGTTTCGGGACTGGACCCCTGAGGAGCTCCTACCATACAAATAAAGGGGATGCAGGAAAAAAAAGATTGCTTTGATGGTAGATTTAGTGTGGCCTTCAGTGCAAACACACACTAAATGAAACTTGGACAGAAATTTGGTTATTTGGTCCTGCTGTTAATTTCCAAATGTGCCAGGAGAAACTGCTTGGGGCTTGACCCTGAAAGGTGCTGAGCACATTTAGGATCTGCAGAGGTTGCTCAATACCGAACACAGGTTCTTTTCTCTTAATGAAACTGTTGCACTTTAGACATTGGCAGCTTGGAGTTCTCTGAAATGGCAAATGTTTTGGAAGAGACATTGCTGTCGGCTTTCGCAACAGTCAGCTCTTTGGAAACATTCCCCTTGAATAATGTTAAAAGTAATTCCAGTTTCTGTAATTTAACTCATCCCTATCATCAGCACCAATAAACGAAACCTCTACAGATTCCAGGCTCACCAGGACCTTGCCAAGAGCTGGCATTTTACTCTGAGCCAAGTAACTTACTATAAACAACAAGTATTGAGCTCAACAAGTGTGTACGTTCTTGCAGGGTGTTTGTGTGTGTGCCTAGCTGTCACCAGCAGTGCAGAGCTTTAGATTCTGCTGTTACGTTTGCAATGTTACTGTGTACCCATAGAAGAATTGCCTTCCTGTTACTTGCGCATCAGAAAATTTGGGTGTGAAGAGAACTATGGCTTTCGAAGAACGTCAGGCTTTGCTGCATTTCCATAGGAGTAATTTTTGTACTGCAGCGGTGAAAGGCCCGGCACTGAGTTGGTATAACTGAGTATAACCAAAATGACTTCAGTGGTGTCATGCGTTGTCTGGTTCCAACACTCAAGGCCACGATCATCAAAAGAGCTGTGCTTCATTGCAGAAAGGGATATTGGAGCAGGCAGGAAACCAGGGCCTCTGACTCCTTCCTCTTCCAGTGTCTCCCAGGTTTACTTCCCCTGTGTTTTTGTCAGGAGAGAAAAGACTGTTGCAAGGTGTGACATCTTTTGTCCTTTTAGTCTCACGTGCAAATTTTGTAGCTTAATAGGTGAGTAGCCTTGATACAGCTTGTTAGTAGCACAGTTGGTGGGTAAGAGATCCCATTAGCTTTTTTGCTTTCAAAATAAACTTTTGGACACAGATCCTCAGAAACCTTTTGCTTTTTCCCTTTTTTATGAAACTAGGTTTCTTCATTCCCCACTTCAGTACAGCTCCCATGGGAGAGTGATGAAACTTCCAGTCTCGCCCGAGACTTTGTCTCTGCAGTTTTCCAATGGCCAGAAGCCTGCTGACCCACTGAGCGTGACAAATGTAGAGAAATACTTGGTGTCTCTGATGTGTTCACTTTGGATAATGGAAGATGATCTTTATTACATCTTCATTTAACCCCTTTGTTCTTGTTTTTTGTAGCAACAAAGAATTTTGTCTCTTTTCCCTATCATGATCTGTTCAGAACATTTATTTTGTTGGTTCTTCTTTCACTATAATTTCCAGAGCAATAAGCTAGTGCAGCCCCTGCTTTGGTTTGGACCCTGTCAACTCAATCCTGTATTCTCACTAAACTTCTGTGTTCCTATGCTAGACTTCCTATGCCTTTTTTCAATCCCCTTGCTATTCCAAAATATGTTTCACCTTCATCACAACAGTGGTATAAGTTGCCTTTAGCTTCCTTTTCTTGATGGAAGATGCACCTGAGACACACTTTGTAAAAAGAATGTGTTTTACTTGTTTACTCCTAGTGCTTTTTCATTCTCATAATTGAAACCTGCTGGCTTTTGCACCAGTGTCTAACTTAAAAGTAGTAAATGTGCCATCTGCTTTCAGGCTGCTAGCACATTCATCTTCTGTAGCAGAGTTGTCTACTGGCTCTATGTCTGTGACCACTCAGCTGGTATGTACAAACTCTTCTCAAGTGACACCATTCCCAGTTTACCCTTGTCCTGGCCTGTGCTTGTATTTGCGCCTGCAGTCCAAACACATGCCTGGAGGGCTGTCCTCCCTCCTCTCTGTCCTACAAAGTCTTTAAGGACTCTGTCCCATCCTTAGTGGCACACTCCTGTCCGCTCTTCATAGCTTTGGCCCAGGCTGGGGGACTAGTATCTGTCAAATTGTGATAGTGTATCGAGAGTTAATTTGGGGTCCTTTTGTTCTTTCTCTCTGAGTGTCTTTTCCTAGATCCTAGTCACCAGCTCATCTCTTACCAGGTACCGAGACTCACTGTTCAGCTTTAGCCAAAGATGGCTCTTCTGCTTCCTTGTTCTTTTTGTTTAAAACAGAGCTTTCTTATGTTTCATTTTTGTGTAGCATGTAGTACTCAGATGTCTGTAATCCCACTGCCTAATTAACAGCAAATTACCAAGAACATTACAGTGCTTCTGAATCAACTGTTTTCCTGCATAGTTCTGTCATCTGAGTGGTTTCTGTTTGCTGACACCCACCGCTTGCAGGTAGAAGGTGAACATCGCACAATTGTCTGAATTAAGGGCCTAAAGAGTTTAGGGGATTAGAGAGGTATGTGAATACCCTCAAGGTGTAAACTCATAGCCATTCTCTCATCTTGTGAAAGCTGCAGCTCCTATGAAGCTTCAGAAGTTTCTATTCTCCCAGTTAGAAGACAGCCAATATAGTTTTCACTCTCAGTACCATGTGCTGTGCTCACTGATGGTGTGTCGTGTTTAAAATTTCTCGAAAGAGATCTGTCTTGCTCTCTGTCCAGTTCCACTTGGTTGTGCGTAACAAAAACTTCCCTGCACCCCAACTAGATTTTAGAGGCTGGGAAACTTGTTTCTTAAAGACAGAGGCGCTCTCTTTTAGAGCTATGGAGAAGGAAAACAAAGGTATCACAGCCTTTGTAATACTTGTGTAATATGAACTCCTCCTACCCCAGAAAGGAGTAAAAATATGCAAGTGAGAGGGAGAGCAAAGATGCTTGTTTTGGGCTTTTAAGTTGATATTTGCCCATTTTGCATGTTTACAGGATCATCATCTACTTAATTGACTTGGCAAATGCATAAAGCTGTAGTTGAAGTCTTTGTTTTATATTGCACAATGAGATACTGAATTTCGTTTCTCCTGTAAGATACTTTATGTTTTTCCAGAGTGTCTTAGCCAGCTTTTAGCTCCAAGCAATTACCTTTAATAACTGAGACTGACCAAAAGGACGTTTTCTTCAGTAGCTTAGACATGAGGTATGATAGATCACTTTGTTACTGTCAAAGAATGGATTTTTTCTCTCCATTGGCGATATATTTAATCCTGGATCTTGTTACTCTGCTCTGCCTCTGCTGCCATTCACCGGGACAGAAAGAGGAGACGAAAGAGGAATTTTGCCTTTTAATGTTCCGGTGAAGTCATTCAGTTCTATCGAGATGCAAGAAAATGTTTAGTCCCATTTGGAAATTAACTCTGCAAATTGACTGACACGTTGCTGGAAGACTAAATAGTAAAATACAGCGTTGCTTGTCTGTATCTGACAATGTGGATTTCTTGTGAAAAATTGTTTGAAGTACTGGATAGCATCCAAATGTAAAATCTTGTGCTGGCTAAAAATTGAAGTGTTCTTAAAATTGGCTTCATCTGATGTGTTACAAGTAGAGTTTTCAGCTGTAGGCTGAAAGGGCTAAAAATTCAGTCTCATTCAGACAATAATTTGGTGAGATTACAACCCCTCATCTTTCTGGTGAAATCATACTCTTCGATTAGGGCTTGATTATCTTTTCGAATCAGTTTTATGTGAGGGTAATACCACTGATTTCATCCAGTGATTTAAACCAGGGAAATGGCTTCATTCTCCTCTCTTTCCTGCTCCTGCAGGCAGGTTTTATGTGAGAAGCTTTTAGAAGGGCCCATGCTGAGAGTCCCTGCAGTGTGTAATTCACAGGGCTGGAGGGTTTTTGTCACTAGGTCCATCTTTCCCTAAATACCTGTCACGGAGAGGCATTTTGGTTCTGGGAGCAAAATGTCAATCGGATGATCCCTCTGCCCCTGCTGCCCAGTCTGCTTTGCGTGGCCCTGCAATGGCAGGGGCTCCAGACCTCTTGCTGCCATTGCTGTGATGCTGCTTTCTCACATAGGGTTTTGTTGTTTTCCCTCTGGCTGAAATATCCCGAACAACGTTTCTGGGAACACGGGGCCTGGGATGGTCATGATTTTTTCGTTGAATGTAAAAGGCCTGTTTATTTTTCACGGTATGTCTCCTCTGTGGCCAAAGATGCGATGGCAGCTGTGGGGACGGAGCAGAGTTGCACTAAACTCTCTGGCATGGGTGATGATAAGGGTGTATTCAAGGCCATGCGGGGATCACTAGGACTCTGCTGCCTTATGACTCTGTTAGACCCTCAGCTGGGATTTTTACATCTTGGCGACTTTTGTGCCGTCACAGTTACAATGTGATCTGTGCCCATGTTAGCTGGGTGTGCTCCTGTCCCTGGGAGAGCTACAGCACCTCAGGCCATTAGAGGTCCCACCTGAAGATGTGGGCTCTCAGACCGGCAAGGTGGCTGCTCAGGTGGGCAGAGCAGCACCCCGTCGCCTTGGTAGCCACTGTCAAGAAGGCTGAATTAGATTTTATAACAGGTTAGATCTAATTCATTTTATTCTGGAGTAATGCAATGCTGCATTTTTAACAATAGCCAGTTTCACGTAACTGTTTGAGAAGGATGGGCTTGTCCTGATGGCAGATGTCACCAGTTCCAGGAGCACCGGGACTCTAAAGCCAGGCTTGGTCTGCATTTCTCAAGTTGATGAAAAAGTCTCAGGTCCAAACATATCCTGCAAAGGCAGTGCTTGAAGACTAGGATGTGAATTTTTCTGTTCCGGTCTATTGCTTTCAAATTTTGTAAAATATCTGGATCAGAAGTTGCTATATATTTTTTCAGATTCTTTTGAGGTCTGTATGCTTAGACTACAGAATGTGTCACTTTTCTAAATGGTAAGTCTACAATCCCGCAATTTTTGGCTGTCTGAGCTACCTCCCGCTCCGTGCAACAGGATGGTGGGCTCTTTTTTGGTGTGTTGATATGCACATATGGTGCATAGACAGTTGGTGAATTCTAAAGGAATGACCTTCAGGACTGACATTCTTCTGTATTTTCATGGTTTTGTCATGCTGTGGTGGGTTTGTTCATTCCTCTTTCATCTTCTCTGAGTGAAAAACTCTGCAGTCCTCCAGACAGCGTCTCTCTCTCTCTCTCTTTCTCTCACTCAGTCAGACCATCTGTTCCCAGATTACAGATTTCTCTGCATGAGTACCAGGTAACAGACGTGACTTCGCCCAATAACTACAGCAAAAAAGGCTTTCACACACTCTCCACAATCTGTGAACATATGATCAGTCTAGGATAACATGTCGTGCCAAACACACACCAGAGAAATTTATATGCAGTAACAGAATGAACCCTGAAATCAGGTACTTGGCAACCCCGAACCTGGCATTTCCTCTGCGTGTTTCAAAAAGAGGCGTCTGTGCCTGCAAGAAAGTCTGTGTTCCTGCCCTGGTGCCTTTTTCTCGGGGGATGGAAGCATAAAATGCTTCTCTTGGGTTTTAAGTAAAGGGAAGTTGGTACCATCACTGCCCCATGGCAGCCCTTGAGGTTGGTGTGGGGACAAGGCCTCTGTTCTCTGCTGGCAGCTCAATAATGAGCATTTGCCAAGTGATGGGAGACACCAGAAAGGACATTTTTTCCATCTTTTATCATCTTCACTGGAATCTGCCTGTTTTGTGAGTGGGATATAGGCTGATATCCTAAACACAAGTGTGTGTATACAATATATTTATAAATATATCTCTAAGCTCTCTTATCCCCTTTCCCATTGTCACATTGGTTCTCAAAGGACCATAATTAGACTGAATACTAAAGCAGTGGGTTTTTTTGACTGGCGGGAGCTGCTGCTCACTCTAAGGACCATTGAGCACTTGCCTCAAGCCTGTCCTGCTCTTTTTTTCCATAATGGTTGAAAAGTTAGGAAGCTGCCTTGAAGCTGAGGGACCGTGCGTGGGTACCAAAGACAGATAAGGTACAAAACAACGGTTTGTTGAACTACCCTGTGATCTTTGGGCCAAGGTTAGTCTTTATCTCTGCTGCAGGGTATGTACAACAACATATTCCAACAAACTGGTAATATGTTTGTTTTTTGATAAGTGGATGTGTGTGTTAAATGTCTCATGTTAGTCTTGCGTTCCCCAGTGACTTAAATAGAAATAAGAAGAAAAAGGTCTTATACAAATTAATACTCAAGAGAAACTGCTACAGAGATTGGAAGGGAATTTACTAGTAAATTTTACTTTTGGGTGTCTTCTACAGTATTATGTACTGTCTCTTGGATTTCTGATGAGAAAAGTTCATCTGCTGCATAGCACTACATGAAAAAAATACTTTGAGCAACTCAAAACCTGAGTGCAAAGATTTTTCACAAAAGTGGGAGAATCTCACTATATTGTATCTGTGTGTGCACTAGTTACTACAGAAATAAAACAAAATAACATTCAGAGAGTCAAGATGAATTTATGTATCCATGTATTATTAACCTGCCTCATATGGCCCTGCTGGGGTCCTGGTTCCCAAGAGCCAACATCCATTATCATGGTTACAATATGAAAAACAACAGTGGTAAACGGTATTTTGACAAGTCTCAGTCTTGGAGGACTGCTTCCTTGTAAACACGGTGCAAACATAGGACAAAAAGATGCTCTGTGTGTCTGACTGGCATGATCTCAGACAAAAGACAGTAAGTGTGTACACGCAGTAAGCTGTGTGTGAGCTATTGCTGTGTGCATAACTGCTTGTCCGGGAATCCATACTTCCTGCTGTATGCTTAATTAAGGGGTATGCTGGTTTTGGGGTGAGCATGCATGTCTTCTGAATGTTTACAAATGAATATACTCATTTCACAGGCATGGTCATTTACTGTGCTTTGTTGCATCTCAAATGCACAAATCTAATACTGCGCTGTTGGTGTAAAGGTTTTATTTTACACTTCATAGTATAGACAATGTTTATCGCCGTACCATTTGTACATAAGTTAACGGCAAGCTCACAGCTAAAACATGACCTTGATCTGCTATTTGAGAGACATTCACCACACTGAAACAGTTCCTTTTGTGATTTTGTCCTGTTTATTGAGCAGTTGCTTTTTGTGATGATTAACAGCTCCTACTGGATCTTAAAGAGAATTACATAGAGGTGGGAGAGCAGTAGGAGATGCGGGAGGGTAATTAAGTGGATAGGTTGACCTCATGTTTTTCTCATGCTGTTATAATGTTTTAGACAGGCAGTATTTCTCAGGCTCCACTGAAAAACTGGAGAAGGTTTTTCTCCGAGCTGGGGCAGAGGCCCTGAGCTGTGCGTGTGGGGCTGTGTGCTCAGTGTGTGTGCGTGTGCATCTGCACAGGGCTGAGCCCGAGACATGGCAGTGCCCTTTGTCTTGTTGGGGAAAGCCAAAGGAGGTGCTTCCCCCACCTCTCTCTCCAAAACAGGGATGATTTTCCCAGGGAGGTTGGAATTGTTTCTTGAGCTTAGGGGTAAAAATGTAAGATACAGTGTGTTTCTGGTACGCAGGGCAGGAAAACTTGTATATTCTGGCTTTCAGCAAAGGTAATTCACTTGTGCAATCACAGCAGCAGACAGTTGCTGAGCACACAGACATGCTCAAATATTTGAGAGTGAAATGTAGTTATAGGCTAATACAAATGAGAAGATTTTGACTGTAAACAATTCGTTGCTCTTCTTTCCTGAAAGATTAGCTTCCAATTTGGAACAAATCTTCCTTTATCCAAGGCCCCCTCCTCTCCCTGCTTTTTGGAGAAAACAGGAAAAACAATCATTTAAGCTATGGAGTGGTACTGTTTTTGTCAGAAGAATTGCTTTGTTCTGAAAATCAAAATGATCTGGGTGTGATTACCTCTGTAGAGATTTACGTTTTCAGCGTTCGGCAGAAGGTGTTAAATAAATGTTGACTCAGGCTTCTGCATTTTCTCTCTAATTTCCCACATCTTAATTCTTTACTTTGTGCAACTGCCTCTGAAACTTGGAACTAAATCTTCATTTTAATGTTCTTTTTCGTGTTTCTTTCAGTGCTTCAACCACATCTTTCTGCTTTAATGCTACAATAGTGCGTGGGAGGATTAGTTACACTGATTAAAAAAGAATAAAAAATAGAGCAAGAATGAATTAATCTAAAAGCCAGACACCTTCATTAAGCAAAGTAGGGAGAATAATATATATAATTAGCAAGACTTCTGCTTACTGTATGCTCTAATGTAATATATTACCCATCTAATTATTTTAAAATATTATTAATTGCCTTGAAATTGTTAGCTACTGCTGTTAATAGCCAATTAGGGCTACTCTTAAAAATTGAGCTATTTGCTGATAATAATAAAATTTTAGAAAATCAGGGTCATTAGCCACATTTGCTTTCATACTACTTTTTGTTTATTTTCATGATCTGTAATTCATTCCCTCCCCCCCACCCTGGTAAAACAGAAGGGCAAAGAGAGACAAACCCACATTCCATAAAAGGTATTTACATTGGTAAAAATGGAGCGAAAGACCTTTTGTCTCCTTTTTGATAATACTAGTGTACAAATACTCAGTAAAATTTGTAGTGGAGTGGAAGTCCATCTGTTTACTTCTCTACACAGTGCTCTTTACATTGTACCTGTATTCCACAGCAAGGGAGCATGATTGATACCAGCACAGCCTCTAACTTATTCCTAGAAGTATTTTTTCCATTTAATGTTCATGTTCTCAGAATGCCGAATTACAGATATCGCATTCCTGTTCACTAAGCTCCTGTTCTGCAAGATCTGTTCTCCTGTTTCTCTTTTACTTAAACTTTGCATCCATTTTCTTCCATGTTGTTATAAATTAAAATGTAGATCATTGCATGGCAGGGAAGGAGCTAGAAAAAGCTTTTTTCTTTGGCATTTACTTTGCAGTAGAGAAGGGGATATACAGAAATGCCCAAGAGTGACTGAAAGCTCTTTCAGCTATGAAGACTGTAGATTACTTTTTCTTCTTCCCTGACATGGCTGGATGTTTACAGAACCTACAGAGAGGACAGTGGCAAATCTTCCTTGAATAACAGACCTATGGGTTGTTCTGTCATTTTTGCTCTTGCTGCTGTGCTTGTCGTGAGCAGCAGGATGTGACATCTCCCTGAAACAAGGACATGATGGCTGTAGGAAATCCAGCACTTCCCCAGTCCTCCACATGTCAGTGTGATCTCAATTTAGTATGTCCTATCTATAACTAAACTGGTTGAGATTTCTAGGGAAACTTAGGGAATTAGGGGTTGCTAATGAGCTTCTAACCCTCTTCAGGCCCTTTTCAGCACCCTAGCTTTCATTTTTGATGATAGTTACTCTCACACAGTAAGCTGTCGCTCTCAGGGTCCCCATGGCCATGCCTACAGATTCCTCGTGAGCACAGCAGATTCAGCAGGAACCCATAAGCAGGTGGTCCTTCAATGCCCCAGTCTTGTCTTGATTAAAACGAGCACAGTCTATTAAATAAGCAGAGATGCTTCCACTTACTTTAGGCTGGTTGTGATCCATTAAACATTGTCTAATTACGTTGACTAAAATTAAAAGGAAATTTTGAATGAAAAGTATTCATACTATTGCTGACTTTGATGGGACATAAGCCATGCTTTACCAAATCTATTGGAGGTCTTTGAAGAGGTGAATAAGGGTGAGCTAGTTGCTATACTTGTATTTCTGAAACGCTTTTGATGAAGTCCTGTGCCAAAGACTTCTAAGGGGAACCAAGAAAATACACAGTGGATCTCATTAATGGAGTTCTGCAGAATCTGTGCTGGGGTCTGTCCTAGTAAACACACCATAAACTGCTGGGACAAGCAGATGAACAGAGAGGTGAGAAAGTTTGAGGGTGATAGGAAGTTAGTTACTCAGGGTAGTAAACATGAAGACCACCTATGAGGAATGCAGAAGTACTTCAGGAGACTGTGTGGGCAAATGAAATTTAGTATGCGTAAATCTAAACTGATGCATGTGTGAAAAAGCAATCCTAAATTCACCTACAAAACTACGGGCTCTGAGCTGACCATCATAATTCAGGATCACAATCTTGGGATTATAATAGTTAGTTCCATGAAAACACTGTTTCAGTACTGAGTAGCAGCCAAAAAGTCAACCAAATGTTAAGTGAGAAAAAAGATTAGAGAACAACTCCATGAATCAGTGTTCACCCACACGTTGAATAGTGTACGTAGTTCCAGTCCTTTCATCTCAAATATATCGTAGTACAACTGGGAGATGTTCACAGAAGTGCAAAAAGGGTGGAATGACTTCCACAGGAGGACTGGGCTGCATACGCTGCGACCATTCAGTTTAGAAGGGATGTGATAGACCTACAAGCTGATGAGGATGGACAAAGTAGGTAAGAATTGGCTCTTTGCTGTCTCTTCCAATGCCAAAACTGAGGCCCATCAAATGAAGCTCGTAGGAGCCAAGTTCCAAGAAAACCAAAGGAAGTTTTTTTTCATGCAACAGGCAGTAGACATGTAACTTTTTCCAAAGGACGTGGGGGCTGCTGGAAGTTTACATGGGTTCAAGGTGAGATTGCACAACTCTATGGATGAGAAATTCATTAAGAATTATTACATTGCAGAAACTGTCTCCACTCAGAAAATCCCTGCAGCTAAAAATAGTTGTTATGTGGGAACGCCTGTGGGGCTGTCATACATACGTGTCACCTTTCTTGCGTTTCCCTGGCAAGCTCCTTAGAAACCCTTCTGGAGACAAACCCTGGGCTCAGTGGACATTTGGCGTGGCCCACTATGGCACGCTCTACATTCTAACAACGCTCTGGTCTTGTGCCTCAATGGTGTCAGGAGAGATTTGGGCTGTGTACTAATGGCTGTGGGAGTGAGAAACTTTTCTTTCTTTCCCATTCTTGGATGCTGTGACACACGTCTTTTGATTAACCAACAGATGATCACCTGGCCCTTAACTGACAATTTTAAAATAAAGCACAATTTTAAACTACACTCTAAAAATGAGACATCTCTGCAGTATTGGGGAAACCTGCAGCAAGCAACTGTAACAGTTGACAGACCAGTGAGACCTGGAGTGTTACATGTCCTGGAAGAAATCAAAAAATCTTTTGTATTGCCTGAGAGGAAAAGTGATTAGAAATTGTGATAGTATTTCCTTCATTGCGAGTTTATATCTAATAGCTCCTAGGTAGACACAAGAAGCTGGAAATCTAGCTTCTGCATAAACGATGTTACAAAATAAGTTACAAAAGGCTGTAGGAAGATCAGGTCTGATTGCTCACTGGTGACTTCCTAATCTACAGCAATATACTGCTGCAGCAGAATAAAAATTTACTTTACTAAGCTTGCACTTTAAAGCACAAATCTAAAGAAAGGACAGTGTGTAAACTGTACTACCAGTCCAGGAAATGTTCTGCAAGTGATGGGAGCAGTGTTGCGATTGGGGATCAGAGAAAACAGCCCAGACATGACTCTTCTGTTTCTCCCACTGCAGCTGTACATTAGCCGCAAATTAAAACTCATTATCGCTAGCTCAGCTGCTTGGACACACGAGCTCCTTTGCCTTAGTGAGTGCCTGAGTGGTGCTTAACTCTTCTCCACCCTTTTTTTGAGTCCTTCCCAGTTGCTCCAGAGAGAAAATACAAGAAGAGATACCCCTACTTCTCCCAAGTTCCCAATGGTGTTGGATGGTGAAGGATATGTTTATACTGCCAAAGGTTGGGTCCTCAGGTTCTCCTATACTCAGAATATTTTGGACTGCAGTTTTAGTCACATCATTGTCCCAGTGAAAGAGGATTATTTTATGACATCTAATGTGTCATCTGTAAACATTGCCCTTCAAGTAAATCCATTTCAAAATTTTCTAGCAGGAGGACTTTCAATAATATGTGCAAGTATATGATGGCTATATCCATGTATATTAAATAATTTTATCTCAACCTAGAAAGGTTTCAGTGTAATGTACTCATTTGAGAAATGCAAAAAAGGATCTAGAATTTTCACGTTACTAGATTCAAAATGCTAATGCTCTCACTTTATTCTCTTGTATTAATTATACTGTGTTAATTTCAAAACTAGTTTTGGCACTACCTAACATGGATTATTTTTAAGTTTTTATGCTGAAGCACATTTTGAAATTTGTGTCCAATACTGATTTAGAATGAAAAGAAATTTCAAAACATTGCAATTTTTTTCCTGGAAAAGAAATGCAGGAATTTCATCAGCTGTATTTGAGCTGTTACAGAGCAGACGGATTTATACTTTTTCTTGGTTTCTCTGTACAATCCCATCTCTTTTCTTGTATGTGGTATATTTATATAGATATGCATATACATGATTGTCCATTTTTTGTGGAAGCGGCCTTCTTTTTATTCTATATTTATAATATTTTAGCTCCACCAATACTGTAGCAAATGAAAGCTACCTCATTTCACCTGAAGAAAGAGGAAATGCATTTTGAATGTGTGTCATGGAGGAATTGCTTTTTAATTAATCTTTTTAGCTTCAAAATTATTCACAGACTGATGAGTTAGACTGAGCAGAATGAAATCTTTTCATATCTTATTTTACTGTGTATACAGATCTTTTTCTCATGATGTGTTTAAAGGAGATGAAAAATAAGAATTCGTGCTTGTTTTAATTGATATTTTAGAATCCAGAATGTTAGTTGCTTGGTGTGAAATAACATGAAAAATATAGCTCATTCTATGCTATTATGTTCCATTCCATTCCATCATTCAGTTGCTTCAGAAGATTTGCGTTTGACCAGGTAATACAGAATTCATGTTTGTTAAATTCTGCATTTTTAGTCATTTAAAATCTCAACTTCAGGAATTTTAGTTATGTTATAAATGTAAAGGTCTATAGATAAAAACAAGGAAAGGCTTATGGAAAGAAGTGCTGGTTTTTATGTGGTGAGTTGAAAAATGGTTTGGAAAAAATGGACACTTGGATCATAAAAAACCCCACAGATAGAATGAATTGATTTGAATTTCTAAGTGCGATTCCTTACATCTTGAAGGTGTAATCTGTAAGATGTCGTGATCATCCACCTGTAAGTGATCATCCCCCTGTACTCGGCACTGGTGAGACCCCATCT
>RSEF01000009.1:9499274-9528036 GCA_003993805.1 Himantopus leucocephalus
GAAAGGTCCCTTCCAACCTTAACGATTCTATGATTCTAAGATGGAAATGAAAATGTGTCAAAAACTCACCAAGTCAAAGAAGAAAAATTCTCTAAAATAATTAAATTATACAAAAGAAATAAAAGCGGTATGACTCATGACACTCCCGTTGGAAACTCTATGTCCTGAGGGAAAATATGTCTACCTTAAAACAGAATACATTATTAGAGGGGGTCTTCTTTAAGAAGAGGCAGAGGGAACTTCTATTAGGTTTTGACTGTCATTGACATGTTAGGAGAATTACAGACTACTGAGATGTTTCATTAAAAAGAATTCTACCACTTGAAACATTATGATTTCTTGGCAAGCATAGGGTTGTTTAGCTTTTAAGATCAGAAGAGATGACTGTAATCATCTGCTCTGACCCTATGAATAAAATGGGCCATAGCAATTCACAAAATTATTCAAGCCACAAGCTGGAGTGTAGTTTTTGGAAAAGTGCCCAGTCTTGAAAAGTAAAGAGCGTCTCAAAAGACCAACAAAATAAAATGGCTGGAAAATATTTGACACTTATATTTGAAGTGTCACGGAGAGGCACAAAGATCTTTAAAAGGCCCAATACGTTGTTGTTGGGTTTTTTAAAATGGTGACTTCAATTGGCTGGGGTTGATGCCAGTAAAGTGTTACTGTAAAAGAAAAGTCCAGGGAACACGCTAGCCACCTTCCCAAGGATTTTTTTTCTGCCCCTGTATAGTATTACCTGAAGTAGCTGCCTCGGCCCTGACTTTTACCCCTTCTCTGAAATGCGCTCATTTGCTTTTCTTAGGTCCAGGGACCCACGGGGGAATTAACCTCACGCACTGCATCCCAAGTTTGAAATAAGTTGTACTGAAAGTTGAGAGTCCTGCACACTTCACTACTTTGCTTAATTCGGAAGTCAAGAATGGATTTATCTAACATATAAACATGCTGTTAAGGAAACCTAAATAGCATAAAGCTCTTATGAAACTCTTACACAAAGGTTTACAAACTTTCTCTGTAGAGATACGACTGAGGCTCGCGCTGTAATCTCATGGGAGTTTGGTTTTGAAATGTCTAAAAGGATAAAGCTGTAAAAACAAACAACAAACTCCTTCCACCAGTGCCCAAATTCCCATGTGAAAAGATGCACCAATAATTACAGTTTCTTCTTTCTTCTGATGGTATTTATCTCGTCTGTTTAATTATTTCTTCCCCTATAAAGTTTAAATTGGATATTAGCCTGCTTTATGAAAATAAATCCTGTAGCTGTTATACCACCTCACAGGACAAATATCTATGCATATAGAGTAACCAACCATCTTAAATTTCTTTGCTGTGTACTTTCGAGTAATACATAAGGATTTTTCTAGAGTTTGATCCTGTAATGATCCATCTCCTGCCTTCCAGGCTTCTAAACTTCAGCCTGACAGTTAGGTTATCTTTCTCTTCCCTAGTACCCACTCAGTCTGCAACGTGCACTAGGAAACAGGGCTATCAGTATGCTAACAAAGTACTTTGAGAAAGAAAAATTTCAAACTAAGAAAAGCCACGTTCCCCAAACTACCTGTGTCAATGAAACCAGTGATGTGTTACAGAATTAGGACTGTGGAAACCAGAAAACATTTCAGTTCAGTTCCCATTCAGCTCCAGTCCACAAACACGCAGCTTAATGCAAGTCCCCAAGTGAATACAGCTTATTCTCTTTGCCTTTTAGACACAGGAAAACCCAGTTAGTATTGTACCTATTCTTAAATAATGAAATGAATAACATTTCTGACCATTTTCACTGGTAAGAATCACTGATACAATTTGTACGTCCTCCCAGTAGACAGAAATACTTTTTCAGGAACCTGCCTGCCTATAATTAAAACAGATTGCTGGTGCCCAGCTGGAGATAACAAGTATAATAATGGCACGTTAGTTTGTGCTGAACTGAGGCTATGTGACATTGTCATAGGGCACACAAAAACCTAAAACACGATGGAGTCACATAGCTCCTTTCTATTACCTCTTCATGCTAGTTGTTAATCAGTGCAACTGCACTATCCTGAGATGAGTTACTCTTGATTTGCATTAACGTGAGGGGAAACTCTTACTTTAAGGAGCACCAACTGTTTTTAGAAGATACCATTAATGTGCCTAATGTTTCAATTTAATGAAATCCAGATTTTTATATTGTGCCTGCAGCTGGTCGTATTCTTTCTTTATAAATAGTTCAGAGCTCATTGGTCCAAAGTGAGAGTAAACAGTATCTTAAAAGTAGTCATCATCCTAGTGCACCCCTGAAAAGTATGTAAAGTAAAGCTCCTACAGCTGAAGAAAGATCACTGTTTGCTGGGGTTTTCACAGATCTGCTCTCCTACCTTAAAGTGTTTCCAGTGTTTGTGGTTTCCCTGCAGGAACTCACCCGTGAGCATGTCTGTATGGTTTGCCAAGCATAGGTGGTATATGGACACATGCAATTGCGTTGTTTTCCATGTGTGGCAGAGACGTGGTACATATGGCTAGGCTGTGACTCTCACAAACACACACCACCCCCTCCACCCTCCCCCCAAAATCCCCACACCAAAACCCCCCAGATGTGTCCTTTTGTTGCACATTTGTGATCTGTAAATGTGAATAGTGCAGTGGTAGAAGATTGTCATGCATCTCCTTCAGTTTTACCTTAGCAATTCAAGTTCTCTGAAGGGCTCTGTGAATTACATGAGAATGAATCATTTTAGGCTATTATAGATATCAGGCAAGTTAACCCTGATTTATACTGAAATAAGTGATTTCTTGTCTTCAGTGTGCTGAGTTTGATTTTAATTTGCACTGAGGCAAAAGTCTCTTCAGTAAGTCAGTCTTGCCTAGAAGGGAATGCCGTGTCTTTGCTTTTGAGCTTTTGTCGCACAACTCATTTTGCTGAACCATTACAGGAAAAGAAATTATTTTTGTAAGAATTTAGCACTTGCCATCGTTCAATTAAGAACTGATGGATCTCTCACCTACACATTTTAGTCACTTCAAAGGTCTTGTCTTGCTTTGTATTTCCAAAAAAGTCAAAAGATGGAAATAAAATGAAAGTCATAGATGTTACACATCTAGAAACATACACACACACAAATATGTAATCCCTTCAGCCCACCCAAAAGTAAGGAGAACCTTCCTCAAGAACTGAAGCAGCGTTGTTTGCTGTCTGGTATGGTGCGCTATGGAAATGTTGTCCTAGGCATGACCCTGTTACGCCAACCGCTATCATTCTTATGAATAATTACAGTCAAGTCAGTGGAGAGTTATGTGTAGGGAGCAGTCATTTTCATGAGTCAGACTTGAGGAGTTAAGTGCTGCATTCTTGCCACAGACTTCTTGATTTGCTTGGGAAGAAATGTTACGATTTGCTGTGTACATTGTCCATCCCGATGGCACTGCATAGCTGAAGCTGAATATTTAAGTTGATTAGATGTATTGTCACTTCACCCTGTGGCAACTGGTGCTACAATGAGAGGCTGAAAGGCCTGTCATGGGGATGGAAAGATAAACCTCTCTACAAGCTGCACCCAAAGAGAGGATGTATTGCTGGCTTCCAAAGGCTTACCGTCTTCTCCTGACGCTTAAGATTGGTTAAGTCTATGTCCAAAGTGTGCTATTTGTTACCTAAAATGATATTCTACATGGCTTTCAATCCTGTTACCAGGCTTAAAATGACAAATGATCTTGGCATCTAGTGCATTAATACAATGTTTTTATCAGTGAATAAAGCAAGTAGGTTTCAAGTTAGCATCAAAGATACGTGATTTTGAGATACCAAACAGTCTTCTCATGGTCCTGCTGATGCAATGGATCACATTTTACCTGTGGAAAGATTAATATAGATATCATGTGACAGCTTCTCTCTGACTCTTTGACCACTACTAAAGCGCAGTACTTTGTAGTGTTATCCTGCACCCATTTGTCAACCGTACCTAATTGATTAGGCTACTGTAACATTTTTATTCTACACGTGAAATTCCCTCCTCAGCAATCTCTCCCTCCCAAAATGAACATTCATCGTTAATTACAAAATCAATGGGAGAGATGGTCTGGACATATACAATTGATAGCTTCCCTCTTCAGATTAGCATAAGCTACCAATTCATTATCTGGAGTGAATAATACAGTTGCTGCCACTGTGAAAAGGGGCAGGTCACTTGCTGTAAATTCCTTAACAAAATGTGGTGTCATTCACCGAGTGTTTACTGTGTCTTTGGAGGGAGCCATCCTCTTTCTGAGCACAGATTTGTCTCCTATCTCTTGGCAAAGGAACAATCATAAATTTAGACAACTAAACGCTTAAATGTTGAAAGACAGAGAGGTTCCTCCTGAAAGCTGCAGTGATTAAACTGAGAGCTGCATAGTGCTGAGACTGCAACTATGAATAAAATATTAAAAAAAATATGAAAGGATCAAAAAATTTGGTCCCTTTAAGCCCAATGATGTTTCTTGCATGAGAAAGGTGATTGGAATTTAGGCTACAGTGGGCATACTTTCCTGTGGTTTAGCATATTAAAATAGTGAAATCTCCCAGATATTTCTTTCACTCTGTACTATATTAGGATTAGAGTCTTCCATTTCTTTTTTCTCAAAGAAATAAGCTTTCAGTCACATTTTCCAAAATAGCTTCTGTGGTCTTTCAGTAGCTACCCGCTTATAACTTTACAAGCCAGGTCAATTATGAAAAAGATGTAACATTTCCTGTAAGAGTCGGGAATGCAGCTGACATTAAATAAGCATTCCTTTAATAGATGGATAGAAGAATAACCCCTCTGTTTTTTTAAATGACAGTTAAGGATCCGATTCTGATATTGTTGTCCATGTTGTACATGGACAACTTCAGGAGTTTCACTGAAATTAATGGGACACCTTGGGGAGTAAAGAAGTAGACAATAGGAGTGATGTTTAGACTCTTCCCGTCAGTGCCAGGATACTGGAATCTTTACACTGAATAAAACTTATCACAAATTACACATACATATAACAGGAATCTTTATCTTAAATTATAAGACACGAAAGATGACTTAGCCATTTAAATAAAGAGAATGCTTGCTTACAATTCCCATAAACATTAATGGAGATTTTATTGGAGTTTTAGGGGGAGTAAAAAATCATTCCAAATTAATTAACTGCAAGAGAGCCATTCACCTCAGCAGGATTTGGACCAGGTTTCAAGTAATTCTTAGTGACTTTAATGGACTTTGTTCTGGGGATTATAAAAGCATGCCCTGTAACGTTTAAATTGGGGTTATAAAACTAAAGGTATGAACTGAACAGAAGCTACAGTAGCATTACTAGAAAATTGTCATCTATCAGAAATAAATTAGGGAGAATACCTGAAGCAGGGCTAATACGAGTATTTACAATAAAATTCAAGCCAGGCTATGAAAAAGAGTAACGAGGGTTGTCTTCCTTGTTATTAAATTGTAGTGCAATTATCTATGTGTTAGAGGTCAATAGACTACACAGATATTTACAAACATGCCTTAAACGAATGATGTCTTTATCTAGTTTGGTGTGAAGAGAAATTTATTATCTGATTTTATTAGCAATTCTGGATTGCCCCTTGAGCTAATTTTGCAATACTCCCAATGTGATTACCATTCATGGTTTTTATTTAGACCTTGGTGAAGAAAATTACTGCAATCTCTTGTTCTTCATATGTGAATTCTGAGTCAGATATTCCTCTCCACAAAACTTTCTAAAAGGATTCATTGGTGAAGATCCAATTGCAAAATCAAAGCCTTAGTCTGCTGAAACGGTGGTGTCTTTCAGCATAGAAAATAAGTGCAAAGTGCATGTAAGTATTAAATCCATACTGCTAGTGGTACTTCCCTGTCAAATATATTTTTCTATTATTTGCTTCAGTATTATGTCTCATGTTCCAAATCATGGGGTTTTCCTGTGTTTGTCAGCTCCTCAGTCATCTGGCAGGATTTTCTGGTTGTTATTTTCCAGTAGTCATAATTTCATGATATTACTGCACTCCTTGCCAGAACCCCTTTGTCTCACTTTAAATAATTCTTCCACAGTCTTATAATGTGTTCTTCAAACCTCAGTAGCCATCTATCATATCTTTCCTGTTTTAGCCAAACTATATATACAATTCTTTCATTGCCACGACACGTGGAAAAAAGAAAGACCGATGAACCAGATCTGATTATTTCTGCATGAATAAGGTTTTCTTAGCTAAACAGAGGCCCTTTTCATGTGAAAAAAACGTTGCAGATTATTGGCCCATGTAACTACGTTTATGGAGTTTTCTAAAAGCACATTATTGATTTATTTGTCTACGATGCAGCATTGTTACATTTTATCATGTTAATATGTACTCAGGAGCCTTTATAAAATGCAGATTATTGACCCAGTCCTATAAATGTTTACTCATAGTTCTAAAACTCAAATGATTTGACCTGATCATATAACTATTCATTCTTAAAAAATAAAATGCCCCTGNAATGTTAAGGGATGTCAACAGCGTTCTTAAACAAACAAACAAAAAAAAAAAAAAAACAAAAAAACAAAAAAAAAACCAAAAAAACCCTACACATCATCCCAATAAGCTGTTAACAGTACTTTTGGAGTAATTTCAAACTCTACACGTGCGTTTCTCTTATAGCCTAATGGCTTGCAAAATTATTTTTTTTTAAATATAGATTTTTTTTTAATTATAGGAAGAAAAAAAATAAACAAGTTTCTGTTCTCTAACTTGTTTGCCAAGTTTCAGCCCAGAGAAAAAATTTTATGGTTGAGTTACAAACCTCTGAAAGTAGGGGTTTATAATGGAAACACTGACACTGCTTTAACTGTAGCAGCGCTAGCAGTGCGGTGTAATATACACTAGAAATAGAAAACAAGATTAGAGATGACATTTAGGACGTGAGGCCTTCTCCCGGCTGTGGGAAAAATAACTGTGTTCTATTTTTTTCCACAGACTGAAAAAGGTCTTCTAGTCTAAGTGTCACCTCTCATCTTATTTCCCATTTGTACCATGTATTTAATTAACCCATTTTTTAATTATTATTGTCAGCAATTTGTTGCAGCTTGGTAAAAAGTATGGTAAAAAGTACCAACCCATACCCAAACTTTAGTTTCCCTAGCTAGTGTGTATCAAGGTGGTGGGGAAACTGCCAAGGAGACCCAGTACTTTGTAATATTTCCATATCGAAGAATCATAGTCCCGCAGCTGGCTGGATCCTCTTGCCTCCAGCTGTGCTAGCTGATGAATCAGGCAGGGGAGACTCCCTCACACCTGCACCAGACCAGGGAACTGCAGGATTGTGCATATATGCAAGCTACTTTTTCTAAAGGCAAATTAAAAGTTGACAATTAAATATACTTACCCTGGAACCTTTGGGAGCAGTAACCAGGATAGTCAGTTACTGAGGTGCAATGAATTCCACCACTACTTCTGGAGCAGGCTATATCTTCCACCACAATTTAGCCTTGAGCCTGGGTTCTGAGTACCATAAAGCTGAGAATCTTGCTGAACACTAAGAAATTGTTTGGTAATATGTGACTCTGGGCTGGGTTGCCTTCACCACAAAGCCCTGGTGTTAGCATTGTCAGGAAGCTCTCTCCATCACTGTGGCCCTCCATCACAGGAGGGTCTTGGCATCATCTCAGAAAGGTAGCTAAGCTCGAGAGGTGAGTTTTAAGATTTCTCCATGTTGAACTCTTTTTCCTTCCTTCGCCGTAACTCGTAGCTACTTCAGATTCTCGTTCACTGCAGTACACGATAATTGCCTGTATACTTACACGGCCTTCTAATGCCTACTGTGGTGCTACAGCATGCTTTGCTGTGATCTTGCAAGCTCCATTCTCTCAGTGTGGGGTAAATGCAATTGTAATTTCCTCTTGCACCCACCAGACTAATATCAGTAGGACATCCATATCCTTAGGGTGATCAGACACACAAAATACATCTGTCCTGTCTATATTGCTAGGATGGTCAATGGTACTACATTTGAGCTGCATTTTCAGTACTCACCTGATCAATTCTTTTTATTGCTGCACTCACAGCAGACAAAGATACTAGAAGCTATTGTCCATTCTCCAAGAAATGTATCCTGCAAAGTCAGTAATAGTGGCAGATTTATTGCTGAAGCAATTGCCTAGTGAAGATGCTTCATTCCAGCACCACGAAAGCTGATATACTTATTAATGTAGGGATAAACGTGACCTATTCTGTTCCATATATGTAAACAGGTGTATAATACTGTATATTTTCTTTGTATGCACAGTGTCTTCTCGGCAGGTAGTCTGCAGCCAGCAATTGCCAGCTGCTAAATGTTCAAGGAAACATGATTTGAATCGGTCTTCACACTGTGGGAGAGTGGCCAGGAAAACAATTCACGCTTAATATAATCAATGGATTCAGTTCCTGTAGCAAGGATATAGGGAAACTTGTTTACCTGTGTACATTTTTTTGTATTTTCATTTTCAGAAAAAGAGGTGAATAATAATTACTCTCTCTTGCACAAATGATACATCTTAAAGCCTAGGCTGGCTCCCACCAAAAATCTAGAATATGAATGATTAGATAACGTTGAGCTTTCATGTTCATTTTTCAACAAGATTTTGACGTTGCTATTGGCACAATACCTTATTTGACTTCGTGTTGTTTATAGATACAGGAAAATGTCATATATTTTCTTTAATTCTTAGGAAATATAAACATTCTTTTAAAAATGTTCTTTCCAGTGGTTACATCTCTCACTGAATAGTACTTTTTGCACAAGCCAAATGCATGTTAGAGTCATTTGACAAAAAGGAGCATGATGAGTTGAAATGCCATTAATTACTGAAGCTGCTGTAGCAGGCTGGTAACCACAATACTTGTTCATAGGCAATTGCTGGAAAACAACATTCTTCCAAAAGCATATTCTTGGTCATACAGGGCTGTGAGTGTGGGACATGAAGGTCACGTGGAACAAAAGTCTATGTTGGGAAAGCAGAAGCCTCCACTTCAGGCTATAGCTGTGCTAATCACTGCACATGGAGTGTGAAAGTATTCCGGGAGATATGCTGAACCTACCTAACACATGTCAGAATACTGCGTTACACCAGCCACTCTGTCTCCCTTGTGACTGTGTCCCGTCACATTTCTGGCCTGCAGGGCCAGAACAGGAGTTTCTGAGAAAAGATTCTCTGCATAAAGAAGCTGCAAGGAGTTAACCTGGAAGAGCTCTGTTAAAACAGCGCAATGGAGTGAGTGGGCATTGACGATAATTGCCTGATCCAGTGTAACTCTGGTTTAAATGATTACATGGTTTCCATGCTAAAAAAAAAAATAATTAACTAACCACACAGTATTGCACCTTCTGCTCCCTGGCACAGTTCTGTGTACAGGCAGTTCTATCCCACCCAACCTGAAACAATAACTGTGGCCTGCTGTTTGGTAGATGGGAGGAATGTATTTACAAAGCAAAGCTCAAGGCTGGTGGGCATGGATCTACAGCTTTCAAGATCCCACTAGCCAAGCAAGTCCTTCATCCAGAAAAAATCTTGTATTCTCTCTAGGCACAGGTAAATGACCTTGGAAGTGTTGTGGCAGTAGGTCATATTAAGTCAACACTAGGTCTCTTTCCTTGTTTGCTCTTGAAGCATTTTATGTGATGATTCTGAGTATGTATGATACTACTGTTCCCCTATACTGTTAGAGAGAGCATGAGATTAACTGTGTGCTGATAATGTGCAAAGGAAAAGAGGATGTGGAAAATTTGCCTAGATTCAGCGCTAGCTCTGACTTTCTAACACACACAAATACGAAATTATTGGTGGGAAATCAAGCAAAGCAAACCAGCCTACTGGCAAAATCTGCTGAAGGTAAACTAAAGCTGTGAGCTTCACACAGCTCTAGGTCCGGTTTATCCAATTCTAGCAAAACTTAATGGCTCCATGCTGCATTTCTTCTTCTGAAAGTCAATGTTACTGTTTCCTGGTGGTTTATTTCCTTCTTGTGTACCACAGAGACATGACAGTGAGAGCTTGTTTCAGTGTGCATGCACAGCATCTGAGTTATCTCATTGCAACAGGAGGCCCTGTTCTGCATCACGGTGTTCATAGCAAGCAACAGGAAGAACGTTACAATGCTAGACTGAAGATTTACAGCAAGTTTTCTGTGATTACCTTATATTTGTGCTAATCAGAAGCTACTTGAAATATCGTGCTGATATAGTACCACTACACGTAATCCAGAAACTATTCACCATATTTCTCCCCACATTCATCTTATAACTTGATAGGCGTGTTGGCTGGAGTTGACTGAACAGATTTGCACAGGGTGATGAAGTCTTTTTCCTCCAGGCTCACCTTGGTTGTTTCCCCTCTTTGATGAACCTTTTCCTTTCAGTCACCTGGGGAAGTAGCACTACTGGGGAATTATCACGAATCTTCCTGCAAGAGATGAAGATTCATGTCAGCATGACACTGTTAAGGATTTGCAGTACATCTACACAAATAACTCTGTCCTTCTGTTATTTCCTTGTGGTCCCTTTGGATCAGGCTTTAAAGCTGGCCATCAGCTAACTAACTTCTAGGTGCCCTGACTCAAGCTGAAGTTCCTGAGTGGCTGGAGTTGGCTCCTTACTATTTTTCTCTCTGTCATTTTCTGTGCTGTAGACATTCTCCACTCCACTCTGGAACACACATTTTAATCACAATTTCCGAGATGCCAGGGAGTGTCTTAGCCACTGCCAAGGAGGTTGGCAATGCTTCTTTATCTGGTTCAGTGACTCTTTTGCTATTCAGACCAGCAGGAAGAGAGCCTGTCTGTCTGCCCAGGACAGCCAATTACCAGGTGCTTGGGGCACTCAGCTGGTAAGGAAGTTCTTGCTCTGACGGAGAAGAATCTGCTGATTATTCTGAAATCCTCTCCCACTGCATCAGATGTGTGACTCCATGAGAAAGTTCACATCCGAGAAGCCCCTGGGGAAAGAAATACAGAGGTGCCTAAGCCCTGCTCCACCCATTGGCATCTCATTTCTTAGCCATTCCCTTTGGTACCCTTTTCTAGAAATCTAATTTTCTGCACAGGTTCTTGGGGAAACCTGTCTTTAGCAAAGATACCTCACAAGTCAGGTTCTATAATGCTGACCCTAAATACATTTTTGCAAATGTTTCTGATAAGCTCTCGTATCTTCTCTCTGTGCTACTCATTGCAAAAGGAGGATTTTTCTCTTTGGTGTTAAGAAAATGCCTCTCTGATTTGCAAGTTAAACTATTAAAAAATAAAACTAAAATAAAGCTTGACACATTGTATCTGACAAAAATCCTTAACTACATCATGATTTTGCAATACTCTGGTCAGAAACAGGTTATAAGTTCTTACAGTGAAACTGCTGTTATATGGACAGAATATTGCCTAAAACAGGCACTGTTATTCATGGCTACTGGGAAATGCCAAAATCCTGCAGTCTGGTCTCAGTCTCCCTTTGAACATTTGTTAGGGAAAATCTGTAAAATTGATTAATTTATTAAGTACAATAATAGCACTAATATTATACTGTAGTGAAGGTTATTTTGCATAACTTTAAAACATTTGCAGAAGGCTCAACATTTGGTGTCTTAATAAGGATATATTTTCACAGTAACAATTAGCAGTTTTGTGGTGTCTGCTGTAGTAACCGCTACAGCGGTAAGGGTCGTCGTGCCATGTTTTTCAATACAGAAGGTAGTGTCTAGAGCCACCACCTTGGTTGGGGTCAATCTCAGGGTGTTGGCTGAGTAGCTTAGAGCTCAGCTGTGACAAGTGGACAAGCAGTGTGACAGCCTCTATGCTAATGCATCTGCAGGAATTTGCACAGGGGAAACAGGGCACTGATGAGAGTAGCAGAATAAATCAAAGTGTGAAAGCAACTGCAGTCAAATGTGACACCCAAGCAGTGTCTTGGCATGCTGTTTGGAAATAGGTTGGGTTACCTGTCAATGTGGGATTTTCTTTCTGTTGCTAGAGAATAATGTTATCTGAGGATAAAACCTAAAGAACACAGATGGTTGTTATACAGACTTGATCCCCTAAACCCTTATTGTAGCAAATTATTCCCTTGACGTAAATGGGACCACTCCTATGAAAAAGATCTGTTATATTCTCTAATTCTTTTATTATCAAAATGCTCTATTAAGTACAGTTTTGTTGCTTTCTGTCTGTGTGTATATCTATGCATCTTTAACAAAATAACATTATTTGGGGGGAATCCCTGTCATAGCCTAACAGTGACTGGGATCATAGTCATTGTTTAAGACTGTAGGATATAAATTCTCACTTGGAAACATTGTCTCTGTACTTTCTAAACAAAGAGATATGGGCTGTGATTTGACTTTGGTATTTTCTTTGCTTGGGAACCACCAGTCTGGAGTCCTACACCTGTCTAAGGTCTAATGCTTCCCCTTTGTTTTTACATAGGCATTGAAGACTTACAGTTGTGGAGCAATAAGAGTTTAAACTGTAAACAAGAGTAAAACAAGGAAAATGGATTAATATTTAGAATCAAGCCTTATTTGTTTTTACCTATTCCAAATTTGTTTATTACGATGCAAATCTCTTAGCATTTCCTGAAATATTGATTGTTTGAGTGTAAATCATTTTTACAGCTGCTATTTCTGTTGTAAGGCAAGCCTCTATGGTCTGTGAAACTTTCATGAGCAGAGGGCTATGCAGTTCATGTTGTTTCCCTTACCCCAAGCACTGTGTTAGGAAACAGCCTTGCTGGCTTCAGGAACATGGAAATCAAAAGAAGAGTAAGTTGCCTTCAAATGTAAATCTTGCAGCCAAGAAGCTGACTCAATCACTTAACTTTATAATGTACCTTGCTATGTCACTGCACAGTTTTGGCAAGGCAGCTTTATGCGACTTTGTTAGAAAACATTTCCCTTCTCCTTACTGCTTTTTGCCTGTTTCACTGCTAGTTTAGAACTGTAGCCAAACTCTTGGAAGTCCATTTAACCTAAGTAAGGATTAAGAGAAAATATTGAATCACTGCCCTCCTTCAGTTTAGGGGAAAAAAATTACATTTCTTTCAATTCTTTGCATAGGCATAAGCCATGCAGTTGAGCTCTGAGCCTGAACATCCTCAAATCTCAGTGTCTGTAGTATTTTGGACCATTATTTAGACCTCCTCATTTACAGTCTACTGAACAAATTTTATTTGGAGGATACCTTTTCCCCGGGGAAACCTGTAATGCTGGAGTTGAAGCTATCCCCTACCTGGGGGTTTGAGGCCCTGGGACAGAGGTCCACCTTTAATGCTTAACTCCTCCTGGCACTAGTGGAGCAGGCAGCAGGAGACTGGTTACACAGAAATGTCCCATGATTTTTAAAAACTGGATTCCCTCTAATTAAAAACACGTTATGAATTCTCTGAAAGGAAAAAAAAAGATCATAGGGTTGCTGATTTTCATTATAGCTGTCACTGTCACACCATGGATTCATCTAGCTTAACCATTTGTTATGAATAACATTTAGTTTGAATTCTGGCATTTTTAATTGAGTAACTATGAGTATTCTGTCATTATTTTACCAGAGATGGATTGTAATGTATCTGCTTGCAATGTTTCTGGCCCATATTTTCTTTAAAAACAGAACCAATGTGATGACCTGCAAATATTTTGCTTACTTTGGTGCTATTTACTCCAGCATTCTCCTCCAGTAGGAACATAATTCTTCATTAAAGGCTGAAAAGAATATTGGTATTAGTCCTAGGTTCTCAAATTCAAAAGCCATGAGGAAAATAGATGGAACTGTTTTCACAAATAACAGCCCAGCCCAGAGCTCTTCTTGAGAAACAATGTAAGGAGACTTTATACATCTGTCCATGTACAAAACAGACTATCCATTTGTTTTTACTTTTTTTTTTTTTTTTCAGAAAAACATCTTTGCCTTTGGAGTAACGGAGCATTCATCACTGCCCTTTATCTAAAGAAGCCAATCCATAGAAATTGTTTGGAGCCAATTTTCTGGAGTTCTATCTGAATCTCAGTACATGTCCGTATAACTTAGTAACTCGTCTGCTGACGGAGAGGTATGTATGTCTAAAGGGACAGGCCTAACACCATAAATTTTAATACAACAGTGACAATAAAGCACAGTGCAAGCTAATTCTGACATTCATTTCTGAAGCTGTAATTTAATTCAGTTATAAATGAGCTTGGTACAAGTATTAATTTGAAGTCGTTTTTATTTCTCATCTGCTGGCTCAAGCTTGCAAACAATAGGGTAAAGGTCTTGCTATACTGCTACAAATAAGTAAACAATCTTTTCTGCCAAGAAGACTACAGTATAAACACAAACTCAGGGAATAATTTTTGACTAATTCATCCTGCATATGGATGCTTGGAAACTACAGATGCTACACAACGATCTCTATCTACAAATTTCCCAAAGGACAAGAGAACTTAAATTGCACCTAGTTTATAATAAATCATTGCCATGGATTGCTGTTAGCCCACAGTAGAGAAACACTGTGGGGACTGAGTGAGGTGTCGGCAGTCTGGCTCAGCATTAGGAGCACAATCCCCGAGTGAGGGCAAAGCAAGGCAAGTTCAGAAGTTGGGAAGAGGACATGAAGAGGATACGGGAGAGAATGAAAGCCTCAATCTATCAGAAAGCAGCTGCAAGAGCTTCCCCAAGTACACCTGCTGTTCTCTGATGAGGTTGCAAGCTTACCTGCACCATGGCCAGATAAGCCAGACTTATTTGTCCATTTAGAGCTAAGAAGGAGCTAAAGGAAAACTGGATTGAAACTTGGATTCAAGTCCGATATGTAGACTTAAAAGCCAAGTTGTTTATGTCCCTTCTTTTCCCTTACTGTGCCTCACATAGTGGCCCAGCAATAGGAGCAGCGTGGCACGTAGGTTCCAGTTCTGGCTCTCTAAAGGAAGCAATAACTTCTCTGATGCTCATGCTTGCCTGATTCTTTTCCTTTCACTCCAGATCTCCCTCCTGTGCTGTTGTCATTACCCGTGTATCTCTAGACATACAGTTAATTAATCTTTCTTATTTTCTTTACCACATCTCCACAAGAACCATTCCCTTTTCTGACTTACTGCCTAAAGTCTAAAGTCACTGGACTTGTCTATTTATTTATTAAAAATTAACCTGCCCCCCCAGTTCCCATAATTTCTCCATAACTCTTTCCCAGCCTTTGCTTCTCTCTTCCTTCCCCCAGTTCTGTTCACTCTGTACTTCCACCTGTTCCTGGGGCTCTTTTCCTCCTCTTCCATAATTCTGCACATGCTGCCAACCCTTAGCCCGGGGATAGCAGTAATGCAGGGAAAACAAGACTGCGAAATGAACTCTCTCTCTCTGTATTTACACTGGTTTCCAGCTCATTCTACGAACAGGCATATGGTGTTCCTCTAAACTGTCCAACACATTAGTGGGAGGGACGTAGCACCCAGAGGATTATTACAACATTCTACCTGGTAGATGCCACCATATTTACTGATGCAAAAACTTCCTCCCTTCATATCAGTCACTGAAACCTACCTCTGTGAAGTTCTTTCGAATTAGGTATAGTTCTATTACAATATTTTTTTAAACTCAGGAAGTTTTGCTGTGGCTAGGGTCGACATTTTTATTCAGGAAAAGTTATCACTAAGGTCAATAGAATTTTAAAGTAATGAATGATCTGTTTATTGTGTTTGGCTAGTTGAACACATATTACATTTTTATGATTAATTTATGTTGGCTACATATGTATATGCATGTATTTATATGTATACATATGTGTACATATCTGTATATTGGATTTTGATCTCCAAACTCTCTATTTTATATCAAATACTCCTAAAGAGAACACTTAAAATCAGTTAATACTGACACATCAAAATACTAAAAAGCAGGGCCAAAGTAAAGTATTACTTGAATTAAATTTCAGATAATCCTGAAATGTATCAGAATGTCAACCCAAATCTGGAAAGCATTTATAAAAAAAGGCAGGAGATATTTAAAAAAAAATTATCAAAGTTTCCTTATTTGTCTTTTGAAAATAATCTTTTGAATTAGATTTCCTACAGTTTTAATCAAATAACCAGAGCCAATAAAAATACTAAGAAAAAGGGTCAAAGACAATTTAAAAGCCATCCCTTGGAAGGGCAAAAGCTTTCTGTTTGGTTTTACTTTCACAGAGAAAAACTACATACAATTCAGTCAAGCACTGCGTTTTCAAAAATTTTGTGGTTCTGGCTTAATTCCACAAAAGAGAAAAACTTCAAAGTTGAGGATTAAGCCTCCAATATTTGGTGACAATATGACACAGTTGGGTAAAATTAAGAATGGTAACCTATTGTGATAGACGGGGGGGGGCGGATCTCTGACCCTGGATTTCCTTTCTTTTGCTGATTGGATCATAACAAATACCAAACAAAGTTAGATTAATTTATTTTGCTATTATGATAATATTTCTTTGCTTTTTATTTTGGAAGCAAATAAATTCTAGAATGTTTGCACATGTGTATTGGTAATAAAATATTTTGTACCTCTAAGATAGCTACGAAACGCAACTCCCCCTTCCTGGTGACCTGTTCTGTGTTCTTTGTGTCTATAGGTCCTTGCAAGCATCCTTTATTTTCCATTGGTTGACATGGGAACATGATCATAATATCCAGTGTTGTGCAATACAGTAATACGTTTTTCTACCTGTAATGGTCTCGGTATGAGAAAAAGCAAGGTCCACACAGAAACATCTTTAATAAATCCACTGACAGAGCTTGGGAAAGGGGGCAATATTTTGGGCTCAGAGCCAGTGATGTTTAGTGCTATTTTCTGTAGCAAGGCAAGTCAATGGATATGCAGAAAAGACTGTTTGGGGAAAAAGAATCATGCATTTTGCTACATCTTATAGGTTAAAAATTTTTCATCGCCATCTGTTCCTTAAAGGGAAAATTGGATTTTGTGAGAATATTTTTTCCACAAAAAACTATCTGCTTTCTGTAGAAAATTAGAGCTATTCATCAGAAAGCCAAACACCTGCAAGCCAAATATTTCTGGCTGAAAGTATTGATTTGGAGTGCTGCTGCTGCACCTCTCGGGAGGATGGCAGTTTGGTGCTTCATTTCCACGCTCTTTGTGAGGGGGCTCACAACCGCCACATCTTTACTGCCTTACACGGCTGAGCTCAAGTAGGGACAGGAGCTCATGCAGCCAAATGGCTGCAGCATGTGACAGCAATGCTGCCCGTGAAGCAGAATTTGGATGTGAGCTGATTTCTCCCTCCGCTTTTCCTGCAAGGCTAGGGCCTGAGTGCAAGCAAGCTGGGGCAGCAGAGATGCTCAGGGAGCTTGGGCTGAAAATGAGCTCCGGGATCGGGCTAAGCAGGATGCTGATTCTGATACAGTGCTATAGAGAACAGTGATGTCTTCAAGCACCCAAATTTACCATTTGCATGGCTAGCAAAGTCTTCCTGGCTGGGAGTTTTCAGATGGAACCTTTGTTATTTCACCATTATAAAATGAAATCTCTTCAGCTTTTCTAGTTAAAAATCAATAAGCTCGAACAGTTTTTGGAAAGTAATGGGCCTGACTCTGCTCCGTTGAACTCAAAGAGGCATTAATTGGGCAGAAGATAACCTAGAATTGAAGCTTGATAATGCATGAATTTTTAGTCAATAGTTCTATCTAACAACTATTTTATTTGCAGAAATGGATTTTAGTTTTGCTCAAATTGAGCTTTTAGAAAATGTTGGCAAAATAAGAAATAATCAGGAAAAGTATCATTTTTGTTCAACCCAAAATATTTAGTTCAGCTTCAAAGGAATGGCTTCATTTTTGGTCTTGGGCGGTTTCATGCATTTTAAAGCTTTTTTTCTTTTTAAATTTAGGCCAATTTAAAAATGGACAGCTAAAAAGCTTTGTTTTGAAAGTTTTTGGAAATGTTTTGGCAGTTCTAGAATGAAAGACTCCATTTTGAAAATACTAAAATGAAGTGTTTTGACATTTTAATTTTTTTCTCTGCATTGTTTCATCTGGGACTATTTGCTAAATTCTATTCAAATTCAGGAAAAGTCTTACTCCCTCTGTAATTCATTTATGTGGTATACTTATTGTTTGTCAGAAAGCAGTAATTCATTAAGCTCTGCATCAGTTCAACCTTAAATAATGGGGGAGAACGCTTAATAGGGAATTGATTGTATACAGCTACATTTCTCACTCACCTGATAATTACTACCCTAACGGAGAGCTCGAAGCTGCGCAGAACTGCTGCAGGAAGGAGGCAGCCTTTACCTGTCTGGGAGAAGAGGTGGCAGACCCAGCACCCTGAGCTGGTGCTGCTTCCTCCTCTCCATCAAACAGGACAGTCTGCCTCCTCCTTGAGTGCACATTTAAATCTTATGGCTTGCACCAGGGTTTCTGTAGCCTTTTGCTAGGCTGCGCCTTTCTGCCACTGCCTGTATCGCTGCTTCTGCCACTGAAGGAAGAATCTTTGCTATTCACATTAGTATATGTGATCCATTGCACTTATGTTTTATTGCCTTTCTTCCTTGTTTCCTTATTCCCATTAATAAGAACTGAGTTGAGTATACTCCAGCTGGCTTAAATATTTCTAAAAGCCCTTCACCTGCATTAGAAGTAAACAGCTGGCATACCAATGTTTTTGTCTTTCTGGCTGCTCAGCTTCACCAGGGCTATTCACAGCTTGCACTTTACTAAGGTCGTCAGTATTGCTGTTACACGTTTCCTGTATTACATGAGGATCAGGTTCCAGTAGTTAACAAGTCAAAAAATATTCCCGGGGATGGGAGAGGAGCTAGGTATAGAAGCGCGTTCCGCACGTCTGCTTTATTTCTGGAATTGCTGCCTTCATCCGTGTGAGAAATAATTGTGATCAAACATAGGTCTGAACCGCAGTACCCCAAATCACACAGAAATGCTTTTGCAGTCTGCATGCTGAATGTTCTGGTCCACCTAGGCCAAAGTATGATGTGACCTCAACTGCTGGCCACTGCTTGGTGCCTGCACTCTAAATAGTCTCTGAACCAAAATTTGCACTACTGTAGTTTGGAATAGCTCCAATAAAATCAGTATTTTCACATTTATTCTCTTGAAATTCAAAGCCAGATTTGGCCCACTATGTGGACAGAGTCTAACTGAAAGCTGGGGGCCAGATTCTGCTGTGACTTAAGGGAGAGCAGATGAGAATTAACTCTACTGCAGTTAATCGGGCTCAATCCTCATATGTCTCACACTGATATAACTGTTCTGACCTCAGTGGAATTGATCCTAATTTATAGCACTGTAACTGAGATTGCAGCATGCATTGTTGGAATTCCGTTGGGTGCGCCTTCTTCCAGGATGGAAACTATTTGCGAACTATAACAGCCTCTTTCCTAACATTGAGGCTTGCCATATCTGAAATTTTTGGTGGGGCAGGGGTGTGGAGAAAAGGATATAAAGCCAACTTTGTGTTTAGTGCTACCTTGTATACTTTGAATCCTGCACTGTTCTGCTAAATTATCAGTTCTCATACTGAAGTGACTGGTTGAGTTGCAGCTCTCTGACAAGGGGAATGGCTGCTTTTCTCTCAGAATGCTGTAAGACTTAAATGCAACACAAAGAAGCCTTCACCTAGCAAGATATTATACACTTATATATCTATGTCTATATATATTTTTGGAGTAAAAAGCAACTCCGTCTTCCTTTGCTTGCACTGGAAATGTTCGGTTTGTCAGGTGGACTTTTTCTCCTGGTAGCAATGAAATTTGGCCAGGAGTCCGAGCACGCCATAAGAAATCAAGCCGTGACCACATTAAGCATGAATGGCAGGGCAAGGTTATAGCATGTAACACTATGCTGTGGTGACCTGTTACAGAGTTAGAGGCTGGGAGGTGTGAGGCTGTGTCGGATGACTACTGCAAGCGAAGCACAAAGCGAAGCTCAAAGCTGCTTTGGCTGTTTACTCTGTCAAAGAGGCATTTAGTGAGGCTTTTTTGTTTTGAAAGCATATTTTGAAAACTTCAGCTGCAGGGCTTGTAGCCAACTGTCCAGAATCAAACCAGAATATTTCTTAGTTTTACCTACAAGTACATTGATGGTATATTCCTACTTATTCTGCAATGATTTGAAAAACTTTTGTAAAACCTCATGTACAAAGGGACTGCTGAAAACAAGCTGTCAAAGACAGAGCTGTTCAGCTGCAGTGAAATAAAGCCCTGTATGACTCAGCCAGTAACAGGAGTAGGTTGGTGGATCTCTGCCCTAGAGTTCTTGTATTCAGTAGGAAGTTAGGCATTCTCTTCAACAAGAAAAAAGAGAGGTGCCATGGTATTATTTACACCACCTATGAATTTTGTTCCCCAAATATTTATTTTGTCTCTTGCAATACTGAATTAAATGCAGAGGGAAAAAACAAGGACACTTTTGATTTTGAGGCTTTCTTATTTGTCTTTTTTTTTTTTTTTTTGGTAATTTTTAATTTCACTTACTTACTAGACCCAGTAGCGTAAGAGGCAGCACCGTTTTAATGTAGCTCTGAAGGGAATTTGGCTTGGTGTGTTGTAAGGCAGCCTAGGGAAGAGCCTGGTCTTAAAATAGACACAAAGCACAGTACATGAATCAGCTTTCAGGATCACACTGAAGCACAATGTGAACTTTTGCTTTGTGGAGTGGCATACTTGAAGAGCACAATGAAAACTTTTAAGACAACCAGAACCAGGGCTGCAAAAGATCTGCAGTGTCCCACCCTTTTACAGCTGCAAATAGGTTCTAGGGAAGATCATGCACCTACACCAGCTTTGCCTCGGTCTAAGACTGCACACTTTTGTGTGACATCACTTGTGAGTTATCTTTCTGTGAGGAGAGGGCAATCCATCTTTCTCACACCTCAGTCAGCTGGGAAATATTTCAATTTTTGTTGAAGATGTCACTCAAGCCAGTAGAAAAATAACTTTTGGTATTTGTAAGTTCTGGCTCACACATCATGGGTAAGGTCTAAGTATAGTTAGGATTTAGGTGTTTAAAAGGTCAGTACTACAGCATTGCTTAATAACATAATCCAGAGCTGTACGCTGGGCATAGGTATCAGACCAATGGCAGTGGCACACTGACCAGGGAAGTGCCTCAATTTGGCATAGTCATTAGGGAGCTGTGTATTGTCTCAACAGAAATACCACCTCTTCCTAGGTTGCAGAGCAGCAGGGAATTACTGAATGCCATTTCTTATAAGAACTTCTGGATTAGGAGTTTGGAGAACTTTCTGCATCCTAGAAAGCTTCAGATGCTGAAGATATAAGAGGTCGTTTAAGGACTGCCCCAGCATCGGCCCAACCACATTGGCTTCATTTCTGACTGACATCAGTCCAGCCTGTTCTTAACACCTATGTGATGGAGCACCTCCATAGCTTCCCAAAAAGCAAGCTGTGCCTGAGCTGGTTCTTAGCATTAGAATGCTTTTCCTGATGTCCAGTATGAATATTTTGTGCTGCCAATTATGTTGTTCTTGCTTTTCTTCTTATCTGCTAAGCACATTTCTTGATTTTTATACCAGCCTTTTCTGTGTGTGCAGACTGTTATCCCAGTCATCTCTTCCGCACGCTGAATATCTCCAATTACTCAATCTTACCTTTTAAGCTGTATTTTCTAGATTTGTGGTTCTTCTCAGAGCTCTTATCTAATAGCACACTCTCCTGCCACTTAACAACTTTCTGGAAGTCATGTGCTCACCACTGGGCGTGATACCTAACTGAAGCCTTACCAGTGGCCAGCACCTTGCCATATGACTGATTGATGGTTCTTTCAGTCCCTCTGGTAGGACTGCTTTCACCGGGGATGCCAATATCTGCTTTCAACATTTAATTAAAAGCAAAGAGTATGAACTGATGCTACAAGAGGCCAGGCATTCAGCTGGTATAAATCGATGCCGTGTGTTAATGTCTATAAACAATACTGATTTACGTTATCTGAGCATGGTGAACCTACCAGGTTTACAAATGCCCTGGCATTAAAGCATTTAAGCCTCCCAATCTGTCTCACTACAAGTGCTGCTTCTGCCAATTGCATCTGTGTCTAAATCTAAACCTGCTTCAGTGTTGTGACGGACATAAAACCCTGGTGTATGAATGATTCATGCTTGCATAATTAATACCAATTGTGTAACCAGAAGCAATTGCTGCATGAAGTATTAATATCATATTACATCCAAATACTGCTGTATTTTTTGGTTTATGGATACTACTGCTTAAAACTCAGTAATCAAAAGATTATAATTAATGATTTCAATTCTACCAAAATGTACCAGCAGTGTGTTATATTCAAAGTGTTAACAGCTCTGAGCAACTCTAAAATAGAAAAACATGTTTCACTGATTTAAGGCATCACAAAATGATCATAAAGTTATCTCAATTAACAATTGAATTAAGATTTACAGGTTGCATAATTTATTTCACACATATAACAATTGAAATTTAACTAACAAAACCTGAGTAAATAGTGCTAATTAGCAGTATTTTCAGAAGCAAAAATGTTTCAACATTCAAATTTGGATAGTATCTTATCTTTTTCCTTTCTTACCATTCTTTGCTGGATTGTTACTCTGCTCCTACATTTTCAGATTTTCTGATCTTTTTGGTTGTACTTGGCTGTAGGGGAAGAGAATAAAGGGTTCTTTATAGCTGAAAATCTTTAGTTGATAAATCATATTATTCTATTTTAAATTGTTCTTATTTTATTCGGCATGGCCTTCAGACTTGCTGCTGCATCTTTTTATCTACACCTTGGTCATATATTCATTTAATTCATTCTACAGCAGAAATAGCATATTATACTCATGGAACTGAAAGATTTAACAGTTTTTGAAACTGACTGCTATAGTCTCATTTATAACAGTATAACTTAGTTGCAGGCTCAGCTGAAGCTTTTCAATCTGGAATGGATCAAGGCATAAGTATTACTACTACAGTATGTTTTAATAAAAGCAGGCAACACCCTTTTCTGTTACTATTATTTAACATTTATAAAGCAGTAGCATCAAGAAGTAGAGCTCCATTGTTTTAATGATTATACTGTCTTGTTTAGGTGTATTGGTAAGTCCCCTACCTTGGTATGGTGATGAGAAAAGACAACCTGGATAGATAATTATTCACAATGGAGATTAAAGGGCTTAAAATTTGGTCCCTGTCTGAAAGCTGACAGGGTAGATCATTCCATTGCATCAAAACAAACTGATATGAAATTGCATTGATATGAAATTACTATAACTACTGCATAGTCTCTTCTACTGCTATACCCAAAGTCCTTCACTGAACACTGTTGCTACACTTGCTGTTTGCTCTGGCTTTGTTAATAATACACACTGCAAGAAAACAATACTGCAGGTGTCTTTCAATGTTAGCATTTACTCATCCTTGCATAACTTCTGAAGCTCACACCTCACTGTGGTGACTGTTCCGCAGAAAGACTGGCAAAATAGATTATTTTTTTTTTACTTTTGTTGTTGAAAGGGGCTTTTATGCCTAAATGGAGACAGCTTACAGGATTGGGCTATCAGAGCAGCAGCTCATGACTTGCATTATGTTATATTGACAATGTCTTGGCAAATGAAAGACTGACAAATTGTTTTGCAATGAAAGCATAAACAGAATATTGTGGAATGCAGACAATATAAGGAGACACCCTCCAGTCTCCAAGGACTTGCATTTTTTTATTGCTTACAATATTTTTTCTAATTTCAGTGCTGATGCAGTGTTTCATTTGGGGAAGTGTTTTTTTCCCTTCTGCCTCATAGAAAGCACCCAGCAATACCTTGAGACGGACACTACTTGTTCTTGTCATATGAAGTGAAGAAAATGCAGACTGCTGTGTTACAGAGAGCAGGGGTTTTCTTAGGGGCTAACCTCAAAGACTGAAAGATTCATCCTGCAAAAAGAACTCTATGGTAGGTATTCAAAGAGGTAATGTCAAGGAAGATTCAGGTTAGACTTTAGGTAAAGATCTCCAAGAGTGAAGATGGATACATTTTATCGGGGGGTTGTGGAATGCCCATTATGGTCTTAACAAAAAAAATAAAATAAAATAAAATCTCTCACAAAACACAATAATCATCAAGCCAAAAGCTAAGACAACATGTAGATTTGACTCTTCACTGAGGATGCACTAGAGGACCTCTCACAGCCCCTTCCAATTCTACTTTCAGGGTCAGATCTTGAACTGGTGCTGAATTCTTTGCATTTAGGTGGACTACACAGGGCTGTCTGTTGGTACTGATTTGTGTTTACCTCCCTTTGGTAGGAATGGGGCTTTAACTACTTGTCAGTCCTGATACTCAGCAATACCCTGTCAGTCTTGTGTTTATTAAAATTTCAGACAAAGTAATGTCTTTCAAATACATTTAGAGATAGATTACTAAAAATAATTATTAGGTGTTGCCAAGTTTCAAAGTTCAGCTGTTCTGGAATGATGTGTTTAAAATGAGTTAAGTGTGTGGTACCCATTTACTGTGCAAAGAAAGATTAATTTTTTCAACTTCTGTCTTTCAAAAACAAGCAGAGAACAGGAAAAATGGTTTTTCTTTACCTTGTCACAAGCAGTAATTAAATAAGTCGTCCACTAAGATAACATATGGAAAACTCTGATTCCAAAGAAAAAATAAATCTAGAAAGGTATGGATTAGTGAAAAGGGAGATAAAGATGAAAGTAGCCTTATAAGTAAGTGTTATAATATAAAACACAGTAACATAACGTTATTCTTTCTGTCCTATTTTTATACACTAGCAAAGCCTTATTACCTGTTTCCGTGGCCTACACTTTCGTGGGTTCTTCAGGACTGCCTGCTGCAATAAGCAGTCATCCGAAATACCTGTGAGACTGGCCTCTCCCAAGAACCCCACTATGGGTTGTTCCCTAACTACTGATTTCTACTGTTTTAATGGCACAAAGAATTCTGTGTTTTGACATGGAAATCCTTATCACTCTAGAAATGAATTAAAGCATTCATCTAATCATAAAATGGCATTATGAAAGCAGCTCTTTCGCTGATGTGGTGACTATACAGTTTCTTGACGTTATTCTGGTAACACAATTTTACTGGATATACATTTTGACATCCAGGAAACGGGGACACTGATGGAAACTGATGGACCCAATGTCAAAAGAAGAAAAACTGGCTGCAGGAGGACACGCAGAAAATTAATAGATGGATTGTAAAAAACCCTATTCCTAAAGGGCAAAGTCAATAAACAGAAGACTGACAAAACAGAAAGAAAAGGTAAACCAATTTTTATATTTCCTTCTTATAAAAATAACAAAGAGATACTGAGGAGAATTTTAGAGCTCAGTAGATGTAGGCTGAGGAGTGGTTAGTTTTAACCTGAATAGCTGACATTCAATCTTCATATTTCTGTTTCTGCCACAGCCTTTGAGAATAACTGTGTTGAAAATGTGGAGTACCTCATTATTAAGCATCCTTTTCTTGTTCACACTTTTAGTCTTTTTCTTAATGTCCACCATAAACACGTTCCAGAATACTATGACCAAAATGCTATCCTGAGGAGCACTAGCATTTGTAGAAAGTTTTTATTGTGGATGTTTCATTGCAGAAGCCAAGACCTTTTCTTCGTTTCCTTAAGAGCCTTTGCAAACACTTCTGCTTTCACGTTTACGAAGTGTATTTATATATAATCTCCCAAATCTTCAAGATAAAAAAAATAATCTGGTTTTGAAATCGGCCAAAAACATACCCTTCCACTTATTTTGTCCATTCTGAACTGAGGATCTGTATGTATCATAGACTGGTCACTCCTCTCTGTCATTGAGTGATAATATGTCATAGCTAAAAGACTTATGACAAGGCTTAAGGCAGAACTGTGTTAAATAATGCAGTGCCAAGAATTCAGTATTAGCTCAGTCAACAAACTCCTCTTCTCCAAGTAAATGATAACATTTACATATTTTGCCACCTGCTGACATCATGTCTCCCTTTGCACTGACTCCAGTATCCGACTATTTCTAAAGCCAGTCAGAAAGACTTCATTATTCTGATCTTTTTGAGCAGTCTGTGAAGTCCCAGAGCAGCAGATTTCGGAAACTTGGGAGACTGGTGTAGCTAATTATCACTATATACTTAATGTTCTCTTATATCCTTCTGTAGATGTCTACTGTTGGCCATAGGACATTGGCAAAACGGACCTTTGGCTTGCTCCAGAATGGCCATTCCTATTGTTCTATGCAAAAAAAAATTCTACAAACAAAGCCCAATCAAACAGCCAACCAAAATAATAAATATCAAGAAACAATTTTGTTAGCAAAAGATGATCCTGAAATCAAAATACTGAAAATCAACAAAAAGGAAAAAAAAAAGTTTTTGTCAAAGTGACTTGGCTCCATTTTCCTTAGTTCTTGGCTAGAACATTTCCATTGATAGAGTTGCTAAGTGCATTCTATTTACAAATATAAACACTTGATTTTGATCAGCAAAAATGCATCAGCACACTTGAACAGTGTCAATGATGACATAATTACACTCACAATTTCCTCTCTGTAATGATTTTTAAATGTCAGCAGTCATTTTTTGTCTAATTGTAGCCTGCATGTCAGCACTTCCTCTTAAAACAGCATGTTCCTCTCTGCTGGAATTTCACACCTCTCCACTCACTCACTCACTTCACCAGTGAAGATAATGAAGATGATATAGGGCTCCAGTATATTTTCACTCCTGAGCTGTTTTACCATTTAACATCAAGCAGGCAGAATGACGACTATTTTTTTTTTTTTTTAAGAAGTACAGAGTTTGATCAGTTAGACTCTAAATAATTACTTGATTTTAATGAACAAATCAGACAGTAGTCTGTTTTTCTGCCCCCCTGCTGGTGCTTTGCTAATACCCTGTTTAAAAGCATGGGCTTGTGATAAAAATATTCTGACACTGTATTCTCCCTATACTGTACACTTACTAGAGGAGAAGGCTCAGCCTGCAATGCCAGACGGTTTCTTGATCAGACGCTTTCTCTGCAAAGGCAGCCTGTTTAGAGATGTTATCACTACTGTCTCATGCTATGAGCTAGAAAGTGACTTTTGAAATGCTATTTTGCATGGTGCCAGGCCTCCGGAGCCCACAGCATAACAAATAGGTGCACCTAGAGTTCATCTCAGAGCTCCCTTCCTCTTTCCATAGATCACAGACCACATCATCAAGTGTATGAAAGTGTATCACTTGTGCAATGAACTGGAAGCCCAGCATTGAGGTTAGCAGCAAACATTTTCCACTCATCTGAACATACACTGGAATTGGAAACAGGGGCCAAAGAGGCCTCCTTCAATCTAATTTGCTTACAACTCATCTTCAGCTCTCCGATGATGCTTAACTCTAGGGTTTAGGAGATACAGCTTATAATTTACTGGCCCATTTAGTATCAAAATAGGTGAAGAGCCATAAAGAATGCACACTGTGAAATAAAATCATGAAATAATGTTGAGATGTCTGATAAAACAAATACAGTTGAGCAGCTCTGATTACAAATACACACACCCATACACAGCAATATCAACCTTACTTACATGTCTGAATGGTTTCCCAAAAGATAGAATTGGATAAATAATACATAGGTGGGGGGTGGGAGTGTGTTTCGTAAAGCCCAGGATAACATTTATTATGTGTCTCTGACGTTACCAACACACATGTGACACCTACGCACACCCAACTGTATATGTGCACATAGGCACACAGGTCATCGTGCATATGTTCATACAACACAAAAATGCTGACCTGGTTCTCTTTTTGGATTATGCTGCATTTTGTGTCCTACACTTTTAATTTTCCTCTTTTGACTAAATTAGTGCCTCAGAAGTCTTCTGGAGCTGTGGGAAAGGGCAAGAATTTTTTTAACAATCGCATCCTATGCACTTGTGAGATGTATGAATGAGTAGAGATAATCTGAAAAGAGATGCTTCCGGCTCACCCCACTGCAAAGGGATGTCCCCAAGGACCATTTAATTAAAGAAACAAAGCAAACCAAAGAAACTAACAGCCCGGCAATCAAAAGGAAAAGAGGCCAAAGTCTTTGAGCACTTCTAGCAGAATGAGTGCTGAAGCCAGAGGAAGACCTGCCATGGAGAACATAGCTAGCTCACCTGTGTCCACCCTTGAGAGAACAGGAGTCAAGAACTAGAAATACTAAAAGCAGAAAGACTATGCAAGGGATGAACCTCGAATAAAAAGAGACACTGATCTAGAACTTTCCTTCTCCCCTACCCTTTCCTTTCCCATTTTTATACCAAAGAGAAAAGGAGGAGATATTAACATTAATTTAATTTAATTTAATATGCTCATAGGGAAGTCAGCTATACTGAAACTTTACCACAAAGCTTCCTTTCCCTATAAGCAGGCTCCAGTTCCGTGCACTGCACTACAAAAAAGATCGACACCTCCTTGCCACATTGCTTGGCTAAAGCTAAATTGAGAAAAGAGAAGGCAAAGAAAGAGCCATTCCTGGAGCCTTCTGCAGTTGCCCCTGGCTTGCTGGAGGCGGTGAAAAGGATTTTCTTAAGGCTAATAAGGTGAAGAGGCTACTTTGAAGAGCAGGTCCATCTGTTTCCATAGAAAAGCAAAAAGGACATTTACATGTCAGTTTGACCCTTTGGGTGTACCTGCAGAGGACAATGCAAACCCCACAGAGAGGTACCTGAGCTAATTCTCAATTACCCTGGCTAGGAGTTTTTGAGTTTATTGCTGAATCTTGGTATTTTGGTTTAAAGCTCAAGCTTTTTAATGAACTAAAAAAGACAAAATGTCTTTCATCCCTGCCCCCCCCCCCCCCCCCCCCCC
>RSEF01000009.1:9528053-9585182 GCA_003993805.1 Himantopus leucocephalus
CCCCCCCCCCCCCCCCCCCAACATTTGCACATGAGGAAATTTGCAAAAGGAAAGGGGAAATGGAGTTTTCCATTTCAATGGATGAAAATTATTGGATTATTGATATTACACATAGGAATTAAGTTTATGTTTTACAACATTACAGTCAAGCATTCCTATAGCTTCAGACAAATAAATGCTGCTGATAGAATGACATGTCATTCACTTAGTGTCTAACAGTGGTAGTTTCAGCCTGTCAGAGTACAGAAACATTCCCTCTATGAACTGAAAGAGGTTTATAGCTTTTTAAAATAAGACTGTTATGGACTGTGCTGTTTGGCTAATTATTCATGACTCAGTCACTGCATACAGGGCATTGACTTCTGCTGCATTTGAAGGTGCTTGACATCTCTTAAAATCATGCTGAAAGTATTTCAAGTTGGCCTCTCAGAAAATGATGCACGTTAAATTAGAGACCACATTGGAAAATTTCAGTTGATTTGCTTCATATGAACTTGAATTGAACCTCAACCTTACAAAACAGGGCACGTTAAAACATAAAGACAGCTGAATGGTAACCATGACAACAGTACTTCCAAAAAAACATAAGTATAGCCAAAGTTTATATATACCATGAGGGATAACGCATTATTTTGTACATTTATTAATATCAGTTCATGCTGTGTGCATTACTTTTCATCAGCAAAACTCTAAGTTATGGAGGTATTTCCAGATTCCCTATTAATTTACCTTTGATGGTTTTTTTGCTACTCTCACAAGGTCCATACAGAATGAAGAGGGTCAAAATGTTCAAAGTTTTAGGTTTGGGTACCATATGGTCTCAAAATATTGTCTCAGTTTTACAAGTCTTTCTTTTGGTAAAATTTGGTGCTGTAACTATAGGTTGTGTTCCATTGAGCTATATTATTGGTTATAACATTATTTTTTTTTTGTGATAAAAAGAGTGACCTTTTTTTCATTGCTTTATTTTAGGAAGAGGGCTGCTAATTTTTTTTAATAGTTTGTTATATTAAATGAGACTTTATTCTATCTAGATGTCTTTTGTTTTTTTCAGTCTTTAGACTACAGGACCATTCTTTAGTTTGGACCCTTGACAGCACTGAAGTAAAATGCTTTATGTCTCATTTTTATAACCCATTTCACCCCAACCAGAGTGCATTTTTAATTCCCTTTTCTCTAACTAAATTGAGAAATACAACCCTTTCCATCACTTTGGACAGAAATATGTTTAGTTTATTTTGAAATACCCTGCCAAGGGGCATTTTCCTAAATGAGGATTTTCTAATCTTTAATTAGTATTACAAATACTTTTGCTGCCTGCACATTCCTCCAGTGAAAGGTTGTATAAAGCGAGTCACTGAATTCTGCATGTCCTGTGGGACTATGTGAGGAGCTACACACTCCCCTTTCACATAGTGAACAAAAGCCAAATTCTTGTCTTTTTTTTTTTTTTAGATCTGAAATGCTAAAGCTATAGGTGCAATACTGAGGCTGAATACTGATGATCAGGCCTTCTTGGGTGGTAGCAGGGTAAGGCTTGATGTAGCTCTATAATTCATCTGCCATCTTTTCTTTTGCTATTACATTGCTTTTCAGCCTCATATATTTACTTAATAGCACAGACACAGTGTTTACTATTTCTTTGGAGATCAAATGAATTGCAAATACGGTGTTCTTTCTCTTAACAAGACTACACTATAAATAGTTCAGGTACTATCAATCAGAAGCACTACACACATATATAATTCCTATGTATTTTTATGTATGTATATATTTATATATATTAAAAATGTAGTCCACTGACAACGCACCTTAGTCCGTTAACTAGTCTGATATATGTCTTTGGGATCAGCCACTTCTATTATATAGCACATTTAAGTGATAGCTAAAGCAGCCTTAGAGTGCAAAAAATCTCTACTTTTGTGATAGCAATGCATATCATTCTTAGCTCATCTGTTACAAGATACGGTAAAGTTACCCTAACTAGATCTGCAATCATACCTTTTAATCCACATTATGCTTTGGGAACTAGAGCTGGCTTGCATCTGCCTGTCCTCAATAGCTGTGCTTGCAGTCTCACAATAGTGATTTAAGTGAGGCTTACCCATTCTGTAGGGAGAAACCTTAAATGTGATCTGGTGTTTAATTTGTCTTGACTTCCCCTGTCTCGAGAACCTGGTTGGCCTCTCCCAGGTTAAAGCCAGAGCGTAAGCTGACACGTACATAGTATGGGTAAAAAGAGTGCCAGGATTTGACTAAACTGCTGCCCGAATTAGCAAAATTGTATAGATGCCATTGTAACAAATTGCCTCAAGTTGTAAAGAGACCTCTAAAACTTGAATTTGTGCAGTTCTCCTGTGTTAAACATGGCTTTATTTCTTGCCTTTTCAAAATAAAGAGATTGGGTTGGATTAATTCTCATATAAAAGACTGACATATAGGCAGCAGTTGTTAGGTATATGAGTGACAGCTGAAGTGATGGCAGCATCTGCCTTTTATTGATTTTTTTCAGTCTAAATTATCCTTTCCTTACTGTGTGGAACCCTGTTCTACTTTGGGGCCAGCAGGAATGTACAATCCAGTAAATCCTATCTCCATCTGGATGCCCCCTTCCTTTCTTTATCTGGCAGTTATTGCATGAATGCTACTATAAAGTTACCACAAGACAGCACTAAGGGCACAAATGCACCTCATTAATTGTGCTAGCAATGAGGAATTCAAGAGCAGTGACACACTGGAGGCCTTAACAAACAAGAATCATGGCATAAGCAATAAAAACCTATCAAGCTGTCCTCTTGGTGTGACCCTCCCTCTGGCTTTTCATTCAGCCTGGGCACTGGTCTTCAGCTCTCTTTGGGCACATACTACTGCAATGGCAATGATTTCTGCCTGCTGCTGGAACCAGGTATCCTGCCATCAGCTTCTGTCCAGCCTGGAATTGGCCACAACATTTCTATGTCTTTGGGTGTCACCAACACTAATTGAAATGGCAAGAAAGGCCCTTTCATAGCTATCTAGTGCCATCATGCTCCTTCCATCTTAAATGCAGTTTGCCCAAGGAAACTTGACATTAAAAGCAATGTTAGCTGGGATTTGTGTTGCTGTAAGGCTATAAAATCTTTAGCGAAATAGGAATTGTAGAAACAGCAGCACATGCTAAGACACCCCCTCTCCTCTCAAGCAAGACAATACCGCCACATTGCATAGAAAAAACCTAAGAGTTACCAAACCCAGTTGTGGAAAGTATCGCCACGTGTGGCTCTGTGCCTGTGCTGGTCTGGGCACAATGCCACACTGATGTGTCTCGGATCCACGCTAGCTGGGTTAGTATAAAATCCAAGCTCTCAGCAGTAAGATTTAAATTCTGGTTTGTAGAGAATAGGGGGAAGAGAAGCTCCCTGTTTTACAGTCCTCTGTGAAAAGTTACTGCTTCCCCAAATGCTTAGAGCCTTTAGGAGACAAGCAACAAACTGACTTATTTCTCTAGTAAATTGGGAAAACACATCCTTTACCGCTGCAGAGGTTCCTAAATGAAGCACAGCTGGATAGCTGCCAGTAAAGCCTTAGTATAGTAGTTGGCTAGGGAACAAGGATGCCCTGGCAACCACGCGTTAGTGAGGATGCCGCATAATCGTTAACAAACTGTTGTGAGCTAAGGCTGATGGTGGAGGTGTGTGTGTGGGGGGTCTGCTTCCCAGTGATTTATGTAGTAGCTGCTGCAGAGGAGAAGGTGAGCACTCCCCATCAATGGAGAGCAATGCTGGAGCAATGGAGCCATAGATGTTTAAGGCTAAAGAGCCTTCAACAATTTTGCAGGTGTACTTATTCTTTCTTGTGCGTGCTTTCTTGTATGAAGCTATAAAATGGTGCCTCGCCGTCACAGGCTAGAAGATCTAAGGGGAAGGTCATGCAGGCTTCTTTTGAAAATAACAAAAATTAAAGCTTACAGAGAGAAAGGGGCAGAAAAAGCAGGGTTATGAACTGTAATTGCTTTAGATTGCACCGACATCTGTTTGAGCCCTGATTTACTTTTGTACCTTCAATCTCTTGAAAGTAAGCGTGCATTGGTGCACTGGTAGTTAAGGAATAGTCATAGGGTTATCATAGGTACTGATGGTTTCTCTTGCTTTCCTAAAAAGCTAGATCAGGTTACTTCTTGCATGCTGAGGAAGCAAGGTTAAGTTCTCTTCAGACGATCGCTACACATCATTTGATGACCCCAACCTAAGGTAAAGGTCCCTAGGGTAAAGATTTTAATGTTTTCATAAACTTAAACTTCTGAGGAAGGCGACAGGGAACAGACCATTGTCTTAAATAAACCTTCCGAATACCATTGGTTTTAACTAAGGCCTTGTGGGCATGTTCATTAATTCTGCCTACTAATGACAGCCCAAAATCTACACCAGCTCTTTGTGATGTGCAAGTGAGATCTGGTGACCTCCACCACCCGGCACATGCATTCAGCTGGAGGTTCCTCTTCCAAACTTTTGTGCGATAGGAACAGCCACTGCTAAAGAGGCGATGTGCTTAACCTCACAAGAAACTCTAGTTCATTGAGTAGTGGAATAAACTTGAGGGAGGTTCTCGTGTATTTCACAAAGATGGTATAAATCTTACTATTTCATAGTATTCGTTAATATTTATGAAGTATTTTAAATTCCAAGACGAATCATTATAAAGTTGCTATAGACATTATTATTGCTATAACTGACAGGAAGAGTATTGTGTTTTGTAATCTACACAAATGCTAATACTGTTTTGTTTCTTAACAGTACTTATGTGCTTTATAGAATTTCTTGTGTTTTTTTTTTCTCTGTGTCCGCTGATCTACAGGAAATTTATTGACATGCTTATAAAAATTTATAATGATATGAAACATTGATGTTTTGGGATTGTTTTTTATTGTCTTTTTTCATGTAGACTTCTACGGAGGCTTTGCTAATGGTATATGCATGTGTTTGAATTAAACCCTTTAATGCTAGGGGAGAAGATCAGTTTGCCGTGGAATTCACATGTTGTTTTTGTAAGGAGAAAAGGCCTGCTGGATTTAAGAGTGTTTGAGTACATCTGGTTGACTGAACTGTTTCCTCAAGGAAGTATTCATTCAGTCAGTGTCCTGAAGGGTTAAGAAAACAGAAACCCGTAGTTTTACTGAGTTGTTGTTATGTACGTTGCCAAGGGAACTGTAGCTGGAATGTTTAAATGTGTTGTTTCTCCCCAAACCCACAGGAGTGGAGCTTGAGTGTCTTGGTGTGCCCTAATCCTCACAATTAGCTTCTATGTGGTGGTGGCTTATGGGGCTGAATCAGACGAAACACTTGTTAGTGACACTAGGTAACATTCCCACCGTGCTGGATGGAGTTCACCATCATACTCAGTAATTACATGAATCACAACCAAAAGCAGAAAAGAGAGTATATTAAAAGCCTCCCTTATTGCTTCTCCCTGAACCCCATGGACTTCTTTTAGCAATACACATTATAGAAATTAATAATCTCCAGGGTCCTCTCCTTAAGTTGTAAGAGAAATCATGAGGTTGATTGATCTTGACTCCGATCTTTAATATCTGTATTGTCTTGCCTCACATACGATTTAACTTAGCTTCACTTGTGTAAAACTGGGGGAAGTTCTATTGAAACGGACTGTTTCAACAGGGGAGGCAAATTTTAGCCTTTTTTCCATTTTAACGGTTAGGCTCTTGCACTGCAAACACATCAGTCTGCAGAAAGCCTAATCAAGTGCTCCTCATTGCCAGATCAATTGCTATAAGAAAAAAATACATATCTATATATATCTGTAGAGGCCAACTGTGACTTAGATCTTTCAAGAAGCTGGGAACAACAACAAGGTCCAAACCCTCCCAAAGCCTTCCATTGTGCCACCACTTTCAAACGTTGGGCCTATTCTACCCCCATGTTTTTTTCATGAGCGGCTGGCAGCACCCAGTTGAGTCAAACCTAGCTGAGCAGCACTCAACCTCTGGTTGAGTCAAACCTGTTTCCAAGCATAAACTGACCCACACTTAGACTGATTTATGTATTCCTTCTGGTATGTGGGAGGATGTGCATTCAGGGGAATACTTTCAGTTTTGTACTTGTACCTCGTCCTGTGACTCAACATTAGTTTTTTTTAATACAGTCCAAGATAATTCTGTCTTAATATAGTTTGAGCTAATTCTTATTCCAACAGTCATGGAAAACACAGATTACCTCCTTCTTTGCAGCTGACCTTCAAGCGCTTGAAAGCCGTGTCTTTCTTCCCTCTGGAGGCTGAACAATGCTTTCCCAAAATGAGGCTTCTAAACACCTGATGATTCTTGTTGCCTTCTATGGCTCCTAAGCAGGACCCACATCTTGAGCGATGGCTCCTGAGACGGATAAAGGTCTCTACCTTGTCAGTGCTGGGGCAGATTACACGTTTTGTCCGTGAAACTTCTCCATGTATATACTACTGTGAAGTTTCCTTTTTTATTTCTGCCTCAGTATGGAACCATTGACCACCAGGCTTGCTCTCTGCATCCAGATAAAACAGTAAGCTTACTCTTCAGCACGTCCTGGGGTCCTCATCCTCCAGTTGTCCAAACTGGGAGTCATGTGAACTGCAAAACAAGGAGGGAGACTGATTCACGCTCGGGTCTTCTACAGGTAATGATCTCAAAACTTCTTTCAAGTTCTTAGATTCATAAAAACCAGACCCATATGATCAGTGATAGTAAAATCTAGGGGAGAGAATTTAATGCTTCCATCAGTGGTCAGAGGCCAAGTGTACTATTTCCACTACAGTCGGAACAAGCAGACAATGCTGAAGCAAGCCTGGGCATGCTGACAGCTCACATTTCCCAATTGTGATGAATCTGATGATTTAAAATAAAAGAACAAAGAAATAAAGGCCAGAGCTTGATCAGTGATTTCTGTGGCTCTTTTACTCCGTGTCTCTTGATACTGTGACGCAAAGAAGTGCAAGTCACAAAGTATTAAATTTTTTGGTTTATTCTATTACCTATTTTTCTGCTTCATGAAACTTCTGCACAGGCTGGTTTGACCAGGCATTTCTGTACACTTCTGAAAGCGTAATGTAGGGCTGGACTGAGGTGCGTTGGCAGGAGCTGAACATGGCTTGCCTGCAATCTCCTCGGCTCAGGTTTGTACTTCATCACCCAGATTTATCTAATTTTTTATTTAAAACAGTCTCTTAGAAGTCTCTTTAGATATCTCAAGTATTCTAAACTGAATGCAAAACAGAAGCTCCGATATGAGCTGAGTCCACTATATAAAAGACAAAGAACGTATAAAAGCAGAGGGAAAGTGTAACCAAAGCCCTGCACTCCTCAGAAGAGTTAATCCTGCAATGGATGCTAAAATCCAGAGCCCTAACTATACCCGAGGCGCTCCCTATGTCTTTCTGTTTTGTGGCATTTGCAGCCACAAGGTAAGGATGAGCAAAAATCTGCCTTTTTCATTTTATTAGATGCAAGAAACTCTTTTGTTTTGGCAGTGCTTCTATTTGTCATTCACAAAGTTTGTTTTTCTCTCAAGTTTTTTGGGAGCTTTTTATTTCCTGTCGGAGCGTGGAGTAGAAAGCTGTTCTGGTCTGTAAGTTATGCGCCCCTTACAGTGCCCCTTAGTTACACAGCACAAGGAAAAGAGAAACAGAATCCATGGCATCGTGCAGAAATGCTGCACTATATAGTTTGCCCTGGTTAAACATTCCCAGAAAGGGAATAACACAACGCTGTGGAGCTCTCAAATGTCTTTTGGCCATTGTGCTGCAGAGGATGCAGGTATTTAGGGTTAAACTGAAATAGTGCTGGATTCTGAGCAAATTTGGTTTCAGATCTGATCTGCATAGATGAGAATTATTTCCTGTTTGTATTACGACAATAGTATCTCCTCCATACCTGAAATAAGTGGCATATGGAGACTTGAAAAGCAATACTTAATAGCCGTGGGAGAATTTCAGTTTGATCTAGCCACGTGCCCCAGTCTTCACCCACCTTTTTTGATCTTTGTCCTAACAACTTAAAGTATGCCTGAAAAATAATGCTGAAAGTCTTGTACATACAGGTTTTTGTGTGTTTTTTTGTAGTATGTAATTCTGTCATTTTTTGTCTTGTGTTCCAGATATTCAGAGAGATGTCACACTGGAAAGGAAAAAATGGTAGTTTAGTTACATTTTTCAAACCCTGCAAGAGGCATGGGTTGCATTTTTGGATCCAGTTTGGGATGGTCTCTGTCCTCAGCATCCATCTTTAATTCACTTTATCTTGTTCTACAATGTTTTGGTGAGAGAAGCTGAGCACTGAATCTAGTCAGCTCCTTACAGCTGCTGGGGTTTTCTGAATTATACCTCTGCATTCATGGCTAGTGGTCTCTAATGACAGAATGGATCAAACCACTGGATCTAAATAGCAGCTTACATGAAATTTGAATGTGCGTCTGTAGTTTGTGACTTGTGTCAGCTGCTTTTTCGTTGCTGCTAATATTTGAACTTTGCCTATTCCTATATATATATGCTTTAAACATGCACCTTCAAGATCGAACACTTTATCTGCGTATAGTTATGCTTTTCCTTAAAGCATTGTGCAGTCTTTAAAGTTGCAAGGACCTTTCAAAACTAATGTGCCCATCACAGGCAAAGTCCATGCAAAATGCTGGATGGTAGAGCAGGTTTTGGCTGTGCATAAAATCATCTCCAACTGGGAGACAACGGGATTTTAACAGCATAAACAAGAAAAAAAAAGCTCTATCCATTACCAGTGCGCATTGGAATTACATGGTAGCAGAGAACATGTTTCTACAGCAAATGTACTATTAGTTAACAGAAAAGCCCTTTTCTGATTTGTAAGTAATAATATTGTAAACCATGAATTATAGTTTGTCTGCTGTTCTGCCAATTAATAAATGTCTTTCTGCTATGTTCAATTAATTAGTTATTGGAATTACACTGAGGCAAGCATTCGTACAATGAATCAAACGTTTCAGCACACTCAGATACTGGGGATGCTGGCATACATGTTCCTTTTCTGCCAGGCTGTAGCTATGTAGAATAACAACAACAACCAGAGAAGAACCCATGGCCTTTGGTTAGCCCCTGCATTTTTACACGAGGAGTTGTTCAGTTGATATAAAATGGTAACTCAGGCAGTACAAGTCAACGCTACAGGGGGCCTCTATAGGGGGAAACACAGACCCTAAACATGCTCCCCAGAGCCCCCCCAGTCAGGTTCAAAGAATGCGGTTTTAACCGTCCATAAGATGAAACCCCCTCCAACTTTTACAGAGGCCACCCTCTGCTCACAAAACCCAGTCCCTTCCCTGCAGGCGTTCAGGATTCTTTGAAATGGAAAATTTATGCTGTGCTGAAATAGTTCATACTATAATAAACAACTAGTGCCATCACTCTCCTGGTATTCAGAGCACAATTAAACCTGAACCTCATGCAAGTACTCCATTGGGAAGGTAGGAACGTGGTGGTGTGGGGGGACGGGCAGCTCACCTCCGTATATTCTTTACTAATGCAGCAGGTTTTATTGCTTATCCCTCCACCCTGTTGTGAAAAACCCTTCTCCCTCCCCACATTTACATGGGGCACGGGGGCTTATGGGCCATTATATAACTTATAGGTCAATTTGTTGTTTGGGCAGAAGGGCTGCAAGAATGTGGTATGTTGGCTGAAGCTGTTTGTTTGCTTAAGTTCTCAGAGTTCAATGAGGTCATTTTCTCATCTTCCCTGTGTTTTCTGTATTTTCCACAGACCTGCCAGCCTCAAACAACACCCTCTTTCTTCGCATTAGAAATGGAAACACGTCCTCTGCAGGAATTTTCCACTTAATAGCTCCTGCTTTCCTACCGGGGGCCTCAGTGCACCACCACTGCAATGCTGTATTTCTTTCCACTGCAGTTTGACATTTTGCAGCCAGAACAACGAGCGGCATTCACTCCATCCTGATTTTTGAAAAACATATCTCTATAGGCACACAGAACGCACCCAGTGCAGCAATCACCAGGGGGAAATGGCAAAGGTATTTAAACATTATTACATGTCACTAAGGTTATGACATTGTCTAGTAAAAATAATCTTTTATACAGTCGTTTTTCCTTACTCCCCCATTCCCCCCGCCCCAACCCTTTATGCACACACACACAGACACCAAAGCCTCTGCCCTGCTTTCCCATTACCAGCCAGTCTCGTGCTCTACCCTTGATTGTAATTGTTTGGCTTTGTGAATTATTTCCTTTACATAATATTTGCAAACTGTGTATCAGGTCCTGACACTATGAGGAGCAGAAATGCAGATTGCCAATAATCTCAGCAGTAAACAAGGAGCCTGCTTTAAAATGTGCGGAGTGACCTGTCTGAAAGCAGCAATATTTGCAAACTGTTTACTGCTGAGATGCAATGATGTTGTCTGAAATGCAGCAGCCTGAAGATTGGAGCAAAATGGGCTCTCAGACACTCGGTCAAGCACAACCTGTAATTTTTTTATTAGTTGTTTGAGTTGTGCTTTTTTAAAAGTTAGAGCTGTATTATCGATTATTAAATGCTAATTTCCAAAAATCCCTTTGCTGTGTCTATGAAGTATTTTTTATTTCCTTTACAGGAAGATGAATGTATGGAAGTAAACATTGTTTATTGCTAGAAGGAAGGTCTCCCCTGTCTGCGCAGTGGTAGAGTCTCAGACAGCAAGGTCCCAGTAGGTCAGACTGGCACATTGAATTGCGTATCGAATGAAACTGGTATTCTGGAAAAAGGGAGGAAAGAGGAAGAGGGGTGTTAGTAAGGAGGTTGCTGAGGCCAGGAGGGTGGGCCACTGAAAAACAACAAGGAAAAAAATAGCACTGATGATTTGCAGGACACCTAGGGTATTTCTTTCAGGGGGTATTACTTCCACTTTTAACCAGGAACAAGAGCTGGTAGAAAAAAAAACGGCAGGAGCTGACAGCTTTGTGCTGATCAAAGGGACATAGCATTGAATGCCTTCCTTTGCTAGCTATTTATTAGAAAGAGAGAAGGGCTCCTGTGCCATTCTACTTGGGAGAGAAGGGATTAAAGATCAAAAAAAAAAAAAAAAAAGGGGGACTGGCCTGACTTCTTTGTTCAGAAAATATTTCTCTTTTTTTTCTTTTGGTGTGTGCCATGCTGTCCACTATAAGACAAAAACACCCTTTCTTTTTATAGCATTGCTGCCTTTCTTTTCTCAATGAGCAAAATTTCTAATGATGAACAATTCCAGCAGCTTTTTTTTTTTTTTTTTTTAATGTAAAGAAGGAACTTAGGGAACTGGGAAACTTAGTTAACTGTCTTTTAGCCTGATTAACCTAGGAAATAAAGTTTAAATGCACTGCTGGGATTCTATTAGGATCATCAGTTCATATAGATAACAGTGAAAGGTGTTAAAATGCACTTCACTGGTGCAAGTGATCTCATGTTGTAAAAATGATTATCCCCAGCAGAACAGGGAAGGATTAAGGGGCCACATCTACGTCTGGGAAACTCCGTAAGTGTTTTATTAGCATTAATACATGTATTGATCACACATACAAAAAAAGGCCCATCAGGATGGTGGCAAATGGCACAGTGCATTAAACCTACTCTCTTAAGTCAGTGAAACGTGATCGTCTTTATTCCTAGAATTGCAGTAAAGCTGTTAAGCAGTCTGAATGAAATTGGGAACAGCCTGCTTGTATGATTGTGGATCATTGTGGATTACCTGTCATGTAAAGAGAAAGACTGTTACCAAAATAAGATGCTCCCATTGCAGAGATTTTCAAGACGTGTAGGGTAAATTTGGTATTCTAGCCTTAAATCAATTGAACTACGCTGCATATGAGTTTGATTGCAGTAGCCTAACTGCTCGGTTATATTCTCATTTCTGTTAAGTGGATCAGAAAGAGGAAGTCTAGCCCTGTCCCATGCTTTTGCTTCCTCCTCCGCTTCTAAGTTCAGATTGCTGCTTCCTAGTGTGAGTGAGAGTCAGGCTAAATGGCTGTGTGAGTAAGGTTGAGGTTGACACTGATAAACAGAAATGCTGTTGACCAGACGCATGAATAACTCAACAGATGGATACTGTGGGGTTTGACATGAGCAGCGTTTGCCACACTTTCATTCCATTTCCAGCCCCTAAATTCTTTTTCAGCTTGAGAGCAACCACAAGTATCAAAATGAAACATTGCCAAATATGTGGTGATTTTAAGGTAAGATTTTTTTATAAGGTCTATTACCAGCAGTAGTCTAGCAAAGCAAATATATGGTGACAATCTTTAGGGACTGTTTTGATCTCCAACCTTCAGCACCACTGAAGCAAATTGAAGTCCTTTAGTGGAGATTAGGAATGCAACTCTTGAAAAAAAAAGGTCTCATGTCCATGCTGTAGTTTCCTTTAAGCTATGCTACGTTTGTTGACAATCACCATACTAGAGTAGCAAGTAGGAAAGTCTTGGTAAAAACTACTTTAGCACCATGATAGATGTGATAGTGAGACAAATTATTGACTTTATTGCTAAAAATATTATAGTTACACATGTTCAAATCCTGTCAAGCAGTTGCCTCTTTCATTCCTGTATTAAACACTTCTTTTTCAGTGGATATTTGGAATATTGTATATGTCTATCACCACAGCAATGACATTTGTTATTTTGCTCATCAAAATGTCACCTGCCTATCAAGATAGCTAGGAAAAGTAGGACTGGGAAACTTGGTTGAATCATCCACAGGCTTTTTTCTGCCAGCAGATGTATTACAAGAGGCACTTATATTGATGTGGAATAGCAACAGTAGCGTTCCTGACTGCAAAGTTAAAGGAATCAACATTTGCCTTAAAAGGATATTTTCGTAATTGTTTCACAACATTAAAGGGAAGGACAGACTATTAAACCAGACAGTCCCTGACAATGCAGGATTGTTCTTATTGTAACTAGTGTTTGCAGAGCACTTTGAACATGAAGAAGAGACTCTCTAAATGTTAAGCATTGCAAGTACCATAGTATTTTGAGCATGTTTAGCTAGGACACTTGGCTGACCTAAAAGCCTGAATAAAAACTTAACTGAGGACCTAGGAAGTAGCAAAAGAAACAGGAAATAGGGATGCTAGATAACTGGAAAGCAGATTCTAAACAGGGAAGCAAAGAAGAAATGAAAAGCCAAGCCTATAAAAATACAGTGAGGTTTTTAGAAATGACACCATTATGAGAAATGATCAACACCGTTTCAGATATACTGTATTTCTCCACCCATCCCTGAGTAGATCTTAAGTACCCTTCACCGCCTTGGAGTCAGATTTCATGCCAAAATGTCTGTGTTACTAGTTTTGCAAGTGCTACCACTAATTGAAACCACATAATGTTGCAGATCTGAAATAAGGCAGGCAGGGCATCCCTGCTGAAAAGCTACCCAGCAGGACAAACCCTTTGTTCTCTTTTGAAATTAACTAATTCAAGGGAAATGTTGTCTAAATCGTTACTTCGAAATGCATGCAGAATTTCCTCCACACCCCCCATACGCCCCACTATAATTTTCCTGGTTAGCTATCAAAGGAGTTTGCTATTCTTGTAAACTGCAAAAATGGTTTTCATATGCACACTTGTCATTTCTAGGTGTATAAATTTTGTTTTTGCAGGGATCTTACATGGCACATATTGTGATCACCTGTGGGTAAGTTGGTTAATTAGCAGAGTCCAGGTCCTATTTAATTTCATTTATACCAGAGTAATTTATACTAGGAGAATGATCACAGCCACGCTCAGTAATTTAACTCCCTTCTTTCAAAGCTGTTTTAGTAGTTACATTTTTAGTTGAATGTTTTCAGGAAGCTTTTACAGTGCTTGTTTTCCTGAAGTGTGCAAGCTTGCTCCCTTCCCAGCTCCCCTCAACCCTGGCTGTTTGTCCTTCTGGGTAGTGTTAACAGCATTCCTTTAAGAAATGAGAAAGGATGCAGCTGTCATTATTTTGTCAGTCATCTAAGACCTGGAAAAAGTCTTAGGAAGGCAGGGGGGGTCATATGCAATTTCTATCGAGAAAACAAGTTGTTCCCCAGTACTTTCAGCAGTACTTTCACTTGACCTAAAAGAACAGGGTAAAAGATGGAATTTTGTTGTCAAGGTTTGGATTTCTAAGTGGATGGTTATGATGTGTGTACATAAACACCACTTGATACCTAGTTTGGAAACCCTCAAAAGCCACCCTTAGTGCTTTGGGGGGAATAACTCATTATATAATTTCATTCTGAGCCTCATCATTGTTAAAAATGTTGGTGCTATAGCAATCATTTAGCTACATAGATTAACACCAGTGGAACAGATAATATGGCTGTGGCCCAGACCAAAAGTGACCAAATCAAAGCATGTTCCTTGTCACAGTGAATGGAAAAACTGATAATAGCATATAACTGGTAGCATGAAAATAACTTGTTCCCTTGCAGCTTGACAAGGAAGGCCTTGCTCACTGTATGCCCCCTTTAAATCAGTCCTTTTGGGGAGTGACGTTGAGATTTAGGAAAACTTTTAGGAATGTAAGGACTTACAGAATCCTATTATTGTTTTCTCTCTGAATAGATATGACAAAAATAAGTTCATTGTAATGTCAAGATTCCAGAAAAAGATTGTGCAGTTTTTCCTGTTGAAATTTTGATTCCAAAGTAGTAGACAAATAGGTAAGCACTTGCTTTTCAGTAAAAGAGCTTCTTTAAAAGAGCTGGCCTTTACTGATTCTATTGGTATTCCCAGTTAACCATATTCTCATCAAACATGCATTACAATTTAAAATGAAATAACGTCATAAATTCCTGCCAGTTTCTGTATGTCTGCTACAGATTATACATGAAAGATCAAACTTTTAACATTTATTCATGCTGTAAAATATTCTTTATATGTGTGTTTTCTTGACTAAAAATTCTTATTTAAGTACGTCAAATAATTTGGTACTTACGAAAAATTCCTTCCTGACCATTACTTATCTTGTTTGTGTGTATGGAAGCAAAAATCTGAACAGTTACATCATTTTTAACTTAAACAGCTGGTGATAATCTAATTATTTATTTTATTGAGCCCATGGCTTTTGGACACACAGATTTCCAGTCACTGGTTAGTCTCCAAATAGCAGGAAACTTTTTGTGATGTATATGGGACTTCAGAGGAGGAGGGAGGTGTTTCCTTTAGACTAAGAAAAGTGTCTGTGGATTTTATTTGAAGATACAATGTATGATTAATGATTCTCTATTCACTGGAAAACGGTAACTCTCATTAAGTGAAATGAAAGTACACCATGGTAAAATGCAGCCTAACTGAAAAAAAAGAACTGAGCCTAGGAAGTCCAGGCATCAACCTTTTTTTCTGGGCAGTGAAAAGCAAAGTGTAGATGTATTAGGCTTAAATTTCCAGTGAGGAAGCCACATGTTTTGTTGCTTTCTATCTGCTATATAGAAGATGGGTCCTGGGCTCTGCCAATGGTTGCGTGTTGCTTGTCTGGGCTAATGAGTTATCAAAATACAAGATTTATGACAGCAGTCAAGGAATTAATGAGCAGAATTATGAGTGCTGAGGAAGCCTTTGCAAGTCCCCAAAATAGAGAGAAGTCTCTGCTTGAATCATCTTCTGTTGTGAATTGGTATGGCATCTGCTGCTACAAGTCTAAAAGTGGAATGAATAGACAAAGAGTTTCAGATGTACAAGCTATGCTTAATCACCAAATAATAACAAATAGGAACTCCACAACAGCCCTCTGTGAGATCATGCTCAAATTAGCTACACATTCAAGTTTTAGAGCAACAATTTCCTCACTTCTATTTATGGGAAAACTGTAGTATATATACCAGCCACAGAACTTCCTGCATCACATGACATGGATGATTTTCTAATTGACTCACCCTCTATATTGCTTCATGCATGGTCCCTTAGGAGCGTTTTTTTAACTGCAGAGCTCAATGAAGCTCACTGTAAAGCTCTTCTCAAGAGCATCTCCTGGCCAGCTTTGGGGTCTGAAGAACAAAAAATTTAGCAGAACATTTCGTGGTGCTGTAGAAAAATGTTTTGTCTGTGAGACTTTGTGCATTAATCCTAGCTATATGTATCTGCTTACTGAGTTTTCGTGACAAACAATGTTAGAAGAGCTGGAGAAGAGTTTGATTTTTATGTAGTGTTTTTCATACTGAAATTATCCCAGTAGGCATAGGCGTATAAGTGTTATCAGAGGCTGTTAAATGTGCTTACTTGGTAAGCAGAGTAGAGCAGTCAAGTTGTGGTTAATGATAATTCACATAAAGGACCAGACAATGAGAACTTGTTTGGGAGAGTAGGAAAAACTTGGCCATAGACTCGGCCTATATCAGTATATCCCTAACTTTTTTCCTTTCCTTCTTTCCTCGCTCACCAAAACTCCCTCTTGGTCCTTGGAACTAAGACAGTAGCAACCCAAATTTTACTTTCCTTCTTCTCCTTAATGTGCCTTTTTCTCATTCAGCCAGGCATAAAATATTGAGTTTTGCTGCATGAAGGATGCAGTGGTTTTGGAGTAGATTTCAAAGGTATTAAGATAACTCAACAATGCAGTTAGTTAGGATCACAGCAGGATTTTTCAAAGGTGAAAGTAGAAGGTACTCAATGGAAATTATGAGCCCTTCTGCATTTTTAGCTGCCCACAAGACTTAAACAAAATGAAAAAAAAAATACTGCTGTATTTCCTCTTGAGGGTTGCTGGCCCAAGAGCCATTTCCAGAGGAGCAGAGCTGAATCATTCAGGTTAAGAGGAAACTAGAATAGTAATTAGAAGCAGTGGAACTTCTTTTACTACTTCAGAAGAGGTACTGGGCCCATTGGAGTTTATACGGTTTACTGCAGAACAAGATGTATCTCCTGGCACTTGTGGTAGAACCCCTCCAGCACATCTCAGCAAGATTGCATCTGACGTCCCCAGATAACATTGTGCTACTGACCCACATTTATGTTCTGGGTATTAATAAAAATAAAATAAGGCTCCAAAAAACTCAGACCAGCAGCAATTAGTCTATTAATTCAAATAATGCTCTTTGAGTTACTGCCTGAACTATCTCTGCCAAACAGTTTGAGATTAATTAACACCATGCTATGGGTCTGTCCTGATGAAGCTGTTCAGTTTTGGATGGAGCCCTGCCATAGCCATTGAAGAAAAGAACATTTGGACATTTACCGAACGTGTGGAGCAACTGGGTGTCTGACTTCTTATCAGCATCAATACCAATACATAGTCAGGCATTTAATACAGAGTCCTGGCCAGATACCCTGCTGCTCAGAATCACCCATAGCCTGGGGGTTAAAAGTTTCTTAGGAAATAAAAGGTTCAAAGAGAGTTCTCTTTCTTACGACATGGGAGAGTGCTGTGGACATTCCTGGACTATTCATTGCTGAGAAAGAAGAGAACTTTTTCTAATTTCTTGCGTGTATAAATCATGCCTCTCTGCATTTCCACTACTTGGCTTTAAAGAAACACAAACAATACAAATTGATGCCTGAAAGGGAAAGAATATGCTTTTTAGAAGACTGAGTGAAAACAAATGTCAGTTTTGGGTCAACTGAAACATTTCAGTCCACCCAAAAACAATTGTTCACACAAGTCTAAATAAAAGGTGCTAGAACCAAGCCGTAAAAGTTATTGCCAGAAGCAGAGCTGAATCTGAGTTACTCGGTGCTCTGAGGCTGCCTGGCTGGCTGGTGCTCAGTCACTAGAAAAGAAATAGGTATATTTTCAATTCGTGGGTATGAAAAATGTAGTATCCTTTTGCCCTTTTTCTCTTCTTTCCGCACCTCCACTGCAGGTGGCTTCTCCACCATATACCATCACACCCTCCCTTCCTGCTTTGAGCCACAATTAGCACATATTTTCATAATAAAAATAAGCCTCTCCCTCTGTCCTCCCAGCTGTGCTTCCCACCCAAATTCCCATTATGAATCAAGACAAGTACATGTGTTTAAAATAACAAAAAATATGTCTTCCCTCCCCAGCCTTGCTGCCTTTTTCCACCCGTCACCTCAGCTTCACTGAAATATTTCCTGGAGGGCTCCAGAATTTCTTCTGAGCATAAGGCTCCTCGACTATCTGATTTCTGCCTCAGTGATTTCAGAGCAACACATGACCAGGGCACTGGGCAGTAACGTCAGGAGTATCTGTCACACTTGTTAAGACAGTCAGATGAAATAGGCGCAAAAGGACCAGGCAAGCTGGATGGTGGCCCAAAGGGAGAAGAGAGGGGTGAAAACTATACTTATCTTCCTGAAACTACAAAGGTTTACACTGCAGAGCTTAGCTTACTGACAAATAGGCCACTGCAGGAGCACTCCTGGTATGAACATCAGCTAGCATGAAGANCAGCTAGCATGAAGAATATATGGGGGGGGGGGGGGGTGTGAGGGGGGAGAATATACTAGCTGGGCAGATATGCGTATATTGTCCTAGATGGATTAAAAAAAAAAAAAAAAAATGTGCCAAGGAAACTTATCCATGCAGGAGTCCCTCCGCTATTCTGGCAGAAAATGAGAGGCATCGGTTGACATGGCATGTCCAGCAACTCTTCCCTTATATGGAAGTACATACGTTGGTTGCAAATACAACATTTTTTTTCCGTACTGAGAAAGATAGTTACATCCTTCTCCATGCCTCAGAGCAGTTCCTCTGGAATGTAATTGAGTCAGCGCCTATTGAATACCTTAAGACACCCCAGAACAAGCTTTTTTTACAGGTTATCAATAAAAATGTCAGAAATATTTGAATGATCTATGTTTCTGAGAGAGGTTTCTGTTCAGTGTTGCATGATTTCCAAATCAAACAGTATGGTACCACCTCTTGAAATCTGACCTAGGCTTTTTCAAACCAAAGTCGCCTTCATGCTTCTCAGCCTTCAACATCTGAGCTTTTATTCAGCCTTCAGCTCACTGCTCCATGTGATCAACTGAAACTGAGTTTTAAACCTTACTTCCCTTGGCCTCTTAATGGTAACTGGGGTAACTATCCTAAAGATGAATGATTTTCTAGACAAGTTAGTTGCAAAGATCCAAAACTGGCCTTGCTTGGGTGCTTCTCTGTAAAATTTTTCCCACAATCATCATCATAGAATCATATAATATCAGGTTGGAAGGGACCTCAAGGATTGTCTGGTCCGACCTGTCTTAGCACAATGAAAGACACCGAGGGTGTTCTCATTTCAAGTTACTTCTGAACCAACAACAACCACGACCTGCAAGAAGTTGCAAGGTACTGGTTGTGTTAAATGAGCTTGGCAGACTGATGCAGAAAAAAGTTATTTTTTTGCTTGCCTAACCCAGAGGATTGCATTAATAAGTACTGGGCCATGGACATTGGCTCAGTTTGTTGCTGGCTGAAAGGGCATATTTTGTACAGAACTGTTGAGTTTTGTATTCTGGAGTTACCTTTTTCCAGTGTCTTACCTCCGTACACAGAATTTCAGGCCTGGCCAATGAACTTTCCAACGTGCCAAGTGTGAGCCGTGTTAGTAGAGAAGTGGAAGTCCTGAACCCTGCCTCAGGGTGAGTGCCCAAAGCAAGGGCCAGCTCACAGCTGCCAGGCACATGCCAAAATTGGACCCTGAGCCCTTGGGATGGGCACCCACCTGGCTTGCTCTGCCTGCTGCATGTGCCCAAGTTGAGCATGTGTACTCCAGGCAGGTGCAATGAGCCTTTCATTTTTTAAAAACCAAGGCCTAGCTCAAAATGATTTTCTGTCACTAGGAAGTATTCAGCTCAGTTCTTACCATTAATTACAAGTATTCATAAGGGCATTATCCACCAAGCCAGAGGGGACATTTAAAGGACATATGGCTATCCTAGTACATATATCACTACTCTATTGCCTGTATTCATTGCTCTGTAGATACTGTGGATGATTGATATTTATTTGTTCAGACTTCTATGGGCTGCAGAAGCGAGGGTAATAAGCTTGCTATAGGTAGGCACCACCTCTGTATGCTGGACAGTTCATGACCTGTCTCCCAACTTTCCATTTTGTGCTCTCACATAATGTCCACCAGCTTTGATGCCTCCACATCTACCAAAGGGTTCATTAGGACAAGGACAGGTTGATCCTTAAAAAAAGTGCAGTGGATTGTGTCTCTGCTAGGGATCTGCATTTCTTGCATATGCTATTTTCATGCTCCAGAGGGGTGAGTCTTGAGAATGTAGGTGGTCTAGCAGCTTTTGATAGAGAACAACATGCAGGTGTCTCCCTTGGCAGAGCACTCCCTGTCATGCGCCACCGCCAGTTTCAGAGCCAAACACTATGGATTTAGGTTTCCATCTAAAACCACTGCATCTTATCTGCTCATCAACAGAGGCCAGAGCAGCTCTTCAACCCACAGCATGGTCATTTTTTTCCTTCATTCCCAGTACAAGTTAAAACATACTTTTATTCTTCCCAAAGCACAGACTGGCTCACCATGACTCTCCATCCCTGGAGGATGAGCTGTCTCTGGAAGGATCACCTGCCTTTCAGATCAGGTTAGTCCCTGCCCTAGCTGTGCACGTCAGGGAGCTTGGAGACAGCAATTGTCAGCCAAATGGCAGCTGAGAGCAGAGGGTAGCTTGGCAAGTGGCATGTGGCCAGTGCATGGGAAGCAAGATGGGCTTGAATGCAGAGGGGGAAGGGATTATGGGCTCTTTATAGCAGTAAAGGTACCATATGCTCAGGGTCAGCCTTGGATGGGATGGATGGTTTGGAGCAAGACAGTTAATAGATCCTTTATCGCAGCCAATATTCTGTACTATTTGCACCAGAGTCAAACAGATTTTGTTCTCCCCCAGGAAACCCTGTCCTGGCCCTCCTATGTCAGGCACAAGATGATGCCCTTAAAGTAGGCTGAGCATCTGCACAAAGTATCTTCACCCTGATCTTGATGCTGTGAAGAGTGTTTGGAGATGGGAGTGACTGGGCAAAGGGCATGATAAGGGATCCTAGGATTCAAAGTACTTGGTTAGCATCTTCTGGGAGCAGGGATCTGCAAGTACTACTGCCTTTCCACTGTCCTTCAGGCATGTTGGAGTGCAAAGACTTAGGTAAAATTTTTTTATATTCCTGTAGACATGAGGAGTGAACTGCAACAAACAACCATGAGGAAAACCACACCTGTTTATGCCATATTTATGCCTGGTGAAACTTCTCGGAGAAGACACTTTTTTTTCTTTTTTGCTTAAAAGTACAGTTTGCTGGCATAAAATTAATTCTAGGCACAGATTGTACCTTGGAAGAATGGAGTTAAAGATAATAGAATTTTTTTTTTCTATTGTTAATTTATTATTTGGGCAATGCTGAAAACATACTAAATACTGTACAAGCATGCCCAGGAAAAAAAAGGTAAATGGAATCATTTACAGAGAACAGGCTGGTGCAGACTTTCTGCTGGGGTAATCAGGCAGGGGAGAAAGGAAAGGATTAATGTCTCTGCATTATTAAGCTTTGGTGTGCTTGTCATAACCTTCCACCAGCTTTTGCATTTACTCACTAAAACCTGGCTACCAGATGGCATTATTTGGCTTTGCCTATGCTTCTGAGACACCCTAGTATCATCCTGTATTCTATCCAGAACCCCTTGGTGTGTTGTTATACAGTAAGAAGAGTGAGTCTGGCACCTTTCATTAGCAAACCAGGCAATAAATAGCACAAGATCCCCAGGAACAAGCTGGTGCTGTTTTAATGCTCATTTAAGTCTAAGATTTTTCTGGCCAATCTTCTGTGGATTTTAATTTCTATCATAATTTCATATTTCTATTTTCATTTCTGAAAACGTGTTTTCTTTTTACCTTCCTGCATCAGGAAAAGCAGGCATAAGAGCTTCAGTCAATCCATTTCTCTCCCATTAGTTTTCTGTCTTTATAATTCTAATACCAGTGTTGATTGGAGTTAACCCCTAAATTTACTGGTATAAATAAAAAGCAAGTTGGCCCAAATATATTTCGCACCATCTTCCAAGTATTTATTTCCTGCAGTGTTTTTTTGGTCCTCTGCCTCACCCCAGTGATGCCTGTCAATATTTTTGGCTTTTAACACACATTGTACAAAAATATTCAGCAAAGCTAATTTCTAAAAACAGAATTTTCCCCCCATTAAGTTTTTATGAAGCAATGCATGAGGTTAAGAAGTTATGGCATTTCATAATCAGTTGAGCAATCATCCTCACACACTACTGATAGCTAAATTTTAGTTCTCTTTATATTCTTCTTATATTTTCTATACTGTTAAGTTTGGGGCAACCCTTTATAGCACTGACTGCCGCTGTGAGTTATGTCTTTCATCTCCCAGGTAGCTGAAGTACCTGTGGTGGCTACCTCCAGCCTTAGGCAATGCAGAACTGTGTTCTGTAGCCCATAGAGTTTAACAGTTCTGGGGAACAACCACATCTATTAAAAGTTCCAGAAGCTCATTTAAAACAGGCAGCTATGAGGTTTTGTCTGTCAAGACTGGGATAAAAATCCCTAGGTGAAAAAACAGGTTTGGCCCTTCAGCCTCAGTTCTTTTAAGGAAACCACTACAGACCCTGCAAGATATGTGGCTCAGTGTAAGATTAATTGAAGGATGCCTTTAGACCTGATGTTCTCCGAGTGCTCAGACTAGGCAGTGAATCCTGAGCTGCTTCTGGCTGTGGCCATGTAGACAGGCCCTGGGCCCCCAGTGCCCCTCCATCTCTTCCCCCTGTGGAGTCAGACCACGACTTTTGCAAATATTAGCTGCGCTGACAAAGTGTGTGCATGGGGCATGGACTCTGCATTAGGAAAATCCCTCAGTAGGATGTATTTCAGATTATTTCATGACTGCTTGTTTTTATCTACTATTAAAGCTATCAAAGGAAAATTTGTGGTCGTTTGCTTGTATATGTGAGGGAGAACCTTGACATCTTGCTGCCATAAGTTGTGTTGTCTCTTGCAGTAAACCTCTTCAGACAGGGCCTGGTGCAAACTACAGAGCCTGTGCACTTCCACACTTGCCTCTGAGCTAAATTCCATTTTCTGTAGCTAAATCTCGAGGAACTCAGACTATGGTTACAAAATTTTAGGACTCCACAGTTCCGTTTGGCAGTGCCTCCAAGTAAAAGCTTTTGTTCTGTCAAGCTTGAAAGGTCTTACAGTTAAATTGCACATAGATATCTGAAAATGAAGCAGTGAACATAGTACATAGACAGCCATTCAGTCACAGCATTTCCATAATGCAGTTGCCCATTTAGTTAAATAGTGTATCTAAGCAAAATAAATCTCTGCAGCAGCAACACATTCTACATATGAAACCCTATTTGTCACCTACTTTTGGATTCTTCTAGTGGTATTAAAGAGACTACAATGACATGAAGAGTAGGAATAAGTATTTTTAACTTGGTCACATGTTCTCTGTATTTCTATAGGACTGGGTTCTGCCACAAAGACATCAGCTCTGCTTGAGCATTTGCTTATTTTTCTCTCTTTGTAATCTGAAGTGGAACATAGGACAAAGGTAAATACACTCCTGAAATATACCACAGTACAGAGCCATTGCTTGTAAGGAGGAATCACAGATGTTGTCTTCTTGTTTCTCTCTCATCAAACAAGAGTGCCATCTTTTCTTTTTTTCCCAGTGAATGCATAATAAATTCTTCATCTGTGGCACTTTTTAGGTAATTTAGGCTTATTATTGACACCATGTAGGAATAGCCCGGGGATAAATAAGAAAGATGACAGATATTTATGTTGATATGAGATGCTCCCTGCAGCTTTCATTTGTTAGCTTCTTCTCGAGTCCACAAAGTAGGGCCTGCAGTTACAGACCTGTATACCACAGGTACATATGCCTAATCCCTTGTCTTGCTTGCAGGGCAGTGTGTTTTAGGCACCGACAATGCCTGGTGGGAAGATAGTCTTTGCAGCTGAAACCAAAAGACACATTTGTTGCGTCTGAAGACCCTGCGCTAGAGAGTGGCTTCTGGTTGCACTATTCTCTGTGCAGCAGAGGAGGGGTTTGCATTTGTTTATACAGTTTGTGAATTTGCACAATTAATATCAATCAATAAGTCTGCCATCTAGGGTCTCTCAGTAAAGCATCAGAGTTGCATTAACTGTATTCTCCAAAATCAGTGACCTTAGCAAAGACCTGAGGAGACACTCCTGCTGTTGGTGAACGTCATTCACACAAGCAGGGAGAAGGCTGTGTGGTCAGGCCCTGGGCTGAACCCCATATGTGCTACAAACTTCAGCACAACAGCCTTCACACTTTGCCTCTCTTTAGAAGCCTCTGTGCCATGGCCTTTTATTCCCTTATATAATTTACAGTGGGGTAGCATCTCTCATTGTGCTGTCTTTGCAACACAGCTCTCTTTAGAGATGCAAAAGCCTGCTTTGCTGAAGACACATATACAAACCCCTCATTTAGAGCCCCATAAAAGGGCCAAGAAAATCTTCTCTTGGTGAACTTAACGAGTGTTTTACCATTGACGTCAATGAGGCCAAGTTTCCACCCCTTTTTCAAGCAAGACTAAAACACGGAGGTCAGGTGACTGGCAGAAATTATGCAAGAATTACAACCACCGGGACAGAAACGCAGTAGGCTGCCATGTAAATCTTGGGTGTAACCGGATCAATGAGCATCAATGCAGTTTTATGAGTATACATTTATTTATACATGTCACCATTTTGAGGCAGAGCTTACGTGTCCTAGGGAAGTGCTGCAGACCTCCCACACCTCATTATAGAGATATATGTAAATCTGCCATGCATAGTAAATACACTCACAAAGATTTATTTTAGAAGTTGCCTTTCCAACCTCTTCTAATGTTAGCTCTAAGCAAACATGCAAACAAAAGCCTCACAACCACATGTGGAGAAACAAGATGGGAGTAGCATTTAAAACACCTGTCCAGAGAGCTACTTTGGGCCCGCGAGATGTGCCAGCAATGGAAAGGTCAGAATGAAGATGCCGTCAAATGGAAAGGCTGGGTCATATCTTAGCAGGGAGTACGACTGAGTTAATATGTAGACCCTTTGGCTCCCCTATCAGTCTGAGTCCTGGGACTGCTGCTTGGGTTGGGAATGGCAGACAGCAGCAGTACAGGTCCCTTCTGCAAGCTGACTTGTGTACGCGGGCATGATTAACCATTTGTGCTGCTGGAGGGTGATGGGGGGCCATCTGATGAAGTGGAAGGAGTAAGGCGTGCTCAGCTTTTGGACCAGAAAACATGGAGGCAGAAAGAGCTGGAGGAAAACACCTGCTGCAACAGCTCTGGTGATACCACAAAGCCAGCAGCACTCAGATGCCCATGGGGAGTGCACAGACCCCACACAGAGCCAGGAGTCTGCACAGGCAAGACAACCAAGTGCATGGCCTGGAGAGTCCACATTCAGGCAGCGAACAGGAGAGAAATCACAGAATATTGAGAATTCTGAGGCAGTTCTAATCTTGTTTCTCATTTCTGATCTGGTGAGGAGTGGCACATGCTAGCATACACCAGGACAAATGAATAGGCTAACGCTTTTTCAGTGACCTTCTAGGGAAAGGCTCTTCCTGTAGAGCCCTGAGCTGCCTTAAGTGATAGAATGATATAATCATTTGTGGCACAATGACTTTGCAGTAAAACTTGATGAATAAATCAGAGAGATCACACTTGGCAGACACATCAGCAAATATCAGAAGTCCTTCCCCATAACCACACCTTCCCCAATGTTGAAACAAAAGAAATGGCCAGAAATTTCTGACTGAGTGTATTTCCATGGATTAGTCTGCATGGTCAAAGCATAAAAATTTCAGAAGAAGTACAGATTCAACAAGTTTTAAATGTGAATATTCCTGTGGTGCATATCAGTTCCAACAAGAGAGAGAAAAGGAAAAACAGTGACTCAAAAAATGTGATTTTTTTTTTCCAATTTAAAATAGACAAATGCAACAGTTCTGTTTTGTGATACTTTCCAAAGACCATATTTTGTTGTTCCAGCATGGAACAAAAAAAAATTTGAGACCTTTAAAGTTATCATAGAATGGAACTGTTGTTCTCTGCCCAATTATATTAAGCAGGCTTGAAGTTACAAGAAAGGCTCTCAGAAATGAGAGATATAAAGAAAAAGAGAGGCATAGGGAGCTGAGAAACATTACTGTGTGTTTAATGCAGGAATACAATGATCTGCTGTCATCTCTGTGATTCCAAGGACAGTAGTATCTTAAGGACAACACATAAGATCTTTGGAATGGAATAACCTTAGACAAGCAAGAACCCACCCATAGAGCATCTAATAATATAGCAGAGAGAGAGGGCATTTTTTTAAAGTTGCCTTTATCTCTCTCCAAATAGCTGTGCAGATGCATAGCGCAACCTAGCAACTTTGCAAACATTAACACTTGTGAATAGTTGATAAATTCTGCAAAAGCCAATGTCTGTCCTAGCTTTGCAATAAATAGAGACTGGAATTTATCAGATTAATAGTTACAGTTTGGATGTCTAATGCTGAAAGCCAGAGACTTTTTTTTAATGGAAAAATTGTAAGATGGTCCCTTTCAAACATTTTCATATTTCTGAAAAGAATTTTCACCCTGTTTCTGCAGCTCATGAAATCATTATTTCTGGAGAAGTTATCATCACCTAGTTCACCAGCTGGCCAGCCCTTCAGTGTTGGCTTGCCTTTAAAAGAAGGCATCAAAATCAGTGAAGAAAGTAGCAGTGATTGTTAGTGGAATTTCCCAATTTAAGTACAAGGAATGAATCAGAGTACAGAGTTCAACAAAAGAGTGGTGATCAGGATAGATGACAGCCTGGCTGCCTTTCTTTCGATGCTTATCCTGAAGCTGCTATATCAGCTAGTGAAGCTGAAAGCCCTTTGGGACCCAGGATGCATCATGCTAATGGCTGTAAAGTCCTTGTCACATTTTCAGCTCTGTGTTACTATTAAAGCCAAGTTGCAGACTCCAACGCTGTACAGAAAATTAAACACTTGTTAAAATGAACAGTGCTGTGAAGCTCAAACACAGTGCCTACTTGTTTCATCCCATTCAGAAAGTATGTCCTTGTGCCTTGTTTGTACAGCATAGAGAATCCCTGATCTGCAGGTGAACAGCCCTTGGAATTGCCCACACTGCAAATGAAAGCATATTCTTTGAAGGAAACAAGCAGGGAGGCCCTGTAAATGCATTATACTGTACTGAGGGATAGACAAAGATATGCAGTATGAATTTATTTTTGTTAACAGTCAGAGAAATAACGCTAGTTATTTTAACTCGCCCTTGGAGTTACTGCTCTGAAGGAATGTGCTAAATGCTATGCATTTCTCATGTGTCTATTTGAATATGAAGATTCAACAGCATGAGGCTACATCTGTTCTAAAAAAAAGATCAGTGCTTGGCATCTTGGTGTGCACTGTGCTACAATTCATCAGATTCCTTGCAATGTAGCTAAGATCTACATTTTTAATATTGGCTAGCGGTGCCTCCATTTTTGGGTTGTTAGCCTAAATTGCCTTACAGATGTTGGATGTTCTGAGAGTGAGTACACTGTGCTGCTTTGAAAAGCCTTAAATTAAAAATCCATTATTATTTTGGGAGGCACTCTGGAATTATCAGTTGCCTAAATACATGAATATTTCAAGTGCTCCTGAAGATAACAGTGCTCGAAAACCTCATGCAATAATATTCTGAGATGTTGTAGAGCTTACTTTCCATTATAGCTCTTTCAGCATTGGTTAAATACTGTTTGCTACTCTTTCCAGAGTTCATGAGAGGCTCTACGAGACTTTAAAATATCTTGAATTTGGAGTTGCTTTGTCAAGTCAGAAGCCCTGTTGCTCATTTTGAATATATAGCAAGTTCAGATTTTTTTCAAAGGCAAAAATGCAGCACACTATTTTTCTATGGGTTCAAACTTTGCAAGTTATTCCAATACTTTTAGATAATGAGACTGGAATAGTCTGAACAAGTGCAACAAGCAGTCTTTAGTACCACACAGAATTAAATTAGAGAGTACACAGAAATGTCTTCATTTGAAACTTTGTTTCATTTTCACTTGAAAACCTCAGTTAATAAAGAAATTAAAAAATAAACTCCTTAAGAGTTTAAGACACACAATTTAAGACAAAAAAAACCCCCAGAGAATCAGGTGCTGATAATTATGTCTATGTCAAGCAGTACTTTTCATAACTGGCTTCACTTTCGGGTTGCAAGGGATGCAACAATCAACCAGTGCAATACCTGAGACTTGCGCTACTCAACTACATTCATTTCCCCCAGCATTAGCTATCTAAAAATGGCATGTCTAAGCTGGTTGTCTGTGCTGCCTCACTACAGAGAGACTGATACATGCAGAGATGTCTAAGAGAGGGTGCAATGAATAGCCCTTTGGAGGTGCTAGTTATTTGAGATAAATCTCTCCCTAGATTTGCTAAAAAACAGAGTATAATGCAACTTTTAAACAAAAGCAGCCACTTTGGAAGATGGACATCTCTATTACTGTCTTACTGTTTTATTAGGTCAGTCCTGCACGTGGACATTTGCCTCTGGTAGAATGCGTGTTGCTGAATTTGCCCCCAAATGCACAATTCCTATCACTTTTAGAAGTCATTTGTGTTCAGCTGTTTTTAAAACAGAAGTTTCAAAGCTGCATCACAGAGAATTTGTGGAAACAAAATTTTAAAGCAGCACATGTGAGGATCTGCTTCATAAATGCTTGAATATGTAAAAAGTAGTGTGACTTCTCTGATGAATAACAACTGAGCAGCACAGCTTGACTTTCAAGTATTCATAATCAATTCATTAAATAAAGAATGAATGGAAGAAAATTATGATCACAGATATTCCACAAACAGAAGGGAAAGCTAAATGACAATTCTCATGTGTCCTCTGAATATTTTCATGAGAAAACTGTATTAATATTTAATGCCTGTATTACCTTTTTCAGTCAGCTCTAATTTAAGTGAATTTCATTCTCTGTGAAATGTCTGCTAATAGAATACTAATGCTACTAATAGTTGCTTGCCATACTTGGGGAGGCAGGAGTTAATATTACTAACGTCTGTGTCTAAAGATGTTATTCTTAACACTGAATTAGAGAACGTTGTAACCATGTAAATTTATACACTAGCACAATAGAAATGGAAGTAGTGTGTCAGAGTGAGCTATTTAATCTATCTACATAAATACTTAATCTCACAGATGGCAAACAACCCCAGATTTGAGAAACAGACTGTAAGCAATACTGATACTAGAGACAAGCATGTCCCTAAAATGGCAAAAGCTGAGGCGTCTTAACAGCAAAGTCAATATACCACGTTTCTAATTAGCCCGAGTTGCCAAAGACCTGCCTTGAACTGCTAGCGAATTTTCCCAGGTCTGTGACCTGCTCTGTGCCGTTCCCTCCTTTGGTGCGCCCCAGGGGCTTTTCTGTATGGGCTACTGACTGATCCTTTCGAAGAGTGGGGGAACCTCCCCCAACGTGGGCAGTTCCTGAAGATGCCCAGCCCTACTCCTTGCAGGGCTGGCACTCCTGGAGTCCCAGGCCTTCCAGAACTGATAGTAGAACTGGCCCTCAGGAGCTTCATTGTCTTCAGTTACATGTTTCAAGAGCAGATACTTACCACCTTGAATTGTTTTAGCTCAATCCAGTTCAACACTACCTAATACTTAGGGACACCCTAGTAACTACACCTTTAGAAAACTCAAAGCAAACTGCGTGCAGTATTCGATGCAATCCCTTGAAGTAAGGAGACCTTTTATTCTATTTCATACCACTTCTTTGCAGCTTACCACTTTCCTTCCAAGAGGAAAAAGGAAATAAAAAACATTTACAGAGCTACCAAAAAAGTTCATGAAGAGCACAGCTACACATTCACATGCTAATATAATATATACAATTAAAGGAACTGAAGACTTAATGAGTGCACTAAAGAAAGGTTATTTTAAGTGCCTGATGCTAATGGTTTCTCTGTCAAGTTTCTGATATCCCTGGACATGGCTGACTTTAGAAAGCAATGCTTCTATGCAAGTTTCTTTATAGAAGTTTAAAAACAACGTTCTATACAATGCTATGAGTGATGGTCCTATGACAATAAATCTGTGAAGATGTATCTAACTGGAGGAAGAAATGCCAGCAAAAAGGGAAAAAGAAAGATCTTGAAATGTTTGAGCATAAAGAAATTTACAACCAAGCTTGCTGCACCAGCATACTCAAGACTTCATTGAACTGAAAGTGTTACTTTTTAGCCAAGTGCTTGCTAAGTTTTTTTACTAAATCTGGTCTACCAAGCAGGATAAGCTGAACAAATTTCACTTAGAGCAAAAAAAAATGAATGGGATCTATTTTCTATTGGGGTTGAGGTGTACCACCTCAATTAATTCCATACCCATGGCACCTCTGCCTGATGCCAGTCAAGCCTTAAAGGGAGACAGGCCAATGCTTTAGCCAGCAACAAAACCTCTTTTCTAAAGACATTTCTTCTCACACTAGAAAAATTGCTGCTAGTTTTTGTTTCATCATATATTTAAAGTAAACCTTTTGTGCTTCCCAAAGCAACTCCTGCTTCCAAAGCCATGTCCCTGGGAGTGAGATCAGGTGTTACTGCTGTGCCGGGGCAAGGAGGAAAGGCAGGTGCCCTGGGAGCTGCGCAGGGCTCTGACACGGGGATCAGCAATGCGTGTCGCAGGTGGCATGTGGCAAGGCTGGGAGCTGGGCATCCCCAGATGAGCATTCTGATCTGGTGTGGGTGGGCAGCTCCATCCTTGTGCAGCAGTGAGTGCCCACAAACCCACTGAGGAGCACCATCTCCTACCTCCCACTGGCATTCTACTGGTAGGCTCAGTCCCTGAACTGGGAAGGAAAATCAGAGTCTGGCCGACTAGGACTAAAAAGTTACCAAAATCTGCTCTAAAGGGGGATTTACGCTTTATTTGATCTGCCATTCTCCCATCCTTGTGCACTTCAGGGGATATATGGATGCAGGATGGTGCTAAATCTGGACTCCTTCCTGGAGGAGAATGTACTCAGAAAGCAATAACCCCATCTCAGAGGCAGGCAGAAATGTTGCCTACAACCTGAACACTGGAGGATTTGGGCATTTTCTTAATTTTACCTCACTCGAATGCTATTTAAGCATGGGAATATAATAAGTCAATGCAGTAAGGGTTAATCCTGGTGTCTGACAATCTGATGGGCTGACAGTGCTAAGCCTTCTTTTTAGCTGCTGTGTGCAACTGATCTTAAATTTGAAGAACTACCAATTTACGGCCTGAGCCACTTTTGTTTACACCAGGCTAGATATACAGGAGGCACATGTACAAATTGTAGAGAATTTTAGGAGATCATCGAGGTGTTCCCTCTCTTCCTCAGTCTAAATGCCAGCAAATTCCTCTAGAATTGAGAATTGTTTTCATAGTGTTGCCCTGTTTAAGTACAACCACCTTACCTAGATGACATCATATCCAGATATGAATAATGCACTGAGAATATAAGTTGCTAAACGGGCCTTTTGTTGTACCAAGCTTCCTTATGGAACCGTAATCTTTCCACACATCATATTGCTTGTGAGGGATTAATGGTAATGGCTACAGTGAGATTTGAGGGCCTGTCGTATTCATAGCTGTAGAAAAGGAGAGATTTTCTGCACAATGGTTTGGTGGATGACACTGAGCACTTTATTCGTAGTGCTAGGATATTGCCCGTAAGAGCTGTGCCTTCTTCTCCTGTCCTTCTGGTGCACACGAAGTGCTCTTCTGAGAGCAGGAAAACAAATTAGGTCATTGACCTTTCCCATGACCTTGACATAAATTCCAGTTTGCATTGACCATCAGAGTGCCTACTTGAATGGGACCTGTCCTGTCCTCTTTCTCACCATGCCTCCCCCATTTCAAAGTGGCAGAAACAGAATAGAAAACCAAAGTTCAGATGAAAAGGAGGATTTTTTCATAACAAAACCCTCTTGGGGACTCGCTGCCTTCATAATTTAAAGAAACTAAGTTATTTCATTCTAATTCTGATATTTAGCAATGTTGACAGCTCTAATACATTGTAGATCCTTCAGATCATATTGTTAAGCCAACTCACTTTTACAAATTAAGCTGAAAAAAGACAGATGCCATAACTTGTGAGGCTGATAGGTAATGACAGTTATGCTTGCATTTAAACACAAAGTACATTTCATTCCTTCTTGTGCTGCATTCTCTAATCAGAGAGCACCCAAATATTTTCACAGCAAGAATTGAGTCTTAGTTTGTTTTATGGCCACCTCTTGTGTCATGGGAGAGCAACACAGATCACTTCTCCTCCCTCTTGGTTAACTACCAGTAGCACAGCAGCTTCAGGTGTATGTCTTCTAAAGTATGTAGTTGTGTGTGTAAGCAAGTGGACAGAGCTTTGTCCTGCAAGATCCAGGGCACAGGCAGCTATGCAGGCAGTAGGATTAGCTTTCTGCAGTTCTTTGCAAACTGTGTGTAAGATTCCTGCAGCTGGGAAATCTCCCGCACACTCCCTGACTAGCTCCAGTTCTAGGCTGGGAGTAAATAAATGCATAGAGGGGTTTTCCCAGGAGTAGGTATTACACCAGTGCTAATGAGGGGATAAACCCCATTTATCTCCACTCCTTCCCTAATGAATCCATGCTTTTGTAGGTTTGCCTGGACTTCATGCCAGTGATTGCTATTTCACCAGGAAGGGAGCTTGAAAGGAACTGGGAGTGCGGTGTAGGGTCATTAACTGATGAGAAGAAAAATTTTGTAGCTAATCATAATGCAGTTTAACCAGCAGAAGCAAAGAGGAGGGTCCAGACTCATGTGCATAGCCACATCTTTCAACACAGTTTAGGCTACTAGTTGGTTTTGGATCACAAATTGAATGTGTGTGATGACCAAGAAAAAAGTGTTTTCCAAAGCATTCATCACAAGCCCAATTTTGTCTCATGTAAGTCAATAACGAATTCTTGGATTTCTGTCAACTGAAGCAAAGTTAAGCCAATGCTAAACAGTTTTGAAAAACTCACCCAAAAATCTTATCCAGCCATTCAATTCCCATTAAGGATCCGCCTGTATAAATTCGCAAGCAATGCAGATACACAGTTCCAACATGCAATTGCTCTCTCTGCACAAACAGGACAGAGTGGTTTACATGCAGTTAGCAAAATGGACACATCCGTGATCCTTTTACAAATAAGCATTTGATTTCTTTGCATAAGGAATTGAAGTGTGTGCTCAGCACGTATGTAAGCCATTGCTCACATATTTTTGGAGGGAGAAGAGGACTAGAATAAAACATTTTTTGTTGTTAAATGACTTTTCTTGTTTATGAAGACATCTTTCTCCTTTAGTTGTGCAACCTTAAAGATGAAAGAAAGCTCTAGTTCACAGAAAAGCTTTGTGCTTTGTTTAAGATTATCTTGAAAGTTACTCAGTATTTTGTTGCTCTAAATAATTATGCCAGCTGCAAATCATAAAGATTAAATATATGATCCTAGCCTGAGCAGAAGGCTAATCTCCCACAAAGGGAGATGAGCCAAAGACTACATCAACTGAAGCAGGGATTTCAGTACTGCTCCTCAGTTTTATAAGGAAGGTGTTCTTATACAATCTTGGCAGAAAGACAGACAGATGAGGAAGGATGATACATGCATGCTCTGTCATGGGAATTTTGGATGAACTGCATGACTTATCTAATTTTCTTTAAGTAACAGGAAAGGAAAACTTGATTAGGAGGATGTTGGAAATCAGACAGGCAACTTTTTACAGAAAGCTTGATGACTTTTTCAAATTACTTCAATAGAAATCATCACGGCTATTAATATTCAATAGCTAAGTAAGAGCTCTTTAGAAATAGAGAAAACAGGAGGAGGCAATTGTGGCTTTAAAGTAGAAATTGCTTATCTGTCTGTAAGGTGTCCCTGGGGACCTGTGCAATTCTACCTGGTGACCAACATTCAATTCTTCATCAGTGAGTTTACCCTAACATTTTCACACCAGAGGGGAACTATATTTCCTGCTTAGTGTTTGAGCGGCTGCTTCCTCCTCAGCCTCAAGCTGGGGCTGCTTGTCAGGAGAGCTCTGGGAGCTGTGACTCAGTGGCTCTCCGGACACACCAGGAGGAGAGCTCTGGTTTTCAGCTCCCAACCCATTTTTCAATATGTAGCAGAAGTTTGCTGCCATTCAACTAGAGCACTTTCCTCAGCCTTCTGCTTCTGCCACCACTGTACCATGCATGCTTTGTAAATATTTTCAGTCATCGTAGCTATAAAAAAGTGAAGCTTTATAGTAACAAAATACTTATTTGTCTCCTTAAGTGCTTGTCTGTAATTCAGTTTAATGATGCTGCACTTTCTTGTGGTCTCTCATTGCCTAGAGGGTACTTTGTATTGATTTAGTCATTGTATAGGTCTCAGTAACAAACAACCACATAAAACACAGACTGGAAGAGGAAAAACCTTCCTCAGGTGGAAAAACACATTTATCAGAGTAATGAAACTTTTGACTCGGAGAATCATTTAGAAGAAATACAAAACCAAAGAAATTTAGTGCTTAAATAGAAACCTTCATGGAGAGGATAGGGAAATACCCACTCAGTTTGTTGTTCTCTGTCCTTTCATAAACATCATAGAATATGAAATATTGCTCTGTATGCACTGTGTCAAGTCCCAGTGAGTACGTATAAAATATGGAATGCTTATCTAAATTCCAAAATAATATTTTTGTCCCAGTTGTAGTTATTAACAAATATTAATTCAATTTATTTATTTTCAGAGAAATGAAGTTCTAGGTAATAAATAATCAAATGTTATGTCATAAATGGCAAAAAGTGATCCAATGAAACTATTATGCTTATATATTTAATCAATGAACTGAGAAATAGGACCTATCATTTGTATTGCTGTGACTGAAAGCAAAATCCTCAGAGACCTTTAAATGGGCAAGAGTTAAGAAATATCTTCGGTTCCAGTTCCAATATAAAGAAAACTCTTTCAATCCTGTAGAATTTTTTCCCAGACAACAGATTTTCTGTGTGCTTAGGGCAGTCTTGTATGAAAAAAGTAATGAAAAAAATACGTAAGGAGTCTCAGCAAAATATGTGGACACCATCACCGAAGAGCTCTTCAGGTTCTCCCCTCCTCACAGGGACCAGACCCCATGTCTGACCGCTGGGCTCCCCACAGTGAGCATGGGAGTGTAGGCATCTCCAATGGGATGCAGGATGCCAGGCTGGGAGCCACCTTGCACAACCAGAAGGAAGCAATATATACAAAAAGCCCGGGGAAGAGTCTTATGTTACTGCCTTTCATGTACAAGTTTACAGGCTGGTGCTCTCCACTAAAAAGCAGTGGCAATTTCAGCTTTGCCTTCTTTGATGGTGATTTCTTGAAGCAAGCTGTGGCTGACAAACAAAAATATTCCTTAGATCACATTAGTGTCCTCTTCTAGTATCACTGTTACCCTGTACCTTTCCAACTTTTGCAACTTAGTATAAAATGTAAGCCAACAGATGATATTGTGAGTTCCTCTCACCCATGAGGGAAGATTATGACTGGCTTTTACTTGACAACATTAGCTTCTAGGTATCTTTATTTTTTGCCCTTGAAAAGCAGAGATTGTGCTGGAAGACAGACATGATGCGCTGTGTAGAAATTCAGGAACTGTGGAAATGTTCTGCTAAGAACTTCATCATGCATGATGGCACCATGTGGGTCTTAAACCTAAGCTTTGGGGTCTCTTGACTGGAACCCCAATATAGAGCAATTCCCAAACTGAGTGCTGGCTCTCAAGTGAGAAAGTAAAGCCTCCCTTTTCAATTCAGTCTCTTTTTAATTTGCCAGTGTTCGCACCAACTAGTGAGCAGCCTCAAAGCAGTCATAACCAAGGGACTTTCTAAGCATTTCTCCCTGGAAATATCATTTTGTGCTGAGTTACAGGTCTCACACTATTAACCACCCAATTGGCACAAACTGAAAAATAGTATTTGGAGTTGCTTTTGGACAATGTCTAAGTTACCAATTTCTTATGCACTAATGAGATGGATATGCTTTTTGTGCAGCGCAGAGCTACAAACAAGCAAAGCTAATTTTTATGGCCACGCCATTTTCTTACTGATGGTCACATGCAACACTCTTCTCATACAGTAATATTCATGAAGGACCACAAAACAAGCAAAGTGAGACCTACAATTTGAATGATGTTGGAAATAACTCTACAGATGGGTTCCCCAGAACAGCAATCTAGCACTAATCAGCCATACAAGAAGAAATAGTCTTGATTTAAGGCCTGGAATTCTCTTTTTCAGAAGATGCATGGGCCTGGAAACATATTTGTGTTCCTAACTGTAAGCATGTGAATAATTCCTTTAGAGAGATTTTGTGACTGGTTTTATGCTTGAAGTTAAAATCACAGTAAGCGTTTAGAAGATCTGTGCCTAAGGCAGGCGTCAATATTGAAACAAAAAAAGCTGGTTAATACACATCATCTTTTGTTTGTTTGTTTGTTTTTTAGGAATGATAACATTTTCTATCTTATCTTTTGCTGGAAATTTCAGGAACTGAAAATTCAGATTTTTTAAAAATAAATAATTCATTCTGGTGTTTTATACTTTTTCTGTGAAAGCACTAGAACTGGAAATTTCTCCCCACGCATTTTGTGTCTTTCTTCACAGAGGCCTGACAAGGAGGAGTAAATGCTGTAAAAACTTGTTACTGGCCACTGCATTTAAAATTTAATTTCAGTAGCAGACTTTGCCTCTTTGTTATCCATTTACAAACATCTAAGTTGTACTTAAATATATCTATAGCAAACACTATAAATTAATCAATTAAATAGATTCCTGAAATAAAATCTACCTTTGTAAGAGTTCCAGAATTTTTGAATGCATTGCTTCTATTCAAGCTGCTAGCAATAAAAATCTTACATAGAGCATTAATACTACAGCACTAGTAAAAGGGCTTGAAATAATTTATGGCAGATAAACAGCACTTCAGGCATTTTCTTTGGCAATCTTTAATAAACCATGAACTCCAGGATCCCTACAAGTCCTCAGAGCTGACGTACAATACTGCAGCTCATTCACAAGAAAATAAGGTCCCCATTCCACATCTCTTGAGCTGAACACTTTACCACAGATGAGAGGAACCGTTTAAGAAACAACTTTCAACTTATAGCTGTTCAGCAGTGCAGTCCAGGGGTTGTAGGTATGAATCATTGATACTGACCCCACAGGGCTGTGCTCTGGTGTAGGTTTAGTGTAGAATCAACAACCAGCAGCTTGCCTGTGACCATACATTCAACGTGTTTTCCAGATATTAAGAATATAAGCTCTATAATTTGAGGCTAACAATCATAACCAAGATTAACACTTCACTCCAAAGGAGGTAGCATGGGTACGTAAATCAAGAAAGAACGAAAACAATCTCATACAACTGTATGGAGATAGCTGAGACACTAGACGCACAGCTTCTCTGGTGACATTTTCTATTCATACTTAAAATTCAGATACTGTGCAGTACAAGAAATGCCAGTGTCTTCACAGTGTCTGACTCCTATCCTAAGCAGGATTCATAGACTAGGTAATTACATTTTCCTAGGTGCACAGTGTGGTGGTGGTGGCTGCCAAAACCAGCATGTGATACTAAAAATATATCAGTCTCGGAGAGGAGCTGCAGGATGTTTCCTAAAGCCCAGAGCAAAAAGTATCTAATGTCATGTGGAAGATTTTCTTCACTTAAATCTTTCAAAAGAGATAACAGTGTGGCAGGTGTAAAGGGAGGATGATAACATAGGTAACTTTGTCATTTCAACAACCCTAGGAAAAGAAGCAACAATGCTATTGTAAACAAATGCTATTGTAAACAAATGCCAAGAGAAGCTGCAAATTTGCATTCATATCATGCAAATCCATGACCTTCCTGGGTTCTAGTCCTAAGAAATCAAGCTTTCATTGCAAACAACCCTTTCTCTCACCTCCACATAAAATAAGTCCAACTTCTAGAACAAAATGATAAAGGAACACTGAGAATAAAATGATCAAATGTCCCAGCGTGACTATGTTAGAAGGTACGGTCTGTCTACGTTACAAACCCTTACTTTCTGTCATGAATAAAATGCTACCAGGATCTGTTAAATATTCAGGCCCCTTATGTTCACAGGCACTGATAAAAACGAAGTCAAGCTACTCACAGAAATCAGTCTCTTTAGTCCTTACAAAAGGATTTTGAAAGCTTACAGCAATTGCTGTATTGCCATCTGGGAATGGCACGGCCCTGGCTCCTCAGCCTATACCCTACAGACTGTACTTCTTTTTAAAGCAAGTTCACCTAAACTGGCTATAACTTGCACAGGGTTGGAGCTGTAGTAGGTTACAGCAGCACCATGCTCACAGCCTGTTAACGTTTCCATGATAAAATGGCTTCTTACTCTTAATCAATAGGATTAGCTGTGCTTTTTTCCTGCCAAGAGTAAGTCAAATGTGGGCTTCTGACATTGAGGAGCCATGGCTATTGGGGATGGTATCCCTGACCTTAGGCTGCTGCTCTGAGGCATCCTTTGGAGGAGTCTCCTTTTGTCTACTGGGTGCATAGAGGGCCTCAAAGAATGATCAGTGCTTCATTTGAGGTGTCAGAAATCTACCCACACCAGTCATGCTGGATGATTCCAGCTTGCCTTTGACTGAAGGAAAATCTGTCAAGAAAAGAAGGCCTAAAGCAGAAAACAGCTGATGGCACAGGGCTGGGAGATGCCATCCCTCCATCACCTGGAAGCAACTCAACTTATACCAAGGCCCATTCAGTAGTTTTATTGAGATCCACTAATTTTCACAAAGATGTGCTTTCTCTGGACAGTGTGCCTGCCCCAGTGTAGCCATCCCCGCCCATTTCAGAATGCTGTTTCCGTGCTGTGAACCATGACAGCTTACTGTCATTGGTCCCTGAGGGAATTGGAAAGGGAAGCTCCTCCTGCCCAAGACCCTTGTGGGCTCCAGGCAAGATTTGCTCCTAGGCCAGGCATAGGAGAGAATGACATTTAAGGATGTCTCCCTTAGAGACTAAAACTGCTCAGAAATGGGAGTTCTTAAGAATAAATTGTGTCCTGGCACTTAATTTTGTCATCAGCTGTCTTATATATTTTCATGTCTTGGTAGAGTTGGGTGAATATGGCCAAAAGGCTGGGTTTACGGTGGATATTCACAAGGAATCCTGCTGAAGAGACTCATCAGAGGCTGTAAGGCTGGCAAACAATATTCAGACATCTCTAGGGAGAGGTAGCTGCTGCTTATATCCAATTTCTTTGAGTTTTTCTCATTAGTGAAACAGATGACAGCACCAACAACTTACTCTTCTGTGAGTAAGAAGTGCCCTAGTTTACTTTAAGGCATCTGTCTCCAGAATTTCTGGGGTGGATAAGGCCAAGAAAGAATTGCATTTGGTTCTCTCTTACAGACTTTGCTAGGTAATTCTTTTCTTTCTTGGTACATACTGTGCTTGCATCTGGTAAGCATTTCTAGATGTCAATATAATGGAGAGCAGACATGAGGGAAAGAAGATGAGTGTGGCTGCCGATAATACAGATGTGATTTTAAAAAACATGCGGAAGATGTCACAACTCTAATCATCTTCTGGTCCAAAGGGAATACAATCCATATGTGAAAAATTAGTATCTGCTTATGTGATCTTTACCACATAGCTACAGGAGAGTTGGCAGAGGAGCCTGTGACTCTTGACATGCCTTCTGTGATAGACAGGTCATCTTTTTGCCTGCTCAGAACACCAAAGCAGGTTCTTCACATAATGTGTAATATGAGATACTTAAAATTTACAAGGATTCTGGTACGAGAACAAACTGTCAGGGAATATAAAATGCCTTGGTGATGCTTCTGGCTCAGAAAGTTCTCAGTCTGCTGATTCATAGAGGCTGGAAGAACGCATCACTGAAGTGTGCCGGCTCTGCTCTCTACTTTCAGTGAGGTTATTGACCACCGTCAGAAATAGGAAATGGACTAGAGAGACTTTTGGTCTGGTTCAGTACAGTTATTCTGATGTTCTTATTCCAAAAAAAGTTGATCTGAGTGTGATTTTCAGAGGCATCAACAATCAAAACCCTGTCTGAAGTCAATGGCAATTGTGGATGTTCAAATATTCAAAAAAAATCAGACTAAGTATTTTATTTATTGAGACTAACAACCAATTTTGAAATTAACAGTCTGAATATTACCATCGTAAATGGCACAGCATTCTCCTGGCACCGTTCTCCTTTCCAGGAAAACCTTAAGAACATCCTGTAATTTGTGTTTATAGGAAAGCTGAGAAAACACAGGCTTACGCAGCACTGCCAGCTTTTGTGATTTTATCATAAACCTGACAATATTTCATGTTTTCTTTAAGGTCTAAAATCATGGATTTGTGATGGGAATCTTACATCACACGTTTGAAAAGGTAAGCTTCTCATTTTTATGGCTGCAGAGAAAACTTCAAAATCTGAATTTTAGACTCCATAATCAGAAGACAACAACCTCTACAATCTTAAAATGTTAAAAAAAGAAATTAAGAAAAAAGACTGTAAGACAATCTCTTACTTTTTGGGAACCTGACTCACAGAATTTAAATGCTTTGATTTGGCATTAATGCTTAACTTCAGCTTTGCAAAACAGTCTTCATGTTAATTTTTAAGTCTTCATATTTCCCATATGAAATTGGCAGGCTTACACATTTTTAGGGGCTGTAGTTTTATGACTGGTCAATACAACTTTGTGAAGACCATAAACACAAGTCCTTTCTAACTATCGCGAACAATTCCTTTTTCTCACACTTTCTGGATCATGACCCACTTGTTGGATTTCCACGTCTAAAGTGAAGGATGCACATATTTGCATTTAGAGCACATTCATATTCAAAGCATGCTGAAGTTGATGGGCCTTTACCAGCACTGCTGGACTTTGGTATCAGCACTGTGCTGAGAGCTCTTACATTGATTTCAGACAACCATGCATCTTCAGCTTCTCTGTCTCCCACCCAAAAGCAAATGTTTAGTTTCTTCCAGATTTAAACATAAACTGTGGTTGATTCTTGCTGCTGGCAGAAATGAGAACAGATTCAGAAAGGAGAGTACAGAGATTTAAACCTTGCCTGAGTAATGGGTATTTCAGGGCTTATTGCAGTTGCCCTGACTTTTGCTTTCAGCTCTCACTACATGGCTCCCTTCTTAGCTGCCTGTGGACAAATGGCAACATCCTTGCAGTGCATCCACCTTCCTGATGGGTCTCCAGCCTGGTTGGGAGGGCAGGCAGAGATAGGCATTGAATACATGTCACAAGCCCCCGGCCCAGACCAGGCTTGCCCGATCCTCTGTGTTGGAGTCACTCATAATCCTCCCTAAATCTGCCTTACTTGGCAGTACTGGCAACTGCAAAGAGACAACAAGTACTACAGTATCTGTCAGATACCCACAACATGAGTTCAGAGTGCAATCATTAGGGCTGCAGATAGACAGTTTGTTGTATTGCTTTATGATGCTGTCCAAAGGGTTTCTCCTATGTCCCTATCTGCAGAGCTTCTGCAGAAGATTGCTTTCCCCAGAGCTCCCCAGGTATGCCCTGCTTTCCAGAGACTTTCTGTGATGTTTGATATTCATATTTCCAGGAGAGAAAGAGGAAGAGTTTCTGTACTACTCCCTACTCTCTTGAGGTGGGAAATAAGTACAACCAAGCATTTTTTTTCTCTGACATTTGCTTAAGGCTGCAGCAGAAGGCATGGCACAAACGCAATCATCTGAAGACAGGAGTGGAGAGTGAAGCCCAGCGACCCTACCTCATTTACCTGAAGAATTTACCCTGGTAAAGACTCTGCACGTTACTAGCTCTGTCTGTTGAAAGCAGATGAATTAGCAGGGTTGTATCACAAGTTGAGTTGGTAGTAAAGAGAGTTCAACTAGATACATCCATACCCTTTGCAAGTTACAGAAAGACAGCCTCCAAAGGGCGATGAAAACAGAAGGCTGAAAATAAGCGTGAGGATTGTTTTGGATTTCTTTGTGTTTCATAGCTTGCTCTGTGACCAGAAAGAGTTACCCATGCTTGGTGCTTCTCTTGGAAGCTTAGTAACAAGAGGCAGTCCCTGATCATCGAAAGCTGCTGGCCCCTTCCAGCTCTAAGCCAAGACAAGCCCCCCTGGGAGCTGGCCAGGCAGAGCTGGAACCTTGCTGCACTTCCCTGTGTGCCCATGGGAGCACCACCATGGCCACCACTCTAGAGCCTAGATGTTCTACATCCTGAATACAGATTAATTAAATTAACACCCTGCAAAATTATTCTCTCACCAACGTGCAATTTTTTTCTGCCCTTTACCTCTCTACAGGAAGATTTCAGTAGATACTAATGACATGTTGTGTCAGATTAAAAAAGAGGAAAAAACTGACAGCGTAATATTGAAACTCATCTCCAGTGTGACTGAATTATAGAATATTTAGCTTTTGGTAACTGCTTATTGGTACATAGAGTGTCTTTCACCTAAAATACAGCCCTGTGTTATCCCCAACAGGAAATTAATCTCTCATTTAATATTTGCCTTTTTTTCAGAGAGCAAATGAATAACCTGCACTAAACTGTCCTGTTTTAGAGAGACTGTAAGGCAAGAGAGTACAGTCTACACAAATATTTTTGGTGTTTTGTCACAAAAAATTTGAGGGAGTGGGGGAGAAGGAAAAGGGTGGAGGGACCTCTTGATCCCCAAAGCAGTCCTATATATCAGTAGTTCCTGGCAAGGTCTAAAAGGAGCTTAGTAGGGAAGAACACAAGTAAGCCTCTGTAAATAGATTATTTCAAATGTAATTAATATTTTTAAAAAATTCTAGCAACTTCAGTGTCATGCTTTCTGAGGTACATAACATTTAGTAGCCAAAAGGTTGTATCTTCACTTTCACTCTAAGTAGCTAGAACTGAAATAAAGTGGGTCTGAAAGGAAAGGTTATATAATAAAATAATTGAGACATACTGTTATAAACATGTGGAATTTGTATGCATTCAAGAACCGTTGATTTACCAGCCCCAGTTGTTAATGGTAAAGTAAGAATTTGCTCTGCCCTTAATCAATCTAAAGTTAACAAGACCCCAATATCACTTAATGCCTGCCCATTCTTGAATCTACATGGGGTTTACTTGTCTTTGGGGCAAGGGGAGAAATTGCACAGCCTAACATGCAACTCTGCCAAAACCCTGCGATGAGGCCATTGCTATGAACCAGTTAATAAGGTAATTCTAGAAGCCCAAGTTTGTTTCCGTAGCTACATAACATTACACAAACATTTTGGTTGCAATTTTGTGGCAATGGTTTCACAGTTATTTGATCAAAATGCAGTGCCTTGCTGCTTGGAGCCGGGGAGCGTCTGATATCAGTGAAAGCTCTTTAGAAGTGCTACAATTTAAAATTACAGCTTGCCCTGTTTGAAGGGTTATTTTTAGTCTATTTATTCAGAGTATAAATATAGTTCTATACATCACTGGTTTAAAGTCTCTTTCTTGAGCTGGTCAGAAAGACGCTTTACCCAGCACCGAATAAATGTCAACAAACGGGTATCTTTTCTTTCTTTTTTTCCTTGCTTTCTTTTTTTTTTTTCATAAAGCAGCATTAAGTGCTTTAGAAAGCAAAGTATCTTGTCAGCAAAGGCTGCACGCCTAACCCCTTTACTGCAGTGACCTACTTATAGGAAATACTCCTATTGAAAAGGGCTGTTTCCAACATCTAGCATTTCAAACAAAAACGTATCTAAAATTAGGTGGAAAGTGTTTAAGGGATCCCTGAGCAAAGATAATCGAAAGAATAAAAGGCAAGAGAAGGGAAATGGTGATGAATCACCATGCAGTCAGGAGGAGTGATGTAGTGCATATTTCTATGAATGGCCATTCTCTGGCTTTGTCGTCAACAGCTTCATGAGTTATTTATTTCTGATTATTTGTTTGGGTGTCAGGGGGATCTTTGTGCCTGCAAACCCCTGGAAACCAGAGTTTTATGTACATACAAAAGGCACAGTAGCGACAGTGCAGGCAGCCACATCCCTGCTCAGCTGTTGCCCTTGCCCTAAAGAGACCCTCCCATCCACAAGACAACCCAACAGCACATATTTGGTTTCTGTGTTAATGTAGCTCTGGGCTTTTCTTGAGCTAGGCTTGCTAGTTGTGCTGAACTGTGACGAATTCTTCAAGGACCAGCAGGGTTGGATTGATTTCAGGTTTGATGTGTGCTGGGGGAGTGGGGGAAGAGGTAGAATTTCTTCTAATAAATGGCCTTTCCTAAACACGTCAGTCTTCCAGTTGGAGACTACCTCAGTCTAACTGTAACTTACAGACCTGAGCAAGTATAAAAGACCACAAAGATTAAGTGGGCTCTGCAGTTCACTTCTCAGTGGAGTTCCCACCAAAAAAAAAAACCCACCAAAAAAACCCCAAACCAACAGCAGAGCCACTTCCAGGTGGCATTTCTTACCATGTCATTTGGGAGGCACAGAAATCTAGCATCTTTTGTATTGTGGACTGTGGATTGAAATGCGTGTGCGGGAAAAATGTGTGTAATGTCTCTTTGTTGAGGTAGAGGTGACAGTTTAGTTTTTTTGAAGTGAATGTCAATGGATAGAGGAACTTGCCAGTCCAGAATCTGAGGAAAGAAGGTGAGATCTCTGCATATGCGGAAAAAGACTTATGACCAGGAGGTACAACACAGGCACACAGATACATATCACGGGACCACCCTGAGAAATTCATATTGTTTCTAAGGACACACATTTATCAAAGTTCATAATACCTATTCAGGCACAACCTCTTTTTAACATCTTTTAAAGACCTAATTTTGGAGATGATCTATTTTATTACTAGCTAACAACAAATGACCAATTTGGCTGAGATGGGGCCAGGTTTCAGTGAGAAATACTGTTCTGATTTTTTTTTCCAGTTTTGACTATATATTAAAAAAATATCTCCCCCAAAATCATGCACCAGAGAGGCAGGAGAGACTTTGCAAGGCATTTCAGTCCTGTTCCCAGTTTGCTATAAGTCTGGGCATGCGTCATGATCTTTGTATGTCCTGGTTCTTCACTTAAAGAGTCCAGTGAATCTTTGTCTCATCTGTGCAATCTCAGGCTGCATTCTTAACATTTAATGTATCACTGAGATGCTGGTATGACCAAATAATAGAATTACAAAAAAAAAATCAAATTAATTTAATCCTACTTCATTACCTGACCCTTCTTTTATACCTTTATTTACTTTCTCCATTTCAGAAAATGGAGATTTCTACTTTCTCTTGACTATTAAAATGCAAGGAACGATCTGGAGAAATATTCTCCCCAGGCTGCAGCACAGAGGCTGTCGATCGCCAGCTCTGCACTCGCCTGGTGTGTGGAATACATATCGACGTCAAGGGGAGTTCCTCCCGCAGAACAAAGGTGGAATGCGCAAGCAGGAACGGCGCGGGGCGCCGCTGAAAAAAAGGGGGCTGCTCCAGTTCGGCAGATGAAGGATAAACACAGTCTCCATTGCAGTCAGAAGAATGGTGTGATGTAAGCAGTTTTCCTGTTGATTTTTATCTCATCCCAGAGAAACCATTGGAAAAAAACCCCAAATGCATAGCATGTAAAACAAAAATACTGGGGAAGTCATTTCACGCTCCAGTGAGGTACAGAGGAGTCCCCGAGAACAGGACACTCATTTCTGTGTTGTTTGTATAGCTTTGTGTCCCCTGAGCACTTTAAATTCAATTCACAGTATCTGCAGGCTGTAACGGGACTCCCCTAAACACTGCAGTTCTCACAACAAAAAACCTGCGAGCTTCAGTGCGCAGACAGCCCTTTCTGAATTCTGCTCATGGAAGCTGGGCGGGTTTTACTGTGTTCTCAGCCACCAGCTGTCCTTTTTCATTTCTTTGTGAATTATTATGGACATAATAAGAAATATATACTTTAACCTGGACTTTTAAAAATGAACCATATTGCTTAGTAAAAGAAGCAAAACTTATTAGCTCTTCACTGAAGTGATTTTGTATTTTTTAATTGCTACTAGGTTAAACACAGATTATTCATGATTATTTTTATATAATTTGAAGTCTTAGCACTACATACAGTAGCCTGCATCCTACTCCCCCAAGAAAAATGCCATTTGTTATTTACAGGGCAGAAATACAATAGACAGACGACAATGCGATCACTGCCTGACATATCACCTACCCCACAGCAAGGGTTGCACCTGGAAATTGTTTATTATAGCCAGAAGGCAGTCCTCCCTAAGATATTTTAGGATGTGACTCATGATAATGACTAATAGAAAGTTACTTTACTCATAAATCTGCTCTGTCCCTAATCCATCTGTTATTCTTGTTCTTACAAAAGGCAAAACAATTTGGCAGAATGTTTTTTTACACAAATATAATACATTTACATGATTGACTTTCCACTGCTGCTGGAAAAGCAAGCCATTATAGCATGAGAATATACTGTAGGAATTCCTTTTCGGATAACATTTTTGCAATGGCAGTTCCAGGTGAGCCATCTAGAGGCAAAAGCAAGATTTTCTTAAGAATACTCCACATTAGTAGTGTAATGAATTCCTCTTAAATAAATATCCTAAAAAACTTGTAGTATCATATGTACCAAGAGCTGAGATTGCCATCTGTTATATTCATAAACCTCTTAAATGCTTTAATTTCCTGTATGCTCAGGCTATGATTTTAACAGTTTCCTCTGCTTTTAAAAATTATTTCTGAGAGTGATTTGGATTGCTTTATGCTAATGTAGTATCAAGAAAAGCCTATATTAATTATAATAAGTGATATACCAATTAAAGGAGGGAATGTAGAGTTAAAAAAACTTGGAATGTCTTCCTGCTCTTGACTCTCTGTGTGACACTGGGAAATTCTCTTAACTGGAGTCAGTTTTACCACCCATAAAGTACAGCTCATAATTTTACTGTCTTTGTAAAGCACTTTATGATCTTTGGATGAAATACCAAAACACTGCAATAAAGATACGCACACAGTAAATACAACAAATGGCCACATTTTGCCTTTACTTCCCTTTCGCTTAATCCTATTAAAATCAGAACTACATGGTGCATAAATCAAGGCAGAGCAAGCAGCATTCTTTGCACTCAGCAGTAGCAGCGTCACAACACAGCTTATGAAAGGAGGGTAAAAGTCACCATTCTAAAACACAGCTGGGGCGATCTTAGAATAGGGGTGCCACCTGGTACACCCTGTGGGAGAGTTTAGAGTGGGTAATCATCAAAGGCTTATTTACTATTAAAATTGCTAAATTGCTTTGAAAAACATTTCTATTCGCACAAAATTTCCCTGTGCCATCTAACTGAACCCTACTGAAACACAAGATTTTCTTCTCAACATGCTGGCTAAAGTAACACAGCCAAAAGCCTGACCTCTACTACAGGCCTCATGCTTGCAGCTGATTACATGGTGCAACATTGGCAGGGCTGCCCGGGCTGTGAAGTGGGAGCTGTAGCTTCAGCCCCAGGCACTCAGAGTCCCAAATCCAGCGGAGACTACCCTGATTTAGAAATTGCTGGTGTCCAGTGCAGCCACAGCTACACCAGCTACTAGAAGTAGACACAGATGCTCTGCCTTTGTATCAATTACAGCAACTGCAATGGGAAACAGAAGTGAAAAACCTCTCTTAGCAGCATTGTTCCAAGCCCACACATGGGCATCTCTACTAAATGCACAGTCACAGTATCGCTGTCAGGGAGCTGGAAGAGCCCTTCCTGGACTACCAACAAGGCCTGAATGACAGTTTAAAAAAAATCTCTATGAAGCCTGGGTTGTAATTTGTCTACCATTTAACATTTCCCTGTAGCATAAACCATGAAACCTACATCTACATATGTCAGGCTGGACACACAGTGCGTGTGAGTACTGGTGTGTGATGCTGGTCCACCAAGGGTAGAGGTTGTCCACATGGAGCTCATTGTGGGCAGGAGCTTCAGGAAAGCAAGAAAGGATGGGGCTAAGAACAGGCTGGTGAACTCTCCCTTCCCCAAGTTCACAAGGCATGTTGGGTTAGGCACCCTGGGAAAACACTGTGTTCTTGTCAAAAAAATAAATGAAATAGATGAGGGCAAGGAGCCAACAGAGCGATGGTTCCCACCGGGAGCTGGAATGAATCAGAAAATGTCTTCTAGCCTGGCAACAGGCTTTTCACGTGGCATGACACTGTGCATGGGAGGGGGTGGTGAGGATGCATGAACAAAGGTGAAAGATGGGGAGCTGCCTGTACATCAGCCCGAGTGGGTCACCACCCTGCACTGCACAGTAACAGCTAACAAAGTCAGGGTACAAGAGCACATGGACTTCTGCCTGATCCTCTCCTGTAAGAGCTGGCGTTTTAGTGAGGCTCCTAGGGACAGAGCTGACTGAGTTCACAAATTCACTGTCTTGGCTACTAGGGTGTGATTTGGACAAGCAGATCTGACCCTATGTCTATTCCTCTCCATACCTCCAGCTTTGGTGAGCCGTGGGCAGCCCTCCACCTGGCTCACAGCATGCTCCAGATGTGCACCGCTATCTTCTGTGGAAGGAGCCAGTTGGACTCCGGTCCCCATTTGCTTCAGACAGCTGTGGTCTCCTGTGGCTTCCCTCTCTGATCCAACATCATAAACGCTTGATAATATATTTGAACAGTTCTTCTTTCACCCTTCTTTTGGGAATCACAGAGGATTTTTTTTTTTTTTTTAACCATTTAAATAGTGCCAATAGTTGGAGATAGCTGGTATCAGACAGCTATTCACTGAATTTCCACAGACACAAGCAGGATAGGCCTCATGTATATATCACAGACACTTACTCAGACAGAATAAATAAATTCCATCCTACAGCTGTTTCCTAGGTAACTGAACCAGGACCACAGAAACAGACTGTGCACAGCTTAAAGATTTGAAACAACAGAACTGCAGCATTTCTTACTGTCTCCAAACTTTTGATTTTGTGTGGCTACAAATATGATAGAAGTGTTTCAAGAATGAAACACACAACTGGAAAATATGCACCTATTCTCTGGTAGCCAAAACATGTAATCCCAAGCATCCTGTGATACATCACTTCTCAGTGTGATGAACCACTCAGAGCAACCTTGCCTATGCTTGGATTTCTGCCAGTGCCCAAACCCCTGGAAAGCTGCAGAGAGCAGTCACCAAAAATTGTGTGGCTGTGTTTCTCAAATGTGAAATCTAGCCACCTTAGGCAAATAGGCTGAATGTGTAAGCTGAGAGGAAGTCAGTCCTGCACAAGGGACTGGTGAAAGTTCTGGTCTCTTCAAGCAATGCAAGGGCTCCCCATCATTAACAAGCTGGAAGGCCCCAGCAGATGGTACCACCTTGCACGAGCAAGTTGTGAACAGAATTTTTCCTTAGTGAAACTGTCTGCACCCACGTGCTGCAGGAAAATGCAATGAGATCCTTTGAAGCCCTGTTCTGCTTTATTTTGTCCATGACATAAACTGCCGTATTTGGTTGTCTATTCTTTTCAGTCATATACTTCTTATCAGTGGAGGTGGCTATCCATGCTTTCAGCAAAATTCAGAGTCTGTTTTTGTGGGACATAAGCCCTTTTTACATAATTGTATCTCCACTGGATTAACTACACTTGCTGATGGCTGATTTTCTTGTGGGTTGCTTCTTTTTGCCACCCAAAGCAGCCTGGGCATCTTACCACACCGGGATAGTTCCTGGGTCTATGTGCTGACTGCCAGCCTGGGGAGCCAGCAGCAGCACCTGCCTTCCTCGGGGCGGAGGGAGATCCTTCAGCTGAGCACTCCCTTCCTGTGGCCACCGAGAAGGGGCAACAGTTAGTGCAAAGGGCTCTGCTGTCACGCTGGTGAGTTAGAGGAAAAAAACACCTCTTTGGCAGGGAAATAGGCAGGTGCAACTTTGCACCTGCAACAACAACAAAGGGAGAGCAGTTGTGAAAAATCCATGTAGCTAGACAAGGGTAAAATTATTTGGCTTCCCACAATGCAAAAGTCTGAAGTACTTTCTGTTAGGACTTTGCATTCAACTAGGAAAATTAGAGGAAAAAAATAGATTATTCTAGGTATACCCTCATTTAACCCATGGAAAGGGTAATATGCAAGTAATTAGCTGCTAAGTGATGTTTGTTTGTGACATTGTAATAATTGCTGCTAAATATATTGTGCTGGTTGAAATACATGTATTTTTTTTGTTGTGCAGGGCTATGGAACAGTATTTCTGCCTTATGAAGTAACATCTTTTTGTGGATTAGAACCACTATAAATGTGTTACTCTAATGACAAAAGGCTGATAAATAAATATTTAACTAAACTGTTTTGCTAGCTGTAGGGCCACGGAAGGGCAAATATATTTGATCATCGTAAGAACTGAGGTGATCTAGTTTTCATCTCCTAAGTGAGTATCAAACACCGAAGAATCAACAAGATTATAATTTTAGTTTAAAAATAAAATAAAAAAACTGCCTTCTTCAGTTGTGCTAATACATCTAGCTGTTTTTTAGAAGATGCAAAACGTGCATACCAGTGTGGGGAAGGAAAGTTTTTAAGCAGTGACACCAAAACAAACTCATATTCCTGTGTAAAAGGGTCAGTGGATCATAAATACCAGTGGGGGGAAAAAAGAGGTCTTCTGTTTTCATGATGAATTACATGCAATTTTTAGAAAAGGAATTAGAATATGTGTCTATCCACCCAGAAACTCGAGTTCACAGACTGAATTTCAGGAAACATGGTGCCAGCTTTTCACTGAATTATATTTGTGTGGTCCTGGTGAAAGTAATGGGGTTATACGAGGTGAAAGTCCATGCAGAAGTGGGCTCAGCCAGACTCTTTAGAGGTATGTAGAAACCATAGGGCCTGAATCTGATCTGGTTGGCAGTGATTTGAATTTAAATTATATTAAAGTCTATTGATTTCAGTGGGTGAACCGTGAATGTATGCCTATGTAAATGTAGCTAGAGTCAGATCACCCACAGCTATATCCAGCCCTGCAGCTATGAAACAGAGTCAGATTCTGATAATATGGTTTCAATGCTTCTGGTCTGTTTCACTTCCATATGCAAATGCTCAGTCTGCAGGGAAACAAGCTCCCATCTTGTCTGCTTCCTGTTTCAACTCAACAGCTCTTTGAAAATTGCTTATTCTGCCCTCTTGCAGTTCATCAGCAAATGGGACATGCAAGAGTAACTGCTCATGTACAGCTCCCAGTAAATCAAGGAAAACAAGTCTTCACCTGAACTTCAACCAGAACATCCTTAGCTGACTGGAAAAAAGCTTAGTTCTTCCATTAGTTGGCTGGTCAGAAGCAACAATTAAAACCAAACAGCAAGCACCATTTGTCACTGAAATTCAGAGATCTCATTTCAGAGCCACACACATTTGTCAAGCAAGAAAACGCTTAGTTGCTGTAGTCAATTGCCTGAATGTACCTATTTTAAAATTTGATCACCTACATAAAAGTAAGAATAGGATCACATCATTTCATTGGCTGCAAGTCATAACCTTTCTTTAAAACTGTGCACCACCTTAAGGTCCTGTGAATACAGCAGGCAGTAAAATCCTGATGTTATTCATATATCACCTAGCTAGGAACAATGGACGGTCTCCTGGGGTGAAGCTCTTTAGTAATCATGGCAGGTCCAGGATTTCACAGCCCAGCCAGTTCAACTTTCCCCTGCGTACCAGGGAAGTGCTTGAGGGCCAGGCTCAGCACCCAAATTACAGAAGTACACTGCTTTCTCTTTCGATATAGCTGGCTGACACCTGTGGCTGTTTGCATTTCACATGCAAGGGTGCCTAAATTACTCTAACTTGTTAGAAAGCTAGGGATGTCTCTCTCCTGAAGACAATGTCCTTTATCACAGAGAACATCTAAGGTGAACAGAAAGCTGCAATCTGCCAGGGGAGTGCAGCTGATCTGCAGGTTGACTCTCTCACATGGGAAGCTGCCTCTGACTGCAGTTTTGCTGTATGCTTGTTCCTGCTGGATAGTCTTATTCCTTACAAACATGATTCAAAAGCAACCTGCAGAATTACAAAACCGATGAATCACTTAGACTAGATGGTCTGAATGTGAAAGTACAGAAGGGAATTTAAAAACAGGCAAGAGAGCCCTGAGGGGTCAAACTCAATGACACGCTGATGATGGACTCCAGAAGAATCTATTAATACTGCCTGATGAGCTTGCTCATCCAATTTATTGTAACATACAGGTAAATGTACAAGAAAACTGTGCCACAGCTAAGCTTTAGAATAGAGATAAGGCCACAGTCATGAGTGAACCTACACATACCCACTTAATTCTGTAATACAAGCTGCGTACAACTTACAGGGTATAAAATGAAACATATCCATGGTTTGGCTTATATTTTCCATTCAACCTTATTTCTCCCACACCTGTAATTAATATTACACTGAAGCACAAGCTTCAGCGTCTGCCTCCAAATTCTACCAGACTGCTCCTATCTGAGGATTCATACCGGGAGCTCCCCTTGTTTGAAATAGTGTCCAAAACCAAAGAAGTTCACTACTGTCCCAAAGGGCCAACGGAAAGATCATAAGGCGGCTTGAACCAACCTCTCCCTTTAACTAATACAGGCCCCAGGCAGAAGATTTTTCCCATACTATAGATACTACTGTGTTTAGTACATCAGGACGTATTACCACATCAGGCTCAGTGCAGAGTCTAAAGGACAGCATAAAAGGAATTAAGGCTCATCCTTTCTCCCCATCAGCTCTGTGAACCTGCCAGGATTTTTGTTCTCTTGCTTTTGGTTGCTTGTTGATTTGTTTCAGTCATTCTCTTCTGTCTCTCTTCTAGCCTAGCAGACTTTTTTTTTTTTTNTTTTTTTTTTTTTTTTTACTAGTCTGAGAGTGAATTGAAAATATAAATCAGAAGGAAGGAGTTCAGCTTTGTTAAGTTCACAAGCTACATCATTTATGCAGAGACTTAGAGAGTACAAAATGCATACCATTTGAAAGGAAGCAAGCCCCAAGTAATTAACCTCAAATACTGTAATTATCAGTGGTTTTTTTCCCCAGACTCATAAGAAATCACTTCAATCACTGTTTTGTTATTATGGAAAGCACTTAATATGAAACACCTCAGGTTAGAAATGTTAATAGCAGATGAGCTTATGTGATCGCAGAAGGTCTCCTAGTGATGGATCAATGGAAGTGGTGTAACTGGGAGGCAGCCATCAGCTCAGGTTTTTTTTTTTAATTTTATTTTAGAGCTATTTCTTGCAGAATCTGGCAAAGTTTTAGATTTCATTTTTGTGTAATATTAAATGGAAGAAACAGTGGTATGTTTTCCTTAGGTTTACACAGTGCAATATTTCCTGACTGAAGCAACAGTTGGTCTTGGTCAGAAATACAGAAAGGCTCATAATTTCCCACTACACAGCTGAAACAAAATGTGCCCTCATTTCTCAGTCCAGCATACACTTTAACTTTGTAGGAATGACAGGCAGTTCATACACACCACTTAGTTTACGTGACTGTGGTTCTCCTCTGCTCTCTTCCTCCTATTTCTTGATCCACTTCAAATCTCACTTTTAAGAAAACAAAGTTAAATTTAGTTTAAATGACCAGTGGTATTATCCAAATTGCCCTTACTTTGTTGAAAGGTCAGTGGACCATTCTGCTGGCCGAGGCTTTGAAGTCTCTAAAGAAAGCTAGTGGGATTTAGATGTTACAAGCCCAATGCCAACATTTTGCATATCTATGACTATGAGACTGTTCTCTGGCACCACAGAGGGTGCATTAGATGTCAAGCCTTTTTGGCATGGATAGCTCAATGCACTGAGCTAGAGCAGTGCTTCAGGGACCACTTCAGAGCAGGTACTCTGCTTGTCTTGCTGGTGCGTATGCTTTCAAAGGTAACTGAACTAGGTGAAATGAAAAATTATAAATAAATGTTGGAGTCTACTAGAAATACAGTTAGCGGATAACATGGAAGATTTTGCAGGCTGGACAAGGTTGTTACACTGATGTGAAGGTATAAACTAGGGTATCTTCATTTTAACTTTAACGTGTGAAAATTAGAGACAAAAGGCACTGTTTGCCTCACAATGATAAATCACAAGTTTGTAGGACATGTATAATTTTTCCTAGGCCAAATTCTTCATTTTTTATGATATTCACAAATATCTGGAGGTTCTTGGTGAGGAGAACAAGTGTTCTGTACACCCGGTAAGGTTGCCAAACCCTAATGATCCCTCTTACTGTTTGAAGATGGAGCAGAGGAGAATGTGTTGGCTCCATCTTGGCAAAACAGGGAGTCCTCAGCTACCACACCAGAACCATCTGTATCCCTAGTCTGTTACTCCCCGACTAAGAAATGCCTTTTTCCCTAGCATTATATAATCATTACAATAAATTAATTAAATGATTGCTATTAATGACAAGCAACCCTGACATTGAACCCATCAGGGAACTGCACAAGCAATTAAAAATACAATCCTGCAGAAGGTGTCGTGAAAATGATAAGATAAAATTAAATAAGTTATTAAAGTTCTACTTAGAAGTCTTATGAACCTATAAATATATAATGCTGAAATATACGAAGTTATTTCTCCCAAATGTAGATAGCTAGTGCTGAAATATTTTGAAAAATAAGGTATATAGTGAGAAACAGGGGACAAAGGCTTCACTCCATGGGTCTGAAAAACCCTTTGAAAAATGGATTATTCAAAAGTGTCTCACATGCCAATAGCAAGAACTTCTTTGCTCTCAGGGATGGCATATTCCTGGGATTGAGGCCATGTATCCACACTTTGATTTTTCCGGAACCAGAGAATTGAATTGTAATCGCTGATTCTGCAATAAAAACACTAGCAATATTGTTAACTGACTTCCCCTCCCAATTTCTGTTGGTAATACAGTAATTTTTCCACCTCCAGGATTATATTACCTGCCAACACAACCACAAATGGCCTGGAAAAGAAGGGAATTTTATTGCACTGCTTTAGGCCATGCCTACATTGGGTTGTTGAACCACTTTAACTGTGGTTAGCTTGCATTAAGGCAGCTGATGCGTACATCAGACTGGTTTTCAAAGTGATTTAGTACCTCAGGCTACACTAAGCATCCCTCCTTAGAGGAGACATTAATCCATTTTGCAGGGCGCCTTTTCCCTTTGGAGTTCATGTGGCCCTAGCTACTCTGCTGCCACAAACCCTTTAAGTAACTTGCTCTGTACGAAGCTGCCTTGATATTTCTGTCTCCAGTGTGTTGAGGTTGCCTTGGCCAGATGCACTTTCTCTTTAGTTATCAGTAGCCCTACGGACATCAACATATCAAGTTTATACATCTGTTCTAGGACACACGTATCTCTCTGGGTTTCTTCATAGATCCATGCATAGTTCTTAGACCTGACTGCTCTTGCCAAAGACACATGCTCAGCCTCACCACAATAAGATATCCCACAGTGTGGATGCTTTCAGGGAATTGCTAGAGCAGAAAGGCAAAAGGCTGACCAAAGCTTGACTCAAAGGCTGAGTGAAAGCAAAGGGCTCTGGCAAAAGTGCTGTAATACAAAAGGCCACGATGGAAACACAAGCAAAGCTCCTAGACATGAGATGACGACTGTATTTTTGTACCCAAGACACAGATGAAGCCAAAACTAACTTGGTACATATTGTCTACAGCAGCACTGTGATAAATACCCACAATGGAACTGGCAGGGTCTAGGAAACCACTGAGAGCACCCAGCACCCCATGCATACACGAGATCTGATTTGGAGGAGAATTACAGGGTGGCTGAGACTTTGCAGACGTGGTGAAGACACAGAGAGCCCCAGAAGGACAGTCACACTGAAACACAAGCTCAACAGCTAGCTAAAAGCCACTGCTGGGACTTGCCAACAAGTACGATGTGCTATATTGTTACACAAGTGCCCATGGGGATGCCAAAGGGCTGGGGTTTTTTGTTACAAGCAATGTTGCAGGAGAGAGCCCCCTTCCGCCCACCTTTTAAGCCCACTTACAGACACTTTTACAGTCTCTTTAGGGAAGAAAGGAGAACAAAGCCAGAATCCTCCCTGCCTTCCTTCACACAGCAGAATGAGGGTACAGAACAGACATGCACCACACCAAATCCTATCCCGAGCCCAACCACCTCACCATGATGAAGAACGCAGTCACCAAGAGACGCGGTCCTCACTACCCTAGAGCTCTCCAGAACTGGAAGAGGTTTTCAGGCTCTGAGGGTTTGCTTCCTCTTTGCCACGGTACACGTTCAATGTGTTTAATGCTTCAGCTATGTGTCATTCATTCACTCTTACTCTCCATTTGGGAGAAACAGGCCAAGCGTAACAAGGGAGTGCTTGCACTCATAACTGAGGTAAAGCATTGCCAAAGTTTCTCCTGATGTTAAGTCTGCTGACAGTCAACAGCTACATCCAGGAGAGACTGGTTCTACTTTCCTTAAAATCAGCTATAGGACTTCTTCTGCAAGTCCCTATGTAAAGCCAGTGAGTGTAAGGGGTGCTCATCACTGCCATGCAGTGACCATGCAAGCTTACCACAATAAAGTCTTTGGGGAAAGCACTTTCCCTGCAGTGAACACAGGACCAGGACACCCCCCACACACACTCCTTCCCCCCCCAGTTTATATTTCTATGGCAGAGAAACAGATTGAAGTTAGAGTTTCAGACAGAGAAAGGGCTTGCAAAGCTGGGTGAGCTATCAATAGCCCTTGATTAAAACTCAAATTCAGGCTGCCTCAACATTCAAATTTCAGATAGAGAAGAGAGCTTTTGAGTCTCACTCCAATTCTGTTTCAAGAGAGAAGGCTCTTCTCCTTTCCAAATACAACAAAAGATAGTAAATTTTATTTGTTCCAAACTTTTGTATGAATAAAGGAGGGCTATAAGTCCTGGACAAATGAAAATAATATATCACAACATTGCCTTTGTATTTCTCTTTTATGCTGCAAGTTCTTTCCTTTACTCTTGAATTGGCTATGAGTAAAGGGAGTGAAGAGAGCTGCAAATATAATCTTCAGACTTTTGTATGCAACAGTATGAATCATTAGTGGTTACTGGTTTATTTGCCTAACAACAAGCATCTAGTGCCAGCTAGGTACCCAGAGTAGCCTGCCCGGCCACCAGACTGCTGTTCCAGAAAGCTGCAGGTCTGCCTGAGGTCCTCCATTGCATCTCACGGAATCACGGAATTTTCAGAGTTGGAAGGGACCTC